>CM046661.1:80010797-80610797 GCA_025594165.1 Tamias sibiricus
AAGCTAAATACCAACCAAAATAGCTTCAAGTAGCTGAACAAATCCCTAGATGGTGAGAAGTACTTCGAGCTTCGGCTTTGAGCCCAAGCTCCACCAGACAAGGGTTTTCCCCACAAGCACCGCCTGCTAACCAGTGCTCTTCCCTGTTGTACTGAGCTTCCTGCACACCTAAGGAGGGTTAAACACCCTCTCTGCAGAATATGGGAAATGCCAACCTTGGAATCAAATCCCACTTTAGCTACTGGATATGTTATCCCATGATTTCCAATATAGAAAAGAAAATCGAAAGATTTCAGCACAAGGTCTAAGAAGAGGCAAAATTAAGAAATGGAAAGAAGAGTGTTCCCAGAGCCAAATTTAAGAGGAATTAGGCTGCTGCTGCCTTCCCTATCTCTGTGTTTGATCTCTGTGCCACTTTTGTAATTCTACTTTCTGTCCCTTCTCACATCCTATTTACCATTTCCTGAGTTTTATTTTCTCTCTCCCCAATATCACTTGCTTTGGCTCTCAAATTTGACCCTATTATCACCCCAATTTTGCAGATATAGAAATTGGCAGACAGGGGAGCAAAGTTCATAAGGGATGGAGCAACCTCTTAGCCACCATGCTGTACTGCCTCTAAAGAAATCTCAAGGTGGTAATCTAGACTAATCCACCGTGCTAGCAAACCAAGTCAATAAAGTTTATTAGTTTGTATGTGATTCCATTTTATTACAGGCTAAGAATGTCAATAAACATCAAAGTCATCTACGCCCACAGCACAACTTTTGAAATACTTGTTTCAAAAAATAGAACCAGTCTCTGTTTTCTGGAGTTTTCTTTGGCTATAGAAGCTTTATTGTGGAATATTCTTTTTCATATGTCTAAAACATTTTAAATTTATCTGATACATTTTATTTAAAAATCAGTAGAATGGGACTGTTCTTTTTTTCTCCATTCCATCAATAAAGAAAATCTTTTTCGACCCCAATTAACTTGCTTACAAATGAATGCCTCTGGCAAAACAAAAGCAGAACCAAAGTCTGGAAATTAATCAGTATAGCTCTGCCCTAGCCACTAATGGGCCATGAAGGGCAATGCAGGCTGCCATTGGATAGCCAATGTCTAAATATTGTAGCAATAATATCAGCCCTTGATATCAACCCATTAGATTTTGGGGCAACAATTTCTAACCAACACAGTTTGTCCTTCAATAGCTCAGAGTCAATTGACAGCCATGTGTAAAACCACACACCTAAGTACTTCTAAAAACGAACTTAAACCAGGCATAGTGGTGCACACCTGTAATCCCAGCAGTTCTGGAGGCTGAGACAGGAGGATTGACAAATTCAGAGCCAGCCTCAGCAATTTAACAAGGCCCTAAGCAACTCAGTGAGACCCTGTCTCTAAATAAAATACAAAATAGGGCTGGGGATGTGGCTCAGTGGGCAAGTGCCCCTGAGTTCAATCCCTAGTATCCCCCACTGCGACCCCCCCCAAAAAAAAACTGATTTAAGTAACTTGGCAGTACCAAAGCCAGCCAGATACAACATAATGCAGTATAATAATAAGAGTGTCAAGCTCATTCTCAAGGCAAAAGTCACAGGTATCAGGTGACAAATATCAAATAAAACTTAGGTATGTATTTTTGCTTTGTTCCTTGTGATATTTGCATATAGTATCCCTTCAAGAGAGGTTGTTTCTGAGTATAGTGCAGAAATATTTTGGGTTACTAATTCTTCCCACAATCTTTAGTAAAAAGTTGTCAGTCAATATTTCCTGAAAACTATAGAAAGGCATTTCACAGGTAAGTTGATAAAAATATCCCTGTCCTAACTGATGTGGGGGCTGGGACTCAGATGACTGTTGGACTCTTAGTTAAGACTATGATACAGAATGTTTCAACTCTGACACATTTTAATGATTTAATATTTTTACCCCCCAAAGCTTTAAATGTCTTTTGAAAAGCATAGTTGAAACCTGAAAATTCCATTTTTAAACAATATTTTATAAAATACCTAGAGGAGTTTCAATGTTTTTAGACTAAAGTTTACATGAAGAGGTTTGGTTAAAAAGATGTGGGTGACAGTGGAGATAACATTTAATCCATGCAGAAATAAAATTATTAAGATTTTTGATTGAAATGTTTTTTTTTTTTCACCTAATGGAACATATGTATATGAAAGCTTCATACATAACTATTCAGTGACCAATAAGCTGTTGAAGGACAGGGTATTCACTAATTATTGTCAACTACAGGTCAAGTACAAAACTATATGCTCAGTTCAGGTAGTACTATTTCAAATATTTTAATTAACCAATTCATCATTTATTATTTCAAATAAAAGATTTTGTAATTTAAAACTTAAGGTAATCAAGGGAGGAAAAAGGAAAGGTTACTCATTAGGGAAAACATTTAATGAAGGAGATAATAAAATAATTATTCTAGAATTCTTCTTAAAAAGATAAACATTATGATGTAAGCAAGAGAAGGAAGTGGTAATGATTCACTTTTGACAAACAGCACAAAAGTGTTCATCACTGCTAAATTAAGTCACTGTGTATTTTTGAGCATCCAATTTAAGCAAAGCAAGGCTCTGAGTTCCTGAAGGATGAAAATATGTACAACTCTTGGTCTCATCCCAAAAAGTAAGAAAGTTCATAGATAAATGGTTTGAGGTATATCATAAAAGCTATTTATGCAAAGCCACAAGCTAACATTATCTTAAATGGAGAAAAATTGAAAGCATTCCCTCTAAAAACTGGAACAAGACAGGGATGCTCCCTTTCACCACTGCTATTTAACATAGTACTTGAAACTCTGGCTAGAGCAATTCGACAGACAAAAGAAATTAAAGGGATCCAGATAGGAAAAGAAGAGCTCAAATCAGCACTATTTGCCGATGACATGATAATATACCTAGAAGACCCAAAAAACTCTACCAGAAAACTTTTACAACTAGTAAATGAATTCGGCAAAGTAGCAGGATACAAAATCAATACCCAGAAGTCAAAGGCATTTTTGTACATCAGTGACAAAGCCTCTGAAAGGGAAATGATGAAAACTACCCCATTTACAAGAGCATCAAAAAAAAAAATATCTGGGAATCAACAAAAGAGGTGAAGGACCTCTATAACGTAAACTATAGAACACTAAAAAAAAGAAATTATAGAAGACCTCAGAAGATGGAAAGACCTACCTTGTTCTTGGATAGGTAGAACTAATATTGTCAAAATGTCCATACTACCAAAAGCATTATACAGATTTAATGCAATTCCAATCAAAATCCCAATGACATTCCTTAAAGAAATAGAAAAAGCAGTCATGAAATTCATCTGGAAAAATAAGAGACCCAGAATAGCCAAAGCAATCCTTAGCAAGAAAAGTGAAGCAGGTGGCATCACCATACCAGACTTTAAATTATGCTATAGAGCAATAGTAACAAAAACAGCATGGTATTGGCACCAAAACAGACTGGTAGACCAAGGGTACAGAATTGATGACACAGAGACGAATACATATAATTTCAGCTATCTTTTTTAGACAAAGGCGCCAAAAATGTACAGTGGAGAAAGGATAGCCTCTTCAACAAATGGTGCTGAGAAAATCCATATGCAACAAAATGAAATTAAACCTTTATCTCTCACCATGCACAAAATTCAATTCAAAGTAGATCAAGGACCTAGGAATTAGACCAGAGACAATACGCCTAATAGAAGAAAAAGTAAGCTCCAATTTCCAACATGTCAGATTAGGCCCCAAGTTCCTTCATAAGAATCCTGTAGCACAAGAATTAATACCAAGAATCAATGAATGGGATAGATTCAAACTAAAAAGCTTCTTCTCAGCAAAAGAAACAATCAGTGAGTTGCATAGAGAGCCAACGACTTGGGAACAATTATTTAATACATGCACATCAGATAGAGCACCAATTTCTAGAATATATAAAGAACTCAAAAAACTTAACACCAAAAAAACAAATAACCCAATCAATAAATGGGCTAAGGAATTGAAAAGACACTTCTCAGAAGAAGATACACAACTAATTAACAAATACACGAAAAAATGCTCAACATCACTGGCAATTAGAGAAATGCAATGGCAGATATTAAGAACACAAACAACAATAAATGTTGGAGAGGATGTGGGGGAAAAGGCACACTCATACATTGCTGGTGGGACTGCAAAATGATCAACCATTATGGAAAGCAGTATGGAGATTTCTTGGAAAACTGGGAATGGAACTACCCTATGACCCAGCCATCCCACTCCTGGGTCTCTTCCCAAAGGACTTAAAAACAGCATGTTACAGTGACACAGCCACTTCAATGTTTATAGCAGCACAATTCACAATAGCTAGATTGTGGAACCAACCTAGATGTCCCTCAGTAGATGAATGGATAAAGAAAATGTGGTATATATACACAATGGAATTTTACTCAGCAATAAAAGAAAATAAAATAATGGCATTTGCAGGTAAATGGATGAAGTTGGAGAATATAATGCTAAGTGAAGTTAGTCAATCTAAAATATCCTAATACCAAATGTTTTCTCTGATATAAGGAGGCTGACTCACAGTGGTTTTGGGTCAGGGTACATAGGAGGATTAGAGGAATGCTAGAAAGGTCAAAGGGGAGGGAGGGGAAGGGAGGGAGCAAAGGGGGATGGAGGGGAAAAAAGAAAAGGTGGTTGAATAAGATGAATGTCTTTATCCTAAATGCATGATTGAAGTTTGAATGGTACGAATATACATTGTATACAAACAGTGTTTTGTAAAAAGATGCTCTATATGTTTACTATGAATTATAATGCATACTACTATTATAAATACAACTTTGAATAAAAAAATAAAAAAATAAGCACTGTGCATAACCTAATAAATAAATAAATAAATAGTTTGAGGCAAGAATCAAATAGCAATGCAAGAGAAAAAATACTGCAAAAAGGGACCCAACACATGCTTCAAACCCCAGTCTAGGTTTACTGAGGAAAACCTTACATAAAAGGAAAGAGTTTAAAAAATCCTTTAAGATGTCTGATGGATGTAAATAAAAGGGAAGAATATTCTAGAAAAATGTGAACAAAATTTTAGATGCAGGAAAACAGTGTCTTGAGAAGAGTAAACACAGTAAACTAACCAGGAGGGTTCCAGACTTTAGTCAAGGCTAAAAGGGGATCCTTGTCAAAGGTTGTATTTTTTTCTAAGTTAGTATTTTCAGTCTGAGATTCCCATGGAACACCAGGCTCACATATACAACTGTTTACTCAGAATCTCAGCTTGGATGTCCAATATGTGTCTCACAAGCAACATGCCTGAAACTGAGCTTCTCATGTTCTCACACCAAGTTTGTCTATTCACAGTCTTGCCCATCTCAGGGACAATTCTGTCCTCCCAGTTCATCAGGTCATATGTTCTGAGTCATCCTTGACACCTTCCCTTCTCTCATATCCCATAACACTCACCCTATGAGATGAAGTGGGCAGAATGTTCCCAGGACCTGGGGGTCTGCTGTGGGTCCCTCTTGCCCTCATCCTGCACCAAACCTGGTTTCAAAAGGAGAAAACTGTAATTCTACTCTGCCCTGGGCAATAGTGCCTGCTGTTCCTCTCCTTTTGGGTTTAAGAGTGATGAAGGAAGCAATAAAGACCACCAGCTTGACTTGTTGAATCAATGAATTGATCAATTATCTAAATATTTCTCAACAAAACCTTTTAGAGACCCTTTCTCATTCAGAGGCAAGATCCTTATAATGTGCTTCATGGCTCTCCATGGTCTGGAATCCTTTTATGTTTCTGACTCGATGATCACCTACTCTACCTGGTTCACTTTGTTCTAGCCATAGCCTTTTTCTGTTCTTCCAATATGCCAGGCATGCTGTCCTGGGCCTTCCCTCTATCTGCCACATTCCCACTTCCCACTGCTCCCAGTGCCATTCCTTTACCATATCTGACTATGAATTCTGACCTTTTCTGTGAGCCTTCTCTGGTGACTTTATAGAAATGTTTAATGAAACTATCTCCACATCACTTGCAATCCTTTTTAGCATCATTCCTTGTTTTATTTACCTCTTTAACACTTTTACGGCTGAAACATTGCGTTATTTAGTTAGTTTAGTTAGTTAGTTTTCTTTATTGATTGTCTTCATTTCCACAATGTGGGCAGGGGTTTATGCCTATTCCAAAAACTGCATCCCTGCGCCTAGCATAGTAGGATGCCACCCAGAGTAAAACTGAAAAAATTGTGTAGATCAAAAGGAATGTGCCTATTGAAAGGAATGAATATATGTCAGAAAGCATAAATAAATACAAAGTTTATTGACAATCCCTGAGTTTATCCTCTAGTAATTTTCTCCAAAATTTTTACTCTGTTTATATTTGTTTCTCTTAAAATATGTCTCCCAAATTTTCATATGGCATTGAGCACTTAGAACAACTGTGTAAGTCCTGCTTGCTACCTCACCTTTAATACTTGGAAGTCATTAAGTGGACCTGTCATATTTCTAAGATGACGTAGAAGATTGTGTCTTGGCTCAAAATAAAGGGTGTGCGTGGTGGGTGTGAGAGATCAGGGATTACAACCTCCTGCTGTCTTATGGGCAACTCCCTGGGGACTGTGGTCCTGGGTAGAGAACCACTGAGGTGGCTAATTCTGTCTCACTAGGGAAACTCTGACCTGCTTAGTTTGCCAACACGATGCTTCCTGAGTTCTCTGACTACTGTGAGGGTGCAAAGGAGACAGCTGGATGTTTAGAAAAGAATTTATTGGGCTTTCAATTAACACAGCTTTCTAAAACTAAAAGGAGGAATTCCCTCAGTGGAAAGGTTCAGTGACATAATCTGAAAGAAGGAGGAGTGATTTAAGTTAATGTGTATTAAGGGAACATACCCTATGATTAAAAGCAATTATCAGTTGAAAAGATGCAGCAGATAGAGAAAGTAGCCATCTCCCCCTTGACTTTCACACTACCTTTCTCCTAAACGCCAACAATATAAGGCACAGGGCTGAATTTGGACCTACCAGGTCAGATGTGAAAGCTTCTCAGTAACATCCCCATGACTGACTGACTTAAGTTAAACAACCCATCCATTTTTACTTTCTCTATAAGCCTTCCTAAATGCAAAATAAATGATGGATTAGTTCATTAAAATATGCAATTGGAGTCACTAGATATACATCTGCTACCTAATGTAGACTATAAACTTTGACATTGAATTAACTCACATCTCTTTTTCTCATTAGCTTACTAGTTACCCCAGAGCTTTTTATAAAACTGAAAGTAATTTTCAGCATCTACAACTTCTCTCCATATATATTGAAAATATATCTTAGAAAACTTGTATAGATTCTGGGAAATTCTGTCAAGTGAAAACTGAGGCATATCATTCAACAATTCAAAAAATTTCTTCAATGAATATATATGTATGTATATATATATATATATATATATAATTTCAATTATGTGACACTTATATTATTAGAAGTTCTTTTAGTACTTTTTTGTGTAAAATTAAGATATTCACAGAAACTAGCATAGGCATTCTATAATTTCAATCTTGAATGTGTACCAAAGGCCCATGTGTTGAAAGTTTGGTCCCTAACCTGTGGTGCTATTGAGAGGTGGTGGAAACATTACTAGGTGGGGGCCTAGTGCAAGACAGGTATGTCCCTGGGATGGCACATTCATGAAGGAGATCCTGGGACCCTGGCCCTTCTCTTTGGTTCCCTGCCACCATGAGGCAGCTTCACTGCAGACCCAAATGCAACAGGGCCAAGTGAGCATGAACCAAAACCTCTGAAACTATGAGGCAGAATAAATCTCCGAGTTGATTTATCTCACATGTTTGTCACAGCAATGTAATGCTGACAAACATAAAGCACTTAAAACATTTAAAAGAAAAATTGGGAAAATTTTTCTTCTCCTTTACTCCGCATTCCTAAACCACAGCCTCCTTTATGCCTGAATCTATCAATAATTTAAAAAAGAAAAGACAGGTAATAAATACAACTATAAAAAGCAACTTCACATCTGTCATAACCAATTCAATGAAAAAAATCTGTAGTACCAAAATTAATTCCAAAATAATTGAAGGCATATTTGCAATTGATTAATTTTTTGCAGTGCTAAGGATCAAACTCCAGCCTTACTATGCTCTATCACAGAGTTATACCTCCAGCAAACTAAAGGCATAAAATCAAAAAGGAACTGCAGTTGACCCTTGAATACCTCTGGGGTTGGAAGCATGGAATTCTGCACGGTTGGAATTTTGCATATTATCCTTATCCCCCCAAACTTTACTAATAGCCTGATGTTGATCAGAAGCCTTACTGATAACATAAATATCTAATTAATATTGCATCATATATATTTTACATATGGAGAAAAATAAGAGATCACTTTTTAATACAGAACACAATTTACTAGAGAGATAAACTACTCATGTGGAAATGATTAGTGTCCTAGGGCTTTTTTTTTTTTTTAGTACCGGGGATTGAACTCAAGGGCACTTGACCACTGGGCCACATCTCCAGCCCTTTTTTTTTTTTGTATTTTATTAGAAGCAGGGTCTCACTGAGTTACTAAGTGCCTCGCCATTGCTCAGGCTGGCTTTGAACTCGCGATCCTCCTGCCTCAGCCTCCCAAAGTGCTGGGATTACAGGCGTTGCGCCACCGCGCCCGGCTTGTCCTAGGGCTTTTTAAGTGGAGACTCTCAACTCTTGCACTCACCAGTAGCAAAAGGGGTTAGCTCTGGAATTATTACAGAAGTATAGTATTATTTCAGTCAGTTTTATACAGTTATGATTTAATACTGCATCTGTATGTCTGCTTACATTTCTCTCAACAAACTACGCTGTGTGGTCATCTGTTCTGATAAATTTTAACAATTTGTAAGAAAATTTGTATATTTTGTATAGTAGTAAATGAAAAAATAGAATATTATCTAAATATATTTTATACAATCATGACATACCTGTTTTCTTTATTATTTTCAATATTTCCGAACTACACAGTTCATCTGCAAGTTTTTTAATCTGACATAAATCTCAAAAAAGGAAAAATTTCTGTGTATAAGCAAACCCAAATAGTTCAAACCTGTATTGTTTAAAGGTAAGCTGTATATATGAATATTAATTTAATCATATTGCATAGAAGATTTCTTCAAGCATAATTCTAAAGACATAGAAATTCAAATTTTCTCAATGTCAAATTTCATTATAAGTAAATTTAAAGGCCAAAAAAAAAAAAAAAGGACAAGGAAGATTGAAATATACATTTGACAGATGTCTTAATTTTTATATCACTGATATTCTTAAAACATAAAGCACTTTTGCAAGTCAACTTACAAGATTATTGCTTCTATAGAAACATAGGCAAAGAATTAATGAGTGATTTCAAAATAGAAAGTACAAATGGACAAGAGACATGAGAAATATAAGCAAATATTATACAAATTTATGAAGTCATTTGTTTTTTTAAAATTACAAAATATAAAAATAAATCATATTCTCTTTGTTGGAAGTGATGCAGGAATACTTCTATAAACTTTTCAAGAACAATGACATTAAAAATCAAAAGTCTCAAAAGTTTATACACATTTATTACAGTGATTCTTAGGAATCTATATTAAAGAATTAATCAAAGATGATACAGAACCTCTGTATGCAATGATAAATCTGAAGAGTGCTCACTGAGACGCTACTTAGAATATTAAAAATCTGAAGTAGCCTAAATTGTCAACAACTAGAGATTGGAAATTATGTATATTCATACTCTGCAAGCCCAAACAAAAATGCTTCATAAGATATATAGCAACATGGAATGCTTATGATTTATTCTTAAATTTAAAAAATGGACTGAATAATATCATAATGCAAGTTAAAATTTGGAAAGATCTTCACCAAACGATTCATGTCAACTTTTCTCTAGTTGGTAAGCTAATGATTTCCCGTATTTTCTGCAACGAAAACAAAAATATTATATTTGCAATTAGGAAAAGATTTAGCCATTAGGAAAAGCCCACATTTTGAATTTCAGCACTGAGTACTGATATGATAATCTTTAGGCATTCACTAAAATTGACATATTATATGTGTGTGCATGTTTCTCATTTTAGTATATATGATATATTTTTATTTTTACTATTTTTTTCAAATTGAATTCTTAGTTAGATTTCTCAATTTCACTTCAAAAAATTCTTTAAATTGTGGGTTTCCCTATAAGATAATTCTGTTCACTAAACACTGCTCAAGAATTCTTATAAGTGTCAACTACTTGTGTTACATTAATGTTTATATATATATTCTTTATGAATCACTTATTAATGCCTACCAAGAATGTTTTCTTCCCTCTTGTTGGAATGCAATTTAAAATTTGAGATATTTGTTTAACATGAATCTTGATGGCTAAAGAGAGTAAACTAGGAAGAGTTTTTCTCCATACTGTCCACAGCAGGAACCATTTGTTCAATATCCAACACCCTCCAGTTCCATAATGCTTTTCATCAAAAAGACCCTAAGTACATTATGGATCTAATTAGAAAACTCTAACCTATTTTAAAAACCCAGTTCTTCTGTTTGACCACAGCTAGCTACTGTGTGGCAGTGGAAATGCAATTTCATAGTTTCTTGTTTTTCTTTAGGGAGGAATTAAAGAATAACTTCTCTAATTAAAACCAGTATAATTTAGTGGAATTTTATTTTTCTTTAAAAGGGAGGACAGTGTAATTAAACACACGGGAATGCAACCAAAACAGTAAAGCAGCACTGCCTGCCTGAAGATGACATATCATTCAAGACCTGCCTACAGGGGTGGGGTTGTGGCTCAGTGGTAATAGCACTTGCTTAGCATGTGTGAGGCACTGGGTTTGGTTCTCAACACTGCATGTAAAATAAAATAAATTAAATAAAGGTCCATCAACAACTATATATATATATATATATATATATATGTATATATAATATATACACACACACACACATATATGTATATACATACACACATACACACACACACACACACATATATATATATATATATATTTTTTTTTTTTTTAAAGACTTGCCTACATTAATAAACTGCTGGGCTTGGGGTGGGGGGTTGTATAAGAAGGAAACCCAGGACCCTCCCTATCTGCTTATGAACTGAACCTACCACTAAAGATAAGCTAGAATTGATTTTGAAATATGCTGATAATACTTGATTTTCTTTTGTGATTTAGCCTGAAAAATAAATAGACTGTCTGACTCAATGCCCAGAATTTTCACATGGTAATGCTGCAGAGGATATTATTTTGTGCTGGATTCAGACTAAAACTGGTGCTGGCAGGTGGACCATCTATATTTGTCAGTCGATTAATTAGAAGTTGGTTTTGAGTCAGTTAATGACATGACTGTCACAAGGACAAATTGGAGGGTAAGTTTATAGGACAGGCAGTAATTAGTGTCTCCAGATGTTTTACATGGAATCTAGTTAAAATACATGGGAAAATCAAAGTAGAAGTAATTACATTACCTGCGAGCTGTTGTTACCATGTTCAGATCCATATCTAAAACACTAGTTTAAAGTGGGCACAAGAGTTTCATGGAAACCCACATAATTGTGTCGTCATGGAGTTGAACATGGGCTTTATTGTCTTGCACTGTTGATGTCAGTGTGCTCATGGCAAGTTGTTCTATGAGAGGCACACAATGGGAAAGGAAAAGGAAGCAAGTGGGGTGATGAGACTGGCATCACAATTGAGATGCAGAAGAACAAATCTTCATCAGTTGTTTTATGTAGTTTCACCCTGAAGGATCTTTTGGAGAGACAGATGGTAGGATTGGTGTGAATTAAGAGACTTTTGTTTTCAGAAGTCTATTCTGAATATACTCTCAATTTCAGCAGTACATTTTCATCTTTTTTCCCCATCCACTCTTATTAACTATTCTAGTCTTTATGGAGGGAAACGTTTAACTGTCAAAATCAGAGGAAACAGAGCATTGTGTAAGAGCCCTAATTGAAGATGGCTAAGATGGCGGTTAGCTGAGAGCCATAAAAGTGTTCAAGTATTTTCACCTGATATTCATGCATTTATCTAAGAATCGTTTTATGCCTGTGAACACTGTGTGACGCACCTGTAAGCTCGAGCTGTAAGCACTTGTCCTTGTTAAGGCAAAATGTATTTAACCGGGTGAGGTTAGTTAGAGGGTTGGTTGGAGTTGGAGTGGTTGGAGTTGGAGAGGTTGTTGGAGCCGGAGAGAGAAGTTAGAAGAAAGAAGAATAAAAGAACTTTTTCATTTCGTTTTCTCCCCAGTATCGTTGCTGCAAGCGGCAATTGCTGTAGGCAGCGACAGCATTGTTATTGTTTGACCTGATTCACAACTCAAAAACCCTATCCCCGAGGCATTTGTTGAAAACAATGAGCAGCAATTGTTTAACATCAAGATTATTAAAATGCCAGTTAGGGTAAACAAGGGCTCAGACAAAAATGTAAAAGGAAGACCTGTTAAAGAGATGTCCACAGGGGTCTTTGCAAGGCTCTGGCATCTTTAGGGGGATTTAGAAGCCACATGTATATGCATGCTAAGGAAAGACCAAAGAGGACCCCAGGCTCTCTTCCCTGGCTCATCTTGAGCCCTGCACAAACAGAAAATGAAGGCAGAGGTGGAACTATAAACTCTCTGAGCACTGCTGGAGTGTCCCAGCATACATAGACTCAATGGCAAAGGGTAAAAGACTTTTGGGTTTGAGACATTGAAGAAAATCTCTGGCCAATCATTAGCTGGCCACTTAGATAATTAAACAGAGACTTCAGTGGCTGCCCTCTACAGGGAAAGACATACTTTGCAGAATTAGTCCCAGAGAAATCACTAAACAAAAACAGCAGCAACAACTAAATTCTAGGGAAGGGATCTAAGTTCCAAATTTGCCATATAGCACATGATCTGAAATGTCCAGTTTTCAACAAGAAAACTATATTGATAAATGTATCCAAAGGAAAATCTAAATAAACCCTCTTTTTTCACTTGCTTTTAGCTGACTTTTAAAATCACTAGTTTAGAAGGTCATGCAATTGAAAAATATACTATTATTCTCTCACTAGTTTGCTGTAGATAACACCTCTGGCATGTAGGTTATGATACTAATGGTTGCCTAGGTTACTTTTCAGGGACTTGAAGCTTCTTTTGTTAGAAGCATCAACTCTTCACTTGGGCCTGTGCAGGTGTCCTATGGATGATTAAAACAGGATAAAAATCTAGGCATTTCTGCCTTCCTATTGTACCTGTCTCCTTTGATTCTTAGCTTTGGTCAGACTTTCTGCTCTACTATGCATGTAAACATGTTAGTTATTTGAGGAATGTTTATCCAGAACTAACAGTGCAAGATTATTTTGTGAAAAACTTCCCAAATCTCTCTCCTCCTTCATCAAGGCTAACAACCACCAAAAGAAGAGTAATTAAGGGGTTTTAAAGACTGGCAGGGGCATTAAGATCAACAATTTACCAACCACCAGGTTGTGCAAAGTCCTGTTCCATACCACTAAAGTGGTGCCTAGGTCTTCAGTCATCAATCCTTTCCTAACCTCAGCTCTTTTCTTTCCTGCTTGCTTAAGGACAAAAGAAGCTTGAAACTCATGCCAAGTTAAGATGGAGTTTTTAGAGTGCTCACGACCCTCCTTTCAGTTGCTGGCTCTCTGAATAAAACTTTTCCCTTGAGCCAACAGCTTGTCCTCCATTCATTGGGTTCATTGGGCGCTTTTAAAGCACTTAGTAAACAGACTTGGGTTCAATAACAAATACAGAAAAAAGGCCATCAACAGACAATCTGGTCTCTGAGGGGGTACAGGTTTTAAACGTAATGGACAAAATCTTTAAATAAGTTATTTTAAATGGGTTCCAAGAACTAAAGTGAACCCTGAACAACAACAACAACAACAAAAAAAAAAACAATAACAAAAAACTAAAGGAAAGTATGGCACTGATTTTTCATGAAAGAAAGAATATCAGTAAGGAGATAGAAATTATTAAAAAAAAAAAAAACAAAAACAGATATTCTGGAGTTTTAAAGTACCATAACTGAAATGGAATTTTCACTTGAGGGACTCAACAGCAAAATTTGTAGAAGCATCAGTGAACTAGAAGGTAGGACAACTGAGATTACCCAGTTATAGGAAAAGAGAGAAAAATATAGGAAGGAAAATAGTCTCAGGGCTGTAGGACACAATCAAGCATATCAACATAAACACAATGGCAGTTTCAAAAGCAGAGGAGAGAGATAAGGGAGCAGAAAACATATTTGAAGAAATCATAGCTGTAACTTCCAATATTTGATGAAAAGCAGAATACAAGAAGCTTGATGAACTCTAGCAGGCAAGATAAAGTCAAGGAAATCACACCTACTCATTACCAAAAGACCAAAAAAAGAAAGAAAGAAAATTGAAATATCTACATTTCTTGTAATCAGTAAGAGAAAAACTATTCATCACTTATATTCAATGAGGTTAACCATAAGCTTCTCACCAGAAACAGGGAAGCTGAAAGACAGTGGAATGAAAATTCAAAATGTAAAAGAAAAAGGCCGTCAATAAATAATTCTACATCTAGCAGATCCATCTTTCAAAAATGAAGGATAAATTGAGATATCCCAAATAAACAAAAACTGAAAGAATTTGTTAATAGTAAACCTGCACTATACATAGATTTTAATTCCTTTAATGCCTTTTGATATATACCCAGTATATATCAAATCATATACTGTTGAATTATTATAAACCTTTATTTGAATTATAATTCTTGCTAATTACCATACTTTCTTTGTCAATTTAGGCTGCCATTAACAAAATACAACAGATTGGGTAGTTCAAACAACAGAACTTTGTTCTCTACCAGTTCTGGGGTCTGGAAAGTCAAAGATGAAGATTCTGGACGATTTGGTTGCTCAGGATTCTTTCTTGATTGTAATCAGCTGTCATCTTGCTATATCCTCATAGGGCATCTCCCTCCCTCTTTCCCTTTCCCTCCCTCTTTTCTCTCTCCCTCCCTCCCTCTCTCCTTCTCTCTCACCTCTCTCTCTCTCTCCCTCCATTTTTTTCCCTCTTCTCCTTCCTCTTCCTCTTCTTATAAGGCTATCAATCCTATCAAATTAGGACCTACCTTATGCCCCCATTTTACCTTAATTACCTCCTAAAAGTTGTATTTGTCACATTGGGGATTAGGGTTTCAACATATGAGCTTTGAAGGACACAATTCCGTTTATAATATTCACACATTGTAAAGAACAAATTCTTTGAAAGTTAACAGAATACAGAATTTGAGTGACCCCAAAATTTTTGTGTATTTGTGAATATAATAATTAAAGTATTTCTGATTGCCAAAAATTTTGTGTTCCCCCTATATAGCTAAATTTTCTTGTCTTAAAAATAAGAATTGTGAAAACATACAAAGTATTAATAGAACTCTTTAATCACTGTTTCCTAGTCAAGTTTTCAGATAAGAAAATTGAGATACCCACAGATTACTAGAATTATTACATTTGTTAACAAGAAAAGTATTAACATGGATTATTTGAGTCTAAACATGGTATCATAACCTTAAAGAGAATATATTTGATTATGTTGTTTTTACTAGAAAATTCTGTGACTGACGTTTATACATTCAGTTATTATGTAGTCTATTCCAATGATTTAGAGAGCTAAAATCACTAATTTTAACTTTAAAAACTATTCTCCAAGCAATATGGCAGATTGAATCATCTAGAACCCTCCAGATACAAAGTGTTTTAAATGTAACCATAAAAATGATTGGATGAGCTAAAGAAGTGAAGGAAATTCTTGGAGTTGAGAAGCAAACAAAAGTTGGGGACCAAGGGAAAGCGCAGCCTTCTCACAACTGCAGGACAACTGTGCACCCTGAGGCCTGCAGTTCAACACCAGCTCAGGCAGAGAACCAGATTGGAAACAAAATCACATAAGGCCAGGACCCAGAAAGGTCTACACTTGGACTTATAGGAAAATGCTACCAGCAGTGATGAAGAGCCATAGGTAGGTGGGTAGAAGAAAGATGGATGGATGGATGGATGGATAGATGGATGAAGAGACAGATTTCTCTTAGCCTTGACTGTAAGTGGAGGTTTAGAAAACTAAGTCTTTCCTTGGGATTTTCTAAATAAAAATTAAATCATATTTAAGGGTTTGGGGCCACTTATCACACTAATTACAGAGTCAACGGAACTAAAAAGAATGTTTAGTTCATGGTAAGTCTAGATCTCTCAAGTGCCTGGAGAGACATACTCTTCACTTGAGGTTTGCAGACCTCAGAAGAGCTCAAAACAGTGGTAGAGTGCTCGCCTAGCATGTGTGAGGCACTGGGTTCGATCCTAAGCACCACATAAAAATAAAATAAAGATATTGTGCCCACCTAAAACTAAAAAACAAGTATTTTTTTAAAATAATAATATAAAATAACAAGAAGGAGGAGGAGAAGGAAGAAGAGAAAATACGCCTCTAAGAGCTAGAGTGTATAGGAAAAAACAAACAAAATAGCCAGTTGCATGAGATTTCAGGTATTCACATGAACAAAAAGGCAGACTGAAAGACATGAAAGTAAAGATTGAGTGAAAAAGGTCCATTATGTATCTGATTCAATTCACATAAGGAGTCAATTTTTAAATAAAATAATGCTCATTATATAAACATAACTTTGTTCCATTATTCTTTAAATATAATAATAATTTTTCTAGGAGTTAGAAAAATTTAATAGGAATTATATCTGAATTTATTATTATAAAAATTGACTTTTAAAATCAAAATTACTAAAACTTTCACACCAAATATTCAAGCCAATTTTTAGTGCTTGTTCTATGTCCATGTTTCTGCCTCTCCTCTTTCTCTCTTATATCTGATAATATAACCTGAAATGTACTAATAACTTGATTTTTATAACTTTATATGTGTGCAAATGTGCATTATGTGGATCTATATGAAAGTGCCATGTTGTATGTCATAGTCACATGTAGGCACTTTCATGTGGTCAAGCCTATATACATTTTGGATTGAGGATGTACTACAGATTACAGGCTTTCCATATGTATTACTTTTTTTTTTTTTTTTTTTTTTTGGTACCAGGGATTGAACTCAGGGGCACTCGACCACTGGGCCACATTCCCAGCCCTCTTTTTTTTTTGTATTTTATTTAGAGATAGGGTCTCACTGAGTTGTTAAGTGCCTCGCCATTGCTGAGGCTAGCTTTGAACTCGTGATCCTCCTGCCTCAGCCTCCCAAAGTGCTGGGATTACAGGCGTGCGCCACCGCGCCCGGCTCCATATGTATTACTTTTTTTCCATTCTTTCTTTTTCTCCTTTCACCTCCAGTACTGGGGATCAAACCCAGAACCTTGTACATGCTAAGCAAGTGCTCTATTACTGAGTAACATTCCCAGCCCCAGGATTTCAATGTAAAGGAGGAAAAATATTTCTTTCCTCAAGGAGTCTCACAGCCTCTACATAATAGTCTCTTTCCCTTCACAACTGTGGAATCCACATCTCAATTCCAGGTGGGTCAAGGTTCATGAAAATGACACTCAGCACCTTGCTGGATTTGTCAGACACTCCCTTCCTCTCCCCATTTTCCTTCCTAACAGGTAAAAGTCGAGACCCTTATTTCTCCAAAGGCCCTTATTTCTCCAAAAGCTGTGTAAAGAAATAGCTATGTCTTGCTGGCTATTTATTTTGAGACATGATTTATCAGCAATACCTGATATTAGATTCTTCTGAGATGAAGATTGGAGATTGCCTTGACGCATCAGTTAGTAAGCTATTCTGCTTTCAAATCACATGTCACATAAAGACTCCTGCAAGCCAGATCTGTCCCAGAATTAAAATAACACAAGCAACCCAAAGAAAAATTATTCTGTGTATGCACATCTATCAAGGCAAACACTGATTCCCTCATGGCACCTACTCCTCAAGCACTTTCAGACTTTCATGCTTAGATGGTACAATCTAAACTCTTTATTCAGAGGCTGGGGCTGTAGATCAGTGGTACAGCACTTGACTAGAATGTGCAAGATCCTGGGTTCAATTCCTAGCACTGCAAGATAATTTTTAAATAACAAAATAAATTCCTTTATCCTTCTAAAATCTGTGTTTAGGCCTCATTTCCCATCTTACATCCTAATAAATTTAATTCCAAAATAAATTTGGTCTTTAGCCTCCAGTTTAAAAACAATGATATTGTCCTCAGGAAAATATTCTAACTCCTTAATATATTGTTTAAGAAGTGGAGGAATGGCAGGGTTGGGAGCTGGGAGTAGAGACCAAGGCCTCCTTATTCCACAAAACTACTTCCTTAGACATGTTTTTCCAGAGCACCACATGTTTCCTCTTGCTCTTTGTTTGCCTATAGAGCCCTCTTCACCCACCTGGTGATACTTAGCATTATGATTTTCATCTAGTAAGTCCTTCAAAGTTCCATGTGCTCAGAGGTGGGGATTTTGGGAAGTGATTACATAAGGATAATTCTGACCTAATCAGTGGATTAATCAACTGAGGGCTGAATGAAACTCTGGGTAGTGGGACCTGGTTAAAGGAAGTAGATCACTGGGAGTGTACCCTGAAAAGGTTTGTCTTCTCTCAAGCCTCTTCCTATTTCTCTGATTTCTGGCTGCCATAAACTGAGCACCTTTTTCTGCCACACCCTTCCACCATGATGTTTTTGCCTTGGAGCCAGCTAACTAACTGTGGACTAAATCCTCTGTAATCATGATCCAAATGAATCTTTCCTCCTCTCAGTTGTTCTTATTAGGTATTTTGGTCACAGCAACAAAAAGCAAACACACCTATCTCTCCTCAAATATTAACTTTTAGTGAAGCTCTCTGTGTTAACTGTAACAAAATACCAGAGATAATTAACTCATAAGAAAGAAGGTTTGTTTTGGCTCGGTTTCAGAGGTTTCAGTCCCTATTTGCTTTAACTCATTGCCATTGGTTGGCAACACCATACATCATGCTAGGGAGCACATTGTGGACGAAGCTGCTCACTTCATGGTGGCCAGGAAGTAGAGAGAAAAGGAAAGGGCTGGGGTTCCAATATCACCTTCAAGAGGGTGTCCTTGGTGACTTAACTTCCTTCCAGTAGGCCTCACCTCCTAAAGGTTCCACAACTTCCCAATAGCACCACAGACAACCATGCCTTTAGCACTGGGCCTTTGGGGGACATTTAAGGTCCAAACTTTAGCACCTTCCTGATGGTCTCTACATAATTTAATGGTTTTCCTTTGTGCTCACTTAGTACCTTATTTATATCTGTGTCTGTTTCTTCCACTAGACTGTAAATTCACTTTGTCAGGACCATACCATCTGAGTATACTAGTTTCTAAAACATAGCCTGGTACTGTATATGTCTACTAACAAATTAATAGAAGGCCAGTAATATAAATTATCTGAGTAAGAGAAGGAATGTGGGAACACTAATATTTTACCGCATAACACATGGGAGTCTTAGAGGTTTTCAAACTCAAAAGTGTATCTCCCTGATGATACCTGCCTTGGAATAGTTTCTGTATTACTATTGTCATACTGGGATTCAAAGTGTTTCTCTTGGTCCCTGCAGAGACTACAGCTTTACGTCTACAAGGCTAATTATTCTCCTGCTATCACAGTTTGGTTTATGTGAATCATGATACTCCATAAAGAAAGCAAAAAGAGAGTCACTTAGCTTTAAACAATGCTCATTATAGGACAACCTCCAGCTGGGCCAATGCAGAAGGCCTCAGGGAATAATAGAAGAACTAGTGGAATTTTCCCTTCCAAGATCAAATTATTTAATTGTAAATTTAATGTGCAGGTTTGTATTCCTAGTGAAAGGATGATCAATTTCCATCATGTAAGAAAATAATATATGGATTACCCAAAAGTGTTTTAATTGTTAAAACAAATTCAAGGAATAATCTATATATATTCAAGAATAAATATTGCATATAAATTTTATATACTTCTTCTGGATAATATAGAAGATATAGCCACCCACACCCAGTTTTATTGTAAAATTTTGTTTTTGAACTAAAGGCACATATTTTTCTCCCCATGTTTTAAAAATGTTCTGAAATTATAAGATTTGAACAGTCTTTGTTCATAGCCAGAGCCCTGCCATTATCAAATACCAAAAGAATAATGAAGCACCTAAAATGATAAGATGCTAATGTCTGAGCAGAATAGACCTTTAATTAGACAAAGTTCATGTATTAATATTCAAAATAATCAACATTAAGAAGTGATTAATTGATACAACACAAGTCTCCCCCTTTAGTGGAATAGATAACAGCACATCCAATTTTGATGAAGTTTAATGGTAATTTTAATTTCACTAAAATGCTCTGATTAGATTCAGAGAAATATTTTTTGTCAGTAAGCACATCTGTGTTAACAGCAAAGATCCTTAAAATAATTTTATTCTCTGAAATTGTTGCCATAATTGACTGGGAGATTTTCATATTCAATAACCACATATGTCTGCTTGGTTAGGTTTGCTTTTTAAATGAAATGAAGTGTTAGAAGATGTTTACGTTTTAACCTTTTTCCTTCCTCTTTCTGACTTGATCAAAGAAAAAGTGGTTTTTTTTTTTTTCTGTCTTCTTAAAGAAAGATATGTTTTTATAGTATTTTTTTTCCCTCCAGGGAATCTTTAAATAGCCTGGTAACAAGTATGCTCAGAGTGAAATATACACAGAATGTGAACATGAAGAATGACATTTCAGGACAATTCACCTTCATTTCCCATGCAAGGGGCTTAGCTTATTAATCAAGAGATTTTGTCTAACCACGTTCCCCAAACAATGCTGTCACATATAGTAAATTGCTATTTTCCATTTAATGTGATAAAGCTCATCCTTTCTTTATAACAGTTTATCTATCACCCAATTCCATCCTTTCACCTTAAATCCAGAGTCTTAATTCAAAATGCCTTCTGAATTAACTCTATTGTCAATTTCTCAACCTGAGATTAAATTTTAATCTATCCAACCCAAGAAACTCCCCTTTCAACATTGACTATTTTTCACTAACACAACCAGTGACTTATCCAGGATCAAGAAACCAAGCAGAAGATTGGACTTCTCTTTCCCTTCACTTCATGTTTCTAGAAGGACTCCAATAAACATTTCCTTTAAAAGCTCTTTCAACCCTTTTTCATCCTAGGTTTCTTCAAAAAGCAGAGCCAGATACCAAGGCTTAAAGTAGTTTATCTGGAAATATAACCTTAAAGAACAAGCATGAGGGGCAATGGTTTTGACTAGTGAAAGAGGAAAAATAATCCAAAACTTTATTATGGATGAGCTGCTTTGCAGGATCTTTTCAGACTCCTGGGTTTGGCCAAACCAAGATAAAGCTGGTTGAAGCATTTAATGAAACTGGTCAGTACAGCAGTGACAGAAGTCAGAGATTTGCTGAGAGCATATGAAATGGCCTGTATTGCCTGCCTTAATTTGCTTGAGCTTCTATAACAAAGTACCATAGATTAGGTGATTTAAACAACAGAAATTTATTTCTGATAGTTTTGGAGGCTGAGAAGCCCAATTTAAAGATGCTGGCCAAGTCAGTTCCTCATAACATTCCTCATCCTTGTTTTCAGTCACCTACTTTCTTTTTTTTTTTTTTTTTTTTTGGTACTGGGGATTGAACTCAGGGGCACTCGACCACTGGGCCACATCCCCAGCCCTTTTTTTTTTTTTTTTTTTTTTTTTGTATTTTATTTAGAGACAGGGTCTCACTGAGTTGCTAAGTGCCTCGCCATTGCTGAGGCTGGCTTTGAACTCGCGATCCTCCTGTCTCAGCCTCCCAAAGTGCTGGGATTACAGGCGTGCGCCACCGCGCCCGGCTTTCAGTCACCTACTTTCTAGGTATGTGTTGGCAGAGAAAGAGAACACTCTCTCTAGTCTCTTATAAAGGCACTAATCCCACCCCCAAAGTCCCACTCTTATGACCTAATCTACATTTAATTGCCTCTTAAAGTTCCCACCTCCTAAAACCATTACTTGGGGATTAATTTTCAACAAATGAATTTAGAGGTAGAGGCAAAAACATTTAGTCCATAACACAGCCCAACCCTTCCACCATCAGATCCAACATTCCCTTCATTAGTGCAATCTGTGAATGAGTCCCCTTCAAGGTAGCAATAAGTGGAAATCTCTGAAAAGACTTAATACTACCTGTTATTGCAATTATCCTGAGTTCTTACAATTGTAGTCAATCCTGAAGTCATAATTCATAGTAATACTTTTCTTTCTTGACTGTTAAATCTATTCATTTTCCTCACTGTGGACAATTAACTCTCTGGCCTAGTTTTTTGTTGTTTGTTTGTTTGTTTGTTTTGTCTGCTAGAGTGACTAAGATTTTCATACCTGAAAGATTCAAGATCTAAAATGGGCTACATTTGCTTTAATTTTCTATTAACAATATTTCTGGGCTTAGAAACCCAAATGTTCACCCTTTATGAATGCTATTGTTCCATACTACATTACCATTATGTATCACCAATGCTAGCACTTCGTAGAAACTAAGGTTGATTGCCTCTTCAGTGTAGTAACTCCTTAACTTGGCTGCTGCAAAGGCAAATGCAGCCAAAAGTGAACAAATGGTAGCTGCATGTTATGGTTTAGAGATGAAGTGCCCTGCAAAAGCTCATGTGTGAGATAATATAAGAACTTTCAGAGGTGAAGCAATTAGATAATGAGATCTGGAACCTAATCAATGGTTTAATCCACTGACAGGCATTAACTAAGAGGTAACTGTAGGCAGGTAGGTTTTAGCAGGAGGAGGCAGGTCACAGGGGGTGTGCCTTTGTGGTTTGTATTTTGTCCCTGGTGGATAGAAATCTCTCTCTCTCTCTCTCTCTCTCTCTCTCTCTCTCTCTCTCTCTCTCTCTGCTTCCTGATTGCCATGTCCTGAGCTGCTTTGCTTCTTCACACCCTTCTGCCATAAAGTTCTGCCTCATCTTAAGCCCAGAGAAGTAGAGTCAGCTATCTATATACCAAGACCTCTGAAACCATGAGCCCCAAATAAACTTTTCCTTCTCTCCATTGTTCTTGTCAGGTATTTTGGTCATAGTAACTCAAAAACTATCTAAAACACTGCAGTTTCAAGTTAAAGTGAAACACGGTAAAGATTCCATTCTGTCTTTGGTGAAAGTGTTCCCTTTCCAGAAACTAACACCACAAATCCTACCAAACACATTTGTGGGGAAGGGAAGCTCAAATCCTACAAATGGGTCACTGGGAATGATGATGATGTGAGCAATCCCAATTTTACCCTTGGTTCTAGGACCTGTGTATTTTAGTTGCAAGGGACAGTGCCATGTATCAGTCATTGATTTAGTTCATATATCCTAGAGAATACCAGCCCAACCCAAAGGGTATTAGACTCAGGTTTATGGTTTCACTGGGCCCTGAACTAATCACTCCATTCTGCT
The DNA here is from genome assembly GCA_025594165.1 of Tamias sibiricus. Taxonomy (NCBI): domain Eukaryota; kingdom Metazoa; phylum Chordata; class Mammalia; order Rodentia; family Sciuridae; genus Tamias; species Tamias sibiricus. The sequence continues at coordinate 80,034,214 of CM046661.1, forward strand.
TCTAGGTGATAAGATATATGTTTGGACAAATGAGTTGTGTGTTTATGTACCCATTCTTCAACCTTCTGTATCATAAAACTAGTCTCTTGGAATGAGACAATTTAGTGTAAGAAACCATATGAATAGATATCATATATAAGCCCTAGGATTATGATGATGATGATATTAATGGAGACTCTAAAGGAAGAGAACATTTCAGTTCACAAAAGGTTGCATTTCTGTTCCTTCCAAGGGAATTGAGTTAACGTACTGGAAAACCATTATAGCCCAAGTCTTGGAGGATGGCATTATAATGAGGGCTTGGCATCATCCTCTATGACTGGCTAGTTGGCAATAGCTAGATAAACTTTAAAGAAATGCTGTTGAGCCTGCATGGCTACATTTCTAGCACCATGGGCACTCTATTCATGATCCCATGATGCTGGCACTGGGGTTGCCAAAAGAACAATCTTGCTGACATTCACAGGTCAAACCATATCTACTTGGTTACCCAGTGCCTCTTCTGAGGCAGGTGTTCAATCATGGACATTAAGATAAGGCAACAAATCCGTATAGATCCTATTGCACGTATCTTCATTATTTTTTATCTTCTAATTATCTTTCTTCTGACATGTGAGCAACTATACAAGCCATTCACTCTGCTTTGGGCTTAAAACTCTGACCACTTCTCCTTTTATTCAAAGTGAACTGTCTTCACCATGTCCTTCAGAACCTCACCTAAATGAACTGGAAGTGTAATCATCATCCAGAATCTAGCATGAACAAATCATACCAACTTATCTGTGAATCAGGCCCCAATTCTCCTTCTTTTTCATTTAAAGGAAAACCCAGGATGCTACATCTATGAGTAGTAAGATGGGGACTAGTATATCATAGATACTTCAGGAATTTCGCCACCTGTTTATTTACTTTATCTTCTAGAATTTCTCAGGTCTGATATTGAATGTTATGTGAATTGGATCTATGATATATGTGCAATTATATCTATGCATTGTTCTTCCTGTCAACCTTATGATGCAATGGATTTGATGATATACAACTCCAGTTCCTTAATCAATTTGTGTTATAAAAGTGGGCATTCAAGTTTTAATAAGATCTAGTATCATATCAGGAATTATTTTTCAAAAGAAACATAATTTGAATCTGCTTCAGAAGAAATGGGCTTCTTTTGGTACCCTCAGGTTTTGGTCTTTATTATTCTATTGAGGTTTTCCCTATGCCACATTGGCATCTTACAAGTATATATAGAATATTGGCCAGTTACTGATAATTCTGACAAATTACAATTTATGTCACCCATATAATGAGCCAATATGATATGTTGCAGAATATTGAAATGATCAAGGTCCCTGCATAATATATGGTGACAGAGAGCAACAGAGTTAACAGAACCCCAAAACAAGACAACAAACATGAATTGTCATCTTTTCCATGTGAAAGTGAGCTGTTTTTATTTCTCTTACTGTGGGGGGGGGGTGGGGATATTGAGGAGAACACATTCATCAGATTAGCAGTAACAACATGCCAAAGGCCAGAGGATGAATTAATCTGTTCTTGAAAAGATACCACCGCTAACATGTAGCAACCTGGATTACAGGTTGCTTAATTTCTGAAAGTTCACTATAATGTGCCCTGGTTTGTTTCATTTATTCATAGGCAAGACAAAGTAAAAAAGATCTGAGGATACTTATAACTTAAGCAATTCTTGTGTTTTTAGTGGTTGTGTTAATCTTTGAAATTCCTTTTGGTAGGCAGTATGAGTTTTTAATTGCTAATTATGTTGGAAGAGGATAGGGGATGCAATTTAAAGGGATTTTACTTGGTCTTTCCTACCAGAGTGCTGCTACTTCCTAATCAGGTAGCCAGTGTAAGGTCCTTCCATCTACAGAGCACATCTAACCAAATTATACATTCAGGGCCTAGGGAAATAGCTACAGGGTTTGCCTATGTTTCCATTAGATCCACTTGAGATGGGCATGAGCCCAAACTCTACTTGTCAAGTAGGAAAGACACCACAGGAATGAAAGAAATCCCATATCATAGAATCCTCCAGTAACACTAATATTTAAGAAGGAGACAAAGGAAAAACATGCAATAAAGAGACAGAGAAAGAGGGGTCAGAAAGTGAGAGCAATCATCAACAAACCTAGGGAAGAAACTATTTTAAGGATGAAGAAGTGTTCACAAATTTGAAATATTGCCCAGTATCATAATGGGATAAAAAATGAAAAGAAGCAAAATAAATGCAGAAAATAGGAAGACATTATTTCCTTTGCTAGAATAATTGAAACAGGTCAATGTCAGACTGCAGAAGGATGAGAAACATATGGAAACTGAAGAAATTTAGGCAATGAGTTTTAACTACAGTATGCATAATATTAGGAATACATTCTGGGAAAGGTGTTGTTAGGTGATGTCATTATTATGAGAACACCATAGCTTACTTACTAAGACAGGCACAGTGTCACCAGGCAATATAATCTTACGAGTCTGTCTTTGACTAAAATGTTGTCATGCAGCGCATGACTGTATTTCAGTAAGTTGACCCTTGAAAAGAGAAAGAGTGGAGGGAAGAAGTCTTGAAGAGAAGAGCAAAGTTGTTGTGGTGGGTTTGCTGCTGCTGTTTGGGACAATATGAATACTAGTCAGATGACAGAGAATTCAAAGATATAAGAGAGCTCAGAACAATTCTTCTCTCCCAAATGCCTGCATTCTTCCAATTCCAATGCTAAAATAAAAATCTTCCATAGCCCCCTCTTGCAATTAAAAATTTAGACCCTTATATTAACTAATTTTATAATCAACATCTTAATTTTATTTTCTTACTGCTGGTAGGTTAGTGCAGTAAGATTTGAAAAACTGTTAAATTTTAGATGAGAGAAGTATTTCCACAATTACCTTGCCCAAATTGAAGCTGTCAAAACTTGAATTGGACGGCTATTGCTTTTTTTTTTCTTTATTTTTTTTTAATTTTAGATTATTTATTTACTTATTTATAATGCACAAGTATATCATCCTTTTACATACAACTGCTTGTATACAAAGTGTATAAGTACCATTCAGATCTTTAATCATGCATTTAGGATAGTGATATCCATCTCATTCAACCACCATTTTCCCCCCTTTTCCCCCCCTGCTCCTTCCCTTGCCCTCCCTTTCCTTTGACCATTCTAGTGTTCCTCTAATCCTATGTACCCCCATCCAATCACACGGTGAACTAACCTCTTTATATCAGAGAAAACATTTGGTGTTTGGATTTTTGAGATTGACTAATTTCACTTAGCATTATATTCTCCAACTTCATCCATTTACCTGCAAATGCCATTATTTTATTCTCTCTTATTGCTGAGTAAAATTCCATTTTGTATATATACCACATTTTCTTTAGGCTATTGCTTTTTGAATAGATAACAACCAATTTCATTTTGTTGTCTCTTAATATATGACGGCATTGCAAAACTAAAGATCACATACACACTGATGAAGAAAGTTCTTGTGTTGTAAAATGGGATATTCTGGAAATATTATGTGTGCCTGGAAAGACTGATTAAGCAATGAACCCCACACAACTGCCTGGTTATTTCAAAATAATCAGACCTTTGTGATTACTTAAGCTTATAAGCAGAATCAAGTGTGTAATTCCTTACAAGTGCATTTACCACTGAGAATGTGGATAACCAGTATGTTTGTGTGTAGTATACCATTTTTACAAGGTTCTATATTCTATAGAAGTTTACTTTCTTTGTTTCTTTTTATATGTAAGGTATCTTTGTGGATATGTTCTCAAAGAAATATATGTATATATACATATATATTTATATATAAAATCATATATATACACACATACACATACATATATATAAAATTAGATACACACACACACACACACACACACGCAAATATACACATATTTCTTTGAGAACATATCCACAAAGGTACCTTACATATAAAAAGAAACAAAGAAAATAAACTTCACATATATATGTATATATATGATTTTATATATGTATACATACATATGATGTTCAAACATGTGTGTGAGTTTGAACATAAATGCACAGGTTTATAAATGCAAGTGTATGTAATTGAATATATATATCTGTGTGTTTCCATGTGAAAATTATAGTGTAACAATAGGTGATGGACTTGATTAAATCACACTTGTGTCTTCAAATATTATACAAATTTTCTCAAAATTGGGGGAAAACAATTCAGGTAGGCATGTATGGTAAACTTTAAGGATAAGAGATATTGTACAGGGGAAGATAGCCGACAGAAGGGAGGTGCTCTTTGGACATAGTTACTACAAGACGCTTAGTGGGAAGTTTGAGCGCGTTATTAGCAATTCTCTTGCAACTGAAAGGGAGCTGAGACATTCATACACCTCTGGACGGTGAAATACAACAAACTCCGGACCATGATGGGCAGGGGCAGAGTTGGAGCGGTCCACAGTCCGAAGCAGCGCTCTCTGCGTTGCAGGTGCAGCGGCCTGATAACATTGCGGCAAGGGGACGATCCACACAGCGGCTTTGAAACCGATCAGCGAGGAAGGATAGAAAAGAGCCTAGAAGCGCGAGCGGTGTCCACGTAGAGCTCTTTCACACAACTTGCCAAGCCGATCCTGCACGCTTTGGAGTGACACAAAGGTCTGTGGAACTGCTGTTGAGCGGGAGGAGAGCACCGCCATCTTTGAGGAATACAGTGGCTGACCCAGACAAAAGAATAAGGCAGAAAGGAAGAACAGCTGCAGACATCCAGGGAGCCACCAATGCTCTGAGAACAGCAAACACCTGGGTGAGGCTCGGGTAACCAGAAGGGGAGGGCGTGTCTGAGGCCAGCGCAGCGGCCACAAGAAGCTACAACTGTGGGTGGGCGTGGGGAAAGGGTGCCTTCTGGAGGGTCCCTTTTCCAGCGCCATTCATCTGCTGGCACACAACCCCCCTGAGCCACTCTTCCACTGGGCCATTTTGCCACTGGCCAAAGGTGCAGCCTTGACTCTACTAACAGGATCACTGACTGTCTAGACGTGATCCGATACAATTGGCTTAAATTGGAAAGGAAAAAAGAGGGCTTCCCAGGGTCTGTTTTGTTTGAGACTTGTTCCTGGGTTCGACTTTTTTTTGTTAGTTTGCTTGTTTTGTTGGTTTTCTGTTTTTTCTTTCTTTCTTTTTTTGGTTTTGTTTTGTTTTGCTTTGTTTTTTGCATTGATTGTCAGTGTGTTTGTTTGCTTCTGCACCTCTTTTCTTATTTTCTTCCTTCTCACTTTTGCATCTTTTCTTCTTCCTTCATCTTTCCTATTTACACCCTGCCAGTGCATACTAAACAGAGGCAAAAACAAGTTATACGCAGAATTTGAGATTTCTAGAATGGGCACAATTGAAGTGTATAGCAAAGCGGTGTTATATATAGTTCACTCTCTATTTTCTTGACTCTCTCTCTCTCCTCTCTCTTACACCAATTCCTACTCTTTTGTCATTTTTTTTCTTTTCCATCTTACTTTATTTCTTCTCTCAACAGCTGCATAAATTAGGTTTATATATAAATTGGTCTTTCCACCTAATTGTTCACTCCATTCTCTTTCCTCTCTGTCTATTGATACTAAACCACTTCCACTAAACCACTTCCATAGAACTCTCTTTTCATACTTTCTAAGAAAGAACAATTCAAGACACTCACTTCGTTCTTCCTAAACATAGCACCTCTGTGTCCAATACTTGAAGCTATAAAACCCCATCAGAAGCATACAGAGTAAGTTGGAAACAATATCTGGGTTAACTAAATCTGTACATTGTGATCAAACTTGGATTTTCTGAATAGAAAGTGTTATATTTTAAAGTGTAAAGGAATTATAAGGGGATCTGATAGCATTGTACTACAGGAGCAACATAAGGCTTTAAGGTAAAATCGAAATAGTCAAGGTCCCACAGTGCAGGAAGAAAAGACACACAAGCAACATGAAAAAACAAGGGAAGAAAGTGACACAAACAAATCAAGATACCTCATCAGTAGATTCCATGGCAAGCACAGTTGGTGAAATGCCAGAGATGGAATTTAGAAATTACATATTCCAAATGTTTATGGAACTTAAGAATGAACTCAAAAATGAGATGAGGGAGCAAAAACAGGTGGCAAAAGATCATTTTGACAAAGAACTCCAAAAACAAATACAGGAAGTAAAAGATTACTTCAATAGGGAAATAGAGGCTCTAAAGAGAAACCAAAGAGAAATTCCAGAAATGAAAGAAGCAATAAACCAAAATAAAAGTTCAATTGAAAGCATCACCAACAGAGTAGACCACTTGGAAGAAAGAACCTCAGACAATGAAGACAAAATATATATCCTAGAGAAGAATTCAGATTACACAGCAAAACTTGTAGGAAATCAAGAACATAACATCCAAGAATTATGGGACAACATAAAAAGACCAAACTTAAGAGTGATTGGCATCGAGGAAGGGGCAGAGTTTCAAGCCAAAGGAATGAGTAATTTATTTAACAAAATAATTACAGAAAATTTTCCAAACTTGAGGAATGAATGGGAAAACCAAGTTCAAGAGGCTTACCAAACAGCAAACAAACAAAATCACAACAGATCCATACCAAGACACATTATAATGAAAATTCCTAATATACTGAGCAAGGATAGAATACTAAAAGCCACAAGAGAAAGGAAGCAGATTACACATAGGGGGAAACCAATCAGACTATGTTCAGATTTTTCAACCCAGACCTTAAAAGCAAGAAGATCCTGGAATAGCATATTTCAAGCTATGAAAGAAAAGGGATGTCAACCAAGAATCTTATATCCAGCAAAATTGAGCTTTAGATTCGAAGATGAAATAAAAACCTTCCAGGACAAGCAAAAGATAAAAGATTTCACAACTCAAAAGCCAGAACTTCTGAACATCCTGGGCAACATTTATCATGAAGAAGAAGAGAAAAATAACAACAAAAATCAACAAAGGGAGATATTAAACTAAGGGAAATGCCAATCAGAAGAGAAACCAAATCAAGCTAAAGACCATAATACCAAAAAAAAATGGATGGGAATAAAAATCACATCTCAATAGTAACCCTAAATGTTAATGGCCTAAACTTGCCAATCAAAAGACACAGATTATCAGAATGGATTAAAAGAAATGACCCAACAATTTGCTGTCTCCAAGAAACCCACCTCGTAGAAAAAGACATCAACAGACTGAAAGTGAAAGGCTGGGAAAAGTCTTATTACTCACAGGGCCTGCGGAAGCAAGCAGGGGTTTCCATTCTCATATCAAATAAGGTACACTTCAAACCAAAACTAATCAAGAGGGACAAAGATGAATATTTCTTACTACTTAAGGGAACTATTCATCAACAGGATATAACAATCATAAATCTATATGCCCCAAATAATGGAGCATCTACATTCATCAAACAAACTCTTCTCAAGTTCAAGAGTAAAATAGACCACAACACAGTTATTCTAGGGGACTTCAACACACCTCTCTCACCAATGGATAGATCATCCAAACAAAAGCTAAACAAAGAAACTTTAAGCCTCCTTAAAACAATTAATAATTCAGACCTAACGGACATATATAGAATATTTCATCCCTCAGTAAATGAATACACTTTTTTCTCAGCAGCACATGGCTCCTTCTCCAAAATAGAGCATATATTATGTCATAAGGAAACTCTCAGCAAATATAAAAAAATAGAGATAGTACCCTGCATTCTATCAGACCATAAAGGGATGAAATTGGAAATCAATGACAAAACAAGGAATAAGAAAAACTACTCCAACAACTGGAAGCTAAACAAAACAACATGCTACTAAATGAACAAGGGGTTGAAGAAGACATCAAAGAGGAGATTAAAAAATTCCTAGAGGTAGCCAGGTGCGGTGGCGCACGCCTGTAATCCCAGCACTTTGGGAGGCTGAGGCAGGAGGATCGCGAGTTCAAAGCCAGCCTCAGCAATGGCGAGGCACTTAGCAACTCAGTGAGACCCTGTCTCTAAATAAAATACAAAAAAAAAGGTCTGGGGACGTGACCCAGTGGTTGAGTGCCCCTGAGTTCAATCCCCGGTACCACAAAAAAAAAAAAAAAAAAAAAAAAAATTCCTAGAGGTAAATGAGAACACAGATACATCGTATAGAAATCTCTGGGACACTATGAAGGCAGTAGTAAGAGGAAAATTCATTGCACTGAGTTCATTCCTTAAGAGGAAAAAAAAAAAATGACTTAACGTCACACCTCAAAGCACTAGAAAAAGAAGAACAGACCAACACCAAGAGGAGTAGAAGACAGGAAATAATTAAAATCAGAGCAGAAATTAATGAAATTGAGACTAAGGAAGCCATTCAAAGAATTGACAAAACAAAAAGTTGGTTCTTTGAAAAAATGAACAAAATTGACAGACCCTTAGCGATGCTAACAAAAAGAAGAGAAAAAACTCAAATTATTAACATTCAGGATGAAAAAGGGAATATCACAACAAATACCTCAGATGTACAGAAGATAATTAGAAATTACTTTGAAAACTTGTATTCTCATAAAAAAGAAAATATTGAAAACATTGACAGATTTCTAGAGTTGTATGATTTGCCTAGACTGGAAATGGAGGCTATACACAACTTAAACAAATCAATTACAAGCGAAGAAATAGAAGACATCATCAAAAAGCTACGAACAAGGAAAAGTCCAGAACCTGATGGGTTTACAGCCAAGTTCTATAAGACGTTCAAAGAAGAACTAATACCAATGCTCTTCCAACTACTTCAAGAAATAGAAAAAGAGGGAGTTCTTCCAGACTCTTTCTATGAGGCCAATATTACATTAATTCCAAAGCCAGGCAAAGACACATCCAAAAAAGAAAACTTCAGGCCCATATCTTTAATGAACATAGATGCAAAAATCCTCAACAAAAACCTGGCAAATTGGATACAAAAACATATCAAAAAGATAGTGCACAACAATCAAATGGGGTTTATTCCAGGGATGCAAGGCTGGTTCAACATTCAGAAATCAATAAACATAATAAATCACATCAATAGACTTAAAGATAAAAATCATATATATGATCATCTCAATAGGTGCAGAAAAAGCATTTGACAAAATACAACACCTCTTTGTGTTCAAAACACTGGAAAAACTAGGAATATCAGGAACATATCTCTGTAAGCTGCCTGTCATGGCCAGCCACAGCGCCGCGGGAGGAAAACTCGGAGGCAGAGTAAAGCTATTACTACTTCTACTTCTACTTTCTTAGAGAGAGCTTAGAGAGAGAAAGAAAGATTTTTCTTCTTCTTAGAAAGAGCTTAGAGAGAAAGATTAAAGAGAAAGATTATTTTTTAGAGCTTCTTTCTTCTTTGTTCTTTCTTCTTTCTTCCTCGGGAGCCTCGACCTGACTCTGACCAGCAATTACTTCTTCTATCTGGTTTCTCTTCTGTAACCGCTCTGCCTACGTTCTGGCCGCTCTGATTCTTTTCTTCTTCTCTGACCCGAACTCTTCTTCTGACCGACCGAGCGACTGCACGACTGACTGAATGAATTCATTCTTCGTTCTAACTCCGACCGCTTTCACCCAGTTATATACCTTTAGCTTTGCGGGTGCCTCACGTGCATTTACAGGTGCGTCACATACATATCAGGTGGAACTTATGGCTTCCAGCTAGCCACAATAGCCCTTCCTAATTGGGGCTCCTTCATATTCCTCCCCTTTAGTTTAAAAAGGTGCTTTAATTCTATTTTCTCTATTTTATTTTCTCTATTTTCTTTTATTTTCTTGTCCCTACCTAGCTTTTCACCTTTTGTTTTTAAAAGGGTGGATATTTGAGCCCTTTTTGAGGAGGTGCTGCGGCTTTAAGGAAGCCTACTGCTGATGAGCAGCTAATGCACTTAAGCACAACTGCATGAGCAGCTTTGACTCGCTAAGCTACAGTTTGATGGGTTTTGCAGCTTCTCTGTGGCTTTTATCTTTATGGCGTTTTTGCCAAAGCTCAATGGCTTTTTCTCTGCATGGTTTTCACCGTGCTTTTCTATTTTAAGCTCATGGCTTTTTTCTTTATGGCTTTCTTGCCAAAGCTCAATGGCTTTTTCTCTGCATGGCTTTTACCATGTTATTACTTCTTTATGGCTTTTGGCCGGCTCGCTTCGGCTTTTCGCTGGCTACTCTGCTTCGGCTTAATTCTTAAGTGGCCTCAACTGAGTCAGAGGCTATGCTCTCTTGTTTACTACTCTTTTTGCTGGTCTCAACTGAGTCTGAGGCTATGCTTTTTCTTCGCTCTCCTCACTATCTTAGCTTCTTGTTCTTATTTCTTATCTTTTCTTCTCTGCCTGCCGAGCCCCGGACGGACCACCATTTGTAAGCTGCCTGTCATGGCCAGCCACAGCGCTGCAGGAGGAAAACTCGGAGGCAGAGTAAAGCTATTACTACTTTTACTTCTACTTTCTTAGAGAGAGCTTAGAGAGAGCAAGAAAGATTTTTCTTCTTCTTAGAAAGAGATTAGAGAGAAAGATAGAGAAAGATTATTTTTCAGAGCTTCATTCTTCTTTCTTCTTTCTTCTTTCTTCCTCGGGAGCCTCGACCTGACTTTGACCAGCAATTACTTCTTCTATCTGGTTTCTCTTCTGTAACCGCTCTGCCTACGTTCTGGCCGCTCTGATTCTTTTCTTCTTCTCTGACCCGAACTCTTCTTCTGACCGACCGAGCGACTGCACGACTGACTGAATGAATTCATTCTTCGTTCTCCTAACTCCGACCACTTTCACCCAGTTATATACCTTTAGCTTTGTGGGTGCCTCACGTGCATTTACAGGTGCGTCACATACATATCAGGTGGAACTTATGGCTTCCAGCTAGCCACAATAGCCCTTCCTAATTGGGGCTCCTTCATATCTCAACATTATAAAAGCTATTTATGCAAGGCCCCAAGCTAACATTATCTTAAATGGAGAAAAATTGAAAGCATTCCATCTAAAAACTGGAACAAGACAGGGATGCCCCATTTCACCACTGCTATTTAACAAAGTACTGGAAACTCTGGCCAGAGCAATTAGACAGATGAAAGAAATTAAAGGGATCCAGATAGGAAAAGAAGAGCTATAATTAGCACTATTTGCTGATGACATGATAATCTACCTAGAAGACCCAAAAAACTCTACCAGAAAACTTTTACAACTAGTAAATGAATTCAGCAAAGTAGCAGGATACAAAATCAATACACATAAGTCAAAGGCATTTTTGTACATCAGTGACAAAGCCTCTGAAAGGGAAATGATGAAAACTACCCCATTTACAATAGCATCAAAAAAAAAAAAATACCTGGGAATCAACTTAACGAAAGAGGTGAAAGACCTCTATAACAAAAATTATAGAACACTAAAGAAAGAAATTATAGAAGACCTCAGAAGATGGAAAGACCTAACTTGCTCTTGGATAGGTAGAATTAATAGTCAAAATGTCCATACTACCAAAAGCATTATACAGATTTAATGCAATTCCAATCAAAATCCCAATGTCATTCTTCAAAGAAATAGAAAAAGCAGTCATGAAATTCATCTGGAAAAATAAGAGACCCAGAACAGCCAAAGCAATCCTGAGCAAGAAAAGTGAAGCAGGTGGCATCACCATACCAGACTTTAAATTATACTATAGAGCAATAGTAACAAAACCAGCATGGTATTGGCACCAAAACAGACTGGTGGACCAATGGTACAGAATTGAGGACACAGAGACTAATACATATAATTTCAGCTATCTTATATTAGGCAAAGGCGCCAAAAATGTACAGTGGAGAAAGGATAGCCTCTTCAACAAATGGTGCTGGGAAAACTGGAAATCCATATGCAACAAATTGAAATTAAACCCTTATCTCTCACCATTCAATTCAAAGTGGATCAAGGACCTAGGAATTAGACCAGAGACAATATGCCTAATAGAAGAAAAAGTAAGCTCCAATTTCCAACATGTTGGATTAGGCCCCAAGTTCCTTAATAAGAATCCTGTAGCGCAAGAATTACTACCAAGAATTAATGAATGGGATAGATTTAAACTAAAAAGCTTCTTCTCAGCAAAAGAAACAATCAGTGAGTTGAATAGAGAGCCAACTAATTGGGAACAAATATTTAATACATGCAGATCAGATAGAGCACTAATTTCTATAATATATAAAGAACTCAAAAACCTTTACACCAAAAAAAACAAATAAACCAATCAATAAATGGACTAAGGAATTGAGAAGACACCTCTCAGAAGAAGATACACGATTAATCAACAAATACATTAAAAAATGCTCAGCATCTCTGGCAATTAGAGAAATGCAAATCAAAACTACTCTAAGATTTCATTTCACTCCAGTCAGAATGGCAGCAGCTATCAAGAACACAAACAACAATAAATGTTGGAGAGGATGTGGGGAAAAAGGCACACTCATACATTGCTGGTGGGACTGCAAAATGGTGCAACTGTTATGGAAAGCAGTATGGAACCACCCTATGACCCAGCCATCCCACTCCTGGGTCTATTCCCAAAGGACTTAAAAACAGCATATTACAGTGACACAGCTATCTCAATGTTTGTAGCTGCACAATTCAAAATAACTAGGTTGTGGAACCAACCTAGATGTCCTTCAGTAAATGAGTGGATTAAGAAAATGTGGTATATACGTACAATGGAATTTTACTCAGCAATAAAAGAAAATAAAATAATGGCATTCGCAGGTAAATGGATGAAGTTGGAAGACATAATGCTAAGTGAAGTTAGTCAGTCTCAAAAATCCAAATACCAAATGTTTTCTCTGATATAAGGAGGCTAGTTCACAGTATTGTTGGATGGGGGTACATAGGAGGATTAGAGGAACACTAGAATGATCAAAGGGAAGGGAGGGAAAGGGAGGGAGCAAGGGGGGAAGGAGGGGGAGAAAAGAGAATAAAAAAGGTGGTTGAATGAGACGGATATTGTTTTCCTAAATGCATGATTGAAGACCTGAATTGTATGAATATACTTTGTATACAAACAGTTGTATGTAAAAAGATGCTATATACAGGCACTATGAATTGTAATTATTATAAATTAAAAAATAAATTAAAAAAAAGAAAAAAGAGAGATTGTACAGCCTAAACTATTACTGAACTACTTTTTAAAAAATTTCAAGTGAAGTTATTGGATATAAGTTGCTTTGAGTCAGCACTCTTTTTATAGCAAAAAATTAACTGAAGCATTTAGATCCAAGTATAATTCTTTTTTTTTAGATTATTTATTTACTTATTCATAATGCACAAGTATATCATCTTTTTACATACAACTGCTTGTATACAAAGTATATAAGTACCATTCAGATCTTTAATCATGCATTTAGGATAGTGATATCCAAATATAATTCTTAACATGGATGTGATAAAATATATAAGAAAAAAATCAAAATGAAATTCTTCCTTCATCAAAGAATCCAAGGAACAGAAATTTCTAGAGCCAGATGAGGAATCTAAAGGCTCACGCCATTTTTTCATCCAACACAGGGTCACTCTAACATTGTATGGATGTTCATGATTCTGTAGAGAAAGAAACTAAAATGCAAGTGGAGGAAGCACGTTCATTAGGGAACTTACTCTTCTTAACTTAAGCCTTCACCTTTGAGCATTCATCATAAAACAGACTTAATATTTTGCCTTCTGATGAGAAGTCTAACAACAGAATATGCAACTGGAGAAAAAACACACATAATACAGACAAAGTATTATTTTTAAACTACTCTCCCAAAAAGTGGCTAAACTCTATGGCTAATATACGTACATCCATCTCAGGGAGCGTCACCATTTGTTGGATATCTATGAGCTTGACTTCAGCATGAGTTATTGGATATGTTTTCTTTGCTTATAATGCATCCCTAAACTCTAAAACCATTCAGTATTTGTTTTCAATAGAAAGGAACTATGAAATCCTAAAATAATAAAACATTTTAGCCACTGGCCTATCATAAAAACTTATTACTCAAAGACCACATTTTCTTCTAATCAGATTAACTAACTACATTTATATTAAGCAACTGATAATATTTATACTAACATTTATATTAACAACTGATAATATTTATATTAAGCAACTGATAACATTTATATATCTGATAAATGTGTTTTATTCATGCAAAGGAAGAACAAATAAGCTTTCAGCAGGAAACAGCTATGCATCAGTCACTATGAAGTACACCTTCACATGTGTTGTTTATTCCTTTCAATAACTTTAAAAGATCCATACTGTTATCTCCATTTTATTGATGATTCAAACAGATGAGACGTTTGACTCAGCCTGATCTTTATAATTGAAAGGTGTCTAACTTGGGGTGACAGAAGGAATAAGGACTTACTTCATTTAGACTGTTTTAAATTGCCTCAGTTATCCAAACAGCCACATTTCAGCAAACTTGAATTTTACAAGCTCATTTCCCCTCTTACTGTGTTAGGACATGCAAATGCTCAGCCCCTGGTGCCTGCCCTCAGAGGCCCAATCAGCCCCCAGGGCGTAGGGTATGTGGCTTTGGTCCCTGTCCATTCATCCATCAACCAACATTTAATGAACACCTATGTGCCAGGCACTATTTTAGGGGCTAAGAGCAAAGTGGAAAAAGTTCCAGTCCTTGTGGATCTTGAACTTTATCAGGTTCTTTGTGGTTGGGGGTGAAGAGGGAATGCAGATAAATGTCCAAATAAAGTTCTGCATACTAATTGCCCAACGTACATACATGTGTAACAAACATCCATATATACATGTGTAACATACATACATATAACAAAAATAATTAAGACCTTAAAACTTGTGGAAGCTGGGGATATGGATGGTTATGATCCTTTGGGCTTTGGCCCATTATTAATTACCCTAAAGAATTTAAGAGCAAATGGAATAATCCCCACATCAAAACCAATAGCCACACAAAACAGGCAGCATGGGACAAGTAAGGGTTAATTGATGCTTCCAACATGATGCCACTGTCATCTTCATGGAGAAGGCATGCAAAGGAGAAATCTAAAGTGGTCAGGTTGGGACTAATTTGAGTGAATGATGAACCACTTTAAATACTGACTACATCATCAGTAGGGCATACTTAGGCTATTTATTGTGTTGGTGAAATCAGTTATTTATAGAAGCACAGTATTGTTCAAATAATCAGGACTAGTCTTGCAATATAACCCACACCTCTTTTTTATTTGGTTTTTATTGTTTTGCTTACAATTTTCAAATGGCACGCTGAAGTCAAGTCTTGTTCCCATGTGCATTTTTACCTTCTCTTATTACTTTTAAGCCTTTGATTCTCTGGGTACTATGGAAAAAAATGACAAAGATATGTTTCAATTCTAGGGCTGCTATTTATATACCAGCTATAGCTATCTTTTTTCTTTCTCAAAAAAAATAAAAAAAATAAAAACTCTAAACCTTGGTTTCTTAGGTACCTCATCTTTACTATTGGAATAATCCCTATTGTAGAATGTTGTGGGAATCAAATAAAATTTACATTGCCTAAATGCTTAAGAAGGCATTTATTTAGTTAAATCCATGGATATCTGGTCTGTTCCAACACCATAGGAATGTAATACTTTGCAGATATCTTTTTATATTATGTGTTGCTTTGAAGTAGGGCCTCAATAAATACTTATGAATTGAATGTTCACATTTTATATTTCAAATATTTTCTATATAATCCACATAATGAAAGTAACTGTGTATGAGTATCATATTTTAGACATATTGAATCCTTGCTTCACGAGTGTATTCACTCAAGGATGGAAACAGTCTTTTTAATGAGTTTTTTTTCCTTTAGAGTTTGTCTCAACTTTAACCACAAGAGCTGCCTCACAGTGGAATGAGTTGGATTGTTCAGGAATAAGCTCCAAATTTCTACAAATGTTAGTAAAGAGATTGAATGGGAACACACCAGGAAGGTGGCAGAGAGGGCCTCTACAGTAATGAGAAGTGGACTAAGACGACCTTCAAAGTCTCTTTTCTCTCAGTGATCTTGTAATTCTAAACTATATGTAGTGTTTCATTTAGAATCAAGTAAGAAAACGGAACCTTGGATTTCCTATTGTATATTTCTCACAGAATACTTTGAGCATTACACTGTGCCAAATTCTCTTTGTAGGATCCTACCAGGCACTATTCCAAGATTTTTACACAAACTGGCTCATTTAATTATCACAGCAACCATACAAGATAGATATTAGTAGTATCACTATGTTACACATGAGAAAAGTGAGGTATGAACATTTTAAGTAATCTGTTCAAGGTCAGGTGTGTAGGTGATGGAGTTGGGTCCAACATCCAGGCAGTTAATTCTTATAGCCTATCAGCATGTGGGGCCAGGGGGTTCACATAATAAGATCCTGCTTCTCAGATCCAGTTTTTGCCCCACTAAACTAAAAACTACCTGAAGGCAGGGACCATATCAGTTTTTATTCATAACTTTACCTCCTGTTCTTGACATATAATAGGTAAACAATGAGTGATATTTTTTAATGTATAAAAGATTACTGGGTTCCATTATTACCCCCAGAGACATGTATAATTACACTACTGGTGTGGCTAAGCACCATGTACAGCCAGAGGAGTGAGAAGTTATGCTCCATTTGTGTACAATGTGTCAAAATGCATTCTACTGTCATGCATAATTAGAACAATAAAAAAGATTACCTGGTTCCTAATTTTTATTCTTTTAAAAGATACATCACAGAAAAGTATGTTGCTTAACTTTAATATTAAGGTTATTATTTACTTGATTATAGGTAAGAAGTGATTCAGAAATGCTTGTTGATACTACATTTAGCATCAAAAGACCTTTGAGATTTATGTCATGGATACATAGACATGGGAGGAGGCCTAAATCAGAAGAAAGTAAGAACAAAGAGCAAAACCAATAGCACAAACCTATCTTCAATATAGGTTAATGTAAATACACATGCTATCCTATATAGTTCCTTCAATGAGTCACACATTTATTCTAAACTTTTCATCCACCACAGAGGAAATGCAAAGTTGATCAGTTTCTAATGTTACCTGTTTTTTTTTTTTTTTTTTTTAAAGAATATTTCTTGGGAGAAGTGAATCTATTCCTTGCATCAAGCTAGCAAGAATTGTCTTCCAAGGATCTTCAAGAGACCCTGGTTTGGACATGAACAACATTTCCCACAACATTCTGTCTGCATGATCTTTGTACTATCTCTTCATATGAGGCTAAGGCATTGTACTGAGTCTTGTTAATAAGAAGAAAATATTGTGCAGCTGCACAATTCACAATAGCTAGGTTGTGGAACCAACCTAGATGTCCCTCAGTAAATGAGTGGATTAAGAAAATGTGGTATGCACAATGGAATTTTACTCAGCAATAAAAGAAAACAAATTAATGGCATTTGCAGGTAAATGGATGAAGTTGGAAGACATAATGCTAAGTGAAGTTAGTCAGTCTCAAAAATCCAAGTACCAAATGTTCTCTCTTATATAAGAAGGCTATTTCAAAGTATAGTTGGATGGGGGTACATAGGAGGATTAGAGGAACACTAGAATGGTCAAGGGGAGGGAGGGTAAGGGAGGGAGCAAGAGGGGAGGGAGGGGGAGAAAAAAAAAAAGGTGGTTGAATGAGACGGATATCATTTTCCTTAATGCATGATTGAAGACCTGAATTGTACGAATATACTTTGTATACAAACAGTTGTATGTAAAAAGATACTAAATATATGCACTATGAGTTGTACATATTAAAAATTATAAAAATAAAATTAAAAAAAATAAATAAGAAGAAAATAGTGCAGACAGCAGGTTTTGCCTCTGCAATAAGTGTTTCATTTTAACCAGAATGTGGAGGCAAATTGCTAACCTCCAGATAATTGTGTAATTCTGTGTTAAAGGTAGCAATATGTTGAAGCCATACCCTGCATAAACTCTTGTTTTTTTGTTTTTAACTTCCAAGTCTATTTTCCTCACAACAACTGGAGTATAATTCTGAATCCTTTCAAAAATCTCTCTCCATTTTCCCAGGCCAAGCCTAAATTCTCTACCAAAACCTGCAATGCCCACTGATCTGACAGCTCTCACTCACCCTTCACACCTTTCTCCATCATGCCAGTGCCATTCCCATGTCAGTGGTAAACACCATTCCATTTGCTTGGAACACACTTGCCCCTTCCTCATCATTATCTTGACCTAGTTACTTCCCACTTCTCAAAGGCTACTCTCTGACAAAGACATCACTTCTACTCCCCTTTGGTGAAGTGGGCAGCTCACATAAAGACACCACACATTTTCATTGAAGGGAGTATCAATATTTTAATCAGCTTATTCAATCTCTTATTTGCTCAACAGGATTCCTAAAGATGAGCATCTACTTTGAACTGGCATTTTTTCCATTCCTAAGGTACAACCACGAACAAAGTATACAAAAATTTCTATCATCATGTGACTTTCATTCTAGAGTGTGACACTAAATATCTTTACTAAAATGTCAGTAACTATTTCTTATTCACTGATGCATCCTCAACACTTAGCACAAAATGCTATGCATGGTATATATTAGTCAGAATAACCAGGGTAGAGGCTGGGCACAGTGGTGCATGCTTGTAATCCCAGCAACTCAGGAGGCTGAGACAGGAAGACCAGAAGTTTGAGGCCAGCCTCAACAATTTAGCGAGGCCCTTAGCAAATTAATGAGACCCTGTCTCAAAATAAAAACTAAAAAAGGTCTAGGGATGTAGCTCAGTAAATCACCCTGGGATCAATCCCCTGTACAAAAAAGAAAGAATAACTTGGGTAATGATATGGAAATAAACAACCCTAAAATTTGAGTGGCTTAAAGCAACACAGGTTTATTTTTTGATCCTTCTATCATGCCCATCAAGCTAACTGGAATCTTTTGCCATCTTCCTATCACAGTTATTCAGAAACATTAGAACAGTCATCATCTCAAATACTGACAGTCGTTATGATGGGGGTGGGTGGGGTGTAGACAGGGAGAGAGGAAGAGGGGGAGAGAGAGAGAACAATTGTTTTTTTTTTTAACCAGGATTTAAATTATTTCCCCAGGGTTTTAACCAAGAGTTAAATACCCCAGCCAGAACTGCACAAGACATGTCCACTCACAAATCACTGGCCAAAATTAGTCACCTGCCAATATCCAACTATAAATGGCCCCAGGGAAGAACCAGAATTATTTGGCAGCTGTGCTACTGACTATGACAGAAGGAACTTAATAAATATTTAAGGGAAGGAGGGCTGAATCACTGTGAAGAGTAGTTGTGACATAGACAGATAAATCATGTCTCTTTCTCTGTAAATTGTATGTGTTCATATGATGTGCATAGTATATGTGTAGATTAGATTAAGGATAAAATGAGCTTACAAAAACTATGCATTAAACAATGATTAAACCCAAACATGGATGACAAATTGCTATACACAATATATGAAGTAGATATCCTACAGACAAATAACTGAAAATTCACTATATATTAAAGATCAATTCTTCAAATAAACCACACATATTTTATATGGCAGATTTCATTAGACTGGTTCATATGGTTTTTTAAACATAGACACATTCTGCATGGTTGATGGAAAAATATTATCTATTGCATATTCTGCTCTCCTCCTTGCTGACTATACTTTTGCATTTTGCCCAAACATTCAATTTTCTGTATTTAATTAAAAATTAATTAAAATCATCAGAGTATAAATTGCACCCTAGTCATTTCATTGAATTCTAACTACAGTTCATGCCTCTCAAACACACACATTCTCTAGCATTTTATTTCAAAATGAAATGGAAGAATTGTCAGAATTATTTTGGTACACAGACAGAGATTTGACATTTATTTGACTGAATTCTATGTTTAATTTTGGGCATGAAAGAAACTTTGGGGACATAAGTTATAAGGTTTAGCCAAAGTGATAAGAAAACCCAATAGAAATTATTCCTTAAGATAGAAGATTTTTGTAAAATTTGTTTGCCTTTGTTTAGTGAAATTTTCAACTACAAAATTCTGATGATCATCAGCCTCTTTGAAGGATGTCTATAATACTTACTATGCCTTAGATCAGTTCTTCCCATCTGGGGTCCACAGACATATTCTCAGGGACCTGAGAGAGTTCTCTATGTTAATTATTATGTGTTATGTTTCTGTTTTATAACAATCCAAATAACCTCTCTCCCTCCACACCCCAACCCCCCCATACACACACACACACACACACACACTGAATCATCAGAATGATAAACGTTGGCACTTTTAAGTGTGTTATTTCCCTGACACCAAGTAATCTGCCTTGGTTATTTTAAATTTGGAGCACATGGGGCACAATAAGAGAACAATAGATTCAAGCCAAGTAATACATAAATGATAAGCTAAGTGAAGTGTAGTTTCTCAATAGCTAAGGTAAGAAGATTGGTGTTGTTGGACAATAGCACTCACACGTGATTCCAGCTACTCAGGAGGTGGAGGCAGAAGGATGGCAAGTTCAAGGCCAGCCTGGACAACTTAGCAAGACCTTATCTCAAAATAAAATTAAAAAGGCAGGGGATGTAGCTCAGTGGTAGAGTTTATATTTATATGCACAGCAGACTTTTTTTTTTTTTTTTCTTTTATTTATAATAGTAGTATGTATTACAATTTGTAGGAGCCCTAATTAAGGAGATAGCTAAGATTGCGGTTAGCTGAGAGCCATAAAAGATATTCAAGCTTCACCTGATATTCATACATTCATCTAAGAATCTTTTTATGCCTGTGAATACTGTGTGATGCACCTGTAAGCTCGAGCTGTAAGCACTTGTCCTTGTTAAAGCAAAATGTATTTAACCGGGTGAGGGTTAGTGGCTAGATGGTTGGAGTTAGAGTGGTTGGAGTTAGAGTGGTTGGAGTTAGAAGAGAGTTGGAGTTGTGTTTGGAGTTCGAGAGGTTGTTGGAGCCGGAGAGAGAAGTTAGAAGAGAGAAGAATAAAATAAATTTTTCATTTCCATCCTGCCTCCGAATTTTCTCCCGCGGTGTTGTAGCTGCAAGCGGCAGCAGCAGGCAGCTACAACAATTCATAATGCACATATATCGCATCTTTTTACATACAAATGTTTGTATACAAAGTATATAAGTACCATTCAGATCTTCAATCATGCATTTAGGATAATGATATCCATCTCATTCAACTACCATTTTTTTTCTTTCCCCCCCCTCCCTCCCCCCTTGCTCCCTCCCTTTCCCTCCCTTTCTTTTGACCATTCTAGTGTTCCTCTAATCTTCCTATGTACCCCCATCCAACAACACTGTGAACTAGCCTCCTTATATCAGAGAAAACATTCGGTATTTGGATTTTTGAGACTGACTAATTTCACTTAGCATTATATTCTCCAACTTCATCCATTTACCTGCAAATGCCATTATTTTATTCTCTTTTATTGCTGAGTAAAATTCCATTTTGCACAGCAGACTTTTGATTCCTTATTCATTTGAGAGTTCAAATCTAATCTGACTTCACTAAGGATAAAATCCAAACCCCTGACCATTGCACTTAAGACCCTAAATTACCTGCCCTCTTCCCACCTAGCCAGTGGCCACTTGCTGTACTACCCTTAGACCATTATGTGCCAACCTCACTGGCATTTGCAGCAGTTCTTTCTCTGTTTGATATTTGTCTGCCTACATACTTTTTCAGTCTCGCAACTCAATAGTTGAAACAACTAACGTAGTATTGCTTGGTGTCAGTGAAATAACACTAATCTCTCCAAGTGTAGCTTAAGTGTCCCCTGTTTGGAGAGGCTTTCCTTGACATCCCAATCAAAAGCCTCCCTACCATTGTTTCCTATGAATGGTGCAGAGGCCCCAATTCATCCCCTTCGTGGTACTTAGCTCAATTTATAATTTTTTGTCTATTTTGCTTACTTGATTATTTCTTGACTCCACTGAACACCAAACACAGACCTGTGCATGTGTACACACATGCACACACACACACATACACATGCATGAACACACACCAAGAATGCACAGTCCATGAGTACAATGACCCCAACACCTTGTTCTTAATTTATTATCATTTCTTCTTTTTAATTTTTTAAAATTTTAATTTGTTATATGACAGCAGAATGCATTATAATTCGTAGTACACATATAGAGCACAATTTTTCATATCTCTGGTTGTACACAAAGTAGAGTCACACCATTCACGTCTTCATACATGTACTTAAGGTAATGATGTCCATCTCATTCCACTGTCTTTCCTATCCCCATGCCCCGTTTCTACCCCTCCCTCCCCTTTTCCCCTTTTCTCTATCTAGAGTTCATCTAAACTTCCCATCCCCCCACCACCACATTATGAATCAGCAGCCTTAAATCAGAGAAAATATTCAGCATTTTTTTGGGGGGGGATTGGCTAACTTAGCATTATATTCTCCAACTCCATCATTTACCTGCAAAAGCCATGATATTATTCTCTTTTAATGCTGAATAATATTCCATTACATATATATATACATATATATATATATATATATATCTCACATTTTCTTTATCTATTCATCTACTGAAGGGCATCTAGGTTGTTTCCACAGTTTAGCTATTGTGAATTGTGCTGCTATAAACATTGGTGTGTCTGTGTCCCTATAGTACGCTGTTTTTAAATCCTTTGGGTATAGACCGAGGTATGGTATAGCTGGGTCATGCTTGATATGTACATAAGTAGAATTTGACCAAATAAAAAAATGCATCCCTCACTAAGCCTTTGCCAACTTCATCAGTGGAAAATAGCCTGCCATTGCTTTAGTTTGCCTCTGTGATTACTCATGGCATTAGATATTTTTATATGTCAATTGGACACATACATTTGTGCTAGTGAATTTTGCATACTATACATTGTCAACTCTTCTGAGAATCCTTTTACTTATCTTTTAAATGTTATTAATATAATCAGGACATTCATTTCTTAATTTACATACAGAAATGTCTGTATGTATTGCTGTTTGCTTTTCACTATTTTATGATTTAGGTTTTACCCAGTGCTTTCCTTTTATGACCTGAAAGCTATTGAGGTTTTGTTCCATGGATGTTACTAGTCATCTTTCACAGATGGATAATCTGAGATTAGGAGATAATTTTACAAATGACTCATGTTTGGTTAGATCTATCTAACACCAAAATCTGTGTTCTTTTTATGTCACATGTTAGTGACTTCTGTACCTTTAGAGGGTGATTTGTCTCCATGTTTGTCTTGTCAGTTTGTCTGATATACCAAGAACACCACAACCTGAGTGGCCTAAAGAACAGAAACTTATTTCTCTCAGTACCAGAGACTGGGAGGCTGGAGATCGAGGTGCTGGCTTCTTTGGTCATGGTGAGGGCTATTCCTGGCTTACAGAGGGATGTTTTCTTGCTGTCTTCCCCTATAGCAAAGGAAGAGATCATCTCTTGCCCTTCTCCTCTTAAAAAGTCACTAATCCCACTCACAAGGGATCCAGTCACGACCAAAGGCCTCACTGCCGAGTAGCATCACACTGGGAATTAGGCTTCAACATGTGACTTTTTTTTTATATTTATTTGCTTTAGTTGTACACAATGCCTTTATTTTTATGTGGTGCTGAGGATTGAACCCGGGTGGCGCACGTGCTAGGCAAGTGCTCCACCACTGAGCCATAACCCCAGCCCAACATGTGACTTTTGAGGACAGAAATATTCAGTTCATATCAGATAGTTAAATAAATCTGTATATTATGCATATGTTAAGGGAGAAAGTAATGCTCACGTTTGTTGCCATATTCACATGAATATCTCATGAATATCACTTAATAAAAGTCTTCTAGAGATCGAGGGACCCTCAGTTTTAGAAATCCTATTCTGGTGTTTCTAATGGAAGTTCCTCATTTACCTGCCTTAAGACTGTAGGACAACTGGAACTTTGATTCTGAATTTCAGGCCAACTTCCTCTAACTTCAGTGTGATAACAGTCTATTTCAAATTAATCAAAAAGTCTGGCTGATAGTTCCACTGGCAATGATTAATATAAATGGGAAGAAGTATTATATCCTAATTACCTATTAGATAAAAATGTTTTCTGATATAGAATCCACAGTAGGAGAATAAAATTAACAATAATATTCCTGGTGGGGGTTGGGGGTGACTTTAAGATGTTAGCTAAGGTTTTTTTAATTCTCATTTGACTGTACAAAGTATTGGACGTTAAGAGAATGAACGATTTTTATTAACACATAAAGTGTACATAATAATGGGGTTCATTGTGATATTTCCATGAGTGCATACAAGGGGCACTGATCAAATCTTATCATCCCTTTTCTACCATCCTCTCATCCTTCCCAGTCTCTAGTAATCACTGTTCTGTTTTCAGGTCAATGTTTTTGTAGCTTCTACCCATGAGAGAGAACATGCAGTATTTGTCTGTCTGACTTATTTCACTTAACGTAAGGTTTCCAGTTCCATACATTGTGTTGCAAATGACAGGATTTCAGAAATGAAGAATTCTAAAATGATTGTCTCTCATTTTTAATTTATTAGAAATCAATTACTTCTTACTACTCTAAATCATATATCCTGAACTACATGCTTATTTCATACTAGAAAATGAGTTAATAAACTACCTCATTTCATCAAGATTGATGGAAGTATATAGTCTTATCAATAAAAAAGAATCAAAGGGGCAAGACATGAAGTAGAAGGAAAAAAAAGTGGAATGTGAACATAATATTTGCATTTATGAGATCAAGTGCAAATTCAAATATTATTGTGTTATCACTATAGGATGGTTCAGATTATCATTAAAATTTTTTATTATCTAGTTAATTATTTTATTTTAATTTTTGGTTCAATCAAGTTGTCTTTTCTAATGTACCAGAAGAATTCAGTGGCAGTGTTGAGGCTAAACTTTAGGGGTCACTTGAATCCATTATGATATTCTAGTGACCATGAGTCACTATTTCTAACTCAGAGGGTGATTTGACTTGTAATTATCACAATTATATACACAATTTGTCTTCTACTGGCAATTGTACTTGCAGTCATCACACATGGATACTGTTAAACCACACACTTGTAAGGGTACCTGAAGGTAAATCATTTCTCTAAGTGAAGAGACTATATAAAAAAGCTACAACATTTCCAAAGAAATCCCTGTTTCCCAAGTAGCTAATCATTCGTGAATGTAGCAAGGGCTGCTTTGATCAGCGTCAGTTTTTCCTATAGCTTTACATAAAATGGCCACCTTGAAATACATTTTAAAAATAATTCAAGTACTGATTTTTTAACCTTCTTTTGGTACTAGAGAACCTTTATCTACTAGCTTTCTAATTAGGCTGTTTCATGTGTGTTTTTCCTCTAATGAAATTCTTTGACTAAAGAGAGATAATGATGGTGTGATTTCAGATTAAGTATAGTTTTACTGTGTCTTCAAGGGTTTGAAATCTGGTCACAGAAAAAAATAAACAAATGCTATAAATTCAAAGTGTCCTAATAAAACTGTGCTTATAGAGAAAGCAGAAAATGTTATATAAATGATAAGTCTTAAAAAGGATTATTATAATATTTTGTTAACTTTCTATCAGTTTTCACTTGACAAAACGGAAAACACTAAAAAAACAATAATAAGGGAACAATTTTACAACAAAATAAAGTAGAATAGAATAACATTTTCCCAATTTTCAAGCCCCAGTATTATGTTGATTAACATAGAATAAAAATAAAAATGTGGAAATAGTGATTTTGGTACATAAAGTATTTTGTAGCTATTTTTAATTTGCAGTCTTTGATTTGGGTAACTTGTTGATTTCCTTAAGCTTGGGGATCATAAGAATAACAATGTTACTAATCGTTTCATCATTTACCTGAAGAAAAGTTTTATTTCTCAGCAAATAGGATCAGAGGAACACTAGAATGGTCAACGGAAAGGGAGGGGAGGGAGGGAGTAAGGGGGGGGGGGTTGGAAAAAAATTGGTGATTGAATGAGATGGATATCATTATCCTAAATGCATGATTGAAGATCTGAATGGTACTTATATACTTTGTATACAAGCAGTTGTATGTAAAAAGATACTATACTTGTGCATGATGAATAAGTAAATAAATAATAAAAAAAATTAAAAAAAAATAAAAATAAAAAAAATTAAAAAAAAATGATAAAATTGTACTCTGACCTAGTGCTTTTGTTGATTCAACATATTTAGAAAAATCTAATAATAAATACCAGTTTGGAAATCAGTTTATTTGAAAGCTTTTTGAAATTCATTTTGTACAGAAAAAAAATTTACCGTTCCCCATTCAATTGATCACCAATTCTGAAAGAGACTGATTGAATCCTTAGAGGTCTAATCCAGAAAACATTCCAAAATGTCATCTTGGGGTAATTCTGGATTCTTTGAGAGAAACTGAAAGACTGGAAATAACATTTTTTTTCCTGTTCAGGTAACTTACCATCTACTTGAAATGCCAAAATAAAACCACTAAAGAACAAAAAATAAGTCACATAAATAGATGATAGATACATAGATAGATAAGATAAATAGATAGAATACACAGCATATGTTCTATAATTCATAGCCAACATCCAAGCCTGCAACTACGAATAAGATTTCTAACTTTTTTTTGCAATAGTCCAAAACATTTTTACTTCTCTCTACCTTCATTATTATGAAAAATAAGACAATAGAGGATTTTAAAAAGAAGGAAAGGTAGAATGCAAACTGGAGAAGAAAAGCATACAGATGATCACAGCCTTTTGAATTTTTCTAGGATATTTGTGTGAGAGACTTGAAACAGTCTGTTTATCAGGCTCATTCATTGCCTCCCTAGCAATTTCAAAGTTGACTGCTCCTACAAGATAAGGAAACGAAATGATGAGCAGGAGAGATTAGGCACTGCCAGAATGGGGTGGGATAGGGACTTGACAGTAAGAACTGGTTTGATCTCCTTAAAATCCCAGACTTTACCTCAAGATTATTTTCCTAACTATTCTCTTTTTATCATCACTCAAGTTTGGTTTCTAAGATAGAGATATGATTGTTTTAAGAAAGAACACATATGCAATGTTAACCATATGCATATTTCTCTCCTTCAGTTATGTCTGGATACTTGTTTGTGGAGTGTGAGGATTGATTTTTAGTGATATTAGTCATTACTGGCCTTTGCTGGAATCATCACTGTTCCTATTAGTTTTTTTTCTATTACAGCACATTAGAAAAAGAAAAATGAATTATTTTACTTTAATGCTCTATGGAAGGCTGTATTACCAAGTAGTTCTCTGCAAATAAGATTAATAATGCTCTATCGATGAAATGGTATTGGTATTTAAGAGTAAAACAGTCACATGAGTTTACATTTTTTCTTTATGCCATCTTGAGAAAAATTTTAATCGTTGTGGGAAGCAAAGTTTCTATATAGAATTTTCATTACAAATTATTTTTGAGGTGTAAAAATATGCAATATTTTCCATTTTAGAAACAATATAAGTCACTGTCTATTTCTCTAACCCCCCATTTTGTTACTTGTAAAATAGCAATACTAATGGCTACCTCTTAGGCTATTGAGAATATTGGATATGTATAAAGCAATAATATCAATACATGTGGGTCCAGTGTGGAATTTAAGCTTTAGTGCCCACTATAAAACCTTTCCTAATAACCTAACCCTTTATAATATTTCCTACTCTAAATTTTATCTTTTGGCATATGCTACTTTGTGCTTATTATATGTATTTGTCTGATATACATGTGTAAATTTGTCATGTTTTCCCAGAATATAAATGTCATGAGATAATGGATAATAAATGAATGATTGACACCATTTTGTGTCTCAGAGTGCCCAGTGATTAGTACTCTCCAAAGTTGATGATAGTTAAATTACATTTTCACTTTCTTACTTTTTTGAATAAATAGGATTTTATATTAACATAAAAGATTTATTATTTGGAAGTGAGTGTTTATAGTAATGGGTAACTTAGATGATTCAAGTTAAAATTCTTATCAGAAGCTATTCGAGAAAAAGATGATCTGAAGAAAGTCAGCCAAAAATATCACAACTTTGTCAAAACAGTATAGTTGACTTAAAGTCCTGGCCTTATATCTCATTCTTTCAATTTACTCTCCCCAAAATATACTAATTTGTCAAGGCCTGACAGCAAAGGGCTCTGAGGTATTGCCAACTACATCAACACATGTCGGTCACCTCTGCTTAGAAAGGTGGATTTATGCAGAGGATTTCCCTGACACTTAGGGTTAGAAAACAAGACAATCCAAAAGGGAATTTGCTTCAGTGCAACATCTATACTTATGACTAGTAGATCAGAGTGTAGAAGCAATGGAAAACATTGCCATCCCACAAGAAATATTCTTCTATCCACTTATAAGGTGTCATTTCTCTCCATTATCCTCCAAGGAGGGAACTCTAGATTTACCAAGCTTAAGGAAATGTCATAGGGAGAGTCTCATGGTAATGATGCCCGATTAAGGTATGTACCAAAGAGGTACTATTAAAGGACAATGAGGAAAAAAAGAAGCAGATAGAAAGAAAGGAAGATTTATAGATGTGAGAAAAAGAAATACAGTTTCACATGAAAACAGTACAAGAAACATCAAATGAATAAACACCATCTGTGAGACATGTCACGATTAATCTTAATGTGTCAACATGAACATCCTGGAATGTTCAGCTATCTGATTAAGCTTTAATCAATCATTTCATAAGCTTTAAGCATCATTTCTGGTCATATCACTGAGTATGTTTCCAGAGGAGATTTGCATTTGAATTGGTAGACTAAGTAAACCAGATGTTCCTCCCCAATATGGGTGGCATTGTCCAACCCATGGAAGACCTGAGCAGAACAAAGAGGCAAAGGAAGATTGGATTTACCTGTCCTCTGCCTAACTACTTGGCTGAGATATCCATCTTCTGCCTGTGGTGCTCTTGGTTCTCAGGCCTTCAGATCACATTGGAATCGAAAATTATTGGCCCTCTAGGCTTCAGCCATTTAAACTACACCACTGGGTTTCCTGGGTTTCCAGCTTGCAGACAGCAGCTTACAGCAGTTCTTGGCCTACATAATCATGACCCAATACCTATATAAATATACAATACCTTTATAAGTATAAAGGTATTGTATATTGAATACATCTTGTATTGTATATTGTATATATCTTAATACCTTTATAAATATAATACCTTTATAAATATACAAAGATAATAATAAAAATAATAAGGCTAGGGGTGTAGCTCAGTGGTAGAGGCCTTTCCTAGTGTGCACGAAGCCCTGGATTCAATCTCTATCACCACAACAATAACACACACACCACATGTACACACACACACACACACACACACACACACATTACTTCCTAGTAGAAATGTAAGCATTGTGATAACAAATACTGTAGTAGTCAGGGGATTGAAATTTCAGATAGTTCATGAAGAGGAAACCACAGGTTTCTCATTGAAGGAGTGATTTGTCATTGACTTTACCTCTAATATAGCTTCTCATATTTAAAAATATAATTGAAAGGATAGTAGCTTAATTCTTTGCACACAAAAATTATGTGTCGCTGACAGCTAATTTTCTAAGCCGAGATCAGGATGCCATGCAATTAACTTCCTAAAGGAGTTAGATGGACAATTATGCAATACCTTGGTAATGATGACATGTTAGCTCTCTAAATTAAAATCTGAGGAAGTACTGCTATGACCAAGATGAAACTGATTATTATTTTTAAAGGTGTTTGAATTGTATTTTAAAAATAATGAATGGCCTTTAATCCATTTAGTATTTTTAGCAATTTATTTTAAAAGTAAAAAGAATTTTGGGTAATGGAAGATGGATTTCTAATTCTAAAATCAATTAATTATTCAGATTTTATCCTACTGTTCTCAAATTGTTATATTCAGGTGACTGTATGTGGTTCAGGTTAAATATTTATCTAAGAATTTCTGAATATTTTCCTCTATTGTCTACACAAAAAGCTTAGGCTATTGTTTTGTGTAAAAATGAAACAGTTATATATAGGTCTTTTCCCTAATGAGCAAAGCAAGTCTGCTTCAGATAAAGTAGTCCTTTTTTCATCTTTTTTAAAGAATCCATCTTTTAAAAATAATATCCTTGCTTTCCTAGGCATATGCTCTATCCCTAGAAAAGGAACAGAAAAAGTAAAATATCTATGGAACAGTTGGAAGCAAAGCCATGGGGCTCTGGGCTCTCAACACAATCACCAGTAACTTCCTAATGATGCCGAAAGTTCTTTCCACCACTGATCTAAACTGTGGCTTCAATGCTTGGCACAATCACCTAAAAGCTTGGTGGACACATATGATATTTAAGACAGAGTGTCAAAAGACTGTCTTGTTGTTACCATCATGTTTGACGCAGCAAAAAATGCAATCTACTTAGACAGTACTTTCATGCTATTCCTTTTTTTTTTTTTTTTTTTTTTAAGAGTATAACCCTTACATTGTCTGTGACTGACCACAAGGGGTTACTTCCCTCTATTCAGCCTAGCCCTACCAACATTTGTAGGAAAATAAATTATATTGGCCAAGCAGCGTGATTCAAGCAGTCTTATAAAAATCTAAATAAGTATCACTAGATAAGAAAAAATAGAGCCACTGAGCCTCATTGAGAGAGGCATGTGGGACAATCTGCCAAGATCATATGCTACTGTGCCATCATTTTTACTCAGCAGGCTCCTTTCCACATCCCTTCTCAGACCTATGTGTCAGGAAATGACTTTGGGGTCATTCACATGTGGTTGAAACTATGAATCATTTATCTGGAAATGCCAAATTTTCTTCAGAGAAAAGCATTTGAAAAAATGCCCAAGAATATTGAAAAGTGTACAGTGTTTATTTTCTGCCCTAAGGGATACTATGCCTTTTGGAAACTGGTATTTAGAAATTAATCATTTCTAATATGGTAGGTCCTTAATCCAAAGTAGAGTGTCAACTATAATATTTCATATGCATTTAAAGACAAATAAGACTATCAAATAAACTGTTCTATGTTTAGCTCTTAAAACCCTGTGAAATAAAATGTTTTACTATGACAAAGTATCATGGGGCCTTTGGATAAGTCACTAAAAGAATTTTTTCTGTATGTTAAGACATCTTAAGTTTAAGCACTCGTGATATTGGAATAAAGAAAACCCTTAATTAACATTCCTGTGACTTCTTTTTTTCCCTCTTCTCATCCTATTTATAACTAGCTGACTCATTAAAAGAAAGCAACTTTAATAAACAAACCTCTTAATTGTTTTGGATAGTTTAGTATTCTTACATTCCCCTGAAAGATTCACACTTTCAAGTGTTAGCCATTAATTAGTGGAAGCAGTTCACTTTTTAAAACACCTCCAGTTCTTACAAGAAAATACATTACAATGGGTACAGGTTCTTGATATAATTGGTTGTGATTGTTTTAGTATGGTTACATGTTCTGGTTAAGAATATACTAAAAGATTTTAAAATCACTGTCTTGAGACTAAAAATATATTTTAAAAAGAATATAAATTTTTAAGTGGGAAAAATATCTTATTTGAACAAAGGCTTCCACACCTAAAAAACAAACAAACAACAACAACAACAACAACAAAAAACACAAGTTCCAGAACTTCTGACTTACGATTGAAACATCGAAAATAAAGTTTGTGTCAATATGCTAAATAATATTTCCATTTACAAAAAAAAATGTACAAAACATAAATTGCAAAGTTTTTAGAAGGGAAAATATTGATCTTCAGTCCATCTAGCTTTGGCATATATTAACCTATTTCAATGTTTACCAAACTTGTCTAGTCCTAAGAATCTCAAGGATTCCTTATCAAAACAGTGATTCCCATAAGTAATTTCAACATGTTTAGGAATAATTGATCTGCTGTTAGCATTAGAAGAGTATTTGTAAAATTTAAATTACATATGAATAATATTCATAGCATTTGGGGATCTTGTTAAAATGCAGATTTAAGTTCATTTATCAAAAGTTCCTGGGTGATGCTAATATCACTGTTCTGCAGGCCACCTCCTGAGCTCCAAAGCTTTGGAAAAGCATGCAAGCTCTCAGCACAGGATCCCTCTTCTAGCAGGTCCTCAATAAATGTTTATTGCTCAATCTGAATTTAGCTAGGTGCGTTGGTATTAAGCATCTCATTTTCTTTCCTTATTTTTATCCTTTGCTCCAACTCAGTTCTGCACATAGAAACTATTTATTTTATCCTAGTAAATTGAGTACTAGTCTTTGTTCTGTGGAGTTGTGCCTTTTCTGTTGAGTATCTTTCTAAAAGTCATCATGGTCTTAATCATCTTCTTGGCAGTATTTATTTCAAGTTTTAGGTTATTAGTTGCTTCAATCACAATTATAAATACATTTTTAAGATGATGTCTCTCCCTTATACTTGCCTTGGCCATAAACTTAATTATCTAAATACTTATAAGAGAACCAAGAAAGTATTGACTAACATTGTACTTTTAAAACACAAAGAAGGTGTATTGTCTCTGGTCTAATTCCTAACACCTTGATCCACTTTGAATTGAATTTTGTGCATGGTTAGAGATAAAGGTTTAATTTCATTTTGTTACATATTGATTTCCAGTTTTCCCAGCACCATTTGTTGAAGAGGCTATCCTTTCTCCACTGTACATTTTTGGTGCCTTTGTCTAATATAAGATAGCTGAAGTTATAGGTATTAGTCTCTGTGTCCTCAATTCTGTACCATTGGTCTACCTGTCTGTTTTGGTGCCAATACCATGATGTCTTTGTTACTATTGCTCTATAGTATAATTTAAAGTCTGGTATGGTGATACCACCTGCTTCACTTTTCTTGCTCAGGATTGCTTTAGCTATTCTGGGTCTCTTATTTTTCCAGATGAATTTCATGACTGCTCTTTCTATTTCTTTGAGGAATGTCATTGGGATTTTCATTGGAATTGCATTAAATCTGTATAATGCTTTTGGTAGTATGGACATTTTGACAATATACAAGAGCAAGGTAGGTCTTTCCATCATTGGTTTTCCATAATTTCATTTCATGAGGTTTTCTATAATTTCTTTCTTTCGTGTTCTATAGTTTTCGTTATAGAGGTCTCTCACCTCTTTCGTTAAGTTGATTCCCAGGTGGTTTTGTTTGTTTGTTTGTTTGTTTGTTTGTTTTGTTTTGTTTGTTTTTTATGCTATTGTAAATGGGGTAGTTTTCATCATTTCCCTTTCAGAGGCTTTGTCACTGATGTACAAAAATGCCTTTGACTTATTGGTATTAATTTTGTATCCTGCTACTTTGCTGAATTCCTTTACTAGTTGTAAAAGTTTTCTGGTAGAGTTTTTTTGGGTCTTCTAGGTATATTATCATGTCTTCAGCAAATAGTGCTAATTTGAGCTCTTCTTTTCCTATCTGGATCCCTTTAATTTCTTTCATCTGTCTAATTGCTCTGGCCAGAGTTTCCAGTACTATGTTAAATAGTGGTGGCGAAAGGGGGCATCCCTGTCTTATTCCAGTTTTTAGAGGGAATGCTTTCAATTTTTCTCCATTTAAGATAATGTTAACTTGGGGCTTTGCATAAATAGCTTTTATAATGTTGAGATATGTTCCTGTTATTCCTAGTTTTTCTAGTGTTTTGAACATAAAGGGGTGCTGTATTTTGTCAAATGCTTTTTCTGCGCCTATTGAGATGATCATATGGTTTTTATCTTTAAGTCTATTGATGTGATGTATTATGTTTATTGATTTCTGAATGTTGAACCAAACTTGCATCCCTGGGATAAACCCCACTTGATCATGGTGCACTGTCTTTTTGATATGTTTTTGTATCCGATTTGCCAGAATTTTGTTGAGGATATTTGCATCTATATTCATTAAAGATATGGGCCTTTTTTGGCTGTGTCTTTGCCTGGCTTTAGAATTAATGTAATATTGGCCTCATAGAAAGAGTCTGGAAGAGCTCCCTCTTTTTCTATTTCTTGAAATAATTTGAAGAGCATTGGTATTAGTTCTTCTTTGAAGGTCTTGTAGAACTCGGCTGTAAACCTATCAGTACCTGGGCTTTTTCTAGCTGGTAGTTTTTTGATGGCATCTTCTATTTCCTCACTTGAAATTGATCTGTTTAAATTGTGTAGAGCCTCCAGTTCCAGTTTGGGCAATTCATACGACTTTAGAAATCTGTCAATGCTTAATACGCCTAATAGAAGAAAAAGTAAGCTCCAATTTCCAACATGTCAAATTAGGCCCCAAGTTCCTTAATAAGAATCTTGTAGCGCAAGAATTAATATCAAGAATTAATGACTGGGATAGATTCAAACTAAAAAGCTTCTTCTCAGCAAAATAAACAATCAGTGAGGTGAATAGAGAGCCAACTAATTGGGAACAAATATTTAATACTTGCACATCAGATAGAGCACTAACTTCTAGAATATATAAAGAACTCAAAAAAACTTAACACCAAAAAAAACAAGTAACCCAATCAATAAATGGGCTAAGGAATTGAAAAGACACTTCTCAGAAGAAGATACCCAAGTAATCAACAAATACATGAAAAAATGCTCAACATCGCTGGCAATTAGAGAAATGCAAATCAAAACTACTCTAGCTGGTAGTTTTTTGATGGCATCTTTCATTTCACTCCAGTCAGAATGGCAGCTATCAAGAACACAAACAACAATAAATGTTGGAGAGGATGTGGGGGAAAAGGCACACTCATACATTGCTGGTGGAACTGCAAAATGGTGCAACCGTTATGGAAAGCAGTATGGAGATTTCTTGGAAAACTGGGAATGGAACAACCCTATGACCTAGCCAACCCAATCCTGGGTCTATTCCCAAATAACTTAAAAACAACATATTACAGTGATACAGCCCCCTCAATGTTTATAGCAGCACAATTCACAATAGCTAGGTTGTGGAACCAACCTAAAATGTGGTACATATACACAATGGAATTTTACTCAGCAATAAAAGAGAATAATGGCATTCACAAGTAAATGGATGAAGTTGGAGAATATAATGCTAAGTGAAATTAGTCAATCTCAAATATGCAAATACCAAATGTTTTCTCTGATATAAGGAGGCTGATTCACAGTGGTGTTGGGTCGGGGTACATACGAGGATTAGAGGAACACTAGAATGGTCAAAGGAAAGGGAGGGGTAGGGAGGAAGCAAGGGGGGATGGAGGGGGAAAAAAGAAAAGGTGGTTGAATAAAATGGATATCATTATCCTAAATGCATGATTGTAGACCTGAATGGTATGATATACTTTGTATACAAACAGTTGTATGTAAAAAGATCCTCTGTATGTGCATTATGAATTGTAATACATACTACTATTATAAGAAAAACACAAAAAAGGAAGAAATGGATGTATTTACTTTTTATTTTCTTGGAAAAGAGAATTTAATTGCTTAATGTACTTACTGAGAAAAGTACCATTCCCAAATCTGTATTTGATCTTTGAATGCTAAACTGGTCTTAACCCACCCAATTATTTTTTAAACTTCCAACGTTACTATGGAGGGAGTGAGGCCAATACTGTCAATTAATTTTCTTGAGAGTAAGCTCAAAAGCTAACTTCACCATGATGATGTGGAATGTAGAAAATGTTTTGTGCATGAGCAGTTGTAGTGAGTGAAAAGATGAAGAGCTGGCGGAGCTGTGATGGAGACACAAAGAACACAGAGAGACAGAGAACAAGGACAGTCTGCCATGCACACTTCACAAGAGAACACTCAAAGATTTTGGAAAATCTATAAATAGCTATATTTCTTTCTTTCCCATCTCAGCTGGCCAAAGGCAAAATGGCTTCTTTGCTATGGCCCAATTAATCAGCAGCTCACCCAAAAAGGTAAAAAGACATTCACTGTTTCACATTGTTCCCAGCTTTTCTTTCTTTCTTTACTTCACTTTCTGTTATATAAACCAGGGATTTTACTAGGCTAAATAAATTTGTCATAAATTATATTATATTAACTATTTAAGTAAATTGTGTGCTTAAGAACTAGCTACATATTTTTTTACTATTCTTTGAAAATGAGTGTTTCATTTGAAATTTCTAATCATACTTATTACAGGGAGCCTCAGGTATTAAAAGACTGTCACAAAGAAGAGAGCACACCTTTCCCTTTTGCTATAGAAAGCCAAAATTATAACAGGCAACAATCACAAGATCAATACCTTTGCCTAACAAGATGAAGAACCTTCTTACAATCAGAATTCTTAGTCTCCATGTAAGTTCAAGGGTTGTGTGATTCAGACATGGGACAAATAGCACTTTTAAATTTATTTTAAAATTCATTGGTCTGTCTGGACCTCTTTAGGCCAGGAACTATTTCTTACTCATTTTTGTATCTCCTGCACCCAGTAGAGGGCCCAGCTCACATCCGTTGAACAAATTTCATTGAACGACACTAAAAGGCACAGAGTTAAGACTCTGGAACCTTTCCCAATGGCATGCCCTTGTCATGACAAATGAATGAATGAATTATGAGTTTCAAGCTTACCTAATGCTTCCCACATCCCATGATGAATGGTCAAGCTGAATCTTGGCTCCTCTCTGTTAATCCAATTTCCCAGGATATTTATTGACAGCCATCTGTGAGGAAATGAGCAGTTTCACCACTTCCTCTTGGCTTGGCATGCTCCTCTCATTCATGAAGTAGAGTTGTGCAGGTTTTACTCTAGGTTGTGAAGAATACTTGAGTGCCCTGATTCTTTTCTCCATTATTTTTATGAATTTGCCTTTATGTCAGTGGTTGGACAAAGAAAGATAGTAATGGAAAATCAATATCAGTATGAGAAGTGGAAAAGTGACTGGAATATAAATTTTACTTTAAGTTTTATTTCTACACAATTATACAATTTGAAATTAATTGAAATATTTTCTTATTATTATTCCTACACAGTCCAATAATATGCAGATGTACCTACCAGCAAATGGGAAAAATAATAATTAATAACATCTGTGCAAATAAAAAACATTAAGACAAAAATAAGGGTGAATTCCACACATATTAATTAAGAGCTTTTAATAAACCTGAGCACAAAACTCTTTAATACAACAATTGGATAAAAGATCTTTAATTCATGTCTTTATAAAAAACGGCAAAGAATATATAGAGAATAAGTGGGGAAAAAGGGTCTAATGGCATATGTCACAAGCTGTCAATGCCAAGAAAACACAGCTTTGCTTCTCAGTGTAACCCACTGACCAGCAGCATTATCATCACCCAGAAGTTTGTTAGAACTGTAGAAACTAGGGCCTGCCCCACACTTAACTAAATCAGAATCTGCATGTTGAAACAATCCCCAGGAAATCTGTATGCACATTATGTTTGGAAACCTACTCTAATGAGTATACAATATGTATTGATCACATTCCAATTTCCTCTCACCAAGGAACAATGGAAGAGCTCAACCAGTGTGATTAAAGGAATGATCTCAGTGTGGCTCTGTCCTAAATTCTCCTTTGTACTGCCCCTTAAGTCTACTGAGAGCTAGCATTCTCCAAGGACTTTAATACTAAGGTTCAGTCTTTCCTTGTACATGCACTTAAATCACAACCTTTATGAACTCAGTCTCCTCTCAATAAGGCTGGGAATATAGTCTAAAGCAATGCAATCCAGAGTGAGGTCAGAAGACTGGGGACCCATCTGCACATTGTTACTAGGCTGCAGCAAAATGAGGACCTGGGAGAATGTGCATGCTGAGATAAGGAGCATATACTGAAATGTTCCCTCTATCACTACATTTTTTGTGTGTGCGTGTGGTGCTGGGGATTGAACCCAGGACCTTGTGCATGCACCTGGGGATTGAACGCAGGACCATGTGCACTACATGTACTCTTAATGTGCCTTATCACTAAGCACACTCTTAATTTCTGCTGGTTTTTTTTTCCCCCAAGTAAAACTGTTTCAAAGAAGGAAGCCATGTGTTGATTACCAGTGAGGCAAAAGCTTATTACCTCCTCATGGACAAGAACTTTGAGTAGAACAAAGAGATTGAATGAAGAGGGCCTCCCTACTTAATTAATCAACTGATTAAAAATTAATCTTTTAGATTATGAAAAGATTAATAATTTTGCATGCTCTATAACATCTATTGTGTTCATTGCTCGATTCCTAGTACCTGGCATAGATATGACCTTCAATTTCAGTTGAATGAACTACCTATTTCAACTCTTGTGTTGGATTTCTTTCTTTTCTTTTCTTTTGGCTGAGATTTCTGGGCTTCCTGATATGATTGGTTTCACTAACAGGTCTTCACCAATAGTGAGGGTAGGGAGCAACCACACAAGAACTGGGAAAGATGAGGGAGATTTTACACAGAGGGCAAAATGAATCCAGAATTCGTAGGAAGATTAGAGATTCTTAACAAGAAATGCAGTATGCACAAAATCTAGGAGCTAGGAAAGCACATGTTGTTTCAAGGAACAAGTACCAGGTGTCAGTCTCCAAAGGCTTGTGCAGTGGAGCATTTGGAAAAAAGTAGAGAAAATGATGGACAGATCAGATTCTCACTTAAAAATCTTCTTTCTTCTAAACCTAATACTTAGAAACCAAACTTGTCCCTTCCATTAGACAGCATTCATAATGAAAGCAGAACTAAATTCTCATTTGTCCATTTCCTATACATGCATATATACAAAGTACATATTCTATTAAAAATAGAAAAAAATTGTAATCATTTTAAAAGCTTCAAGAGTAAGATCTTGCAAGGCAGTTAACACATGTAAAACTTAGAGCATTACTAATACATATTAAATATTAAACCATCTTTCAAGTTAGAATACAGAAAAGATGAAAATAGATGCAATTTGCAAGAAAAAAAGGTGAGTTTGAAGCATAAATAAACACAGATTAGCTTCATTTTTTAGCAGATATTCGTGTTCTGGTTGAGAAAAGCCTCCTTTTCCTTTGTTAATGCCAACAAGCTCATTTATCCTTTTTAAGATGCTTTAGTAATGATAAAAAGATAACTTAATTGATGTTACATAATTTTTCAGACTCAGGAGTTTGAGAGAAAGTCAACATAGCAATGAAGCTGTCCATTAAAATGGCACTTATAAACTGTTAAAAAAAGAGTACATGCCAGCAGTTAGAGCAATTCAGATTACTTTTCTCCTTTTTCAAGATTTGCAGAAACAAATATTCTTTACAAATGAGAAGTGTAACCAAATATTTGACAGAAGCTCAAACAAAATTATTTTTCCCAATAGTTGAGTAAACTTCAGACTATTTAAGCACAGAATAAATAGTGGTGACCTTGAAGTTTGACCTATGAAAATTTTTTCTTTTAATTAGCAAACAGACTACTGTAAGAAAATTACTTGATGCATCATATTTATTTAATGCGCTTTGAGAGAATAACATTTAAGTAGGCACTATGCTCATGAGAGATAGAGAACAGAAGAAAAATAGAGTTAATTTATTCTTTTTGGAGAAAGAGAAACAATCCAATATTGAGTGGAATTTATTAAGATTAATAGGTGTGCACATAAAGCAATCATTCATAGAATCAATTGAGTCAGTTATATAGAGCACATTTTCCCCTCTGGCTCACACTGTGTGTCTCCCTAATTTTTAAGTCTAATATAATCAGTTTCCTGCTTATAAACTGGGAGTGATCCTTTCCTAACTTTTGGGACTGTGCCCCAATACCTTAGCTTGTTGTGAGAAATTGCAGATCCAGGTTCTGCCCAATTATCCAACCTTGTCCAACTCTCATACCCACCACCTCACCTCGCACCTAACTCTTTCCCATTGCGACCACCAGTAACTGGGGTGAAGGTGCATCCCACCTCTGTCACCGAAAGGGTTATCGCCCCAAGGACGGGGGACTTTCGGCATTATCTTAAGGAATTCCAATTCATGCAGTCTCTGCACCGAAAGGGTTAACGCCCCAAGGACGGGGGACTTTCGGCATTATCTTAAGGAATTCCAATTCATGCAGTTTCTGCACCGAAAGGGGTTAACGCCCCAAGGACGGGGACTTTCACAAAAAAGATTAAAAAAATTATTTCAGACAATTGAGAGTCATTGTTATTGGTTTCAGTATCAAACTAAAGTACAATTAAACTTAAGGGAATGGAAACTTGTCCTACATGGTCAGGATTCTCCCCAAGAAAAACAGAAAATCACCAACTGAAGTTTGCCAACGTTATTGCCAAGGCAAACACTATTCCAATTAAGAATACAATAAAATTATTTCAAAAGATGAAGAAATAAAAGAAATTAACACATAAAAAAAAAATTAAAAATTATACAACTATAATTAAACAATAACTACTATTTTAAAATATTATAATGTAAATTCTTTAAGAACTAAACTTAATTAATATAAAAACACCAATATAATTATAATGAAATAATACCCTTCTTTGTATATTGTATGTGTTCATATCTTTCAAGTATAGAAACCTTAAAATAAAAGCTTTAAAAGAACATTATATCAAACTGATGTTCTCCAAACTAGGGTTATATAATAATTTAAAACTTATAAAGATAATATTAAAGATTTATTTATATCATTTAAAATATGTTCACTGCCTGGAATAGGATCACCTGTTTGTACTCTGGGAGACAGCCTGGGTTCGGTTTCTTCTCATAGAAACTCAGCTCGACTCAACATCATTTCCTTCCCATCTGGCCATGTTTCCTGACCAGTAAAATATACCACTGTTGAAGGGATCCGTAAGATTTAAATCCTCTCTTTTCGAAGGGATTAAATGAAAGAGTCTATGTAAATTATTTAGCACATGTCTGAAAGTAGTAAATAACTGTCATTATATTATATGTTATTATAATTACCCTATAATGTGGTAATTAAATGAGTACCACCTGGAGTCCAACTGCTCAGCTCTGCCACTTACGAGTTCCATGAACCTGGGTGAGTTACCTGCCTTTCCGTCACTTTTCTCACCTGAAAAATGGGTCTGATAGTAGTTCATACCTCACAGGTATTTGTGAGAGTTGAATGAATTAGCACAGAGAATTGAATAAGTTAGTACCTACCACACAGTAACTCAAACAACGTTAACTATGCTGCTGCTGATGATGATGACGAACTTTTAAAACATCTTATGGAAAATTTCAAGGATATACAAAATTAGAGACAATAGTATAATGAAGAGCCATGTACTGAACAACCAGTTTTAGTAGTTATCAAATTGTGCCATTATTGCTCATTTATCTATTCCTCTTTTTTTGATTTGTTGTCATTAGAGTATTTTAAAGCAAATCTCAGACATCATTATCCATTTACCTTTAAATGCTTCTCTAAAAAGTGATGGTTTCTAAAATAAAACCACAGTACCTTTACACCTCTATCTTGCATATACCTCATTCATAGTACCTATGATAGGACATTGAACTTATTTATTTTCCTGTCTTTCCTTTTAGAGCAACTGCTCTGGTTAGTTCATCTATGCTGTTAGCATACTGACTAGAGCATGGCAGGACTGCAATAACATACTATTAAAAGAGAAAGAAAGAGACACAGAGAGAAAGGTGGGCTGGGGAGAAGAGCTCACATGACAAAGTAAGAGAGTTGACACTAAAATAAACACAATATAGTACAACTAGTGCCTGAGTGGCAGTAAGGACCAAGCACTGTAATCCAAAAGAGGTGGCTCAGAAGTCCATGTACAGTGGGGTTTAATTTAATAGCAAATTGATACTTTGTCACCTGGGCCAAGTTGGGAAAAAGAAAGCAAAAATAAGAATGAATTATTCCATATCTCAGTGGTATTTTGGAGTCTATATTGTTTCCCACCCCCAATAACTTAAGATCTTCTCTTTATTAAAGGATTCTGATATTGAAATCCCAGTATCACCTAGTTTGAAACAAGAATGTACAAAGTCCAAGCATGAGATTGCCTAGAGTCTGATCTGATTTGGCTTTTACTGGCTCTGTGACCTTGACAAGTGACTTGCTCTCTGTGCTTCAGTTC
The DNA here is from genome assembly GCA_025594165.1 of Tamias sibiricus. Taxonomy (NCBI): domain Eukaryota; kingdom Metazoa; phylum Chordata; class Mammalia; order Rodentia; family Sciuridae; genus Tamias; species Tamias sibiricus. Next base: position 80,076,120 of record CM046661.1, read on the forward strand.
TTGATTTATAAAATAGGGTGTTATTAGCACTACTTCATAGGACTGTTGAGAGTATGTGACATGCTTAGAATACCTGATAGATAGGAAATGCTTAAATTTTTGTCTATTATTATTATTATTGAGGTAGGTACAAGAGAATGATGAAATAAAACAGGTATGAAGCTTTACCATTTGAGAGGGAAAAAATAATTTTATTTAAGACACTTCCTGCATCACAGAAGTGCAAAATAATTTATCCAGGGAATAGGATTTGGGCATTGCCAAATTGAGAATTTAAGGCACTTTTGGGTCATCTTCCATTCTCTCCTTTGTCAAATGTGTTTGCAAAGAGAAAAAAGACTTCATCACATTGCTGCAGAAAAGGATGCTTTATTATTTTCTAAGCTAATGGTTTTTCAGGGCATTTGAGGTGATCCTAAAAATTTACCCAGGGCACATACTATATAAATATAACAAATGTGACAACTTGTTATGAAGATGGCTTTATAGTAAATGAAATAGCAAAAAAAATCTTGAAAATTATAATATACCCATATCAAATGCTTACTATATGCCAAATATTTCACATATTAGGTTTGAGCCAGAGAACACTGCCAATATTTGATATTTTTGATCTGAGAAATAGCCGTGGGATAAGATGTTTTTCCATCCTCCATTCTCACTTTTCAGGGAGGAAATCAGGGCTTAGAGAGATTAGGTGACTCCAATAAACTACAGGGCTACAAAGGGAAAGTATAGGGATGTGGCCCAGGTTTTGAGACTTATCTCATTAGTGACTAATTCCAGTGTCCTTAGAATGCTTCCTGGTCATGTAAATAATACAATATGCAAGAAATATTTTCTTTAATAAATACTAGACTGGGTGACAGAAGATAGTAAATATTTGAGAGGGTAAACACTTAGTGATTAATCAAAGGCACATGAAGCATCCGCTATTTAAGCAGCAGGTATGGATTAAGGATGTGAATCCCATGTGGCATAAAAGCAGAGAACATTTCTCCTGCTCCATGTAAGAGTGAGATAATCACCATCTGCCTATTCTGGGTGTCCCACTAAACACCCTCTCCCCCTGAATTCTAAAAGCTGTGCTCACACTGATATAAGAAAATTGGTTTTCTTTACTTCTTAAGGGGAAGGTAAGAAATAGAAGATCGCACATATTCAGGGACAGATCTTTTCAGAGAAATGGAAGCAAAGAGTGGAAGACAGGGTCACCAGGTAGAAATGCCCTGGGCCGGGGAGACAGGAGAGCTGAGGTCTTGATCTCCTTCTCAGGAATGGCTGTATACCCAGGGCAAAGGAATGTCTTACCCTTCCTGGGCTTCAGATTCATCTAGTACAAAATCAGCTGGACAGGCTAAAGGTTTTCTGAGGTTTCTTGGAGCTTTTATAATTTATTGATCTTGTGAAATTTGACCATTAATTATCTTGTAGATGCATTTTGCCAAGTGTTAAGATCAAAGAAATGAAATGAAAAAAAGATGAAATACTTTGTAATCAGAAAATTTTTTTTATATTTAATTATAGTTGACTTCCCATAGAAGTATAAACCAAGGAGGTTATAGTTAAACCACCATTGGACCAGAATTTGAAAAAAGAAAGAAAAGAAAAGAAAAAGCAGCTAGATATTGTTAAGCATATATTTTTGGATAATCAGATATATTTCTCTATGCTGTGTATAAACCAAATTTTACTAATTGCTTAAGCCTCAAGATGAATGCACACATTTTGATTCATTCAGATCTAGAACATAATTTGGAGATCCTGAAGTCTTTTTTTTTTATATTTGTGTAGTGATTTTTCAGGAGTATTCGGGTTTACAGCTACTTCTTTGCTTTCAGCATCACCCTGAGAAAGGCAAGTTAATAGAATGATCATAGGTTCTCTCCTGTCCATCGTCTCTGCCCCTCAATATCCTACTAACTTCCCTAACCCATTTAGGTGATCCCAGTCAATGCCATGAATCCTGCTTTATGGCTTGCAGAAGCCTTTTACAAATCCTAGTAGCCATCCTTTGTCAGTATTTTGGTTATGCTTATGCTTCCACAGTACTTTGCTTGTTTTGTTATTTTTTCCATAGTTTAACCTCACGCATAACCTTTATTTTTGAAGTTTAGCTCACAGACACTTACTATGCACTGAATTTTGTAATAATGTGCTTTATAGAGGTTATAAATTTATTCCTCATAACAATCCTATAGAGGAAGTATTAACATCTCTAAATTACAAGTAAGGGAACTGATCCACATCTTGAAGGCTACAGAACTTGCCCATGGCCACAATGTTCACGGGATGAGCCCATGAAGGGCTGCAGAGACTTCCTTTGAGTCTAGGCTATACTACTTTCTTTCAAAGTTCATCTCTAGTCTTTTATGGCATCTATATTTTACATTTTCTGAAACACAGCCTTGCTCAACTCAGACATTATAAAAATAAAATTCCTAAACATTCTCACAAAAATCTTCCTTCAAAACATAACACCATTTACTGCATTAGCCACAATTTCCCTCATTGATATGAAATGCTAAATATATTGAAAAATTGATTTTATATAAACATTTCTTTATTCCCTTTGGATTCCATTTCCTTGTTCAATTTGTTCATTCCTGTAGTAAATGCCACATTGTTCTTATTATTGTTACTTTATGGATTGATGTTGATAGATATTATGATGTTCTCCTTTTTCAAAATGTTGTCACTATTCTCACTCATTTATATACTTCTCCAAAGAAATACACAGAGCCAACTTTTCAAATCCTATAAAAGCTTGGGGGCTTGGTGGATGGGTGGGAGGTGTGAATTTTGACTTAGAATGCAATCTATTTACAAATTAATATGAATAAAGCCAATATCATCAAAATGATTATCATTTCCATAGTATAGAATGGTGTGTCTTTCTATTTATTAAGGTCTTGTACTTCACTTCATTTTTGCATATTTTTTCTTAAAGAATGTACACAATATTCACTAAGCTCATTCCTAAGTATTTTAGCATTGTTTTTCACTTTTAATGAGATCTCAAATTCCATTAAATTTTTAATTAGATCCTGCTGATATACAGAAGAACTATTAATGTTTGTAAGTCTTTCTTGCATACAATTGCTATATTAAATTTTCTTATTAATTCTAGTAGTTTCTTAATTAGTTACCTTGGAATTTTTCCTAGACAGTAATTTCCATGAAAATTGCTAGCTTTATCTCTTCCTTTGCAATGTTTACAGTTTAATTATATTGTTTCATTCCATATATATGTACCCATAATGAAAACTATTGATGATAATACTCTTAATTTTCTAGTTCTTGGTTTTAATTGAAATTCTTCCTGTATTTCGCCATTAAGACTGTTCTTTTACAATAGTTAGATTTTTGTTCCTAAAGTGGTTACTTTACCCTCACATTTAAATGACACTCAGCTAGAGTCATTTCATTGTGGTACCAAGTTAAGTTTCTCCACTCCATTCCTCATTTTGTTTTAAAATTGTGTTCATCCTCAAATTCAAAGATCTCATCTAAATGTATACAGATTCAGAGTTAGGGTTCCTAGATCAAGTATCAGATACCTGGTTAAATCTAATTTCAGCCTAAAAACAAGAAAAATCTCCCAAAGGTATGCACTTTTATTTGCTAAGACTGATTGTTCCAATGGGGTATTTATTATTGTAGAATTATTGGTGTTTATAACTGTTTCTAATTATTGTTGTTTATAACAGTTATAACTGCTTGGTACTTAGTAGGCTCTTTTGAACTAGAGTCCTTTTGCAGCACAGAGAAATATTCTCCAGTTATTTATTTGATATGTTATACTAGGTCAGAGAACTGGTTCTTAAAAATCATTGTGCAGGGGCTAGAGCTGTAGCTCATGGGTAGAGCTCCTGCCTTGCATGTGTGAGACACTGGGTTTGATCCTCAGCACCACATAAAAATAAATAAATAAAGATATTGTGTCCATCTACAACCAAAAAAAGTATTTTTTTTTTTAAAAAATCATTGTGCAGCCAGACATGGTGGTGCCTGCCTGTAATTCCAGTGACTTGGAAGGGTAAGGACAGAGGGTTGCAAGTTTGAGGCCAGCCTCCACAATTTAACAAGGCCCCAAGTGACTTAGGGAGACCCTATATCAAAATTAAAAATAAAAAGGGCTGGGGATGTTGCTCAGTGGTACTGGATTTATCACTATATGTAACTATGGTGGTTTTTTTAATTTTTTTAATTGATAAATGATAATTGTATATATTTATGGGACAGAATGTACAGTCTGATGTTTTTATCTCTTTATGCATTATACAAAGTTTTTGTGTTTTGTTTTGCTTCATTTTGCATTACTGGGTATTAAACGCAGGGGCACTTTACCACTGAACTGCATCCCCAGCCCTTTCTTGTTTTTTTGGTTTTGTTTTGTTTTTGTTTTGTTTTGTTTTTTAGACAAGAGTCTTATTAAGTTGTCCAGGCTGGCCTCAATCTTAAATTCTCCCTGCCTTGGCCAATAATAAGTATTATTGGCATGTGCTACCACACCTAGGCACATTATTAAAAATTTCCATCAAGCTAATTAACATAACCAATTTATCATTTTTGTGGTAAGAACATTAAAAATCTATTCTTTTAGCAATTTAAAAATATATGATACAGCCGGGCACGGTGGCGCACGCCTGTAATCCCAGCACTTTGGGAGGCTGAGGTTAGGAGGATCGCGAGTTCAAAGCCAGCCTCAGCAATGGCAAGGCACTTAGCAACTCAGTGAGACCCTGTCTCTAAATAAAATACAAAAAAGGGCTGGGGGTGTGGCCCAGTGGTCGAGTGCCCCTGAGTTCAATCCCTGGTACCAAAAAAAAAAAAAAAAAAAAATATATATATATATATATATATATATATATGATACAGTATTATTAACTGTGGTCACCATGTTATACAATAGATCATTAAACATTATTCCTCAAGTGTAACTTTGCAGCATTGATCAGTATCTCCCTTTCCTCTATCCCACCCCCACCAACCCTGCATCTGGTAACCACCACTCTACTCTGTTTCTATGAGACTGACTTTTTAGATTCCACATATAATAAGCTTATTTCACTTAGTGTAACATTAACAATAATTGTAAAAGTCTGTTTTTGCAATAGCTCTTTTACTGAATAGGAGAGAGAAATTTGGGGATGGTGGATCTCCTTTTTCACTCAAGCAGGAAGAGGCAGAAAAGTTGGAACACTTCCAACGTCCAAAGCAAATGTTCCCCCCGGGGAACAGTTTTTTTTTTTTTTTTTTTTTTTTAAATGGTTCTTTTTAGTTATACATGACAGTAGAGTCTATTTTGATAGATTTATATAAGCATGGAATATGTCTTATTCTAATTAGGATCCCAGTCTTGTAGAGGCAGCACTTTTAAGATAGTGTGCTTTAACAAAAGAAAACACAATGGAGGAACTATGTTTGGGCAAAGGGGAAGGAGAGGAGGGGAAGGGGACTTGGGGTCAGGAAAAATGGTGAAATGAGATGGACATCATTACCCTACGTACATGTATGACTGTACATATGGTGTGATGCTACATCATGTACAACCAGAGAAATCAAAAGTTGTGCTGCAATTGTGTACAATGAATCAAAATACATTCTGCTGTCACATATACCTAATCATAATAAATAAATACATTTTTAAAAAAACAATGCAAAATGTGAAGACAACAACATCACTGTTGTTATAATTTGGCCCAGAACCGATAATAATGGTTCTGGTGTAAGGGTATTAGATACTTTAAAAAATTTAATAATTCTTTTTACGCTCACTCTACGTTCAGCATTGTCTGCAAGGGAAGGCATGGTGTTACTTTCCACGTAAGAGACTGGGATTTTTTTTTTTTTTTTTTTTTTTTCACTTTCCACGTAAGATACTGGGTTTTTTTTTTTTTTTTTTTTTTTTTTTTTTTACTTATTTTGGTATTCAGCTAAGAAGAAATTTGTGGTCAAAATAGAAAATATAGAGTCTTACTATGTTATAATTTAATGTTCTATAAAAGGATGGTGTATTAAAATAGACCCAAAGTATTTGCATTATGCTTATAACTTATTTATATGAGTAAAAATCATTTTATAAAAAGAAGTTTTATAAATCAAATTCTCTAAAGATGGAGTATTTTAATTAGATTTTTTTAATTTAAAGACAAAAAAAATCACACACACACAAACTATAATATACTAGTGCTTCGAGTAAGATCAGAGTTTATATCTTGCTCATATAATTTAAGAGTGGTCAGCCAGGACTGCAATTGTGTTCCATTGTGCTAGCAACTCAGGATCCTGTCTTGCCCTTCTCCATACACATCTTCCATTTTCATAATCCCTTCATGTTCTGAGACAAATGCTGGAAAGGTAGCATTTACATATCAGCCAGCAGGAAAGAAAAAATGATTAGAGCAAAGTGCATTCTTTTCCTTCAAGAACAGTTTCTCAGAGTTCCACTTTTTTCTTACATACCAGTGATTAAGAACTGGTCATATAACTAAATCTAGCTGAAAAGGAGGTTAGTAAATACAATGTTATCTGTTGTCATTCTTGTGTCTACTTGTGTCAGAGATTATTGTAAAATTTGGATATTGAAGACCTTGAAGAAAGTCTGCCACACCATCTGAACAGAACAATGTTTCTGAGTCTCCTGAAGCTTATATTCATTCATTCACTCATTCATTCAGTCCAAAGGTATCCCTGGAGTGCTTACCATTACCAAGCACTATGCTAAGGTTTGAGATAAAAATGCTAACAACACACACAGTCCTTGTCCTCTGGAGTTTGAGACTATTGAGTAATACAAATATTAATAAAAAGATGAAACATTAGAATATAAATATAAGCTGAGTGACTATTAGGAGAAAAGATACCAAAGGTGAGGAAAGTATTGCACAGGACTTCATAAAATCAGGGCAACATGGTGATGACCAGGGAAGGCTTCTCTGAGGAAATGATACATGTACTCAAATCTAAAGGCTGAGTGGTAATAAACCATTCAAAGGAGAGACTGGAGCAGGAATATCACTTAGAGAAAAGAGTATATTCAAAAATCTCAATATTGAGGGAGAATATCTCATTTGAGGAACTGAAAGAAGATCAACCTGTGGCTGGGGTGTAAATCTCTGGTCTACCAGGAGGAGAGTCAGCAAAACAGAACATGTTAGGAGATGAGACCGGCCAGGCTCCCAAAGATGAAATGATATGGGCCCTACAGCAAGCCTCATGAAAGACTTTGTCTTTATCTTGGTGTAACAAGAATCTACTCAAGGGCCTCCAGCAGCCAACCAGTAACCCGACCAGTTTTACATTGAAAAGAACCTCTGAATGCAGTGTGGAGAACAACAGGAAGGGGCTGAGAAGAGCCTGCTCCAGGAACTCACAATGACAGAGGGAGAGAGCGAACAGACTCCAGAGATCTTCAGGATATAAAAATATTAGCACTTGATAAATTTAGATATGGTAGGAGAGAGTGCAGATGAAAGAGAAGCTGAAGGCAATGCCCATGTTTTAGTGGTCCATTTTCTAATACAGGGACATACCAAATGTTAAATTTAGGGAGGTGCTGACTTTTAGTTGTATTAAGAGCTTTGAATTTTTTAAGATATTTTAGATAAGCAGTTTTAGATAAGCAGTTTTAGATAATTTTTTTAAGATATTTTAGATAAACAGTTAAACATACAGGTCTGGAGCTCAGAGGAAATATCAGAACTATAGATACAGATTCAAGAGCATTTGATAACTAGTTGGTAATCACAGTCCCAAAGGAAATCTCCTACACAGGTAGTAGACACAAAGAAGAAAAGATGAGACTGTAGGACTTGAATAAAAGAGACGGGAAGGAAGAAGATGAGAGGAGAAGGCAGCAGAGGAGACTAAGAGGAACTGGCTGGGAAGATAAGGGCTACATACTGACTTTTATTTTGATAGAAGTCAAAGTACAAGCATTCACATGCACTGAACAGAAGCAGATTCTGCCAAGAAGTCAAGGGAGAAGACAGCACAGAGAAAAAGTTTACACTACAAAAGGGTTCAGAAATGCTACTTGAAGAACAATGTCTGACTAATATCTCTTCAATGCACTAGTGGTGGTGGTGGTGCTTTATAAGTTCTTTTGGTATTCATAAATCCAGTCAAAGTGACAGTTAAATTAACCACCATACTTGAAAATTGCTGACAGTAGATTTTGGTGGTGGTGTTTGTTTGTAGTGATTAATTAATATTTGGATCATTTGGGAATATGTTGGTCATAGAATACAAAATTTCAGTTAGACAAGAGGAGTAAGTTCCAGAGATCTATTTTACGTCATGTTGATGACATCAGTGCATTGTACTCTTTATATTTTGGTTCTTCAGAGACAGATCCAATAGACAATGATATATAGGTAGATGATAGATAGATAGATAGATAGATAGATAGATAGATAGATAGATAGATAGATAGATAGAATTGATAGGGGATTTATTAGCAGAATTGGCTCATGCAATTATGGAAGCTAAGAAGTTCCACCACAGGGCATTTGCAAGCTGGGGACTCTGAGATACCAGTAGTGTGACTCAGTTCATGTACCAAAGCCACAGAATTAGGACAACCAATAGTGCAGTTTCAGCATGAGGCCAAATACCTCAAAACCCAAGTGCTGCTGCTGCAAGCCTTGGAGTCCAAAGGCTGGAAAGCCCCAGGTACTCATGTTCCAGGGCAGGAGAAGAATGTCCTGGCTCTAGGAGAAAGAGATGAAATCACTTTTTCTCTGCCATTTTTATTCTACCCAGGCCCCCAACCACTGGGTGGTACCAGCTCACATTGACAATGGCTCTTACCCCATCAGTTCACTGACCCACATACCAGTCTCTTTTGGAAACTTCCTCTCAGACACATCCAGAAGAAATGCTTTATAAGTTCTTTTGATATTCATAAATCCAGTCAAAGTGACAGTTAAATTAACCACCATACTTGAAAATTGCTGACAGTAGATTTTGAGTATTCTCATCACACACAAAAAAATGTTTGTGAGGTAATGCATATGTTAAATCACATGATTTAGCCATTCCACAATGATATGTGTCAAAACATTGTGTTGTGCAATATAAATATTTACAATTTCTATTTGTTAAAGAAAATAAATGACAAATCAATTAATTGGTTAATTAATTAAAATTCTTTGGACCACCTGAAGCTGAATTCTGAAATAATACTAATAGAATTTTGCCCATTAGGGACAGAATTTCAATAGAACATATGGACATAATAAAGTTATTTCCTTAAAACTGTACTCAACATTTTGATATTAACCTCAGTTTTTTAAAACTGTGCAATCAATTAATGAACTTCCAGAAACATGGGGTAGAATGGTCACTGTTTCCAGTCTCAGAGCAAGGATGCTTTAGGTGCTCAACCCAGGAATACCTAGTTGGTCCTTGACAAAGAAAATAAGTGGGTATTTTTTTCAGGACATCACAGCGTTAGACTATCACAATGTTAAGATGATGAAAACTAAAATTATGGTGCACTGTGATTTAACTTTGCCTTTAGCCTCTGGAAGAATGAGCCTGGGTTTGAGAATATAGAATTAGTGTCATCCCTCCTTATCTTAGAAAGGAGTAAATAGCTATTTTGCTCACTTTTTTAAAAAAATTACCTTTAAAATTTGAAGCTTTTGAAAAAGCATGCCAGGTAATAATTTCTTTCTCCTTGAAATATTGTAAATTATTTTTTTTCAATTCAATTTCTCATAATAAGGAGCTATATTAAATTATCTCCTTCTGTAATTAAAATACTGTAGTGGGTAAGCAGCCAAATTATCAAACTAAGACCTTACACTACTTTCAAAAAAAATTGCAATTTTTAATAGTCCTAATCATTGTTATATTTCAATGGAATAGATTATATATGGATATGATTATCAAAGCAAATTGAAACACAAGAAAATCATGCTTTTTCTAAATTGTTACAAATGCAGACAGATAATTTCAAAGTGACTATCTTACATCTGACTTTAATCCTGGAAAATATTAATATTAGCAAAATTTTGTGCAAGGTTTTAGAATCTTAACCAAAAAATAACAGAGTATGTTAGTAACTTTTTACAATTATTGTTTAATTATTTCTTTTAAACCTTGTTTCTCAATCTAGAGGTAAGTTTCAAAGTTCTTCAAAACTCCCACTCCTTTTGCTGAATATATATTTAGTCTTCAGGTCACAGCCTAGCCCCTGAATTCCCTACTATCATCTGTATCTCAAGTCCTTTTTCTCCATTTAGGCACAAAAGTTGCTCATTTGAAAATGCGTAGTCCTATAAAATGTCCTTTGCAGAATCATTTCCTATATTTCTAGTACAAATTCTACCAAATATTCATATATTTGCATGAGATTTCAAACAACTTTTAAACAATTGTTTTGTTAGTTGGAAGAAAATGCAGATCCAAATGAGATGTCTTAAGTTCAAATGCTAACTTTTATTTAAAATCAACTTTTCAAAATACTTATAGGTCTATATTCAACACTTTTGAGTATGAAACACAAGCATCAAAATAAATTCATTTTGGTTAAATGTCTCCCATATAGTTAAGTATAAATATACTGAGGAATAAAGTCCTTTATTTGCTCTTGAGTGGTGAAGCAGTAAATGTAGTATTTCCTGAAAGGGGGGAAATTTTAATGCATTTGCCAAGGATCTGAAGACCTGTTTGAGTATCAGTCATTATTCACAGGTGACTTAAAAAGTAGTAGTCACACATATGTACATGGGACTTTTTCTTCCAATTTTTGTAGGTGGTATCATGTTCAATAAAACACAGACCATCTTAAACAAACATTACTTAATTCATAGTAGCCTTTTTAACAAGCTGATCAAATGTGATTGAATGTTTTCAATAGCTAATAAAATTTTTCAAGTGAATGTTTGTGAAATGTTTGAAAACTAAAAAGAACTACTATATACAAAGATATAGCTATAGGAATGTTCAGTATATTACCAATTATAGGAGTGAAAGTGTGAAACAACTTAAATAAGCAAAAATGGCTTAATGAAATAAATCATAGTGTGTCCATAATGATTTTATATATTTGTGTGCAAGAATCATATATGCAGTTAGACACTTTTAAAATAATGGGTGTTGCTGCAAAGAAGCACTAACAGCTCTACCACAGGACATAGCTCAGCTCCTCCACCTCTCTTCACAAGGTGTTTCTGTTGGTGTATTTCCTGAAGATGCCACTGTCTCTTTTTGCTAACTCAACTGCTATAATAAGAGGAAGTCTGTCCAGCTTATTTAGTCACTATCATATATGGAACATCTCTCATTAACATAGAGTGTGGACAAGAGGCTGAGATGGGGTAATAGACTTGCCCATTGGTAGAACAAGAGTAATTTTAATTATAAAATAATGAAAGTTTTTTCAAAAATATGTGAAATTTATTTGTTTAAATAATGATTCAAAATTCATGATTTTATATTATTTGGGGAAGTGTCACAAAACTCAAAAATTTTAAAACTAAAGCAAAGTAAAATCGTAAAACTTTTTGTGCAGCTAAGCTGACATGACACATCAGTCATGAGATCTCTGCTTGGTTAGCATTTTATAATTCTTTTGAAAAGCATTTATTAATGTTGACACTGATGCTGCTTTGCATTTCATGGGATGTAAATTCACTGTTCTTTTGGCATTTTGATTATGGTTGGCTGTAGTTTCTTAGTGCATTAATTAGCAATACATCTTTTTTTCTTCTTAGCAATTTCTCCACACAATGCCTCTTTACTTATATAAATTTCTTTCTTTCCTCATATCCTCCACTTCCATATCACAACTGTTTCTTCTCTGTTTGGATTCAGAAATTCTGAAAAAGGTTGGTTTAGAGTAACCAGTGTTCTAATGTTAGTAGAAGTGATCAGGCCCCAGTGGGAAAGATGGTTCAGTACCATGGATAGCAGAGCACGTTTCTCCAAATACTAATCCACCCTCCTCCAAATTTTAGTTGCTGTATCATTGAAAACATTCCTGTCAATCTGTCATTGGCTCAAGCTACGATTTCTGGGCCAAAAGGTTATAGACATACCAGCCAAGTTGGTTATATTTTTCAAACTATCTGTGGTAAAGGACCAAGATTTTTCCCCTCCCATTCTATTGTAATACAATACTTTCATCAAAAATAAATTTATGAAAAATTAAATTAAGGCAGACTGACCATGTAAGCTGCCTGTTGTGGCCAGCCACAACGCCGCAGGAGGAAAACTCTCGGAGGCAGAGTAAAGATACTACTACTTTTACTTCTACTTTCTTAGAGAGAGCTTAGAGAGAGAAAGAAAGATTTTTCTTCTTCTTAGAAAGAGCTTAGAGAGAAAGATTAGAGATAGCTTTTTCTTCTTCTTCTTAGAGCTTAGAGAGAAAGATAGAGCTTTTTCTTCTTCATCTTCTTAGAGCTTAGAGAGAAAGAGAGAGAGCTTGAAAGAGAGAGATTTCTTCTTTAGAGAGAGAGAGAGCTTAGCTTTTAGAGCTTCTTTCTTCTTTGTTCTTTCTTCTTTCTTCCTCGGGAGCCTCGGCCTGACTCTGACAAGGAATTACTTCTTCTATCTGGTTTCTCTTCTGTAACCGCTATGCCTACGTTCTGGCCGCTCTGATTCTTTTCTTCTTCTCCTACCCGAACTCTTCTTCCGACCGAGCGACTGCATGACTGACTGAATGAATTCATTCTTCTTCTGACTCAGACCGCTTTCACCCGGTTATATACCTTTAGCTTTGCGGGTGCCTCACGTGCATTTACAGGTGCGTCACATACATACTTATTATCAGGTGGAACTTATGGCTTCCAGCTGACCGCAATAGCCATCTCCCTAATTGGGGCTCCTTCATGACCATATATAAGCCCCATTTTTAAAATTACTCTGTGAATACAGATATAACGTAATTTGATTTTACATTCTAACCTTCTATTAATATACATACTTTTCACCTCTGATATAATAAACAATGTGTCTCCTGAAAATTCATATGTTGAGTCCTAACCCTAGCGTGATAGTATTTGAAGATGGAATGTTCCAGAGGTGAATGGGTCATTAGGCTGTAGTAGTAAAAAATGGGATTCATGTCGTTATGAAAGAGGCTCTGGAGAGACCCCTTTCCCCTTCCACCATGAGACAATGTCCATAGCTGAACCAAGTGGGTCCTCATTAGACACTGATTCTGATGAAATCTTGATCCTTGACTTTCCTGACTCTATAACTGTCCCCAAAATGATGATTCAGTCCTCCCTTATTCACCCAGGCACTGAAAGAAAAGTAGGAAGATACACCTTCAAACACCACACAGATCCATTTCATTGTGCCAGCAGGGAGTGTTTGAGGAATGACCTATCTGTACGTAAGGTTGGAAAGAGCAAGGCCATCTTGCACTTCTCTTTTTCTTATCACCACAAGCCAAAAAAAGAAAGTAACACCTGCTGAAAGCCCACAGTACTCGAGTTTGGGATAATTACCTCACATCATTTGATCTGTTCTTCCCTGCATGTTGGTACACAGTGATCTCGCCCACCTTTCAGTGACTCCCTTGTTATTTTACTTATTGGTGCCTACACCCAACATATGAATCATCAAGGCATCAGCACGGGGCTGCCTGGAAATAATAGAATTTTAGAGTCAGCCCTATGACTTGATCGTTTGTTCTTACCATGTAAGTATTATAATAACTGAAATAGCATAATAATAATGGCTGTGATTTTGTCTTTGTTGATAAATTTCACAGAGAAAAGATAGTAGAAAGTGTACATGTTGCAAAAGAATGAATATTCAGTCCCATATTGTGCCTAAGTAAATCTGCAGGGGGAAAGACCACAGCAGGTTTTTATTGCTCAATTCCAGCCCATTTGCAGAGAATAGGAAGATAAAGCAATGTGGTTCAAAAATAAGACATCAAACTCAGCAGAAATTTGTCACCTTGACTTTAAATGCTCCTTCACTTATGAGTTCAACTTTTTCATCACCCACCTTCACTGATCTTATTTAATCAAGATGGAGACAGTTTTGATAAGCAAGATAACAATGACACAAAATCAAAGCTAGGAATAAGAAAACATACTCCATGCTGTAAGAAATTACTGAACTTAAAGACAATGAATTTCTAGGCAAGTCTGATGGATGCATTCAAAAGTAGATTTTCAAATTTGTCACAAGCATATGCCTCATAACTACTACTTTCCATCAATAAGCAAAAAAAAATAATTAAGAACCAAATTTGCCACCTGGATAAGTAGGTTTCATCTTATTGCCTTCAAATGAAATGGGCAATTACAAGTATATTGAATTGCTGGTTCTTTTGAAACTAATAGTTATGTTCTCTATAGAATAATGGTTCAATATCTTATATCAGTTTCATTTCAAAAGGATTCTCCCTTTAGGAGAGTAATTGTAGATTTCATTTCAGCCTTCTCGAGAAATATTTATTTTACTTTGAAATATAATTCCAGCTGAGTGCCTAGCAGAAACAAGTGAAAATTGCCTCTGTTGTCATTGAGATAGAGTAATTTGACTTTTCAAAACTCCCAAACTGTTTTTACTTGTGGTGACTTATAACAATAGAGTGACAAATTTGTATCAATATATGGCAATACAGAACTTCTTTGAAATACAGCAGTATGTTTTATTTCTTTAGCCTATAAGACATTGAAATGCCAAGCATTATATACCATACAGTGCCCCTGCTTTGCATGTCCCAATGTAACTTGACCACAGTGTTTTTTAATATTTTTTTCTAATGGTAGGAACTCTGCCTATGAAAATCTTTTTCAAAAGAATCTTTTCAGCCCTATAGTTTTGCCTTGTTCCCTATTCTATCCACTCAGCAACCCCTAACCCCCACAATCAGCCTCTAGCAAAGAGCACTGATTATGAGGAAACATAATAAGAATAGAATACTGCATTACCTACCTACACTTATAGAAAGGCCTTGTACAATAGGATATGGTCTCCATATCACCTTACATCTGTCAATATGGCTAACACAAAAGTAAAAATTCAAGAGATAACAAGGATTGATGAGAATGGAAATTGGTTCAGGCATTATGAAAAACAGTATAGAGATTACCCAAAAATGAAAAATAGAATTATTATATAACCTGGAAGCCCCTCTTCCGGATATGTACCCAGAAGAAATGAAATTAGTTACTCAAGAGATATCTGCACTCCCATGATCAAGGCAGCACTTTTCATAATACCCAATGTATGGAAACTACCTAAGTGTCTGTTTATGGATGAATGATAGAAATTCTGGAGAGTTATTAAGCTTCAGAGAAGAAAAAGATCTTGCCATTCACAAGAAATGGATGAAACCTGAGGATATTTTGCTCAGTGGAATAAGCCAAATGCAGAAAGGCAAATACTGCATAAGTTCACTCTTTGCAAAACCACATGTAGGTATCTAGTTTTCCCAGCACCATTTGTGAAAGAGACTATTTCCTCACTGTGTGGTGTTGGCTCCCTTGTCTAAGAACGGTTGACCATGTATGTTTGGGTTTATTTATGGGCTACTGTTCTATTACATTGATCTATATGTCTGCCTTTATGTCAGTACCATACTATTTTATTACTACAGGCTTGGAATATATTTTGAAATAAGGAAGTGTGATGCCTCCAGTTTTGTTGTTCTTTCTCAAAATTGCTTTGGCTATTCCATGTCTTCATGGTTTTATATGAATTTTAGAATTGTTTCTTCTATTTCTGAAAAAAAATATGCTATTGAGAGTTTCATAAGGGTTATGCTGAATCTATAGAAAAATTTGGTAGTAAGGACATTTTAACAATATTAAGTCTTCCGACCCATGAATATGAGATTCCTTTCACTTGTTTGTCTTCTTTAATTTCTTTAATCAGTGCTACATAGTTTTCAGTAGAATCCATTCACCTCTTTAGTGTATTCCTAAGTAGTTATTGTTTTGTTTTGTTTTTTTGTACCAGGAATTGAACTCAGGGGTACTCGACCACTGGGACACATCCCCAGCCCGTTTTTGTATTTTATTAGAGACAGGGTCTCACTACGTTGCTAAGTGCCTCAACATTGCTGAGGCTGGCTTTGAACTCGTGATCCTCCTGCCTCAGCCTCCCAAGTGCTAGGATTACAGGCGTGTGCCACTGCACCTGGCAGTAATTTATTGTTTAGGATGCTGTTATAAATGTGCACTCGAGGGAAAAAAGTATATTCTGCTGCTACTGGGTAAAATGTTTGGTACATATCTCCTACGTCCATTTGGTCTATAGTCTTGTTCTGGCCCACTGTTTTCTTAATGAATTTTTGTCTGGGTGGTCTTTCCATTATTGAAAGGAAATACTGAAGTCCCCTACTATTCTTGTATATCTGCCTATTTTTCATTGCCTCTTGGAAAACAATCACCTACTTGCAATAATAGCTTCCCAATTCTAACTGTTCATCCAAGTACCTAGTTTTTTGTAATTGTAATTCTGAGGCATGCACAAAAGGCTCAACTAAATAAGCTTTATTTCTGATAGTGAAAAGGAAAAACAATAAATTGATTTGGTAGGTTTGGGAATTTGAAATATTATAAAAGAAATACCACTAGACTGAATTCAAGACTTACATTTAAGGAAATCTCTAAGATACCCTCAGACAGGAAGAATCTCTCCTTCCTCTGGGCCTTGGACTTCCTTTCATGAAGTAGGAAGTTTCAGTAACATGATTTCCAAGGCCTTTTTGCACTCTAAACACTTGTTGGGGCTCTATTAATACTTCTTTACTAGATCTCTCACCTATTCTTCTCTCCTTTTCAACTGCTGTTTCCTAGTCCACATCAATCTTGCTTCAGTGATCCTACAGCCTTATAACTGGTCTTGTGCTTTCTGTTTCTTGGTCTTCTGCTTTCTCCAATTCAGGGTTCACACTACCACATAGTCCTTTGTTTTCAAAAGAAAGCTGATCATGTCCATCTCATGTGTAGAACACATTCACAGCAATGTAATGCCCAAAGCATCTAAACAAGTCCTTCAAGACCCTTCCTGTTCTGGGAAGGCACTGTGCTCCTCCTCTGTCCTTGAGCACACTGCTACTCTACACTCCCCTTGCTGAGGTCTCCTCCTCCACACTACCTTTTTTTACCTAGCTGAGTCCTGTTTGTCTTTCAGGTGTCAGCTTCCCCATCACTACTAAAAGCACTATTCCTACCACAGTTCTCTGGTACTGCAGCTTATTACTGCCACTACTTATTTAGAATTAAATAAAGGGCTAAGACCAATCTCATTTGCTCATGGTCATGCTCTTATAGCTTACACCAAGTGAGCCCTTTAAATTATTGCTTGAATTATGTCTATTTGAATTCCTTTTCTGCTACTTCAAAGTTATTGATAAGATAATAATAATATTAAGGCCCAAACATTGCCTTAAGGAAGGGGCATAATTCATCTAAAACACCTAGAACAATCCCTGGCATATATTAGGCATTTAATATATGCTAGCTATTACAATTATTATCATTCTTTTCTCTCTTTAATTATAGCAGTCAGTATGGGCTTAATTATAATTACATGATAACTAAAAATCCCTTTAACACTTTGAATATTAAATAGAATACACAAAAAAGTAGACACATTAATCAACTAAACAAATGCATCAGGTTAATGGTATTTCATATCCAATGAAACAGTGAATCATACTGTGATGCACTAACTGTATATAATTAATCATATTTATTATAAATTATGCACCAATATATTTGGAAAATATTATATTGAATTATCATAAAGTACTGTGAAATTCTGCCATCAAATAGTTCATGATTTGTTTCCTTAAAGCTTAAGTTAATGGAAAAGACTCGGGAGAGATTGCTGTTTTGAAGAAAACAGGTCCTGGATACCTATGGCTTAAAAGGAAATCCTGGCATGCATGTCGTAATAATCTCAGAAATTACTCATAGATTCAGCTTTTATTAATTCATAACTCTTCAAAGTTATAAAATGAAAGAAGTCCTAAAGTCCAATCTCCCATCCAATATTTGAATCTCATGGCACCATCATGGCCAACTGAATGGATGGCCACCGTGTGGGCAGTAGACGATTAAATTGCTGTTAGTTCCCTTAGCAACATATGATTTATTAATGGTTTATCTATGAGTTTTAAAAATACATTCTCTGAGAATCAGAGACAAATTATAACTGAGTCACAGGAGGAGAAAAAAGATAGGTAGTGGACAAAGAAACAACTGAGATATTAATCAGCATTATCTTGATTTTTTTCCTCTGTTGTTAGTAAATAATAAAACATGTAGGAGTCATAACCAACAAACCAACAAAATAGTCTTATGTTGTCACTGCTTATTGTTCATCATTACTCTTATTCTTAATTTACAGCTTTTAAAATTGTCTCCCACCTACCCATCCATTCTTTCTTTATAGTTCTTTAGTGTTTCCTCTTCATCTGATTCCCTCTTCCCCTTCAGTTATTTCCATTCCTGTTTCTTATCATCTCTGTTTGGCCAAGTACTCTTTCTTTTCTATAATAAAATGATATGATTTTGCCTTAATAATCCTGAAACTTAGCTATAATAATAAATACTCTGACACAGGAGGAATAGGCTGGATCGTCACAGTAAGAAAATATGATTAAGGACTCAATAAATGTAGGTTAGATAGATTTAACTTTAAAGATATTAAGTTCCCAGTAGCAAAGTACTGTGGTAGATTCAGTGATAGATAATAAGTGAGATCTGATTTTCTATCCTTAGGAGGCTAAAATTTTCCAGGACATTTATATACAAAACTCACTGAACATGGTACAAAACTGACACATATGCACACTGGAAGAGAGAAGAAGATTATACAGGAAAGAAGAAATAGAAATAAAGTAGTTAACAAATGAAAAATTAATATGCATTGTAAGTACTATATTTCAGGGTATTTAAGATAGAAAAGGCATATTCCAAAAGTTCATTGACATTGGCTTTTTGTTTTATTTGTTTTTTTTATATCTTTATTTATTTATTTATATTTTTACATGGTACTGAGGATCAAACCCAGTGCCTCATGTATGCCAGGCAAGCACTCTACCACTGAGCCACAACTGCCACAACCCCAGTCCCTGATACTGGTTTTAAAAATCTTGTGGCTCTCACACCCAGCGTCTGGGAAGTATAGAATGACTATATTAAGTCTTTTTACAAATTGAATAAAAGCTTCATAAATAAAAGATAGCTTGTTGAACCTAAACAGTGTATATTATTGTAAATCTGCATCATGTACTTGTGTCAGCCACCAAGGACATCTGTCTTTAAAATAGAGGCTTTGAAATAATGGAGAAATGTGGGGAAACAGATTTGAATATTTCAGTTAAAAAAAACTTATATGAGAAAGTTCAGCATTGCCATTAGATTCCATAACATCAAAACTCTCTAATGGCAAAACTATTTTTAAATTTTTTCTTGATGCAAAATTTATCTTTCTCACCTTTTAAAATGTGCATTTTAAGATAATGTTTCATTGTGAACTACCAATTAAAAAGTTCAGTATTAAGTAAAAGTAAGGATATTTCCTCAATACTAAATACTAGAGCATGATTTATATAAATGCCCATCCTTCCAAAGAATGGAAATCTTTCACTTGGTTTAGTAAATTGCATACTGTCTTTTTACAGCTGTTCCTAAAGACAAAGATATTTTTGAGCTTCATTTATAAAACATAAATATCAGATTGTTGCTCCTGTCTTCTTGTAATTCAAAATAGCATCAATTCTGGCTGAACATATTACTCATGCACTGATGACACTTTAAAGTTAACAGTGAAATGAAGATGAATGTGAAAAGTGTTCTAGTTTTCTTGTGTTTTATATGAAAAATCTGAATATATTTCCTCCTTACATACTGGTTTTTAAAGAGATGCTATAAATACCGAATTTGAAGATAGGAGGATTTTGGTAAAGTAGAGACATTTTAAATTATTTTTGTCTCTCACTATGAAAACAATCTGCCTATTACTAGTTTTCTAAGATCCTACATACAAAGTGCTGTGTCCTGAGAGAAATTTACATAGAGGACTGTAAGATCACAGGAAGAAAGAGACTGATTCTTCTTGGAGTGTCATAAAGAATTCTTAAAGAAGATGGTATTTGAATAGAGTGTCAGATGCTTTAAGTGAGGGAAGGGATATTTCAGCCCAAAGAAATATACAAGTAGAGCCGGGAAGCATCCAGGGCATATGGAGACTAGCAAGTTTGGCTGTTTAATGGAGTTTGTGTTAGAGAAGTAGTGACAGATAAGATGGGATGATAAATTTGGGACAAATTGTGAATAGTTTTGAGTGACAACCTAAAGAATTTAGCTTTTATTTGTTAACAAATCAGAAGCTCAGTAATTTCCCCCCAAGTTTTTAAGTACAGAATATGCCCATGATCTGAGCTGCCTATTTTCTAGTCACTTAGAATGTATCCAACAATGTTAGATAGTTCACAAACATTATCCAACATAGTTATCTGAATCTGTTTTCTGTTACTATAACAAAATCCCTAGGCTGGGTAATTTCAAAGGAAAGAAGTTTACTTTAGTTCATAGTTCTGAAGGCTGGAACTTCAAGATTGGGTGGCAGCATCTGGTAAGGGACTCTCTCTCTCTCTCTCTTTTTTTTTTTTTTTTTTTTTTTTTTTTTTTTGTGGTGCTGGGGAATGAACCCAGGGCCTTGTGCATGTGAGGCAGGCACTCTACCAACTGAGCTATATCCCCAGCCCAGGTAAGGGTCTCTTGTTTTGTGGAAAATCATGGTGGAAAAGCAGGGCAGGGGCAAGTAGGCATGTGTGGAAGACAAAACACAAGAGCAGCCTCAATTTATAACCACCTGCTCTCGTGGTAAATACTCCAGTCCCAAGAGAGCGAAAACTTACTCTCATGAAAAGACATTAATCCCTCTTAAAAATCCAATCACCTCTAAAAGGCCGCACCTTACAACATCACTGCAATGGCAATCAAATTTCAACATGAGTGTTGGAGAGAACAAACCACACTGAGACCTCATCAATGGTCATCCTAATAGTATAGTTTTAAAAAGTAGTAACTTCATTTTCCAGATGAGAAAACTGAGTATCAGAGAGGCTGTAGAATTTTCCCATGCTCTAACATGCAACTGTTTTTTTTAATTTAAAAAAATATTGTACTCATTACTCTTCATAATTCTTTTGTTTTTATAATTTTATTATTTTGCCAAGATCCTAATGCTTCATAATCCTGTTACAATTCATAATCTAGTATTTTGAAGAAGGGATAAATAGAAGAGAGTGAGACTAGTCCAGAGGCTATTTTAATCGGACAACTAGAAGCAATATATCTGACTTGATTTTGTTTGTCATTAGTTTAAGTAACATCTGAACTACCAATGTTCTTGAAAAATGTACATTAAAAAGTTTTATGATTGCAATTTTAGGGTTTAGTTATGATGTCAAGGGTTCTTTTGCTAGTGAAAATTTAAATGTGCTTTATTGTCCATTAGGTTTCATTATGTTATTCAGAAAGCTTTGCCATGCCTCTACCAAGAGCTTTCTTAGCAAGATTCACTATGTGTAATTTCTATTTCTTCAAACCATCAAAATTAAGTAGTAAATGTTATTATTTTATAGATATGGTGAGCATCTTAATTATACATATATATTTTTCATTTTAATCTCATGACAACCTAATAAGCGAGGTGTTTTTTTCCATTTTATAGATGAGGAAACTAAGGCTCAGAGAGGTTTGATCTGTAGGTGATGGAAATGACATTCACATCTAGCTCCTTTTGTCTTTAAGGAGCTATATATGCCCTTTCCTGTAGAGCCAAATGTTCTGGAACTTCTCATGTAAAAAGATGAGTGGTCTTAAAGAGACATTCACATCTTATCATTGAAGAGGAATAAGACAAAACACAGTCTGTGGCACAAAACTGAAGTTCAGGGAATGCACTGTCAATGGTAAGGTGTAGGCTTTGGAATCTGAGGAACATGTGATTAATTCTCATATCCACCACCTTAAAGTTAGGTAAAGTTACATGTGTTATGTAATTTTTCTGAGGCTTAATTATTGCATCTGGGAAGTGCAGATAATATGTACTTCAGAGAGTTGTTAATAGAATTAAGTACTGTCCAAGAAGTACTTAATATGAAGTAGGCTCTTAATAAAAGTAAGCTCCACCTGCATACCACACTGTGATACTGTCTTGGTTCCCATGGCTTCAACTACCATCTTGGAATCAATCACTTCTAAATATTAGGTACAGATTTCTCTTCTAATTGAAGGTACACATATCCATTCCCTACTCGACATCTGTACTTGTCATATGAAAGGCCTCTCATACTCTTTATATATCAAACTGAACTGAACTAATGATGCTTGTCACCCTTCTTCCTTCCTTACCAACATCTGCTCACCTCTAGTCTTTCCTGTATATGATGGTGAAGTGTGTTATGTGCATGTGTATAAACCAACATCACAACCAGCCCACAACCCACCCACTCCAAGTCACTAAGTTCTAAGGAATATGCCCACTCTGATTCTTGCTAACATGCTATCTATCCTAAACTGCTTCTATCACACTTCTGCCTATGTTCAACAACCAGTTCATACTGTTATTGGAAGGATTCTCCTGCCCTTGAGACCTAAATAAAACTGGCTTTAAGTCCCACTGGACTTTGATGGGAGTTCAAATTACCCTTGCAATTTTTTGCTAATTTAGCGGAAACTTTTACTTCCACAAATTCCTCTTCCCTCAGGTGCCAAATTTGACAGATGCTACTCCTGGGCCCTAACATATTGGTATGAAACTCAGCCCCTCCAGCAAGTGCCACAAACATCCACTCACATAAAGCATTTGTGAGTGTAGCAGACTTTAATAAAGATTGGGATTCCAGGAGATGGAGAGTGTTTACTATTCAAAATGCTAACTTCAACTGGAGCATTAGGCATTTCCAGTTTCAAAATGCCCTTTGGCACCCTTCACTGTCTGCATATTTCCATTGGCTGACTGCCCTTCTACATCCCAGCATCACACCATCTTGCTGGCTCTTATTTCTATGATTTTTCTATCCCTTTCCCTCTTTGCTTCCCCCATACTTTCTGGAATAAAGCCATTTTTTTAATGTAACTTGACATTCTTTTTAACAAAAATGTAACTTGAATACGATTTTGGTTGTTTGTGTTTTGTTTTTGCTTGTTTGCCTAGGTTCTTCTACTTATACTATCAGTGTCCTCTTCTATCTCAAGTGATTAGTTAAAAAGTACCTTTCCAAGAAAAGTTTACCTCATAGAAATTCTGCAGCCAGCAGATAACATAATAAACTTTTTGGTTCTATTACAGAATGCAAATCTGATCATTTTACTCTCCTACTTCATAACCCCTAAGTGGCTTCCTGTTGCCTTTAGCATTAAGCTTAACTTGCTTTAGAAGGATTTACTAAGTTTCCCATGAGCTACTCTTCACTATTGGTCATTCTGGTGTTGTGAGTGTGTATGTGTTTCTCAAATATCTTGTGCTTTTTCCAGCCCCCAGTCTTCAAATGCTCTGGTCTTCATAGATCCTATTATTTCTCCCAACTTATTATCAGGCCAACTCTTACCAGCCCATAGGTGTCAGCTACAATAGTTCTTGGTCTAGGTTAGATCCTTCTCTAGATACTCTTCGATCGTCATGTACTCTTTGGCAATCCTTTTTCCACTTGTATTTATTTAGTTGTTTAAAATAATTTATTTCCTTCCTCTGCTGTAGATCCAAACAACACTCAGGTGGGAATTAGATTTCTTTTCTTGATAATCATATTCTCAGCACCAAGTATACGATAGACACACAATTTTTAAAAATGATCTGAAGGGAAAGCAAAGTATTGTATTTCTTTTCCCTTAACTTCTGGGCTTTAATTTATCCTTCCTGTAAGGATCAGTCTTTCAGGAGAACTGTGAAACCTTAGTGATGGTAGAGGGCATGTGGAACATTATGCTTGAAAGGCCTGATAAATTTCATTTTGCTAATCGTAACAACTCAAAAGAGAGGGTGTTAAAATTATGTGTTGTATGCCCATATGAACATTTCACAATCAATTCCACTATTTAATATAATTATAATGTACCCATAAAGAAAGGGGAGAGGAGGAATGGAGCTCAGTGGTGCTTGCCTCACATTCTCAAGGCTCTGGGTTCAATCCCCAGTCGAAAAAAAAAAAGTTGTTTTTCAAAACTTTTGTTGTTTTTCTGTTAACAACGGTACCTAGGAGTGTACTTTTAAATTTCCAATGTGTTTTTTGTTGTTGTTGTTTGGTAATAGGGATTGAACTCAGGGGCACTCGACAACCGAGTCACATCCCAGCCCTATTTTACATTTTATTTAGAAACAGAGTCTCACTGAGTTGCTTAGTGCCTCACTTTTGCTGAAGCTGGCTTTGAATTCTCTATCCTCTTGCCTCAGCCTCCCAAGCAGCTAGGATTTCAGGCGTGTGCCATCATGCTCAGCCAATATATGTGTTTTGTTTTATTTTTTTAACATTTATTTTTTAGTTGTAGTTGGACACAATACCTTTATTTATTTATTATTTTTATGTGGTGCTGAGGATTGAACTCAGGGCCTCAACGCATGCTAGGCAAGCGCTCTACCACTGAGCCAGCGACAACCCCAGCCCCAATATATGTATTTTATAAAAGCATTATGTTGGACCAAAATAATTTTGGCATAGATTGTTTCTATATTAGGGTGATAAAGTTTGGTCAACAGTAGCCTCTATACATGCAAATAGTACCCTAGCTTGCTGTGTAAAAATATTGTACCCTAACCTAAGGGTTTTGTGTTTTTGGTTGTTTTTTTTTTTTTTTTTTTTTTTTTTTTTTTTTTTTTTTTGGTAACCAAGTAACTGAGTCTCAGCCAATTACAAAAGTTGAGATTTAGCCAGTCACAGGCTGCCAACTGACTGTGTCTATTTAAAGCAAATGCCAACTACAGCCAAACAGGTTGTTTTTGTATGTCACTTCCTTTTTTTCTATCTGTGAATATAAACTGCACACTGGTGGGGTGGGCATTTGGTCCAGTGTGTTGTGTGGTTCTAGAACCTCCTTCTTGCTCAAGTTTGCTTTAAAAAAGAGAAGAAAAAAAAAAAAACAGGTGTTAAAAGCCAGTGCTTACTACAAAAGGTCACAAGGGTCCATTCCATCTAAATATAATGTGAGTTTGGTAAGTAGGCTGCACTCTTTGTTGCTACCTTAAGAATTTAATTAACTGGTGTCACAGTTGGAAAGACACTTCATGTCTGTGGGGAAATTTGAATGAACTCATCCAGTCTAAAATGAATGATTAGCACTATCATCTTTCACATTATCTTTCGATAAGTGGGACAGGAATATTTTTATAAGCATCTTTGTGAGGTAAAGCCATTTTCAAACTACAAATATTGGTAAAGATAGATAATAGGAATGGAGAATTTTTTTAAATCAGGTAAAGTTATGTTTATCAGCATTACACTTTATGAAAATAACACTTGCTTTCCAGGTAGAATTAGCCCATCAGGAGCCTCTACTTTCTATAATGCTGTAAGCCAGAAGAATGCTACATGTGTTTAGAATTTGCCTGATTGTTGAACTGGTGAACACATGTATTTTATGGCTTCCTGGGTTGTATCCCACGTCCTCCCCTGTCAGTCATCAGCTATGTACAGCTCCAAGACCTCCAAGCTTCTCAGCACAGTAGGCCCCAAAACCGTTCCATGGTTACCTCCATTCAAACGGGTTAGCTCAGGTTGTCATGCACAGAATAAGAAAGAAAGAAATACTGGCTGTTCTTGTTCATGATGTCACAAAGAGGTGTAACACTGATGATTGAATAAATGAATCAAAAGTCAGAATGATTGTGGAATCATATATGCATTATGGTTTATGCATCCTACAAAAGAGACACAACTTATAAAGTTTACATGTCCCAAAGATAAATCTATGAAAAAACAGATCAGAAATTTTGTTTTTTTAAATTATTTTTTATTCTAAGATGTTATAAATGACAGCAGAATACAATACATTTCATATTACACATATATAGAGCACTTTTTTACAAATCTCTGGTTGTATGCAAAGTATATTCACACCATTCGTGACTTCATACATGCATTTAGGGTAATGATATCCATCTCATTCTACCATCTTTTTTTTTCCTTCACCCTTTTGCCCCCCCTTCCCCTCCCTCCCCATTGGCCATTCTAGTGTTCCTCTAATCCTCCTGTGCTCCCCATCCCAACCTGACTGTGAATTGGCCTCCTTATATCAGAGAAAACATTTGGCATTTGGCATTTTGGGATTGGCTAACTTCACTTAGCATTATATTCTCTAACTCCATCCATTTTACTGCAAATGCCATGATTTTATTCTCTCT
Source organism: Tamias sibiricus (assembly GCA_025594165.1). Classification (NCBI taxonomy): domain Eukaryota; kingdom Metazoa; phylum Chordata; class Mammalia; order Rodentia; family Sciuridae; genus Tamias; species Tamias sibiricus. The sequence continues at coordinate 80,102,466 of CM046661.1, forward strand.
TATTGCTGAGTAATATTCCATTGTGTGTATATACCACATTTTCTTTATCCATTCATCTACTGAAGGGCATCTAGGTTGGTTCCACAGTTAAGCTATTGTGAATTGTGCTGCTATAAACATTGATGTGGCTGTGTCCCTGTAGTATGCTGTTTTCAGGTCTTCTTCTGTGTAAAGACCAAGGAGTGGGATAGCTGGGTCATAAGGTGGTTCCATTCCAAGTTTTCCAAGGTATCTCCATACTGCTTTCCATATTGGCTGCACCATTTTGCAGTCCCACCAACAATGTATGAGTGTGCCTTTTTCTCCACATCCTCTCCAACATTTATTGTTGTTTGTGTTCTTAATAGCTGCCATTCTGACAGGTGTGAGATGAAATCTTAGAGTGGTTTTGATTTGCATTTCTCTAATTGCCAGAGAGGTTGAGCATTTTTTCATGTGTTTGTTGATTGATTGTATATCTTCTTCTGAGAAGTGTCTGCTCAGTTCCTTGGCCCATTTATTGATTGGGTTATTTGTGGGTTTTTTTTTTTTTTTTTTTTTGGTGTTTTGATTTTTGAGTTCTTTATATCTAGAGATTCGTGCTCTATCTGACGTGCATGTGGTAAAAATTTGTTCCCAATTAGTAGGCTCTCTGTTCACCTCACTGATTGTTTCTTTTGCTGAGAAGAAGCTTTGTAATTTGAGTCTATCCCATTTATTGATTCTTGGTATTAAATCTTGTGCTACAGGATTCTTATTAAGGAACTTGGGACCTAATCCAACATGTTGGAGATTAGAGCTTACTTTTTCTTCTATTAGGTGTAGTGTCTCTGGTCTAATTCCTAGGTCCTTGATCCACTTTGAGTTGAATTTTGTGCATGGTGAGAGATATAGGTTTAATTTCATTTTATTGCATATGGATTTCCAGTTTTCCCAGCACCATTTGTTGAAAAGGCTATCTTTTCTCCAATGTACATTTTTGGCACCTTTGTCTAATGTAAGATAACTGAAATTATATGTGTTAGTCTCTGTGTCCTCTATTCTGTACCATTGGTCTACTGGCCTATTTTGGTGCCAATACCATGCTGTTTTTGTTACTATTGCTCTGTAGTATAATTTAAGGTCTGGTATAGTGATGCCACCTGCTTCACTCCTCTTACTAAGGATTGCTTTAGCTACTCTGGGTCTCTTATTTTTCCAGATGAATTTCATGACTGCTTTTTCTATTTCTATGAGGAATGTCATTGGGATTTTGATTGGCATTGCATTAAATCTGTATAGTAATTTTGGTAGTATGGTCATTTTGATAATATTAGTTCTGCCTATCCAAGAACAGGGTAGATCTTTCCATTTTCTAAGGTCTTCCATAATTTCTTTCTTTAGTGTTCTGTAGTTTTCATTGTAGAGGTCTTTCACGTTTTTGGTTAAGTTGATTCCCAAGTATTTTATTTTTTTTTTGATGCTATTGTAAATGGGGTAGTTTTCCTCATTTCCCTTTCAGAGGATTTGTCACTGATATATAGAAATGCCTTAGATTTATGGGTGTTGATTTTGTATCCTGCTACTTTGCTGAATTCGTTTATGAGTTCTAGAAGTTTTCTGGTGGAATTTTTTGGGTCTTCTAGGTATAAAATCATATCATCAGCAAATAATGATAATTTGAGTTCTACTTTACCTATCTGTATCCCTTTAATTTCTTTCGTCTGTCTTATTGCTCTGGCCAGCATTTCAATTACTATGCTGAATAGAAGTGGTGAAAGAGGGCATCCCTGTCTTGTTCCAGTTTTTAAAGGGAATGCTTTCAATTTTTCTCCATTTAGAATAATGTTGGCCTGGGGATTAGCATATATAGCTTTTATGATGTTGAGATATGTTCCAGTTATCCCTAGTTTTTCTAGTGTTTTGAGCATGAAGGGGTGCTGTATTTTGTCAAATGCTTTTTCTGCATCTATTGAGATAATCATATGGTTCTTATCTTTGAGTCTATTGACGTGGTGAATTACATTTATTGTTTTCCGTATGTTGAACCATCCTTGCATCACTGGAATGAACCCCACTTGATCGTGGTGTATTATATTTTTGATATGTTTCTGTATCCATTTTGCTAGAATTTTATTGAGAATTTTTGCATATATGTTCATTAAAGATATGGGTCTGAAGTTTTCTTTTTTGGATGTGTCTTTGCCTGGTTTGGGGATCAGGGTGATGTTGGCCTCATAGAATGAGTTTGGAAGTACTCCCTCTTTTTCTATTTCCTGAAATAAATTGAAGAGTATTGGTATCAGTTCTTCTTTGAAGGTCTTATAGAACTCAGCTGTGTATCCATCTGGTCATGGGCTTTTGTTGGTTGGTAGGCTTCTGATGGCGTCTTCTATTTCATCGCTTGAAATTGGTCTGTTCAAATTATGTATATCCTTCTGCTTAAGTTTGGGCACATCATACAACTCTAGAAATTTGTCGATGCCTTCGGTGTTTTGTATTTTGTTGGAGTACAGGTTTTCAAAATAATTTTGAATTATTTCCTGTGTTTCCATAGTGTTTGTTGTGATATTTCCTTTTTCATTGCATATATTAGTAATTTCAGTTATCTCTCTCCTTCTCTTTGTTAGCCTGGACAAGGGTCTTTCAATTTTATTTATTTTTTCAAAGAAACAACTTTTTGTTTTGTCACTTTTTTCAATTGTTTTTTCTTTGGTTTCAATTTCATTAATTTCAGCTCTGATTTTAATTATTTCCTGTCTTCTACCATTTTGGGTGTTGGATTGTTCTTCTTTTTCTACAGCTTTGAGATATAATTTTAAGTCATTTATTTGTTGACTTTTTCTTCTTTTGAGGAATGAACTCAATGCAATGAACTTTCCTCTTAGAACTGCCTGCATAGTGTCCCAGAGATTTCGATATGTTGTGTCTGTGTTCTCATTCACCTCTAAGAATTTTTTTAATCTCCTCTTTGATGTCATCTGCAACCCATTGTTCATTCGGTAGCATATTATTTAGTCTCCAGGTGTTGGAGTAGCTTTTATTTCTTATTTTATCATTGATTTTTAATTTTATTCCATTATGGTCGGATAGAATGCAGGGTAGAATCTCAACTTTTTTGTATTTGCTCAGAGTTGTTTTGTGGCCTAGCATAGGGTCTATTTTAGAGACGGTTCCATGTGCTGCTGAGAAGAAAGTGTATTCACTTGTGGAAGGATGAAATATCCTATATGAGTCATTTAAGTCTAAGTTGCTTATTGTATTTTTGAGTTCTATAGTTTCTTTGTTCAGCTTTTGTTTGGAAGATCTATCCAGTGGTGAAAGGGGTATGATAAAGTTACCCAGAATTATTGTGTTGTGGCCAATTTGACTCTTAAACTTCAGGAGAGTTTGTTTGATGAACATGGATGCTCCATTTTTTGGAGCATATATATTTATAACTGTTAAGACTTGTTGGTGTATGGTTCCCTTGAGCAGTATATAGTGTCCTTCTTTATCCCTTTTGATTGACTTTAGCTTGAAGTCAACTTTATTTGATTTGAGGATGGAAACCCCTGCTTGTATCCTCTGTCCATATGAGTGGTAGGAGTTTTCCCAACCTTTTACCCTCAGCCTATGGATGTCTTTTCCTATGAGATGAGTCTCTTGGAGGCAGCATATTGTTGGGTTTTTTTTTTTTTTTTTTTTTTGATCCAATCTGCTAATCTATGTCTTTTGATTGGTGAGTTTAGGCCATTAACATTCAGAGTTATTATTGAGATGTGTTTTGTATTCCCAGCCATTTTTATTTCTGGTATTTACCTTGACATGGTTTCTCTTCTGATTGTTTTTTCTTTAGTGTAATACCTCCCTCTGTTGATTTTCATCATTGTTTTTCTTTTCCTCTTCATGGAATATTTTGCCGAGGATGTTCTATAGTGCTGGCTTTCTACTTGTAAATTGTCTTAACTTTTGTTTATCATGGAAGGTTTTTATTTCATCCTCAAATCTAAAGCTTAATTTTTCTGGGTATAAGATTCTTGGTTGGCATCCCTTTTCCTTCAGAGCTTGGAATATGTTGTTCCATGATCTCCTAGCTTTCAGTGTCTGAGTTGAAAAATCTGGTGTGATACGAATTGGTCTTCCCCTATATGTGATCATATTCCTTCTTTTGCGGCCTTTAAAATTCTATCCTTGTTCTACATGCTAGGCATTTTCATTATAATGTGTCTTGGTGTAGATCTGTTGTAATTTTGTACATTTGGTGTCCTATAAGCCTCTTGTATTTGGTTTTCCAATTCATTCTTCATGCTTGGGAAATTTTCTGATATTATCTCATTAAAGAGGTTGTGCATTCCTTTGGTTTGAAACTCTGTGCCTTCCTCTATCCCAATTATTCTTAGATTTGGTCCTTTGATGCTGTCCCATACTTCTTGGATGTTCTGCTCATGGTTTCTTACTATCTTCATTGTGTGGTCAACTTTATTTTCAAGATTATATACTTTGTCTTCATTGTCTGAGGTTCTTTCTTCCAGTTGATCTAGTCTGTTGGTGATGCCTTCAATTGTGTTTTTTTATTTGGATAGTTGTTTCCTTCATTTCAAGGATCTGACTTTTTTTTTTTTTTTCAGAGTTTCGATCTCTTTTTTGAAGTAATCTTTTGCTACCTGTATTTGCTCTCTTATATCTTTGTTGTAGTGGTCAATGTTTGCCTGTATTTGCTCATTTAGATCATTCTTTGATTCACAGATCATTTTAATTATGAACCTTCTGAACTCTTTTCTACATTTTGTCAACTTCACTGAGCATGGGTTCTGTTATTGTAGAATCCTTGTTTGTTTGGGGTATTTTCCTCCCCTGTTTTTTCATGATGTCTATTTGCTTTACTTTTTGCAGTGTAGATCTGAGTTATTACAGATTCTTCCCTATATTTTTAATACCCTTGCAGGTTGTCTGTACCTCCCCTTAGCACTGGACTATCAGAACCTGCCACTGACCCTCAAAGTATGCTACCTGAAGCTGGGTTCACACTGGTTGGCATGTGCTGAACTGGTTGAGTCTGAGCTCCTGTGGTGGTCTGGGGCTAACAGCAATGGGGTGAAGGTCAGTGGGACTGCCCTGGGCCAGCCTGGGCTCAGGCCGAGTTGGCAGGTCTGTCCTTGCTGTCTCCTGCTCTGGGGAGGAGGCCGGCGGGACTGGATAGAGCCTGGGCCTGGTGTCACTCTGCTGTAGGACCCCGGGACTGCCCGCAGGCCGCCTGCACTCTAAGCAGAGTTCGTGGGTCTGTCCTTGCTGTCTCCTGCTCTGGGCAGAGGTCAGCGGGGCTGGCTGGAGGCTGGTCTCACACCAGCTGGCGTCGGCGGGACTAACCTGGGTCTGGCCGTGCTCGGGTGAAGGTCCGCGGGACTACCCTGGGCCGGCCTGGGCTCAGGCAGTGTTGGCAGGTCTGTCCTTGCTGTCTCCTGCTGGGGCAGAAGTCAGCGGGGCAGATCAGAAATTTTGTAGTAACAATTAGCTATTGGTTTTGGAGAATCTACTGGATATCTAGTGTTAAGCTGAGTAATTTACATATATAATCTGCTTGTTCTCTCCCCTCCCCTCAACAAAACCTGTAGTCATGATAGTTTTTACTATTTCTATTACTCACCTGAGATAATTATAGCTTAAGGAACTAAACTGAGAGACTATGAATTAAGTGGAATTCAATTTCATTTCTGTCTTCATTTTTTTTCCTTTTTCATACACATTTTATCATTATTTCTCAAGCATAATCTAGAAGAATAAATCATGGTTTGTGTTGAGGGATTTCACCACCAATTAAGTACAGATGTGAAAGGTAGCATTTGGGGATTCATTTTGGCTCCAGGATCTTATAGTCTGGGGATGGTAGTATAATAGAGTCACAAAATTTTTAGTTAAAAGACCTCCCTTGAGTGCCAGCTCCCCACATCATAACAGAGCAGCCTTGAGAAATCCATTTAATATCTTTGAACCTCAGTATCTTCATCTGTGAATTGATATAACTTAATGGGATGTTTTGAGGATCCACTGAGAAAATGCATCTCAAGGTGCTTTATAATATATAAAATAGGATACGTGGCCATGACTACTATTATTATCTTGCATATCACAAAATCTTGGCACACCTTTTCAGCATAATGAGTCTCTTTTCTCTTAAAAATGTCAGGTTGAATTCTTTCCTCAAGCATGTTTTGTTTAATCTCCAAAGTTAAAAGAGTTCTGCAGAACTTCCCCTCTGAGTCCATGTTGGAAGCCGAAAATGATTACTGCATTTTTTATGTATAATAACTGATGTTTTACACATACTTATGTTAACTTGGCAAAGAAATATTATTTGTGATATTTTAAAATTAATTCTCAATGAGTAACAGAATTGAGTTATCATTCTGCACTGTGGTTGAGCAAAGCAAATAAAGTAGGGTCAGAAACCAAAGGGCCAAAAATGAGCATTTATCAAGAAAATGGCAGCGAAACAATGGCTGACACTGGCGTGCAAATGCATTCTCTTTGGCAAGAATAGCTTTATGTTGTTGTGCTTTTTAGTGAAGCCCTGTCATGCATGGACCCTCCAGTTTGCTAACTGTTCCATCAGTTGTATCCTCTTATCCTGGGCTGCTTCATACACTTCCATCGCCTGCCTGGCATTGGAGTTTGGACCCTTTTACCTAATAGAGGCATAAGATATAAGGCTCTGTGTTCTGAAGTTTTAAAGACAGAAGCAAATATATCTGAGCATTAAAACATCAAAGGCAGATCTGATGTGAATGTGGGCTCAAGTACAGAATCCTTCATGAATAGACATACTTAGGATACATACAGGGAAGTCTGATACTACACAGAAGATTGTAAGTAGATAATCAACAAGCATTTATCAAGACACTGCTTGTATGGGCCTCAGAACAGATTTTGGTACAAATAACCACTATGTAAGTTAATGCTATTTATTATCAGCACCATCTTTATCGTCATCACTGCTGTTAATTCTAGACTCAATTCTAGGAAGGACAAACGTGCACAGACTGTCTTTTTATTTGTTACCAAATATAACAGGACCATGGGGTCCTGCTCAGTTTCTACTACATGTTTGTTGGTCAAAATATATCCAAAGAATGACTAAATAAGGGAACATTGGGTGGGAGAAGCTACCCTTCTCCTTTGAGAGTAATATCTAAATTATACTCTAATAGATTCTGAAAAAATCAGTTGTAATTCTGAGACAGTGTCAGGAAAAGCCCAGGCAGGGTAGCTCTCAGACTTTGATCTTTCTGAAGGAACTGAAAGGAAGGTATAACTAGCTGGAGATTTCCTGGGAGCTGGAAAGGCAGTTAAGTGAATGAATTACATAATGTCTACAGACAATCATGGCCATAAATGCTACCTAAGCACAGACATCATTAATGCTACTGTTTAAAAGAGTTGAACATCTTATTGCTTTCTATGTGGTGACTTTACACAGCAAAATTTTCCTAAGTGTTCCCTCTAAAACTCTCTCTAGGGAGTTTAATCACTGCCTAGGTGGCCAGCTAGAGTACTGATAGTGTCCTAGATGCATGTCACTTGGACAGACTTCGTGCAGTTTGCTTGGACTCTCATCCTGTCTCACCTGAACTGTGGCAACAGCTTCTTTACTGCCCCCCACTGGCCAGATCAGCCCAGGCATTTGATGTGGCCCATATTCCTGACTGTGTTGGTCTTTCTAAATCATGATCCAATCGTTTCACTTTTCTGCATTTTCAGTTCATAATTTTTTGGACTAAAAATATTCAAACTCCTTATCATGGTGCATCTTGGACTTAGGCTTTCAAATCTTGTCCCTGAGCATCCCACCACCATCTAATCACTCCAGAGGACTGTGGACCATCTTCACACTTCAACAATGGACTTTTATAACATGTGCTCCTCTAGTAATCCCCTGAGCATGTTTTGACATCATCTCCTCCTTGAAACCTCCTCTCACACCCATCTATATGGGCAGACTTAAATGCTTCTTGATCTGTATGTATGTCCATGGCACTGAACGATTTTCCTGGCTGCAAATCTTGGAAGTCCAGTGCAAACACCTTAAATTATAAACTGAACTTATTCACTCATGGCATCAAATTGCATACTGGTTGGGCCTCAAGGTGACTGTGACTAGGGCTTCAGACTGAATCAGGGATTTTTCCTTAAATAATATCTTTATCAGACAGAAATTACAGATACTGACTTCTCCAGCTTTGAATTCATGCATACTTTAAACCAGAGAGTAAAAAGAGCTCCTTCCAACTCATGCCAGCTATAAAAATCCCAGAGGAAGTATTATGGCTGGGCTGGCCTAGTTTGCCTGTACATCATGAAGAGGGAACTGGGTGCTATGATTCTTTTTTTTTTTTTTTTTTTTTCTTTTTAATGCTGCAGTCAAGTTTTATTGAATTTGGGATAAAACCGAACATTCTGATTACCACTTTCATAGTCTGAATCATACACCGCAGTTGGAATGTTGCTTCTTTCCTTAAGATTTTTCCTTTCCTCTTTTTTTTATAATAGAGAATTTATTTATGTAGGCAGTTATTACAATATTCATGAGAAGTTCATGGATAGTATGAGATGATAAATAATTAGCCTTTTTTTCAGTAATTCCAACATTTATGCCTTTGTTCAGTAAAAGTATGTGGGAAAGGAAAGTCAATATCTTGATGTCTTTAAGAAGTATATGCTCCTAGAAGATAAGAAGGAGAAATGTGGGGATTTGAAGTGGGTTCTCTAAGCCTGTGGGGGAGGGGAGGGGTGACTGAATGATGGGAGTGTGGTGCTTCACTTGGCTTCCGTTTTCCACATAGCCCAATGCTGATGTGTAAAGACTGATGGACCCTGAGCTGGTAGAACTGTCAATCTAAGAGGAGGGCAGATTGAAGATGAAGGTGTGGCAGGACAAAGACGAGCTAACACAGAGCCAGGTAGAGCAGAGGTGTGCAGCTGCTGATGGCGAGAAGGGCCACTTGTCAGATGTGATTTCTTTTTTCTTCTTTTTAAGTTTATTTTTCTTTTTTTATTCAATGTTGTTGTATTTTGTTGCCGCCTGAAGCGCTTGGAGCAACGGAGCCGCGGGAAAAATTTCAGAGGCGAACTGGAGACAAACAGCTTTTTATTCTGATAACTTTTCTCTCTGGTTTTAACAACGACTAACACACGACAAACACACCACTAAAATGGCGCTGACCCGATCAAGCAATTTCGGCCAAGCAATTTCGGCCAAGTCACTCGAGATCCCGCAACAAGTCCCGTGAGACTACGGGAAGCAACAAAGCCCAAATCTCCACGGCTCATAGTCAACCGCAAATCAAGTCAATCCCCAAACAGGACTCCTGCAGTATTTGTAATAGTAGAATGCATTACAATTCATAATACACACATAGAGCCGCTTTTCACATAACACTGTTTGTATACAAAGTATATTTTCGTACTATTCAAGTCTTCACTCATGCATTTACGATAATGATATCCATCTTATTATACCACCTTTTCTTTTTTTTCTCCCCCCCATACCCCCTACCTTCCTCCCTTCCCCTCCCTCCCCTTTGACCACTCTAGTGATCCTCTAATCTTCCTATGTACCCCAACACCCAACACCACTGTAACTCTGCCTCCTTATATCAGAGAGAACATTTGGTACTAGGATTTTAGAGACTGACTAACTTCACTTAGCATTATATCCTCCAACTTCATCCATTTACCTGCGAATGCCATTATTTTATTTTCTTTTATTGCTGAGTAAAATTCCATTGTACGTATATACCACATTTTCTTAATCCACTCATCTACTGAGGGACATCTAGGTTGCTTCCACAACCTAGCTATTGTGAATTGTGCAGCTACAAACATTGAGATAGCTGTGTCGCTGTAATATGCTGGTTTTGGGTGCTATGATTCACTCAGAGTAAGTTATGGTACCTGCTCAGACCTCAAGGTTGGGTACCATGATTAATAACTGTCATCAGGACCTTATCTGTTTTAGAGTGAGAAGAAAAGCAGTGCTCCAAGAAAAGAGGGTAAAATCCAAGAAGGGAGTCCAGACAGGCAGAAAAACAGATGTCAACTGGACTATTTTCTAAAGTCTATGACTAATAACAATTCCAATTGTGTTATAATCATATATTTTTTTGTGACTCTCTCACTAGAATTTGAGCTCCTGGAGTTCTTATTTGCCTATCACTAGCACCTAGCATGATGCCTGATGCCAAATTGGCACTTAGCTAATGTGTTTATTGTTGAATTAATAAATGGATAGCTCTCCACTGCTCTGTGAATAAAACATCCAGTGCACATAATTACAGAATACTCTAGTGTTTTGAAGTTAGTTAAGCAAATATTTATATAGCCTTTATAATGTTTTAAATGTTTTTAGAAGTGCAATATAGTTGTACATAAGAGTGGGGTTCATTTTGACATATTCACAAATGCATTTAACATGCTCCATTTTAATCCTCAGTATGTCCATTTTCCCTCCCCTTTCTCTACTTTATTGATCTTCCTTCTACTTATTTATTGTTTTAATTGGCATATTAAAGTAATCCATAAACATGGAATTTATTGAAATATATTCAGACGTACACATATCATAATTTCTTCAATTTCATTCCATGGTTCTTCCCCTTTCCCCTCCCAACCTCTCTAACTTAAAGGTCATTGAATTATTCAAAACCAAATTAAAACACAATGACCTTTGAAATGCAACTAGCATTTTTTGAGCCCATAGTACTAGCATTTTTGTAAAAGACATTTAATCTTTACAGCAATTCCATGAGTTGTAGGATTTCCCCTATTGTAGAAACTAAGAACGTGAAATTAAGAGATCGTTGGCTTCGGCAAGCTCTCACAGTTAACAGGCCACACACAGAGCAGGAACAGAAATTCAGGCTCTCTGGTTCCAAGTCTAGTGCAGTGCTCTTAAGCAAATTATTTAACCTCTCTGGTACAATGAGGATAATAACACTTGTCTGAAGATTGCTATAAGGAGTAAAAGAAAAAGCATATATAAAATGCCCAACACAAAGCCAGGTCCAGATTAGGGGGTCAATGTGTAATAGTTGCTACATTTGTCTCAGACAGTGGAAGGCCTCCCAGGATTTCTGACCAGTACCTATCCTTGGTCAGTGTTCTTCCTTGTCCTGTACCCCAGGGACAAATCTGTATTTTTCTCTTCTTTATTAATGCTCCCTACTGTAGCCCCCCAAACCTCTCCCCTCTGGGATCCAGTTACAGGCTCCTGAGCTACCACTTTCCTGCTGCAGCCAAACATCCAGGCCCCCTTTGTTGCCTCAGGTAACTGACCTTTAGTTCAGGAAAGATAAATACCAAGAGCCATAAGGAGATGAGGATCCTAGATCTTGTTCTGACATCAATTAGCTGTGTGACATTTGTACCACTCTCCTCTCATGTATAAAATGAGAATGTTGACCAGAGAAACCATTACATTAAATTTTGTTACATAAAGAAAACTTCAGGGAATATATTCTTATTGCAGAGTAAAGCAATACTATTACCCAGTTTCAAAAAAGTGAATTTTAAATATTTTAACAGTCACCAAATAAACGAGCATTGGCCATGCCTAAGTTTATCTGATCCATTTCTTTTACTTCCAAGTATTCTTTCTTACTTCACTTCCTAGCAGAGATTTCACACTTGCAACAAACATTCAGAATTTTTCCTGAACGTAGATTCCACGACAAGCTGAGGCAGAGAGGCTTGAGAAGAAAGCAGTCACTCAGACAACATTTCTTTCAGGCTCACTGCCTAGATCTCACTTGGCCAGTTGCCCTCTTCTCATTAGTCCCACTGCCTGAATCTGATTAGCCACTCTGATTTATTTTTGGCAACCTGGGAGTGCATGGGCCAATGCTTATTTTCATGGCTCATACAATCATCCCCAAAGCTGTCGTTAGCATTTGGAAGATTAGTCCCTTCTCTGGAAGATTTCACTGTCTGTGAAGTACCGTCACACATTAGACATGTACTTCTTAAACACTTACAAAATTGAGTGCATTTATTCCTCTTTTTATCATCACAGCCACCTTCAGTTATTGGCTGCAAAGCATAGAGAAAAAAAAAACTTAATAATTAAAAATTTGTGGTTTGTAAATTTAAATTATTCTGAATTAGTGAATCAACTTCTACAATCAATGAGAAATAAAAGCCAGATTTTAGTGCTATTGGATATTCAGTGTTCACCTTATTTACATGTTGGTTAATAGGTTTTTCTGTGATGTACTAAACACTACTATTTAAGGGAAAGAAGTGAATAACGAGGAAAAAGAAACAAATGATAAGTATTTTCTCACAAAAATAAAATTTTCATATATGTACCATACACATGTGTGTATATATATTATGTTGTCCACAAATATATGTTCGTTAATTAAACATATATTAATATCTGTGGACAATAAAATATACTAGTAAAAATAATTACTTTTAAGTCATTGAGCTGAGTGAGCAGGTTTCCTCCACCATGCCCTTCCGCCCTGATGTTCTGCCTTGCCTCAGGCCCAGAGCAATGGAGTCAGCCAACCATGGATGAAATTCCAAATAAATTCTGAAGTGTATTTAATATTTAAAAATTTTCATGAAAAAGTGCATTTCCAAAGATTCGATTTTTGGTCAAAATTTTCAATAAGTTAAAAGCAAAAGTGTTTTCTCATCAACCCTGGTTAATATGAAAATGTATTTATAATCAGAATTTCCAATTCACTAAGCATTTCATGAATAAATAACCACCGACAACCACCAAACAGAAATTCCCTCTAAGGCTGATCTGTTTAGATCCCCAGCACTTAGCATACTGTGTGCTGCTTAATGGGGTTTTAATGAGTATATCAATTAATAACTTCTACTAACCTCGTTGTAATTACACTTTCCTTCCCTCGTAACTGAGTCTTCCCAGTCCAATGAGGACAGTCCAGCTGTTTCCAAACCATTTCTTATAAAGTTTTTGTTATGGTTTGGTTACAAGATATCTCCCAAAAAGCTCATGTTTTAGGCAATGCAGGAATGTTCAGTGATGAAATGATTAGTCCAAGTGAGCTGTAACCGAATTGGTGAATTAATCCATTTTTTGGATTAATAATTTGAATGAATTACTGAGTAGTAACTGCAGGCAGGTGGGCATGACTGTAGAAGTAGATCTCTGGGGGCATGCCCTTGGGGATTACATCTTGATCCCGGCTCCTTGTGCTGATTCCTGGCTGTCACGAGCTGAGTGAGCAGCTTTCCTCCACCATTCATTCCCTTTTGCCCTGAAGTTCTGCCTTGCCTCAGGCCCAGAGCAATGGAGTCAGCCAAGCATGGACTGAACCTCTAAAACCATGAGCGCAAAATAAACTTTCCTCCTCCAAGTTGTTCTTGTCAGGTATTTTGGTCACAGTGATGAAAAGCCGACTTAACACATTTGTCTATAGAGAATCCCAAGGAAAGCAGAAGGAATACAAAATAAATAATAAAAAAAATTTTACAGAGAAGTTTAAAGGAGAAAAGATGAAAAAAAAATGGAGAGTTTACAAAGTAATACTGAGGACCTTGGGTATATCAGTGGTGTTGGCTATAGTTTTGTTGTTTTTCTAGTGCCAAATTTTTAATCAGGAATATTCTAACACTGGTGAATTTTCATTAAAAGAAGATGGTTGGTTAGGCAAGAGTGCTTGTTTAAACCAACCTCCTTCTTAGCTGTTTCCCCTCATCCTAGCAATGCATCCACCCTGAGGCCACAGAAGGAGCTGCAGTGAGGGCTCTGTTTTGCTTAGGAAACACATCTCATTCCACACACTAAAGCAAGCTGGTAGTGCTGGAGGAAGGTTCCATGCCCCCAAGGAAGAAAGGATCTGGCCCCCTAGGGTTGGCAGCAGCAAGAAAGTGTGAGGAGCTCTAAGGATAGGAAGAGTTAGCTCTCAGTAAATGAGGGGGAGGGGGAAGACAAGAACAGATGCTCCTTGAATGAAGGACTCTACCAAGACAGGTGTCAAATGACTTCACTAGGACTGCTGGTGTGCCAGCTTCCCCTTAGGGCTAAGTAGCATGAACATATACTGCTGATGGCCTCCATGGCACAATCACAGGATTGGTGGGGCATCACCATACCCTTGAGGCCTGGCACTTGTAGGTGTATAGGCATCTCTTGCACATCTTTGATGCACCACCACAGAATATTTTAGACAACAAATGCATCTCTTAGGTACAGTTTCAGGGCTCGGTATTAAGTGGCCAGTGGTATTGTCCTTCTCCAAGAAACAAGGGACTCCAACAACCCAGCTACTGCATGCTTTTGAAGGACAAGAAAATAGCTCCCATCACTCTCAATCCATTTTGCACACCTGTAGGAGCCATGTTTGGGGAGATGGCTTAAATTGCAGTTGACTATGGGCCATGGAGTTCTGGGCATTGCTGCCTTCTGTAGTCTCACGGGACTTGGCCTGGGATCTCGCGGGACTTGGCCCGGGATCTTGAGTGACTTGGCCAAGATTGCTGATCGGGTCAGCGCCATTTGGTGGTGTGTGTGGCGCGTGTTAGTCGTTGTTAGAGCCAGAGAGAAAAGTTATCAGAATAAAAAGCTGTTTGTTTCCAGTTTGCCTCTAAACTTCTTCCCGCGGCTTTGTTGCTCCAAGCGGCCATCGCTTCAGGCGGCAACACACACCTGCTATTGACCAGCATCATCCTAAAGTGATGCCAAAAGGGAAAAGCTAGAGAACACAGGTGCAAGCTTAAAATGCACATGGGGCCATGAAGTAGTGACAGTGCAATACTTCTAGATGTGGCACAGGAGGATAGGACTTGTCAGTGATTGTCAGTTAGTAGGTAAGAAAAAAGTATCATAAGGAAAAAGAGATCCAGCCTCCACAGTATCAACAATGGACCTTTTTATTGTGTTAAGGCATGGACCATTGAATTATAAGTAGAATATATTGTTAGAATATACTACACATTTCAATTCTTAGTTGATGAAATACTGTGGTGGAAAACACTAAATTTCTTTTAAAGTATTATACAGACAAATAATCCTGGTTTAGTCAGGCCTTAATGTACCTTGGCTTTAGTCTTAATTTGTATTATATAGAAGATAATCCAATGTTAATTTTTTTTCTTTTTAAGGACTAGGAACCTGTGCATGTGTATTTGATTTGGGTATCGGGAAGTGATAAATTAGATAATTTATTTCTTCTATTGGCATAAAGGGCCAACAGGATCAGACCACAACCATAAGCAAAAGGAAATTACAGAAGCCTGTTATTACATTTAATTTTCTTCACATTTATACCATTATCTTACCTTCACCCACTGCAGGGAGAAACATCAGTCCTCCCTGCACTCCCTTCATTCTGGGGATATCATGTGTAAAGCCTAAGATGGTGAGAATGACGTATAAAATACTATTTACAAAGAGGAAGGGGTATCTGTTGCCACCATAACCTCCCTGGTCTTCCTTATTTCATACAGAGCTTCATTCACCTCCCCTGGAGGTACAAGTTTCTCTGATATTTCCTATCTTCCTTCTAGCTTTCCTATGGAAGGAGTGGGGGGAGTAGAGGAGGGAAAGATGTAGGTAGGCAGAGACAGTTCCATGCTCCTCCTAAGTTAGGGCACCTAGTCCTCCCCAGGTGAAGCTTAAAGGCAAGTATTCCTTGTTCTCAGCTGATTTCTTTCTTCAGAGCAAGGAGAAGGCAGATAGATAGTCTAGCACTGGAATAGTACCAGTGGTGCTGATGGGTGATGCCGTCAGTACTGAGCAGCAGGGAAGAAGATGGAAGAGGCAGAAAGGTGGCACACATCTGGCTCTAGCCTCACCATGATGGTGGGAGACCAGCCCTGCACTACCCTCTCCTTCAGCTGAGCATGATCATCACCACCCAACAGTCTTGTGCTTGGGCACTGTGTGTGCATAACGACCAGGCACCCAGGAAGCAAGAGAGTCCACTGTCCCTTTGTGGACAGAGGGATCAAGGACCCAAGAGGTAAAAGTCTTTTGTCCTATGTCTGAGAATGGGAGACAATGTAAATTTTAAAAGTCAACCCATAGCTGGTGCACACCTGTAATCCTAGCTACTCTGGAGATTGCAGAAGAACTAAAGCTTAAGGTTGGAGGCTAGCCTGGGCAATTTAGCAAGAAGGGAGGAGAGCTAACAGTGTAGCTCAGTGGTAGAGCACTTACCTAACATGTAGGAGGCCCTGGGTTCATTCTCCAGCACCCCACAGTCACACAAAAAAAGTTAATCCATAATGACGATCTTATATAACACACCTCTCCCTAGTACCACCCTCTTCAGGAAGCACCTGCCTCAGGCACTGATTATGGAGCTGGAGATATAGCAAGAAATAAGACAGGCTCTAACCTGAAGGGACTTATGATCTAGTATGGTTAGAAGACCAAGATCACAACTAAGCCTCTTTAATGTTAGATAATTCAACTTCTACGAATGCCAGACATTCTTTATCAGGCCTAGACCAGCAAAAATGAGATTTCTGAAAAAATGAAACAAGAAAAATTATATCAGTATATGTTTAGCCCTACAAAGCCTCTTTTGGGGTATTGATGTGTATTGTGTGCTTGATTCAATAGCTGATAATAAGTAAAAAAATCAATAAGTAGATTAATCCTTGAGAGGTGAATTCCCACTTGTAATTAATGCAATCAGCAACTCTCTCATTTATTTAACAGATACTTTTCAGTTATGTGTGAAAGACTCAGTATTGGGAAAATAAGGCAAGAGAGGGAGATAGACAAGTGGAACAGTAAGGAGATCATCTTTTTTGTATGTATGACCTTGGGGAAGTGACTTAACCTTTCTGAGCCTCAGTTTCCTCAGCTACAAAGTGAGACTAAAAATAATAATAGCCATCTCATAAGATGATTTGTCAATGACTTATTAGGTGATTTTACTGAGATAATTCATGTTTGAAGAGTTTTCATATTTGCAGTCTTGTAGATCATTAACCAGTTTCAGCAATTCATCTGTCACCCTATTGTAGAAGACAAATCTGAGGCTTGAATAAGTGAAATAATTTTTCCAGACCATCACATTCCCAGGAGATAAATTAAAAACTAAGCAGTAGGTGGTACAAAACACGTGAATCCTATTTGAGACCAAGAGAGGATTATTTCTGTTTATGGAGTCTGAGACAGAACCATACAGAAGGAATACTTAAGCCAACTGCACATATACTACTCATAAACTTTCATCTGGAGACTCAGAGCAATGTTTTCAATCCAATGCTGACTTTCCAGAGGCACCTGCAGATCTTCAGCCTGGTCCCTTCTTCACCGTCTTCACGTCTCTTATTAAGGGTTAATTTTTAATGAAGAAAGAGTGCATTACTGGTTTCTCAATCCTGACTCCTTTTTTTCTTTTTTCACTTTCCTAACTAACTGGTGAGAAGTGAGAGTTGAGATGTGTATCTTGAAATGTTCTAGAATGTTTCTAGGCTGGGTAGCCTCACTCCCTCTGAAGTGGAAAGTGTTTCTTCAGACCACATCACTTCTACAGCAGAGCTGAACTGGAGGACTTCCCTGGAATTTAAGCTTTATTCTCTCTTTTCTAATTTTCTTGATGTTTATTTTGTGTTTATTACATGACACAGTCCATGAAAGGGAAGCAGGTTTTCAGGGAAGAAAAAAAAAAATCCCCAAAGCAAATCTCTTGATCATTCATCTTAAGAAGGAAAATCTCTTCTTTGTTTTTTCTTGTGGAACTAAATACCTCTGTAATGCTACTTTAAGAAATAATGCTTACCATGAACATAAGTTTTAGAAAAATTATATAAGTATAATTTTATTACCTGTCACCTGAATTTGATTTCTCTTTTTCTTCTCTTGATCAGAATGCTACAACTTTCCATGTGACGGTCCACGATGGTAACAGCATCGTAGTCTCTCTAGATGCCTCAGATGTCATCAGCCCAGCATCTGTGTATGTTGTGAAGATAACTGGTGAATCCAAAAATTATTTCTTTGAATTTGAGGAATTCAACAGCACTTTGCCTCCTCCTGTTATCTTCAAGGCCAATTATCATGGCCTTTACTATATCATCACTCTAGTGGTGGTGAATGGAAATGTGGTCACCAAGCCGTCCAGATCAATCACTGTGTTAACAAGTAAGCATCATGTGTGATGTTGTCCCATTTCTTCTCTGAGTGTATCTCCTGGGGTTCTCACTGAAACACTAGCCAAAACAGCAAGATGACTTACCTTTAAATCAAGTGACATAATTTCAAAGCTCTGCATTATATTAGAATACAGCTTTTACAAAACCTGGATAATGTTTACTATTTACCCTTTGTTAAACAAAAAAGTGAATGTCATTGAGGTAGTATATTTTGAGGATGAATGACAATTTCAGATTCATGACTGAACCATGTAATCTTTAGCTATATTACTCAATAGTGTGGTCATAATTTAGCAAGTTGTTTGTCCAGAACATATATTCTCATATTAAGCAATTTAGTAGTTGAGACAATTAATTTACACTTCAATTATACATTTTCAACTGAAAGAGAGAAAAAGATATCTTTATTTATAAGCTACTACTCCCCATCTCACCTTCAAGATAGCCTTGGCTTCCAATGCCCAAGACCAATGTCAAAAATTCACTGACATTTTAATCTCCAGTAGTCCCTGTCTCAAAGAGTTAGTGGGGCAGGACTGCATGTGATCAAAGTATGTGACTTATATGAAGGAATAAAACTCATTCTGTGTAATTAAAATGCACTTAAAAATGAGTTAATGGTGATTTTAGGAAGTTTTATAGGAGTGGTTTTAACTGTATGTGATTTTCACTTTACTCTCTGAATTTAACATCTAATCTTAAAATAAAATGCTACTCTATTGTATGTGTTGAAGAATGGAAGAAAAACTGATATTTATAAGACATTAGAGTTGATCACTAGAACAATTTAATGGTGCAAAAAAGTTGTTTTGCTCATGTTCTTTAATGCAAGCTCTCCAATAGCTGCAATCTTTAAAATGCCAGCTGTAAGTGATCATTCTGGCCAAGGTTAAGTAAAAGGGAATAGTGAAGCTGTCTATTGGGGTAAAAGGAAAAAGAAGCCATAAGAAGCAAGAACTCAGAACCAAGCTAGAGGACATATTTTAACAGAAGTGTCAAAACTCAATTTAAGTATCCATTGGCAGAATCCCAAGATCACTATTGAGTCCAAAAAAATTTAAAATGGCACAGACCCAAAACCATCAATGTTTATAGACATAATAAAAATAACTAGGAGTTAGCTGAGTTAAAAATTTTACCTGATAGGGGCTGGGGTTGTGGCTCAGCGGTAGAGTGCCTACCTAACACATGTGAGGCCCTGGGTTCGATCCTCAACACCACATAAAAAATAAATAAATAAAATAAAGGTATTGTGTCCAACCACAACTGAAAAATAAAAATTTTTAAAAAACACTTTACCTGATAAAATAGTGTCTTCAACAAGTTCAAAAAAAAAAAAAAAAAGTGGATTGAGAGTTAGATTCAGGCAGCGTGTATAGGTATTTAATGTCTGCAATCTAAATTCCTTGAAACCAACTCTCTTCCCTGCTCATAATCCTCATAATTTCATAAACACATAGCCCAAGACATGCATCATAGGTGATCCATAAATATTAGTTCAAGGAAGTCAAGGAAGAATAAGAGAAAGCAAGGTTAAAAAAACAAAAAAACTAAAGCACAAAGCAAAATAGAATATAGAACTTCAGTAACTGTTGCTGACCTAATATTTATTAGCATGCACTTATCCATGCCCCATCAACCAAAGCCGGTGGAGTCAGACCTTTAGCTAATGGTCCATTAAAAAATTTGATAAATCTCTAAAAGAATATCTCATTGATACTTTAGCCCTTGCAGCAAGATCTATTCAAAATATCTTCTTTTTTCCCTCAAGTTCTTCTTACCAGTGGTCTTAGATGTGTGTTGAATGTTCAAACTTTGGAAACTTTGCAGAGGTCTATTTTATGGATATTCTCAACTTTCTTATGTCTTTATGTGCAATGGGTTTCTTATAGACAGCATAGAGTTAGGTCTTGCTTTTTTTCTACCTTTTAATGTGAGTGTTTACAGCAACACTATCCTATAAAAATAGTGTGTTAACCACGTTTTAGATTTAGTTTTATGGTAGACACAATAAAATCTTTGAAATGGTGTAACTAATTTTAATAACATGTTTTACTTAACCAATTACATTCAAAATATTATTTCAGTATACAACCAATATAAAATTTACATGTGATTTTTAATTTTTAAACATAAAATTAAATAAAATTTAAAATTCAATTTCTTATTTGCACTAGCCTTGTTTTAAGTGCTTATTAGCCACATATGACTAGTAGCTGACAGCTTAGATAGTAAAGTTTTACCCCTTTTGTATATGTAGTGAAGGTTCAGTTCATTTGTATATAGTGTTATTATTTATATGGTTGAATTTATTACAAATTATCTAGTCAGTGGTTGAGATGAATTTACGGTATTGGATAGATTTCAGGAGTTCCAGAAGTGGTACAGAGCATTGCTCAGGGGTCCAGTCCTATGCCCAGTGTTCAGCAAACCCAGAACATCTGCACCACAGAAGGACTCCCTGGCAATGAACTGCATTGCTTTTTACTTGGTGCTAAGTTTTTGGTGGAATCAAGGGACGTTCTGGTTGTCTTGGCTCAACCTAGGGATCAGGCAGAACTTGTGGTCTTAGGTGAGGCATTAATAGCCAAATTCTACCTTAAATCTGTGGGTCAGAGTTTCCTGCCTCTTCTCTAGTATTAGCAGAATTCGATATCAGCTCGGGATCCTGCACCTCTTGCAGAACCATGCATGCATCTTTTGCTTCTCCACAACTCTCAGAAGGGGAGTTCTTTTCCTGAGAACTAAGAGGGAAAGATTTTTCTGCCCTTCCTGAATGCCTTAAATATTCTGCTTTGTGTTCAGAAGGGCCCAGGGAATTAATTTTTATTGCTGGTCTCTGAGAGTCTACAATTATCATCTGCATGCCTGTGCCCCTAAGAGGGAGTCCTTCCCCTGTCCTGCCCCCAATATCTCTCCTGAGGGCCTGAGGGTGGCCCAGGAAAAGAGCTAGAGAGAGACCAAGGACTCCCATTTGTGTCTGGGCTCCCAATTATTCTAAACCACCACTGTCCTAGAACTTTCAGATGATGGAAATGTTTGATATCTGTATTGTCCAATATACTTAACTCTCATTTTTAATTTAATTCATTTGAAATTCAATTTAAATAGTCACGTGTAGCTAGTAACTACTATACTGGACAGAGTAGTTCTAAACTGGCATTTAGACTACACTCAGCCTTTCTGAATTCATCAATATCTTAGCTGCTTTCTTCTGACCTGCTTTAATAGCAGTCTTTTTTTATTTGAAGTTGTTATATATGACAGCAGAATGCATTACAATTCATATTACACATATAGAGCACATTTTTACATATCTGTGGTTGTATACAAAGTATATTCACACCATTCATGTCTTCAGACATGCACTTAGGGTAATAATATCAATCTCATTCTACCATCTTTTTTTTTCTTTCCTTTTTTTTAATCCCCTTACCCCCTCCTTTCCCCTCCTCCCCATTGACCTTTCTAGTTAGTATTCCTCTAATCTTATTATGCTCCCCATCCCAACCCCACTGTGAATCAATCTCTTTATATCAAAGAAAACATTTGGCATTTGGATTTGGGGGATTAGCTAACTTCACTTAGCATTACGTTCTCCAACTTCATCCATTTACCTGTGAATGCCATGATTTTATTCTCCTTTATTGCTGAGTAATATTCCATTGTGTATATATACCATATTGTCTTTATCCATTCATTTACTGAAGGGCATCTACGTTGGTTCTACAGTCTAGCTATTGTGAATTGTGCTGCTATAAACATTGATGTGGCTGTGTCCCTGTAGTATGCTGTTTTTAAGTCCTTTGGGAATAGACCGAGGAGTGGGATCGCTGGGTCATAATGTGGTTCCATTCCCAGTTTTCCAAGGAATCTCCATACTGCTTTCCATATTGGCTGCGCCATTTTGCAGTCCCACCAGCAATGTATGAGTGTGCCTTTTTCCCCACATCCTCTCCAACATTTATTGTTGTTTGTGTTCTTGATAGCTGCCATTCTGACTGGAGTGAAATGAAATCTTAGAGTAGTTTTGATTTGCATTTCTCTAATTGCCAGAGATGTTGAACATTTTTTCATGTATTTGTTGATTGATTATATATCTTCTTCTGAGAAGTGTCTGTTCAGTTTCTTAGCCCATTTATTGATTGGGTTATTTGTTTTTATGGTGTTAAGATTTTTGAGTTCTTTATATATTCTAGAGATCAGTGCTCTATCTGACATGCATGTGGTAAAAATTTGTTCCCAATTAGTAGGTTCTCTATTTACCTCACTGATTGTTTCTTTTGCTGAGAAGAAGCTTTTTAGTTTGAATCCATCCCATTCATTAATTCTAGATTTTAATTCTTGTGCTATAAGAGTCTTATTAAGGAAATAGGGGACTAATCTGATATGATGGAGGTTTGGACCTATTTTTAGTTCTAATATACTCATAGTGTCTGATTTAATTCCTAGGTCCTTGATCCACTTTGAGTTGAGTTTTGTGCATGGTGAGAGATAGAGGTTTAATTTTATTTTGTCGCATACAGATTTCTAGTTAAATTAACCTAACAAAAGAGGTGAAAAACCTCTACAACAAAAACTACAGAGCCCTAAAGAACGAAATTAAAGAAGACCTTAGAAGATGAAAAGATCTCCCTTGTTCTTGGATAGGAAGACTCAATACTGTCAAAATGACTATACTACAAAAAGCATTATACAGATTCAATGCAATTCCAATCAAAATCCCAATGGCATTCCTCAAAGAAATAGAAAAGACAGTCATAAAATTTATCTGGAAAAATAAGAGACCCAGAATAGCTAAAGCAATCCTTAGCAAGAAGAGTGAAGCAAGTGGCATCACAATACCAGACCTTAAACTATACTACAGAGCAATAGTAACAGAAACAGCATGGTATTGACACCAAAATAGACTAGTAGACCAGTGTTGCAGAACAGAGGACACAGAGAGTAACCCACACAACTATAGTTATCTTAGATAAAGGTGCCAAAAACATATATTGGAGAAAAGATAGCCTCTTCAACAAATATTAGTCTTCTTTTTGCCTTGTTTTGCCAAAGGTGAAACAGTACACCTCTTCTCTCCTTATGTCATTGGTTCAAGGGGTCCTTTGTCTTACACAAGATAGAAATCAAGCATGACTAACAGAGAGCCTTAGGGGAAATTATTTATTGCATTGATTCATATATATAGCAAAGTGGCTATCCCATAGGCAGTAACAAGGAAGTCAAAGGATTAACAGCATGTAGAGGTTTTATTCTTGGCTAGAAATTAACATTTTCACAAGCTATGTTACAGTGTTTTTACTGCACCTGTGCCATTTTGCACCAGGCCAAAAATGTTTGCAGGTGGTTCAAAATATGCCTAGCATTGTGTTTTTCTTCCCCATCCTCAGCATATCTTTTTGCACATAAATGCATTTAAATGAGGGTCTTGGTTGTCATCAGATCTGTCTGCACCCACCATTTGAAGCTTTCTTGTTTGTCTTATATGATAGCTGTAGTTGGGGAAGATACTCCTGCCATTTATCTCAAGCATAGAGCATGTAGCCTTTTTCTTTCAACAGTCACCAACTTAAACTTTAACCCTATACTCCTGCCTCACTCAGAGGAACTTGTCTGTCCTTGGGATGTACTTCACTTGATTTCCTTTCAGTCTGACTTCTCTGATAAACTAAAGAAAACTTAAGATTTACTTGGCTTTTTCTTGTTGGGGGGGGATTAAGGAGAGCAGGAAGATGTGGTGTTGTCTTGAAGCTCTCTGCATCTTAAGGGGAAGAGGAAACTCGCATTGATTTCCAAAGGGTAAAATTAATTAATGATAGTCTATTGTTTCTCACATTCTACCCCATTTTTAAGACTCGAATGCATTATCCCAGATTTCAGAAGCAATAATAAGTTGGAAATATAAGAATTGGATGTTAGTGGACAACTATTTCTGACATTAAATATAAGGTGACATCAGAAAGCATTTGGGTAGCAGCTTCCTCCTTTATAAAAGAATTAGAGAATTTGATGAGTGATTACTTTAGAGCCCTAAAACTACCATTATTTGCTAGTTTAATGATATATTTTGCCATCTTCATGTTTCTAATGAAGAGCTTTTTTAAAAAAGTTAGAAAACATTTGTAGCATCTGCTCACAGAGTTGACAGATTGCTCTTGAGAATAAAAGAGTACATTTGTTGCAGTCATTGACTGTGTATTGGACTTTGTCTTGATGAAATGAGCAATGACAAAGCAATTGGCCCTGGGGCAGTCCTTTGATTTTTTTTCACTGCAGTTGTTCTGAGTCTGGCACTCTCAGAGAAAGCTGGCAAAGAATAAATTCAGCACAACCAAGTCATTTGGCCAGTTCAAAAGAGCCTCACAACCCTTAGGCTCTGACATCTGATTAATATTTAATTGATTGAGAGCCTTCAGCATAATGCATGTGCTTCAAAAGGAAGGGGTGTTTTTTCTGTCAAGAAAAAAAAATACCTGGGAATGATTGCTTGGAAATCAGGGAAGTATTATTACATGCAGCTGTCTCCCATGTCAGTAAATTTCTAGACAGAATAGCTGTAAACACTGCAGAACACACAGGAAGACACTACACAAGTATGTTATTTTGTATAACTCTATTATGAATAGAAATAGTTCATGAGTTTTGATTTTATTTATTGGGTACATTTCCCTGTGCCAGGCCCTAGGTGGCAGAGAAATAAGATACACAAAAATACCTTAAATCAAAGATTCCATCCTTTTCACTAGAGTGAAAAAGGCAAATAAAAGTCCATTACAAACACTGTGTTAAGTACTGTAAAAGAATTATGTGAGAGTCTCTTGCCTCCCTACAGAATAGTGGGAAGTCACTCATGGAAAAATTAATGGAGGTTTGGCAAAAGAAGGGAAAGTATTACAGTTGGGGTCAAAGGTAACCATTGAGGGTGAGCATTGCATATTCCAGAAAATTTCAGGAAAGGTGACTAGAAATGTTGGAGAAACTAATAGTCTTGCAAGGGAGTTTAGATCTTAACCTGTGAGTCATAAGTAATGAAGTCAGATCAAAGAAACAACATAAGATTTAACTCAGGGAAATTCCCTTTCACAGCAGAACTGCAAGTCACAAGATCCTGAATTTCACATTGGAATAGAAACATTACCAAGCACATATTTGGGGTTGTGGTTGAAGGTCTGAGCTTTAGAGTCAAAGAAATCTAGAAGCCGCATGTGTAGCCCTGGGAGATGATAACTCCCTCTAAATCTCAGTTTTCAGATCTATAACCTATTGCAGGAGCTATCAAACTTTTTTCTGTAATGTCCTACATAATAAATATGTGATTTTTTGTGAGTTACCCAATCTATATTGCAATGACTCAACTCTGTGGTTGCAAGATGAAGGAAGCCACAGCTAACACACAAGCAAATGGCCATGGTGGTGCCATCATAACACTCGATTTACAGAAACCAAAAATATGAATTTTATGTCATTTTCATGTGTTATGACATGCTACCATTCCTTTGTTTTCTGTCAACCACTTAAAAAATGTAAAACATACTTTTAGCTTGGAAGTCTTATAAAAACAAGTTATAGTGTAGATTGGGCTTTGGGGTTTGGGGTTGATCTATTGTATGATTATCAGATATAATATTGGGATAATTATAGTATATGCATGGAGGGAGTGCTGTGAACAATGTAGAATTTTTGTAATGTAGAAATTGTAAAACTCCTTAAAAAGTATGTGACACAGAGCCCATGATCCATAAATACAGGTAGTATCCATGGCATTAAATAGGAAGTTACTCATAGCATCAGGAACACAGAAGAGGTGAAACAGATTAGGCAGGGAAATGCTTGTAAGGTGTAGGTGACTGGATTAAGACACAGATACTGGCTAAAGGGAGAATGGTTAGTAGCCTACAGACTTAGACATTCCCAGCAAAAAGAAAGAAAAATATTAAGGTGAGATGGGAGGCAGGGTGAATAACTAAGAAAGCTATTGAAATGTTCCAGGAAAGAAAGGATGTGGACATAAACTAAGTCAGTGGGTGTGATGGTCACCAGCCCTCCTGGACCCTGGATGGCTGCCACCAGCCCACCTCAGTGGCCTGCTTGGATGTAGCTGAGATATCTGGTCAGGTCACAAATGATCATCTAAACAGGGCAGTAGCTGAGCCTGGTACCCAGGATCAGTTCCTTTTCCCTACTCCTGCCATCAAAAGTGAGGATCTAATCACAAATATCTCTTTCTTAAGAAAACCATATCAGCAAAGACACATCCTTAGGTGGGTCCCAATAGAAGCAAAGGTTGTTGACCCTGACCCAGTTGCTTCTGGGTCAGCAAAACAGAGCAACCTCAAGAGGAAGTATCCATTAGCAGTTAGCTTTTACCACAAGTGCAGGCTACCTTTGTTTTCTTTAACAGCATTTGTTCCACATTTGCTTGTGTTTGTCTCCCCTCTGAGAAAATCACATTCAGAACTTTCAAATATTTCCTTCATGATCTGCTATCTCAAAGGTAACTAAGGAGCATAAGATATCTTCAATTTGAAGATGAGTTTAAACATGGTATTTTTTTACCTTTTATTTGTCGGGGTTTTTAAAAGTTGTTGGGGTTTTTAACTCCCCCTTGACCCAGGGTGAGCTTTCTCTGGCCAGCAGAGAAGTCTGGGAGAGCACGCCCCAGCGATGAGGCAAGATTGGGAAAGGCAGAAGTCGGCTGGTGGCTCACACCAGCTCTCACAATGGAAGACAATCAGGGTTGCACCAGGGAGAACAGTCAAGGCCTGAACTCAGTTTATTGAGGAAGTTGGATGGTCTTATAGAGGACATGGGCCAATCAGCAGAAAGATCATAGGGACACATGAGGAGCATGGGCGGATGCCATTGGTGGAGCCATTGGCCTATTCTTGGAGTGGTTTCAGTTCTCAGTTCTCATCTTAAGTCAGAGGAATGGCCCTTGCCCAGGCCAAGTCCCATATCAGGAAGTGGGAGGCAGCCAGGGGATTAGATTTTTCTATTCTTTCGGCTGGCATGTTCTTAAGTCCCCAACATTTATAAAAAGGGAAAAAATGGGATTTTAATATCTAGATTCCTAGTCAAAATATACAATAAATGCCTCCTATGTCATATACTGTTTTGCTTCTACTTAAAAGCAAAAAGAAAACTGGAAGTACATTTCCAAGTTTAAAAATAAGATATGTATTTCTTTGAATCACAAAGAAAACAGAAACTCAAAGCAGAGAAGTAGGCTTAAGTAATGGGCTTCCATGCTCCAGGTATGGAAAAGACAGGAGTGGGTTTGGGCCCCATGTAGCAAAACAACAACAACAACAACAAAAACTGAAATGCTCCACACTAGACTGAGCACAGAGCCAGGTCCTCTACTGAGAACAAAGATTCTTACTGTTTAAAAAAAAATTCATATATTGAGGCCTGGCAATGCAGGGGGACACATATCCAGAATAACTACCAAGGAACAAGCCCAGAGCCCTCTTAGAGTGAATGAGTCTGTAATAGACACTGAAGCACCCACAGCATGAAAATTTCTCAATGTACATGCCTTGGTTTAGGCTACAGGCTCTGTGAGCTGAGAGGAGACAGTTGTCCAACTGCTTTAAGAGCAAATGATAACTAAGAAACAGGGGGATGAAAAAGCAAAAAATCAAACTAGAACCTGAGCTTCAAAATACATGGTAAAACCTATGCTAAGAATGAACACCAAAACAACTGTGACATTTCAGATTCTATTTTAAATAGCTATCTAACAAAAAAAATTATAGTATGTTTATGATGTTCAAAGACATAAATGTGAGAATGACATCTATTTTCAAAGGTCAAAGAATAGCAAAACAAAAAGTGGCAGGAATAAAAACACATAGAATACATATAAGCTTATAAAAACTTTCTGAAATAATGCAATTATTTAAATTAAAATTTTAATTTATCCAACTAGTTAAAATTAATTTATTGAATTTAAAGCTCACTTTCAATAGATGGGATTGATTGCATACTGATGACAGTTACAGAGAATTGGAAGGTGACACTGTGCAATTGCCCCATAATTTTTTTCTTTTTCTTTAAGTACTGGTGATTGAACTCAGGGGTGCTTAATGACTGAACCATATCCACAACACCCCCTTTTTTTTGTTTTTGAGACAAGTTCTTATCAAGTTGCTGAGAGCTTCTCTAAATTACTGAGGCTGATCTCGAACTTGTGATCTTATGGCCTTAATCTTCCAAGTCACTGGGATTTCAGGCATGTGCCACCATGTCCAGTTACCCCATAATTCAGAACAGTGAGACAATCCACAGGTTGTGGAAATAGGAGTGGCCTAACTATAAAGACTTATAAGTTCTAGAAAAGAGAATGGAAAGATGGATACATATCGGAGGAGATGATTATGAGAATTTCTAAGATTTAAAGAATAACATGAATCCACAAGTTGACATAGCATTCCAACTACCTAGTAGGGAGGTTCAAAACTAAGACCAGCCAGGTGCTGTGGTGTATGCCTATAATCCCAGTGGCTTGGGAGGCTGATGCAGGAACATCTCAAGTTTAAAGCCAGCCTCAGCAATTTAGTGAAGCTCTAAGCAAAGTAGAGAGATCATATCTTTAAATAAAATAGAAAAAGTTCTGGGAAAAACTCAACTCAAAGTGGATTAAGGATCTAGGAATTAGACCAGAGACCCTGCACCTAATAGAAGAAAAAGTAGGCCCAAATCTTCATCATGTAGAATGATGCCCCAACTTCTTTAAAAAGATTCCTATAGTGCAAGAAATAAAATCAAGAATCAATAAATGGGATGGATTCAAACTAAAAAGCTCTTCTCAGCAAAAGAAACAATCAGTGAGGTGAAAAGAGAGCCTTCAGATTGGGAGCAAATTTTTACCATATGTACATTAGATAGAGCACTAATCTCTAGGATATATAAATAACTCAAAAAACTAAACACCAATAAATAAATAAATAAATAAAAATAACCCAATCGATAAATGGGCTAAGGAACTGAATAGACACTTCTCAGAAGAAGATATACAATCAACAAATATATGAAAAAATGTTCAACATCTCTAGCAATTAGAGAAATGCAAATCAAAACTACTCTAAGATTTTATTTCACTCCAGTCAGAACAGCAGCTATTAAGAATACAAACAATAATAATTGTTGGCGAGGATGTGGGGGGAAAGGCACACTCATACATTGCTGGTGGGACTGCAAATTGGTGCAATCAATCAGAAAGCAGTATGGAGATTCCTTGGAAAATTTGGAATGGAACCACCCTATGACCTAGCTATCCCATTCCTCGGTTTATACCCAAAGGACTTAAAAATAGCATACTACAGGGACACAGACACATCAATGTTTACAGCAGCACAATTCACAAAAGCTAAATTGTGGAACCAACTTAGATGCCCCTCAATAGATGAATGGACAAAGAAACTGTGGTATATGGACAGAACGGGATATTACTCAGCAATAAAAGAGAATAAAATCATGGCATTGCAGGTAAATGGATGGAGTTGGAGACTATAATGCTAAGTAAAGTTAGCCAATCCCAAAAAACCAAAGGCTGAATGTTTTCTCTGATATGTGGATGCTGATCCATAATGAGGGTGGGGGACAGCATGGGAGGAATGGAGGAACTTTGGATAGGACAAAGGGGAAGGAGAGGAAGAGAGGGGACATGGGGGTAGGAAAGATGGTGGAATGAAATGGACATCGTTACCTTAAGTACATGTATGAAGACATGAATTGTGTGAGTCTACTTTGTGTAGAACAAGAGAAATGAAAAATTATGCTCTGTATGTGTACTATGAATTGAAATGCATTTGGCTGTCATATATAACAAATTAGAATAAATAAATAAAAATGTTCTTGGGATGTGGTTCAGTGGTTAAGCACCCCTGGGCTCAATTCCTGGTACCAAACAAATAAATTAACTAAATAACTAAGTATATGATGGTGAAACTGCAGATTATCAAGGCTAAATTTAGGAAAAAAAAAAATATATATATATATATAAAAAACCTTGGAAGATAACAGAGGAAAAGAGAATAGCATCTACAGGGGACTTGTCATAAAACTGACAGAGCCTTTTTCTTCTGCAATAATTGGTGCAAGAATAAGGAAGCAATATTTTCAAAGTACTGGGGATGAATCTGTCTACCTAGAATTTTATATCCAGCTATGTCAAAAATTACATGAAGAATAAAAAAAGAACAAAGAAATTTTATAATACACAAAGCCTAGGAAAATGTAATACCCATAACTCTAAAGAATTCATAATAGACATATTTCAGCAAGAAAAAAAAGGCGAATCTTTAAGAAAGGCACAGGACACACACACATACAGAAATGACAAAGGTAATGTACTATATGACAGAGATTGTATGACAAATTAGTCAGAAAAGACTGAAAAAGAACCCACAAAACAGACCAAAAGTCAATTCTAAGAAGTGGGAATCTGAGTGGTTAAAAAATAATCAACCTCCTTCATGAGCAGGAAATTAAAACAAGACAAAATTTCACACTCTTTGCAGTGGCAAAAATTAGGAAGACCAACTTAAGCAATTGCTGGAGAAAAACATGAATAAACAAGAACTATCATACATTGCTGATAAAAATGTCAATTGGCATAATCAATTAAACACTTTGGCAATACCTTATATGACTGAAAATGTGCACACCCGTACCGTACAATCTAGGATTTCCAACCTAAAGAGACATGCTCAGGCATTTATTGCAGCAGTGTTCATAAGATTGGATGGTTAAAGGCAAGTGTCTACTAAAGGAATTACAGATATATTGTATAAATTATATAGTGATAAAATAGACACTTCCGAAACAAAAAGTTTCTAAAGATACTTGTATCAAGGTGGACAAATCTCAAAATAATGTTAAGTGTTAAAAGCAAGCTGCATAATGATATGTATGACAGGATTCTATTGACATGATATATAAAAACATGAAATAATGCTGAATACATACAAATATTTTTTTTAAAACAAAACATGAGAAGATAAACACTAAATTCAGAGTAACAATTTACTTCTGGCCATGTTGGAGGTCCCAGGTAAGTTATATAGGGGAGTTTCAGCTGTGTTTTATAATGCTTAGTTTATTTGAAATATTAGAAGTACTGAAGACAAGAAAGTGATAATAAGCAAAATTCATAAGTGATTCACATTTTCTAGCAAACCCATTTCTCTGTACAGTCCAGTCTGGCTCCTAAATCAAGAAAAGGAAGCACAATGGAGTGGCTGATAGCGCAGGGAGTATGGAATTAGATTAGGGTTTAACCTTATCATCACTGAAATACATATGGGTAATTAAAGTTCTGATTTATGCCCATCACTTAATTTCAACAAGAAAAATAATGGAACAAGTAACCAGACAGATAACAGAAGATTTGGAGACTATGTGCCTGAGTTCTACTGAAAACAGTAATTCTTGAACAGAACACACCTCAGTAATGACTAGGCATGGAGTTAAGGACTTACAGCTGATCTGGGGATCATTTACACTGAAGCTGAGGAAAATGTATAAAACAAACATGCAATCAGGCATTTTATAAATTCTCTTAAAGTTTTAAGTAGCTTTGCAGCAGTCAAAAGAAAAAAAAAAAAAAAAAGAAAAACCCTGAAAATAAATAAATAATTAAATCCATGTATAAATCTTGAATTTCAAAGTTTGACTGTGGCTTTGATGTGCAGACTTCATGCCTCAGGGTATGAAAGATTGACTGGACCTCTAATTTCCCTTTTCAGTGGAGGGAACCCTGGTGAGGGTGTGAAACAGAACTGCAGCAGGGGAAGAGTTCCAGCTCTGTGGTTGCTTTTCTGCTGTTAGCTTTCACTTTGTTTGTTTTTTTTACATTCAGAGTCAATAGCTAGATAGGCTAGACTCTCTAGATTGGTGATTAGGCTGAGTTAAAAGACAGACAGACCTTCACATTGTTCAAAACTTCTCTAGGAGTTTTGAACTCAGACCTCAGATTCTTCAGGGTTGTTTGTTTACATGGCACAGAGTAAGTTTACTCTGAAATATAACTTTTATGTAGAAAGACCAGGGATAGGACAAGGATAAAACGAACTTTTAAACCAGAGAATACAGCACAGTCTGCAAAGACAGGATCACAAAATATATTACAATGTGAAAGGTTCCATTTTTTATAGATATTGGCTTGGGTTTGCCATAAAATCCAGGAAAACTCAACGCTTTAACATGTAGTTTCAATCATCTTTCAATCTCTTTAATCAAAAGCAAAAATAGGTTAAGGCCCTCAGGAACAGAATGAACTATATCCAGCTACAGATCGAGACAAACATGATTCTCAATAATTATTTGTTGAAGCCGGGCATGGTGGCGCACGCCTGTAATCCCAGCACTTTGGGAGGCTGAGGCAGGAGGATTGCAAGTTCAAAGCCAGCCTCAGCAATGGCGAGGCACTGAGCAACTCAGTGAGACCCTGTCTCTAAATAAAATACAAAAAAAGGGCTGGGGATGTGGCCCAGAGGTCGAGTGCCCCTGGTACCACCAAAAAAAAAAAAAAAAAAAAAAAAAAAAAAATATTTGTTGAAAGAACTAAGTCAAATTTTGACATCTTATGTTATTGAAACTGAAATTCTAAAACTGCAAAATTTAAACCAAGGATATTGCTTTAGTTTGGGCTATAGATGATGTCCGAGAATCCTCCCACTTAAGAACTTTGGATTAAAATTGTTTATTTAATGACACAATGGTTAACTCCAAACCAAATTACTTTAAATATTTTAATCAAATTAATATAAGTAAAATTTATCCAGTAGTTCCTTCAGAAGGGTAGGGGAGCTCTTTTACAAGAATTTTGCTGCATGAAGGAACATGGAAGAAATGCAGACACATCTCAATCATAATTTTTTAATGTGTTTAAAAAGTTTTGAATTAATAGCTCAAGCAAACTAGAAATAAATTTTAAGCTTCTGTAGAGAGAATAGTTTGATAACAATTTAAGCTGTCGTTTTTTAAAAATTGAGTATTTTGCAATTTTATGCATAACATAGAAAAATAAATGCTAAGGTCCCATGAGGAAATAAATGATCACATAAATATTTACCATTGGCCAGAGCCAAAATGTACTTTCTGTTACTGATTTGTTATTAACATCAAGTTTTCTTGGCATGAGGAGAAGAAAAATGAGCTAGGAATCTGGAAATACAGATGCTGCCACAAACTTGTTAAATTGTCTCTGACAAGTAATTTAGTCTTTTGAGTTTTCATTATGTTTATCTGTTGAATGGAGATATTAATATTTGTTCTCCCTAGATCTCAGGGCTGTTGCAAATGACAAGTGACAAAAAATGAATATGAAAGTTTTTTGAAAAGTAGAAAGTACCATATAAAATTGAGTTTATTAATTATTGCTAAGGAAAACACTCAACTCATGAGAACTGAGAAGTTCAGTGCTTAGAGAACATAAAAATATGAGTAAAATTCTAGAAGTAATCCTTGGTACTTCAAGTACTGATGACTGTCTCTCCCTTTCTCCTTCCCCCTTTCTCCATTTACTTCCTTTCCATAGAACCGTTGCCTGTAACCAGTGTTTCAATATATGACTATAAACCTTCTCCTGAAACAGGAGTCTTGTTTGAAATCCATTATCCAGAAAAATATAATGTTTTCACAAGAGTAAACATAAGCTACTGGGAAGGCAAGGACTTCCGGACAATGCTATATAAAGGTAAGAGGCAAAAGAAAGAAAGGCTAAAGAGTAAAGATTATTACTTATTACATGACTTTTTCCAAGTGGTCTCCTCTCTTACTCTAAAGACTTTTTATAATTCACTACTTGACCTATAAATGAGCCATTAAAAATAGTTATTGATTCATGAAAATTTTGTTATGAGGAGTCTCAGAACATTCATTAGCTGAGAATCATAAGTCATGCATACAATATGAGAAATACTCAAATTATTTTCAGTTACATGTTATTCTTGCCAAAGGCAGCATGCCTGGTACAGGAAATGAATTCAAAGGAGTTTAGAAGCAACTTTGCCTACACATTTTTTTATTTATAATAGTAGTATGTATTACAATTCATAATGCACATATATAGCATCTTTTTACATACAACTGTTTGTATACAAAGTATATAAGTACAATTCAGATCTTCAATCATGCATTTAGGATAATGATATCCATCTCATTCAATCACCAATTTTTTTTCCTTCCCCTCCCTCCCTCTTGCTCCCTCCCTTCTCCTCCCTTTCCTTTGACCATTCTAGTGTTCCTCTAATCCTCCTATGTACCCCCATCCAACAACACTGTGAACTAGCCTCCTTATATCAGAGAAAATATTCGGTATTTGGATTTTTGAGATTGACTAATTTCACTTAGCATTATACTCTCCAACTTCATCCATTTACCTGCAAATGCCATTATTTTATTCTCTTTTATTGCTGAGTAAAATTCCATTTTGTATATATACCACATTTTCTTTATCCACTCATCTACTGAGGGACATTTAGGTTGGTTCCACAACCTAGCTATTATGAATTGTGCTGCTATAAACATTGAAGTGGCTGTGCCTACACATTTCTTTATGAGTATGATAGAAAGGCATTTCTAGAATTGGTTGGCAAAGACTACCTTTCACAAAGTTTAGTTTGAAGATGGTACAAGATTATTTTCAAATGCAAAAGGCAACTTTTTTTATTTCTTTTATGTATTTGCCTACATAATGAATTTAGTGACTGCATTAATTAAGCATAAAAATCATTTTCACTATTTTTACTGGCCTGATGGGGACCCCGTAAGGAGGGTAGAGAAAGAGGAGAACTCATGGGAATTGAATAATTCAAATTATTCAAAGAATCAAGTCAACATTGCTGGGTGCTTGTCATTTGTTTCCCTCATTTCATTTGACTTGGATTGGATATTTAAACTTATTATTTCCTTTAATATGTTCCAAATAGAATCCAAATTTCTATCTCCTTCCTAAGAACTGGCCCTATCTGCCAATTGGCAGATAAACCAGTCTACTTTTAAAGTAAGCTAGTTTTTATATAAAACATTCTGTGAAATTACTATTTCTTCTGTCATGAAGTGGAAAAATACTATGGTTTTTCATTTTTAAAATAAATGACTAGCATAAATCTAGTCTCAATAATTTCTTACCAAAATTTCCTATAATAAAAACTGTACTCCTGGGTTCAATCCCCAGCACCACAAAAAAAACAAAAACTATATTCCAATTATGTTCAATCTCCTTAAAAATTCTAGTAGAAAAGGCTTTCAGGATTCAGTGTAAAAAAGATTCAAAATTTGATCTCCTGTTCTAATTATTTTTTACTGACCATGCCAGAAGTTGAAGGGAACATTATTTTATGGATATTTAATCATAATTGGAAATTTCAACAAGTATATGACAGT
The DNA here is from genome assembly GCA_025594165.1 of Tamias sibiricus. Classification (NCBI taxonomy): domain Eukaryota; kingdom Metazoa; phylum Chordata; class Mammalia; order Rodentia; family Sciuridae; genus Tamias; species Tamias sibiricus. Next base: position 80,137,947 of record CM046661.1, read on the forward strand.
TAGAAAAATCCTATTTTTTATGTAATTGACTTTTTTCTTCACAGATTTCTTTAAGGGAAAAACAGTATTTAATCACTGGCTGCCAGGAATTTGTTATAGTAACATTACCTTTCAGCTGGTGTCTGAGGCGACTTTTAATAAAAGTACCCTCGTGGAGTACAGTGGTGTCAGTCATGAACCCAAACAACATAGAACTGGTAAGTCTTCTGAAGAAGCAAATTTTGTAAAAAATTAAATTATATGTTGCTGTAGATTTAATTTTTAGTCTTATAAAAAACATAATGTTGAAGAGCTAAGAAAATAAATATATATTTTAACAAACTAAAATAAATTTTCTATCAATTGGAAAGGAACCAAGCCAAAAATTCAATAGATTTAAAATAAATCAGTGTAATCTTAGATCTATAATCTTTAAATTTAAAAAAAATGTGATTTTACCAAAAGTTATAATTAAGTAACTTAAATAGATCTAATAGACATTGGTTATTCTATAACCTATACTCTGACAAATGCCCACGTAACAGAAAAGCAGATGGGAGACATTGTAGTACAGGCTATTGGATTATTAAGGGAAAATATTGGGATTCTGATATCTAAAACTTACAGTGCTTAAATTTTAGTAGCATCATTAATGTGAGGAACTATTATGTGATGGATGGATGGATGGATGGATGGATGAATAGAAGAATGGATCCGTTAAAAATGCCAGGTGCTGTGGTACACACCTGCAATCCCTGGCTGAGGCAGGAGAAACAAGTTGAGGCCAGCCTCAGCAACTTAGTGAGACTCAGCAACTTAGCAAAGACCCTGCCTCAAAATAAAAAGAACTGGGAATATTGCTCAGTGGTATAGTGCACCAATACCTACTAAATATCCATCATCAATACAAGCAATGTTGAGTGTGCCTAATGAATGCTCAAAAGGCCCTTGTTATGAGTAGTGGAAACAGATCGTGATAGATTACCCAAAGGCCCCTACAATTTAAAATTCTAAGACATCATGACTCTCATTTCATTAGGGTAATACAAGGAAACTATTTCAGCTAACTAGCTAATTCACCTCATCTCCACATCAAGATTCTATTTGTCTTTTTTATTATTCAGTTTAAATAAAGACACATTGATAGAACAACTTCCAAGTATAATGTGCTCAAAGTCCTAAGAAAGATAAAGACAAAGAGAGATGAGACAGGTCCTCTGTCCTCAAAAAATGGTACAGGTATTGTACAAATGACAGTAATACAAGGCAGAATGAAACTAATGTCATCAAAGAGGTAAAATGTTACATAATAGTAAAAGGGAAGGAGAGATAAATTTTTATCAGAAGTTCATGGAAGAGGTGGTATTTGAGCTGCTATGTGAGGGACAGGTAGAAACTATTGCATTTAGAAACCATGAAGTGTCTTTATAATTTTCTACCTCCTTCATAAATTCATTTTGTTCTCATGTTTCATTTTAGAGAAGTGAGGAGTGAAGCCATATTTTCAACACACCTGTCAACAATTCTAAAACCATCTCAAGTATGCAGCTCTTCTAGGTGTAGCTGTGTCACTGGGAGTAGTCTTATCTTTATAGCTACAAGTAAACTATATTTAGAATTTTTTTTTTGTAATAAAGATCCAAGGATGTAAACACTTCTTTGTTTTAAAAAGTGCAATTATGGTTAACTGAAGGATATTAATAACTTTTCTTTAGGAGTAAATTACCACTTCAAGAAGCATATCATAAGTTAATACTTTTGAAGACTGACTGATAATTTGCTAATATGTTCACATCACCCACTACATACATTAGAAGTATGTCTACTTAAAACTACAGATTTTCTTCATGTAAATCTGTCTATATATTAGAAATAAAATTAAACTATGTTGTAAATGTGTTTGATTCATTAGTATCCAGTATAATAGAGTTAAAATTACTTGAAAATTAAAATTCTTTTACAGCCCCATATCCACCTCGAAATATTTCTGTTCGCTTTGTAAACTTGAACAAAAACAACTGGGAAGAACAGAGTGGCAATTTCCCAGAAGAATCCTTCTTAAAATCACAAGATTCAACAGGAAAAGATAAACTCTTCCGCTTCACAGATGAAACTCCTGAGATTCCCTCTGGCAATATATCTTCTGGTTGGCCTGATTTTAACAGCAGTGACTATGAAACCACATCTCAGCCCTATTGGTGGGACAGTGCATCCGCAACTCCTGAAAATGAAGATGAATTTGTCAGTGTACTTCCCATAGAATACGAAAATAATAATACACTCAGCGAGACTGAGAAGTCAACAGCAAGCTCTTTTTCTTTCTTCCCTGTTCAAATGATATTGAGCTGGTTACCACCAAAACCACCTACTGCCTTTGATGGGTTCAATATTCTCATAGAAAAAGAAGGTAAGGCAGCAAGAAATCAGAGGAAATAAGAAATGGTGCAATGAAAAGGAAATTAAAATGGTTTTAAATTTGAGATTAGAAAGAAAGACTAGCGGTAGATAGTTAATATCTAAATATAAATGGAAAGAAAGAGAAGACTTTGAATATCTAGTGTGGACCAAGAACAGGAAACCAAAATGAATAAGGCAGATCAGACTGGGGTGCTTTACCCCTTTACTAAAACCATACAGATTTCACTGCCTAACATTTCATATACCCCAGGCCACTAATGAAAACCTTATGTTTGGAAATATTTTGGATTCCGGTATAGCTATTACAAAATATTATAGAATATTCTGGAACAGATTTGTGAAGCATGCAGCAAATGAATCTTTGACAACATGACTACATTTGTAAAAGTCTGAGACCTGTGACCTTCCTACCCAGCTACTCATTCCTCATGGGATGTGCCCCTCTGGAACCAGTGCTCAGGTTTTCCCAAAGAGGAGCTGGTAGCAAAAACCAAAATATGCAAAAACAGGTATTTCCACTATAGCTATTTATAGCTACAGCTATTTATAGCTGCATGATATTTTGTATTCATTTACCTAGCATTTCACATCTGTTCTTTATATCGTAGCCCACTAATTCATGAAAACAAAGCCATGGCATTTCTGAATTGTTTGGTAGGTTTTTTAATGGCTATTTTTTGTCTGTCCTGTTTTTACAATAACATACTTCATTTGCTGTTTTCCAGCCTAGTCGTTTGGGTAGTGCAGGTTGTCAGGTTGTCAAAATTTGAAATTACAATGGCAGCCTGATTTTCATGGTAAGACGTTAGGATCATGCAGGTTCATGTATGAGATGTTGTTTGTTCTCATTTTATTTAATACAATGAGATGTATCTTCTATAATAGATAGGGTTCTTCTATACTAGATGATAGTGCAATCAACCATACCCAAATATTATATAAAATTGAAATCCTTGGTTAATTATAATTATTTGAATCAAAAGCTATTTGTCTAGAATTGCTTAATTTAAAAAGCAAAAGTCCCCTTAGCCTATTTTTTATTTGTCTTTTCCTTAATTTATTCAATGAAAAATAGTGTCTTGTAACTCTTTGTCTGACTGCAGTATGTTCTATTGAAGACTATTGTAGTTACCAACAGTTGATAATGACTTCAATTGAATTAATAAGCAGCAGGAGATAGACTCTGAAACAATGTAAAATAATTCCTACTTTCAAAGGCTCTGAAAATAAACAAATGAAGGAAAAACAAGATGTGACATATTTCTCTAACTAGAAATAATTCAATATATTTTCAAGTATTTACAGATAGTTAATGCTACAATGAGAAACTTAGAAGATATATGGTGATAGTTATTTCTTATCCCTTATATCAGATGAGAAACCCAATGATTGCTATCTTGTCCTACCATTCTTTTCCTATTGTGCACATAATTTTATTGAGTAAAAATACATAAAGATATGCAGTATGCCCATCCCTAGTTCTATTGATCTGGACACCATATTTTAGTTTTGATATTTTAAAGTATGAAAAAATGAACTCTTATTCATCTTTTTTTATTTACAACGTCTTCGGTTTAGAGGTATAAACGAATTTAAATTAATTGGCTTGTCTATACCCAGGGTCCTTCCAGGTGTCAATTCAGATATATTCTCTTTGTGTGTGTGTGTATGATCTAGACAACTTTACTGAATATTTGACTGTGGATGAAGAAGCACATGAATTTGTTGCAGAACTGAAGGAGCCTGGGAAATATAAGCTATCTGTCACAACATTTAGTTCCTCAGGATCTTGTGAATCCCGAAAAAGTCAGTCAGCAAAGTCACTCAGCTTTTACATCAGTAAGTAGCAAAGAGATTATTTTGTGCTTACAGGGAAGCTAGAACAATGAAGCTGTTGAGATTGATGATTCTCAGGTGTCAATTATTCACAAGCCTTAGGGATCCTGAGAATTCCTCAAGGTCAGGGGAGGCTGGGATCCAGGAGCTTCTGACAGCACAGGAAATATATGTATGTTTAATAGTAGCAGACCTACCCAGGGATTTAACTTGAGGATTATTTTTACTATTGTGATAATTGAACATTTATTAAACTGGCCTTCCACACTAGCCATAACAAACTCTCCAAGGACAAGGACACACAGTTTGGGAAATATGACTTTTGTTTGAGTTCATAATGAAATTTGCTATTACAGGACTATAAAAAATCTCATTATAGTATCGAGCTTGCAGAGTTCAAAATGAGAAGGTTGAAGCATAGTTATACCCAGGTGGTCTCTCTGCAGTTGGCAGGAGAATGCAAAGCTAGAGCATCCTAAAAGTCAGTCTCACATCTCAGGGTAGCTTCTACTGATTCCATAAAGTAACAGCAGAACAAGAGTGAGGCTCTCAAGGCTGTACCAGCAGAGTGTCACTGTAATGTTTTTAGCTTAACTATGTTTAGTGGGTGTTTAGGGGCTAAGTATCAGTCACCCAGCTCACTAGGACTTTAATGTGTTTATTGATCAGGAAAAAGAAAAGCCAGAAAACATGGATAAAAAACTGCTCTCAGAAGAGTATGACCACTCTCCACTCCATGGCCTTCTCTACAGGCAAAATACCACCTTTTATCAAATGATCCTCCAAAGATGGGTAGGGAAAAGAGAGGCAGAGGGAGAAAATCAGTTTACTTACCAGCTTAAAAAATGTTGAAAATGACACCCCTAATATAGCATTTTGATTTCAGAAACCAAAATATCACTACCCATGAAAGGTCTGAACTATTTATCCATCAGACACACAAAAAGGATATTGGTAATTGCCTTGCATGGATTCCAATCATGGAAAATGTTGATATGAGATCACTTGAGAACGAAACAAAGCTGAGTATTTAGTACTTCCCAAGAGGCTAAAAGTGCTTCACTGATGGAGACTTCCTGTCCATCAGCACAGACCCACTGCCAGTGTCCTCTTTCCTTCAATGGTTTTGGCCACTTTGGCTTTCTCTCCTCTGAATTTCAATTGTGTTTCATAGTACACAGCATAAAACACACACTTAATGAGAGACATTTCCCCAGATGCATTTTTTTTTTTTTTTTTTTTTTTTTTTTTTTTTGTGGTACTGGGGATTGAACTCAGGGGCACTCGACCACTGGGCCTCATCCCCAGACCTTTTTTTGTATTTTATTTAGAGACAGGGTCTCACTGAGTTGCTAAGTGCCTCGCCATTGCTGAGGCTGGCTTTTGAACTCGTGATCCTCCTGCCTCAGCCTCCCAAAGTGCTGGGATTACAGGCGTGCGCCACCATGCCCGGCCCCAGATGCATTTTAAGTGTGTTCATCTTGCTTCTCACACAAAATTACAAATCCTAGGCTGGGGTTATACTACTTGCTTATGTATTCATTCTTTTGTACATCCAATAAATACTTATTGAATCACTTTTATCAACAAAGCCTTCTATTCTGTCCTCAAGTGTATCCAAAGTGAGCACTATTCAGTATTTGTCAGAACTGCTCAGATAAATGATTATTTCAGAGACATTTCTTAGTATTATCTGTAAAAATATAAACCAGTAGATCCCAGTGGCTCGGGAGGCTGAGACAGGAGGATCATGGATTCAAAGCCAGCCTCAGCAACAGCGAGGTGCTAAGCAACTCAGTGAGACCCTGTCTCTCAATAAAATACAAAATAGGGCTGAGGATGTGGCTCAGTGGTTGAGTACCCCTGGGTTCAATCCTTAGTACAAAAAAAAAAAAAAAAAAAAAAAAAACAGTAGAAATTATTTTGCCAATAAAAAAATTTTAAATCCTTATTCTATTAGACATTAAGGAGTTGTACAATGGTACAATGTACTGTATAAAAACAAATGTACTGTAGATATAAATACTTATACTCAACAGGGTAGATGACCAACAAATTAGGATAGCTTGATTTCATTCAACATAGTGCAGTTATACCCCAACTAAATAATATTTGCAGCCCATTTGCCTAACCAAGCTTTTTCAGACATTCTGGTATTGAGTTCCTGCACTAAGACTTATTACATTAAGATTTACGTTTATGTTATTGCATTATGATTTATATTTGCATAGTTTTGAAGGCTTTCCCAGAGATGAGAATTAAAGTAGATATTTACCTTAGTCCCTCAACAGTTTTGTGAAGGGAACATTTTTATTATCCCCATTTTTTATGTGAAAAAAGCTGAGTCACAGAAAGTTCAGTGACTTCCCCATGTGTCAGAACAGTGACACCGGACCTGGCTGTCCATCAGGTCAGTCCTCATGTAAAACTAAAAAATAAGCGAGTTTGTTTCGCTTCCTGCCAATTGATTGCTCTCTGTCCCCTCTATGACAGTAGCCTTACAGCAGTAACACTTCACATTTACATAGTTCTCTAACACAGTAACAGCCTTGCAAAGTAGATTAATCAGATGGCATCATGATATTTTTTCACAAAGCACTGACTCAGAAGATAGGAGGTCTGGACTGGGTCCCAAGTAGCTCTGTGACATTGGTTAAGTCAGTGGACCTCTCTTTTCTCACCAGTAAAATGTCTTTAAATCCTAAAATTCTTTTCTATTCCAACATTCCATAATTTGCCCATTTGACAGATGTAGTGACTGAGATTTGGAGACATGAGATTGTTTGCCAAGGTGGCACCAGAGGCCTGGGACAAATTTACTACTTCCAAACCAAAGCTTCTCACTATTTAATAGTGCTCTAAGAAGCCACATGCAGAGTTTCGAGCATGGATTTTGGAATCAGACTTCCTGTGTGTGAATACCAGCACCATTTACTTTATCTCTGCCTCAGTTTCTTCATCTGAAAAGCAAGATTTAATAATAGTACTTACCTCATAGACCTGTTAGATGAATTCAAGGATTAAAACACATAATCCCATATAAACTTAAGTCACAGCCTAGTACTAATGTACTTTACCTCTTTGCCTTCATTATTATCATTTAAAAATTATTTCCTTTTCATCATTTGCATTCAGCCTGAATCTGCTCTCCCCAGCAGAGCACCTCCTAGGAATACAGTTTTCTATTAAAAGACTGCAAAATGCATCCTAAACAAAGAAGAGGAAGTTACTTGCACATTTGCATTTCAAGGGGAATTTCTGTAGCTAATAATCACTTTGGCACTTCTTAAGTCCTTACTATGTACCAGGCACTGTGATAAGAACTACTTCAAAAACCCAAGAGAACAAAGCTACTGATGGACACTTCTGTGAAGATATTTTGTAGCAAGGAACCCCACCACACCCCAGGTTTTAGCCAGCTTCTTTAATTGAGCTAGCCTGTTGCCTATTTCTTGTCTAATATAGTCACAGCCTGCTTCTTTGTTCTTGCTGCTGCTAAATTTAAATTTTTTTCACAGGATTGTAGCAGAGACTAATTTGAATCTCAAAGCAATTATTTCTAGAAACCAAAGATCCTCACAGCAAAGGAATTATGAACACTGATGAAACGCCACACTGCCACACCCTCCCTTTGTTAAAAAGAAAAGTAAATTCTCTCTGGTAAAATAAGTTACCAGAACACTCTCAGATGCACATGACAAACTGAAGTGGAGCTTCTCTCCATCAGTAAAACTATATTTGCCTTTGTTGCTGCTGCTTCTGCTCTTTGGATTGTGGGGAGATAGAGTTGAGGACTGTCGCTGGGCAGAGATGGGAAGAGCAGACTGCCAATCTTATAGGGCAAAGGAAAACAACATGATGTTTAGACTAGAATCTTTTATCCCAACCAGCTCAGTGTGCAACCTCTCTTGTGTTCTGATTTGAAATGTTCAGGTCCTACAGGAGAGTGGATTGAAGAATTGACAGAAAAGCCCCAGCATGTAAGCGTCCATGTTTTAAGTTCAACCACTGCCTTGATGTCCTGGACATCTTCCCAAGAGAACTACAACAGCACCATTGTGTCTGTGGTGTCCCTGACCTGCCAGAAACAAAAGGAGAGCCAGAGGCTTGAAAAGCAGTACTGCACTCAGGTAAAGGAAAGGCACCTGAAGCAGTGTCACTGGCAAAGCAAGGTGACAATGGCCAGAAGAAGCACTGAGGTCTCCCTGGGAGGGCAGGAGTGTTGGAGGCAGGATTACCAAGAACCAGCAGAGGAGCTGGGAAGAGCTCTTCAGCTACAGTCACCTTCTTTCCTTTCATATGAGCCCGTGTTCCTTTCACTTTCATTCCTTATTCAAGAAAATTTGCTGAACCCCTAAGTTGTACCAAATACTAGGACAGATATTGGAGATCAAGATAATCTTGTGAGAACAACAGATAAGTGAGCAAAGAATTACTGCACCTTATAATATAAGCTCTATTCACAAAATAAATGATAGAAAGGTCTCATGAGTTCATAGAAGAAGGAGCTGGGCATTAGTAACAGATTGGGAGAAAAGATTATTTAGAAATTCGTCATAATATCTTCCCAGGGGAAGAGAAAAACAACCAAACAAGGGTTGGGATATCTTTTGGTTGTTTGCTTTACTCTTTTTCCATTCTTTTAGGTTTCATTTTAATTATAAAAGTAAACGTGTTCATGGAGGAGATAATTCAGAAGTATATAAAGTAAAAAACTCCCTTCTCACCCATCACAACTGAGAAAAGTTTTGAAGGATAAATAGGAGTTAACCAGCCACCAAGCAGAGTGAGAGGCAAGGTGGAGTGTAGGAGCCTTGTTTGGGGAGATGGCTTGAATTGTGGTTGACTATGGGCCACGGAGATTTGGGCATTGTTGTCTTTTGTAGTCTCACGGGACTTGGCCCGGGATCTTGAGTGACTTGGCTGAGATTGTTAATCGGGTCAGTGCCATTTTGGTGGTGTGTGTGGCGCGTGTTAGTCGTTGTTAGAGCCAAAGAAAAAAGTTATCAGAATAAAAAGCTGTTTGTCTCCAGTTTGCCTCTAAACTTCTTCCCGCTCCAAGCAGCCATCGCTTCAGGCAGCAACAGTGGAGAGGTGTGTGATCTGTGGTTCTATGGGGAGCTAATAGAATGGGTGTGCATACCCGATCATGAGTCCTGAAGTACACTCCAGCAGGAATTGAAAACAAAATTGCTCTCAGTTGCCCTGAGAACCTGAGGCCTTGTTCTATTTTCCTAAAATCTACTTTTATTTTTCCATATGGTGACATAAGATGGGTTTTGATGTCTCACACATTATTTTCTTCCCTAAAGGCAAAAACAATTAAATTACCTATTCTTGTGGAGAAATGTCAGGATGTTTCCCATTCCTCCTAGGAAAATTAGGCAGTAGTGAAATTCAAACAGTGAGAAATTTTAAATTAATAAGATGGGTTCAGGAATTATGGCCTTTGGTGCACTAAAAGCAGTAGGATGCTGAAATAAAGCCACACTTGAGGATGAAGTGTGGCTTTATTTTACTTTACTTTACCCCTTACTTTAAATTAAGGGATAAACATGCTAATCCATTAACTAGTAATCAGAGCTCATTGTGCAGCCCACTACCTGCCTTTACTGAGGGCACTCAAGATAACAGGCCCATCCCACTGGCAGAAGAATGTGTTTCCCTTACAAGTCTGATCTGGAACTCAACAGTCCAAAGCACATTTCTTTCTTGCTCCATCTATGTACAAATTATGTATCCTTCACATAGAAGCCAAAAGCTAAAGGTACAGATAGATAGACATTATAAATTATAAATGAGCCAGAAAAATCTAGTGTTAAGTGTGCTTTGATAGTGCCCTTTCAGAATGCAAACATAAAACTGTTAAAGATTATGGAAGGGCACAGAGGCCAGTACTAAAGTGGAGCACAGGAGCTAGAACATCAGGCTAGTTGTCATTTTGTAACCATGAGACTTTTGGGGGATTGTGTTATAATACCACCATTGCCCTTTGCTCCCCCCCCCCCAACACACACACACAAATTTTCAGATGAGGAAACCAAGGTTCAAAAAGTCTCAAGAACCAGCTGAGCTGAGAGTTGTATAGCAATCAATTAAAGAAATCTAAAAGATGATCTTACCAGGGCTGGTCTAACTTGGGCTTTGGCTTATTTCTTAAAATAATCATTATCCAAAAAAAAAAAAGGTTTTTTAAAATTTTTAATTTGTTTTAATTAGTTATACATGACAGTAGAATGTATTTATGCACTTTGATATTTCATACATAGATGGGATATAATTTCTCATTTTTCTGAGTGTACATGTTTCAGAATCATATTGGTCATGTAGTTATATATATATATACACACAGTAATAATGTCTGTTTCATTCCACTATCTTTCCCATAATATTTCCTGAGCTTTATATTCAGTGGTACTCTGTTTATATCAAAAGGAAAATCAAAATATGGCTCTAAAATAAAAGTGATTTTAAAACCAATCTAAGTATCCCTTATTCCAAATACTCAGGATCAGAAGTATTTCAGATTTCAAAATTTTTTTGTATATTTGCATACACATAATGAGATGTCTTATTAATGGTACCCAAATTCTAAACACAAATTTTTTTTTTTTTTTTTTTTTTTTTTTTTTTTTTTTTTTTTGGTACCGGGGATTGAACTCAGGGGCACTTGACCACTGGGCCACACATCATCAGCCCTTTTTTTGTATTTTATTTAGAGACAGGATCTCACTGAGTTGCTAAGTGCCTCGCCATTGCTGAGGCTGGCTTTGAACTCGCGATCCTCCTATCTCAGCCACCCAAAGTGCTGGGATTAAAGGCGTGCATCACCGCGCCCAGCTAAACACAAAATTTATTTATGTCTTTTATATAATCTACACAAATATGCTGGTGGCAATTTTATAAAATATTTTAATGGTTTTGTATATGAAGCAAATTTTATGGTGTGAAATTTTCCTCTTGTGGGATCAAGTTGGTGTTCAAAAGTTTTCAGATTTAAGAGCATTTCAGATTGGGGGTTTTCAGATTAGGGATACTCCAGCTGTCACTCATCATAATAGTTTCACTCTTGTAGACTCACTCTACTTATATTGCTCAACCACTGACTGTACCACAGGATTATGCTTTTTATATTACCTGGGTGATCTGTAAGATTCATTGCTAGTACCCCTACTCTACCCTTTAATTCCACTGATTCCTGAGTGACTCTGTGTAAGGTGGGTCATATGAGGTAGGACAAATTTAGACCCAAATCCTAATTTCATGAAGCTTAGAGTCTGGCCTTCCTTGTCAGTACAGTTTATTAAATGTGTTCTCCTGGTGTGTGTGTGTGTGTGTGTGTGTGTGTGTGTGTGTGTGTGTGTGATTTTCATATTAATTTGCAAGCAAATGTTCTCAGGAAGGAGTTTTGTGATGCATTTCTCCCAGGACCATTGTAAGACTATTCATTCATAAATATGTTGAACATAAAGTCCATGCTAAATCAGTGTAATGTAAAAAACTTGAACAACTCTTCAGAGTAAGCGTTCTCTCAGCATCCTCTCCAAAGACTTATGTAATCATACATTTCTGAATGAGGAAGAGTCATATTCATGTGTATTTGTTCTTACATGTGATCTGACTTAGTCCATGAATGTTCTGGTAACTTAGAGGAATGTATAACTTAATGACAAAATCAGACAGAAAGACTATCAAATAGAAATGGTAGAAGTAAAAGACAGAATATTTATGGGACCTTCCCAAAGTCACACAGCTGGTAGTATCAGAGCAGTGGCCAATGCCCAAATGATCTGACTTCCCAGCCAGTTTCTGTGGATTGCATGTGCTGCCTTAAGGGAGGCTAACTCTCCCTCACCACCATCCTGACAGAGTTCAGAGCACAGGCTCCAGCATCAGACAAGTGTGGGTTTCAGACCTCATTCTAACAGTGACAACCAGGGAAACTTTCTTTATCTCTGCAAGTCTTGGTGTCTCCATCTTTGATATGGGGAGAAGTCAATTCTAGCTATGGAGTTGTAATAAAAATAAAAGGACTCTTTGTTTAATTCAGCCTTTGGAACATAGTAAGTACATAAAAAAAAAGAATAAGCATTTATTATTATCCATATTTAATTGAATGTTTCTTGACTCAAGGGAGGGAGGTAGAGCTGCTCTGGAGTTCTCTGTAGAGAAGTCTGAGCAACTGGAATAAATGTATAATAAGAGCTAATAGAGGAAGGACCATACAATAGAATAAGAGCATTTTCAGACTCAAAAGAACCTTCACTATCATGTAGCTCTACCCCATTATTTAACAGTCTATCTCGTATCTCTTTCAGCCATGCTCTCTAATACATTTTTCCTCATATATCTTGAGCTGAAGAGGGGTAGGTAGTACTAGGGCCTATTTGGAGTGAGACTGAATTCAACTTAGTTCTCACAATTGAAAAATAAACCAGTCAAGAAAAATATTGAAATGTTAAGATAGGCAGAAATTGATGGAAGGATTGTAGAATTATCTTGTAGGGAATAAAGCTCATGTTATTTAGTAAGAAGAATGCAGGAGCATTTCTCCTTCCCCCTTCAACACATGTCCAAAGAGGTCCAGGATAAATAAAAAGATATGGATATAGAAGAGACATCTGCACCCCACATTCATTTCAGCATTGTTCAAAGTAGTCAAGATACGGGATCAACCTAAGTATGCATAAACAGATGAATGGATAATGAAAAAGTGTTATACACCCATAATGGAATACTATACAGCCTTTTTTAAATTATTTTTTATTCTAAGATGTTATAAATGACAGCAGAATGCATTACATTTCATATTACACATATAGAGCACTTTTTTACAAATCTCAGGTTGTATGCAAAGTATATTCACACCATTCGTGACTTCATACATTCACTTAGGGTAATGATATCCATCTCATTCTACCATATTTTTTTTCCTTAACCTTTTTGCCCCCTCCCTTCACCTCCCTCCCCCCATTGGCCATTCTAGTATTCCTCTAATCTTCCTGTACTCCCCATCCCAACCCAACTGTGAATTGGCCTCCTTATATCAGAGAAAACATTTGGCATTTGGCTTTTTGGGATTGGCTAACTTCTCTTAGCATTATATTCTCTGACTCCATCCATTTTCCTGCAAATGCCATGATTTTATTCTCTCTTATTGCTGAGTAATATTCCATTGTGTGTATATACCACATTTTCTTTATCCATTCATCTACTGAAGGGCATCTAGGTTGGTTCCACAGTTAAGCTATTGTGAATTGTGCTGCTATAAACATTGATGTGGCTGTGTCCCTGTAGTATGCTGTTTTCAGGACTTTTGGGTAAAGACCAAGGAGTGGGATAGCTGGGTCATAAGGTGGTTCCATTCCAAGTTTTCCAAGGTATCTCCATACTGCTTTCCATATTGGCTGCACCATTTTGCAGTCCCACCAACAATATATGAGTGTGCCTTTTTCTCCACATCCTCTCCAACATTTATTGTTGTTTGTGTTCTTAATAGCTGCCATTCTGACAGGTGTGAGTTGAAATCTTAGAGTGGTTTTGATTTGCATTTCTCTAATTGCCAGAGAGGTTGAGCATTTTTTCATGTATTTGTTGATTGATTGTATATCTTCTTCTGAGAAGTGTCTGCTCAGTTCCTTGGCCCATTTATTGATTGGGTTATTTGTTTTTTTGGTGTTATGATTTTTGACTTCTTTATATATTCTAGAGATTAGTGCTCTATCTGACGTGCATGTGATAAAAAATTGTTCCCAATTAGTAGGCTCTCTGTTCACCTCACTGATTGTTTCTTTTGCTGAGAAGAAGCTTTGTAATTTGAGTCTATCCCATTTATTGATTCTTGGCATTAATTCTTGTGCTACAGGATTCTTATTAAGGAACTTGGGACCTAATCCAACATGTTGGAGATTAGAGCTTACTTTTTCTTCTATTAGGTGTAGTGTCTCTGTTCTAATTCCTAGATCCTTGATCCACTTTGAGTTGAATTTTGTGCATGGTGAGAGATATAGGTTTAATTTCATTTTATTGCATATGGATTTCCAGTTTTCCCAGCACCATTTGTTGAAGAGGCTATCTTTTCTCCAATGTACATTTTTGGCACCTTTGTCTAATGTAAGATAACTGAAATTATATGTGTTAGTCTCTGTGTCCTCTATTCTGTACCATTTGGTCTACTGGCCTATTTTGGTGCCAATACCATGCTGTTTTTGTTACTATTGCTCTGTAGTATAATTTAAGGTCTGGTATAGTGATGCCACCTGCTTCACTCCTCTTACTGAGGAGTGCTTTAGCTATTCTGGGTCTCTTATTTTTCCAGATGAATTTCATGACTACTTTTTCTATTTCTATGAGGAATGTCATTGGGATTTTGATTGGAATTGCATTAAATCTGTATAGTGATTTTGGTAGTATGGTCATTTTGACAATATTAGTTCTGCCTATTCAAGAACAGGGTAGATCTTTCCATCTTCTAAGGTCTTCCATAATTTCTTTCTTTAGTGTTCTTTAGTTTTCATTGTAGAGGTAGTTCATGTCTTTGGTTAAGTTGATTCCCAAGTATTTTATTTTATTTTATTTTATTGATGCTATTGTAAACAGGGTAGTTTTCCGCATTTCCCTTTCAGAGGATTTGTCACTGATACATAGAAATGCCTTAGATTTATGGGTGTTGATTTTGTATCCTGCTACTTTGCTGAATTCATTTATGAGTTCTAGAAGTTTTCTGGTGGAAATTTTTAGGTCTTCTAGGTATAAAATCTTATCATCAGCAAATAATGATAGTTTTAGTTCTACTTTACCTATCTGTATCCCTTTAATTTCTTTCATCTGTCTTATTGCTCTGGCCAGCATTTCAATTATTATGTTGAATAGAAGTGGTGAAAGAGGGCATCCCTGTCTTGTTCCAGTTTTTAAAGGGAATGCTTTCAATTTTTCTCCATTTAGAATAATGTTGGCCTGGGGATTAGCATATATAGCTTTTATGATGTTGAGATATGTTCCAGTTATCCCTAGTGTTTCTAGTGTTTTGAGCATGAAGGGGTGCTGTATTTTGTCAAATGCTTTTTCTGCATCTATTGAGATAATCATATGGTTCTTATCTTTGAGTCTATTGACGTGGTGCATTACATTTATTGTTTTCCGTATGTTGAACCATCCTTGCATCCCTGGAATGAACCCCACTTGATCGTGGTGTATTATATTTTTGATATGTCTGTATCTGTTTTGCTAGAATTTTATTGAGAATTTTTGCATCTATGTTCATTAAAGATATGGGTCTGAAGTTTTCTTTTTTGGATGTGTCTTTGCCTGGTTTGGGGATCAGGGTGATGTTGGCCTCATAGAATGAGTTTGGAAGTACTCCCTCTTTTTCTATTTCCTGAAATAAATTGAAGAGTATTGGTATCAGTTCTTCTTTGAAGGTCTTATAGAACTCAGCTGTGTATCCATCTGGTCATGGGCTTTTGTTGGTTGGTAGGCTTCTGATGGCATCTTCTATTTCATCGCTTGAAATTGGTCTGTTCAAATTATGTATATCCTCCTGCTTATGTTTGGGCACATCATACAACTCTATAAATTTGTCGATGTCTTCGGTGTTTTGTATTTTGTTGGAGTACAGGTTTTCAAAATAATTTTGAATTATTTCCTGTATTTCCGTAGTGTTTGTTGTGATATTTCCTTTTTCATCACATATATTAGTAATTTCAGTTATCTCTCTCCTTCTCTTTGTTAGCCTGGCTAAGGATCTGTCAATTTTATTTATTTTTTCAAAGAACCAACTTTTTTTTGTCAATTTTTTCAATTGTTTTTTCTTTGGTTTCAATTTCATTAATTTCAGCTCTGATTTTAATTATTTCCTGTCTTCTACCACTTTGGGTGTTGGATTGTTCTTCTTTTTCTACAGCTTTGAGATATAATTTTAAGTCATTTATTTGTTGACTTTTTCTTCTTTTGAGGAATGAACTCAGTGCAATGGACTTTCCTCTTAGAACTGCCTTCATAGTGTCCCAGAGATTTCGATATGTTATGTCTGTGTTCTCATTCACCTCTAAGAATTTTTAATCTCCTCTTTGATGTCATCTCCAACCCATCGTTCCTTCGGTAGCATATTATTTAGTCTCCAGGTATTGGAGTAGCTTTTATTTCTTATTTTATCATTGATTTCTAATTTCATTCCATTATGGTCAGATAGAATGCAGGGTAGAATCTCAACTTTTTTGTATTTGCTCAGAGTTGTTTTGTGTCCTAGTATAGGGTCTATTTTAGAGAAGGTTCCATGTGCTGCTGAGAAGAAAGTGTATTCACTTGTTGAAGGATGAAATATTCTATATAAGTCAGTTAAGTCTAAGTTGTTCATTGTATTTTTGAATTCTATAGTTTCTTTGTTCAGCTTTTGTTTGGAAGATCTATCCAGTGGTGAAAGGGGTATGTTAAAGTCACCCAGAATTATTGTGTTGTGGTCAATTTGACTCTTAAATTTCAGGAGAGTTTGTTTGATGAACATGGATGCTCCATTGTTTGGGGCATATATATTTATAACTGTTAAGTCTTGTTGGTGTATGGTTCCCTTGAGCAGTATATAGTGTCCTTCTTTATCCCTTTTGATTGACTTTAGCTTGAAGTCAACTTTATTTGATTTGAGGATGGAAACCCCGGCTTGTTTCCTCTGTCCATATGAGTGGTAGGAGTTTTCCCAACCTTTTACCCTCAGACTATGGATGTCTTTTCCTATGAGATGAGTCTCTTGGAGGCAGCATATTGTTGGGTCTGTTTTTTGGATCCAATCTGCTAATCTATGTCTTTTGATTGGTGAGTTTAGGCCATTAACATTCAGAGTTATTATTGAGATGTGTTTTGTATTCCCAGCCATTTTTATTTCTGGTATTTACCTTGACATGGTTTCTCTTCTGATTGTTTTTTACCTTTAGTGTAATACCTCCCTCTGTTGACTTTCATCATTATTTTTCTTTTCCTCTTCATGGAATATTTTGCCGAGGATGTTTTGTAGTGCTGGCTTTCTACTTATAAATTCTCTTAACTTTTGTTTATCATGGAAGGTTTTTATTTCATCCTCAAATCTAAAGCTTAATTTTTCTGGGTATAAGATTCTTGGTTGGCATCCCTTTTCCTTCAGAGCTTGGAATATGTTGTTCCATGATCTCCTAGCTTTCAGTGTCTGAGTTGAAAAATCTGGTGTGATACGAATTGGTCTCCCCCTATATGTGATCTGATTCCTCTCTTTTGTGGCCTTTAAAATTCTATCCTTGTTCTATATGCTAGGCATTTTCATTATAATGTGTCTTGGTGTAGATCTGTTGTAATTTTGTACATTTGGTGTCCTATAAGCCTCTTATATTTGGTTTTCCAATTCATTCTTCATGCTTCGGAAATTTTCTGATATTATCTCATTAAAGAGGTTGTACATTTCTTTGGTTTGAAACTCTGTGCCTTCCTCTATTCCAATTATTCTTACATTTGGTCTTTTGATGCTGTCCCATACTTCTTGGATGTTCTGTTCATGGTTTCTTACTATCTTCATTGTGTGGTCAACTTTATTTTCAAGATTATATACTTTGTCTTCATTGTCTGAGGTTCTTTCTTCCAGTTGATCTAGTCTGTTGGTGATGCCTTCAATTGTGTTTTTTATTTGGTTAATTGTTTCCTTCATTTCAAGGATTTCTGACTGTTTTTTTTTTTTTTTTTTTTTTTTCAGAATTTTGATCTCTTTTTTGAAGTAATCTTTTGCTACCTGTATTTGCTCTCTTATATCTTTGCTGTAGTGGTCAATTTTTGCCTGTATTTGCTCATTTAGGTCATTCTTTGATTCACAGATCATTTTAATTATGAACCTTCTGAACTCCTTCTCTGACATTTCGTCAACTTCGCTGAGCATGAATTCTGTTATTGTAGAATCCTGGTTTGTTTGGGGTATTTTCCTCCCCTGTTTTTTCATGATGTCTATTTGCTTTACTTTTTGCAGTGTAGATCTGAGTTATTACGGATTCTTCCCTATATTTTTTAATACCCTTGCAGGTTGTCTGTGCCTCCCTTTAGCGCTGGACTATCAGAACCTGCCACTGACCCTCAAAGTATGCTACCTGAAGCTGGGTTCACACTGGTTGGCGCGGGCCGAACTGGTTGAGTCTGAGCTCCTGTGGTGGTCTGGGGCTAACAGCAATGGGGTGAAGTTCAGTGGGACTGCCCTGGGCCCACCTGGGCTCAGGCCGAGTTGGCAGGTCTGTTCTTGTTATCTCCTGCTCTGGGGTGGAGGCCGGCGGGACTGGAATATACAGCCTTTTAAAGGAAGGAAATTCTATCATTTGCAGCAATATTGATGAACCTGGAGGACATCATACTAAGTGAAATAAGCAGGCATTGAAAGACAAATGCTGTGTGATCTACATATATATGGAATCTCTAAAAAACTCTATTTCATAGAAACAGAGATAAGTAGTTACCAGAAACTGGAGGGAGGTGGAGGAATGATGGGTAAAGGGTAGATATGGAATAAAAGCCACAAAATTTCTGTTATACAGGAGTAATACATTTTAGTGAGCTACTGTACTTCATGGTGACCACAGGTAATGATCATGTATTGTATATTTCAAAATTGCTAAAATAGATTTTTAACATTCTTACTCTGAAAAAAAAGTTACATTAGTGAGGTAACAGGTATGTTAATTAACTTGATGAAATCTTTCTATAATATATATACATAGATCAAAGTATCACATTTTACTCCACAGATACCTACAATTATTTTCCAGGTATAAATAAATAAATAAATAAATAGGCACAAAGTAATAGAAGTATAAACATAGGTTGGCAGCTTAACAAATATTCAGAAATGGAAGGGTGCTTTTGTGTTCATAATTTTTTGTTACCAAAGCAAGTAATTTGCAATACCACTGTACTCATCATTTTCTTTAAAGCGAAGTAATGTGTACGTGTGTGTATATATATATATATATATGTGTGTGTGTGTGTATGTTTTTTATATATATATGTATATATATATACATATATATATATACATATATACATATATATATGATCACTTCTTCTAAAAAATGTATCCCAGTATAATTTATCTGGGATAAATATGAATTATTATTTTTAAAAGGTATGGACAGATTTATTGAGGACAGAAGAGACACATTCAGGGGACAGTGGGAGCCATCTTGAAAGCAGGAGACAACCAGAATGAATGTATTATGAGAGCACATTTAAGTGGTTCTGATTCCACATATTCCTTTGAATATTTATAATCAAGTACAACCTAAAATATTATTAAACTAAAGAAACTTTAACATTATCCTGAAATAATCTATACTCTTTACAACCTGTGTAATTCTGAATATTCTAAGTAGGCAAAATGAGTGACTCCTAATCTAAGTTAGCATTTACTGGTACAGTAGGAAGTCTATAACATGCTGAAAATTTAAATGAAGAGTTTGAAGCAGTGTTCTTAGTATAAGACATATATGGCTTGATGACATATTATTGACGTATATGTGCTAGAGGAAAGTCTAGAAGAATTCCTGCCAAAATATCAGGACTTGTGGAAGAAGAACAGAAAAGACTTCCAATTTATGTCATTTACTCTTGTGCTATGGGAACAATATTTGTAATAAGCATGTGTTAGTTTTGTCACTTAGAATTTGTTTTTAGACCACTCATTATGTTGCCCAGGCTGGCCTCAAACTTAAGATCGTACTACCTGAGGCTCCTGAGTAACTGGGATTATAGGCAGATGCTGCCTCACCCAGTTTAGAATATATTTCAAAGATATGAAATAGTCCTATTTAGTTACACATAACACGTATGTTCTCATTCACATTGTCTCTTTAGAAAATCCCCTACCAGCCAAGGACATCTGGGTTCCCTTCAGGGTTCACATAAACTGAGTCATTTTGTCTATAAGGCTTCCAGTAAAATTGGAAATCTAAAATAGGAGCAAAAAACTCTGATATGAAAGAGTGTAAATAGAAAAGAAAGGATAGAAGAACTAATTTATTAATCAAATTTAATCTTACTTTGGTCAAGTCAATAGAATAGAACTTTCAGTGTGGTGCTCTTGCCTTTGGTGCAAAGCAGTTTGTACCAAATTACAAAATTTCTACCCTTTGTAATTAGCTTCTGATATTAGAGGCACTAAAGTCAAAATAGCCCACTTCCTAACCACTAGCTGAACCATAAATCTTTGTGCATTTCAACATTCAACTTTAATAAATTCATTTTATTCATCTTATACATTCTCACTATTGGACTCCATATGGCATTTGTTACATAACCAGTAGTTTTAAAAAAAAATTAAAAAGGAACTCATCTAAATGAGAAGTATTCTCCATAACATTATCTTATAAGGTTACAACAGACTTGCAAAATGCTTACTGCTATATTTCTACATTCTGCCAGTGACTTGCCCATAGATTAGAGGTCCCAACACTAAGCTTCTAGTGCCAACAGTGAGTCTCAGTATGTGACCTTGGCCATTCTCTGGCTTTACTTTCTCAATCTATTAAATGAGTGATTTGAACTAGATAATCTCTGAGGTCATTTCCATCTTTATAATTAGATATTATGTGCTTCTAAGTGACGAGAGACTAAAGACATTTCTGCACCAATCTTCGCATGTAATCAGCTGACACTACAATTTAGCATGTCAGACTCTCCTTATGGTATTGTTGATTTGATTATGGTTAGAGGCTGATGTGTCTCTAGTGTGCAGGGCTACAATTGACATTGATGCATATAAAGCAGTTCATGGGGCTTATTAAATCCAGCCATAGAATTGGAATGTTCTGGGTTCCCTTCAGGGTTCACATAAACTATAAATCATCCTAATTTTGAAATCTGACCTTTCCCAGCAATAAGCAAAGACTTCTGGATTTCAAAGTCACTGTGGTTCCTCAGAGCCTCTGAATACCACTTCAGCTTCTGCAAATCCCATTCTGAAAGCCCATCTCTAAATAAATCTTATTGGGTATTTGGTTTAAAGGTGAACTCAAGCAAACCTATTATTGAAAATCTGGTTCCTGGTGCCCAGTACCAGGTTGTGATGTACCTAAGGAAAGGCCCTTTAATTGGACCACCTTCAGATCCTGTGACATTTGCCATTGGTAAGTTCCTAGCCATAAGAATAATGACTTATCTTTCTCAGACTACTGCTTAGAGGGGTGCAATGTGCAAGCTCAAAATCACTATCATTGCATAAGGAATACCTATATTAGTTCACCCAAAAGTCTACTTCAGAGTATAGTGTACAGTAGTGGGGGATTGCTGCCAGGACCCCCTCCCCCATCTCCCATGTGCACACACTCTTACACTCACAGATTCCAAAATCTCACTTCCCTCATGTAAAATGACATAATATTTTCATATTAACCTACACACATCCTCCCATACACCTTTAACCATCTCTAGATTACTTATAATATCTAATGCAATAAAAATGCTGTGCAAAGAGTTGTTATACTACATTATTTAGGAAATGAAGACAAGAAAAAAAGTCATTCTATACAGAGGAATTTGAGGGGAGAATATTTTCCATCCATGGTTGATTGATCCCACGGATGTGGCACTCGCTGATGCACAGGGTTGACTAAGGAATGACTAGAACTGAATCCTTAGTCCATCCTTAGCATTTACTACTTGGGGGGCGGGGAGTCAGATGCAAATGTAATTACTTGGGTTTTCAATGATTTTATCAGAAGGGTGAAAGCTTGATTTTTAAGTAGAAGTTTGAAGCCACTGCTGAGATATTAAACATTTCTTTTTGGCTTTCTTTCCTTATTCCCCTCCCCTCTTCTTTTTAGTTCCCACTGGAATAAAGGATTTAATGCTCTATCCCTTGGGCCCAACAGCAGTGGTCCTGAGCTGGACCAGACCTTACTTAGGAGTGTTCAGAAAATACGTGGTTGAGATGTTTTATTTCAACCCTGCAACAATGACCTCAGAGTGGACGACCTACTATGAAATAGCAGCGACAGTCTCCCTAACTGCGTCTGTGGTAATCGCCCCTTAACCAGTTGTCACATTTCCCTAGGTCGACAGATGTATCAGAAAGAAGTGATTTGTAAATCAGATCATTTTGTAAACACACAGAGGTAGTTTGCTACTTTCAAGGCTTTGAGGATGCTATAGTCATCCTCAGTCATTCTGCTTTTAGAGTTTGTGGTGTTTGGGTTTCTATTTTTGTTTTTGAGAGAGAGAATTCTGTGAGACTACCTTTCACCCCTAATGGAATTTATTTGTCAATGGACACTTTTTTATTGCATTTGCTCAAAGCAGAATAGATTTAGAAAGCGTTTATTGTACATTTCTGGTCCTAAGGAGAAAAACACAAAAGGATTCCCGAAGGCCTTCAATAGTTATTTGACCCTGTTTAGTGATGACTCTTTCTGGAATCTACAAATTGGTTAAATACCTATATTACTTGGCTATTGCAGAATAGTTTTCACAAAACTATAAATGATTTTCTCTGTGAGACTAAATAATTTTTTAAAGTATAGGTTACCTACAGGTTATGCATGAAGTACACAGTTGTCCTCTATCCCATGAGGTCGTAGTAGTTGTCACCCAACAAGACTCTGGCTCATGTCCATGTTGAAAGAATACAGACTTGTGAGAGGCCACTTCTCTAATAAACAGGGAGAAGTACATGTGCAGTTACTTACAAACAAGTGCCATTTCACTGTGTATTATAATTTAGGAAATTGCATACTGAAACCAAATTGGAAATATTTGTTTATGTATCATTGAATCATCTTCAAAAAATTTTAGCTTTGTGTTTTATTTTATTATGGCTCACTTCATTTCAGAAAGAACTACAAATACAAGACACAAAAAAGGAAAATAAAATTAATTTTATTATGACCTAATGAAAATCCATCTACTCCAAAAATATTACTTTCCTCTTAGTCTTTTGTCTCCTTGCTTTTTTGCCCCATTCAGAGAATAGCTAATCTGTTGCCAGCATGGTACTACAACTTTCGGGTAACCATGGTGACATGGGGAGAGCCAGAACTGAGCTGTTGTGACAGTTCCACCATAAGCTTCATAACAGGTGAGCATTGTGTGGGAGATGGTTTGATGACAGAGAACCTTATTTTGAGCAGATACTGAGGGGCCATATCTCCAGAGAGGGTCAGCCATCCACTCATCACTGAATGAGCATCAATTTCATGGGAGATAATATACTTGATTCTGATCATTTGTTATTTGTTGAATTGATAACCTTTAAAAATTAAGACATCATTTTTACTCTTAGTTGCTGCCCTTGACTTATTTTTGCTCTGAGTCATTGCCCTGGACATGTGCTTCCCAGTTGGGATTGATTAGAACAGTGGTATTGCAGGCACACTCAATTGATCTTACCCATGCAATGAGTATGTTGTTAGGCAGCATCCATTTCCTTACTAATTAAGCCAGTTTCAAAGTAACTGGCTGGCTGAGGTAGAGTTCACTGCAGGAGTTTAAAGTAGGCTTTGAAGAGAGCTCTCCTAGATTTGAATTAGCCTCATATCACATGTGAACTGCAGCCAGTTAACTTTCCTAAGCCTCAGGTTTTTTTATGTGCAAAACTGAGAAGACAATGATATCAATTATCTATTATTATTATGTCTTATTCTCTACTGAATATGTTACTTAGCAAAATACATTGTGCAAGTTGAGGTACTTAAAATACTACTATTCTTAGATCACTGAGGAAATTAATTGATGCAGCTATATCATCAACAGTCAGAGAAAACAATGAAAATTAGAAATTCATTAAAACACTAACTTTATTGTTTTAACTAAGAATTTTCAAGGAACTTGTTTTTGGACAATACACTATACTTGTACAGAGTTGTACTGAGAGAATTATTGTTGATGAGAATTATTAGATGATGAATAATTTTGGCAAAATCCTTTCCTCAGTGGACATCTAACTTTCCTCTGTTCAAAAATTATTAACGAAACAAGTGGAAAGAAATCAATCAGATGTGAATTCTTACACAATTAATTTACATGGTATGTCACTTTCTTTACAAATCAATATCCATAGTACTCTTTTTTCAGATGTTAATATATGTAAATGAAAAAAAAAGACTAAAAAGAAGAGAAAATACCAATCCTTGGAAAACCATTGTGCTAACCTCTTGAATGCATTAATAATCACATACTTTATAATTAAACTTCACTGTATCAGTAATTCTTAGAATTCAAGTTTCTTGAGATTAGCTTTCAGAGAATATTGTTTCCTTCTCAGGCAGAACAGCTATCTGAAAAACTTAGCATCTGAACCAGATTCTGTTCACTTCTAACTACAGAGCTTATACAATTATATTAATGATCCTGAACTCTTGCTTTTTATCAGTATATCTAAAATATTGCCTGATATTTGGTTAATAGAGCAAAACTTTGTATATTCGAATACCACCTTAACAGATTGTTTGCAGTGTCTCAGAGAGGGACATCAGAAACAAAATGTCTTAGGAGTCATGCCTGACTGAGTGGCTCAATGTGTACATTTTAAATTAGGGAACTGAATTGGGGTAAAATATGTATCGGTAGAGGTAGGTGCGCATAGCAAGTCCAGATTTTTAAAAAATAGTGATTAATAAATGAGTTATTTACCTTGATGAGCAGTTAACAGTACCCAGCACATTGATCTTTAAGAATTTCTTATCTTTTCCTGGAACAAATAACTCAGCCATACTGACACCAGTGGTCTAAAGTATTATTATCTAAGCATATTGACATAGATGGTCTCAATTCTCATATCTGTTTAAGTATAAATACTTCACAGCATAGTGTCCGAATTAAATATAAATCACTATTAAAATATGTTTTACACTTATTTTTTAAAGCTTATTTTTTAAAGCAGTGGAAATTATATTCTTTTTTTTTTTTTTGCCTTATAAGATTTCAAATAAGGATCTTATTTAAAATAAATGAGTCTTTCATGCTTTATTTCCTTATGAAATTTAATTTAATTTCCCTATGATATTTCCCTTTGAAATTTAATCTAATTGCCAAATTGATATAAAAGGAAATAGGAATAAAATATTTGAATTAATTGTGACTAATTAGGACCTCAATTCTATTATCTTTGTTAGGCAACTTTGGAAGCCAAGTCCATAGTTAATTGTGCTTGGATGTAAAAAAAATTATTACTAAACAAACAGTGACATCTGGTGGTCTTTTAGCACTATGATGGATTTTTTTTTTTTTAATTCTAAGTTGTAAATGACAGCAGAATGCATTACATTTCATGTTATACTTATAGAACACATTTTTACATATCTCTGGTTGTATACAAAGTATATTTACACCATTCGTGTCTTCATACATGCACTTAGGGTAATGATATCCATCTCGTTCTCCCATCTTTTTTTTTTTTTTTCCTACTATGATGGATTTTGAAACAACAACATGGAATACAAAAATCTGAAGACCCGGTGCTTGTTGGGTTTGCTATGCACTGCTGGGCTTGTAATTTTAAAAAGTATTCTTGTCCTCACCAAAATTAGAACATGAGAAAATATCCTTTGAGGAAATATGTGTATAGGTGTTTGGATGTGATAAAGTACCCTGGAATATCTTAAAAAGCTATAAAGAAGACACAGCTATTTTCCTATATTAGAATATTCTGAAATAAGATGTGGGCATTGTTGATATTTCAAGATTATAATGTAAACCATGCTAGAAATGCTAATTCCTATTACCTGAGAAACAGAAATGTGATTTTTTTTATTTTATATACAGGCATTAAAATTTTTCAGTGAAAAATTGTTTTTGAAAGCATAGTTAGTTCTAAATGTTATGAGTTCTAGCAGTATGCTAATGAAGAGAAATCTTCATGATTTATATAAATGTTCCTCCCATTTTTGTTGGCTTTGTCCTGCATTTCAGAACAGATTATTTCATAGTTGTCACGCCAACTTACATGTATAAGTTAAATGTTTCTTAAAATCTCTAGAATTACCAAGTTCATTAAAATATGCTCTCAGAGCTCATATTTTATAAATCTTGTGATGAACTCTCCTCCTAAATTAGCAATTTTTTTAAAATTTCACTGTGTTAGGATGTAAAATAAAGTAATAAACTCAGTGTTAGAATTTAGCTTTGTGAGCCAGACGCTGTGGCACACACCTGTAATCTCAGCACTTGGGAGGCTGAAGCAGGAGGATCTCAAGTTCAAAGCCAGCCTCAGCAATGGTGAGGCACTTAGTAATTCAGGGAGACCCTGTCTCTAATAAAATACAAAAAAGGACTGGGGATGTGGCTCAGTGGGTGAGCGCCCCTGAGTTCAATCCCTGGTACCAAAAAAAGAAAAAAAGAATTTAGCTTGATGGCATGATAAAAAAAAAAAAAATGTATTCTTTCTCCATTACCACTTAATTTGGGCAATACTTCTGCAAACCACAGAGCTGGATGTTGTCAATGATTCTGTCTTGTTATTTTATGGAAATAACATTTGCCTTCTATCCTACTTAGAGTGCTACTATTCTGTTCTTCACCTTCTCTCCTTTTGCTCCTTATTCCCATCAACATCTTCACTGTACCACAATGGAAGAGATTTAATACTACAAGATCCCAAGTATTCCAATACTGCTTGGTTAATAACTTCACCAATGCCTACTAATTGACTCAAACAAGCACACCCAAGCAAGAAAACAAATTAGGAACGCTGGGACTGAATTACATAATGGGGGGCACATAACAGGTCTAGCTGTCTTGTGTTTGAGATACACAAGATGGAGTCCCATGAAATAAATGCCCATCCTATACCCACCCTTCATTGCTTCTGAGAGGTCCAGGAGTCCCTAGGGCCATTGTGTGATGTTAGCTTTAAGTCCCTAAAATGTTTCAATATGGGATTTCATCCTCTCCTGATAAGTACTTTATTAGTCCTTTGTACTAAATTTTATCTCTTTCCTCCCTCATAGCCCCAGTAGCTCCAGAAATCACTTCTGTGGAATATTTCAATAGTCTGTTATCTATCAGCTGGACATATGGGGATGACACCACTGACCTGTCCCATTCTAGAATGCTGCACTGGATGGTTGTTGCAGAAGGAAAGAAGAAAATTAAAAAGAGCGTATGTTTCTTTGAACCCAAATATTAGGCATCTCAACATTTAGTAGCATGACTATTGAAAACCACTAAGCAAACATTTATGTAGACAAACACGTTTGTATACCAACTGGCACTGTTTGGGCTCAGGAAATAGAAGAACCCAAAATTAAATTCTTGCTTGTATAGAAATTATGTTTTAATCTCTAACAGTAAGCTGTAATAGCTGAAAATAACTATTGGTTTAATTTATATTTAAAGTTATGATTTGAGATCATTCTTCAGGATGCCAAACATTTTCAAGAAAATGATAATTAACATATTTCAATATTTTCTCCATATATCACCAACACCTAAATATTTGGATACAATGGGGATATTGATTTCTTCTCTCCAAGTTTATTAGCTTTTTTTTTTTAAGCATTGTGTTCATTAGGATACAGACTAAAATACTGTAATAAAAACAAATAAACAAGATACAAGTTAGTGTGGTTTTTATGATAGCCCAGTACAGGTCACCCAGTTCCTTTCTATGTTGCTGCTCCATCTGCCACTATGTGGAATTGTCATTTGCACAGGGGAAGTTCATCATCATTACATCCATCCTGCAGTGTGCAGGAAGATGGCAAGAGAGGACATGGAGGCCCAGCACTTTTAGAATATGAACTCACTCATTGCTCACGTGATCACATACGCTCCCAGTTGCAGGGGAGGATGGGAAATGTAGTCTTTAGCTATGAAGCCAGGTCTATAGACACAGCTAGGTTTCTTCTGAACCTTTCAGAATGTGTGTATTGGTAACAACCCAACAATATCTTTTCTAAAATCTGCTGTGACTATGTGGGAAAATACTAGAGCAATATCTAATTCCAAATAAGGGAATGGATTACTGAATTGTTTTATCTGGAATGGATATGCATGTTTAAGTCTCCTTGCACTTGGCTTAAATGAGGAATTTATATAATTTTCAGAGAATATAACTTATCTATAACATAATCAATTGTAGATTACAGCACAGAACGGAGAAGGAATGTGTGCTATAGCCCTGTAGTTGAGTAGAGTGGTGTGCTGGTTCATTCAATAGAAGTTTAAGCCCTGGATTTTGATGTTCTTGTAGGTGACACGAAATGTCATGACTGCGATTCTCAGCTTACCTCCAGGAGACATCTACAACCTCTCAGTAACGGCTTGCACCGAAAGAGGAAGCAACACTTCCACGCTCCGCCTAGTCAAGCTAGGTAGGAATACATGGGCAGGTGTAGAAACTATCACACTGGGAGAACTGGTGCTTGACCCCTTAAGTCAGTGAGGGCTCCTTGACTCAATGAAATAATAACAGAAAACAGCTATTCTCTCTTGTAGGCAGAAGGTAGACATTTAAACTACATAAAATTATAATCAAGTTAAAATAAGTTTTTGTGAGTAGGATGTATACTGTGCTGGGAGACAGGGGTATTTACCATTTTTAACAACCATAAATTAATAAAGTTAGTTTTAAAAATGGATGAATGTTAAAGAATATCTAGAGCAGTGTTTTTAACTGTTGGGCAACATTCCCTTTTCATGTAAATGGTATAGAATGCTTTATTATCTTAAATAGACATTCATAGCTAAAATAACCCACATACTAGCTTTTTAAAAAATTGCTATTATTTCATATTGAATATAAAATCAATATGAATGAAAAATATTTATAAGAAAATAATAGATTCCCCTATGTATGTGTTCAAACACAGCTACTCTGAAAGACATAATGAAGTTTCCTAGTGCCTACACATAGCTCAAATGAGTAAGTATATCTTTGCAAGAACTGAACAGTAGTCCTGCATATAAAGAATATTTTTTAAATGATGAAAGGAACAACTGAAAATAAATTAATTAATAATAAATGAGAAAGCCCAGATACAATTGTGCCCAAAAATAAAACTAAAGTTAGAATAAATCAGAAGGCCGGGCGTGGTGGCGCACGCCTGTAATCCCAGCACTTTGGGAGGCTGAGGCAGGAGAATCGCGAGTTCAAAGCCAGCCTCAGCAATGGCGAGGCACTTAGCAACTCAGTGAGACCCTGTCTCTAATAAAAACACAAAAAAGGGCTGGGGATGTGGCCCAGTGGTCGAGTGCCCCTGAGTTCAATCCCCGGTACCACAAAAAAAAAAAAAAAAAAAAAAAAAAAGAATAAATCAGAAGAAATTAGAAGTATTTGCATATGATGAGATAAAAAGGTAGGGGGCTGGGGATATAGATCAGTTAGTAGAGTGCTTGTCTTGCATGAACAAGGCCCTGGGCTCAATCCCCAGCACCACCAAAAAATAATAATAATAATTAAAATAAAAAGAGGTAGATGACCTTAAGTGGAGATAACATGTCAAGAAAACAATAGACTGTAGATAAAGGAAGATGAGGAAAGTAAGGTATTCTTGCAAATGAGCTAAAACTAACTGTGCAGTAAATAGTGTCTTCTAATAGGTGCAGTATCTCTGGTCTAATTCCTAGGTCCCTGATCCATTTTGAGTTGAGTTTTGTGCATGGTGAGAGATAGGGGTTTAACATCATTTTGTTGCATATGGATTTCCAGTTTTCCCAGCACCATTTGCTGAAGAGGCTATCTTTTCCCCAATGTACATTTTGGCATTATTATTACATGTAGCTGTGTGTTTGGGGTCCTGGCTGCTTTCCCCAACTCATTTGGTTAATCAGTAGCCTTTACATTGCAAATTCAGAGGAGTGCTTACCAAAGTAATGTTTTCATTGGGCTTAGTACATGCTTCACTGTCATTCTAATGACATTGTGACATTATGGATGACTTATGGAACCCCGAGAATATAAGGAGAAGTTACAAACTGGTAAAATTATGTCTACATTGGAGTGTAAGTTGAAAACCATCATGCTTTCTCAAACATCATGAGATCTTGAGCCTCCATGTTTCCCTGATACATAGGCCTGTCTAAACCAGTTGGTAAAGTTCCTTTAAACTTTTCAAGAGGAAAAGGCAAGTTCCTAGATAAATTATTTCTACTGAATCAATAAGCTTTTCCTTATTAATATCTTAATATCAAATGGAATATTGTCTCTATTTTGTTCTTCCCTGAAAGACAATCTATACATGATATACCTTTTTTTTTTTCCTGGCAACTAAATAATCTAACTTTTTATCCTTTAGACAAAACATCTATTTTCCAGCAGTAATCATGTTATTGTGGCTTTAAAAAAATTTTTTTAGTTGTAGTTGGACATGCAATACCTTTTTTAAATTTATTTATTGTTATGTGGTTCTAAGGATAGAACACAGGGCTGTGCATGTGCTAGGCAAGCGCTCTACTGCTCAGCCATGTCCCTAGCCCCATGTTATTTTGTTTTATTACCTATCCCAATTTTTCTTAACATAATTCCTTGCCACCTGCTCAATAGGTATTACTGAATTGAATTGAAATAGTAGACCTCAAGGTTGAAAGTAGTAGCTAATATTTAACCAAAATAATTGCATCTTTCATAGAAGTGAAATAGCATTTTACTTTAAAAATAGCTGAATTGAAGTTACTTTTTGTTTCACAAAACTTCATTCCATTTTGTTTCTTCACAGTGTTCATTTTGGTGTACACAGAAGTCATATTAATTCTACTTTACAGGAAAATACAATTTTGACACACAGATTTTCATTTGAATCAGAATGCTCGTTAAAGCTTGGACCAAAACTAGTTGAGTTAAACAGCAGTCCAGCTTCTCTGACAGAGGTCTCTTTGGAAAGGCAATGTCTATCATAGGGGGCAGGATTTGCCTCTGTAGAAAGAAATTAAACTGCTGATGACTATAGTATAACATAAGTTAATCCAAGATGAGATGACATGTGCAAAGGTAAAGAACCCTTTATCAAAATAATTGCCAAGAATTTTCAATTATAATGCCAACAGCAAACATACACAATAAGACACAAAACATCAGTGGTGCTATTTACAAAATGTTGAGCCAGTCCTCCCACAGGGCATTTTAGGGTGCCTGCAGTTTCATGGAACTATGACGGCATGTGATGACCAATCCCTTTGGAAGTCAATACAAATGTTAAAAATCAAGTCTGTACCTAAGACCTGTCATGTTGGAAGAAACTATTGGTCTGCACATGACTATGTTTTCAACCAATAACCAGTCATATCTCCAAGTCTTGGTGAATCGAACTAGAACTTTGGGCCAATGTTAGGAGGATTTAAGAAGTTTATATCAGAGAATCAGTTTTCCAATCTTAAAAAAAAAGGGGGGAAGAAGGAAGGAAAAGAAACAAGAATGGTAAATGTTGGACATACTATAAGACGACTCTGTGCTCATAGAACATTCACTTATTAATTCATCTAACAAATATATATTGAAAACCTTGAAAGCACTGATGAAAAGTCAAACTACTTGTAGCAATGAACCCAAAAACCTACTTTCACTTTCTGTCCACAAATAACTTATGATATAGTGAAGGGTAAATGATATTAAGGGCTTCACAGAGCATTAAAGCAGGGTACTGTGGTACAGAGTCACTCTGTGGCTAAATGTTTCTTTGAGAGAGTCATCAAAGCTGAGGTCTGAATAACAAAAGAGGATCATCCACAGAAGGTTAGGGAGGTGTGCTAGGCAGAGGGAATAGGCAGAGACCAGATTGTACAGGATTTGAAGGCATGGAAGTAGAATTTTACATTTAAAGCAATGAGACATTTAGAGGATATAAAAACATCTGATTTATGGCTATGGCTCAGTGGTAGAGCTCTTGCCTGGCATATCTGAGGCCCTCGGTTCAATCCTCAGTACTACATATAAGTAAATAAATAAAATAAAGGTCCATCAACATCTAAAAAATGTTTTTAAAAAAGATTATCTGACTTACATTTGAAACAATCCCTCTTGTGGCTTAAGGGAGAAAGGATGGTTGAGTCAACAACCAATTAAAGGGTTATTTGTCCTAGTTTAAAAAATAACATTTTAATCCAAACAAGTAGCGTGAGAAATGATGGAAACCTTGACTAAAGTGGTTATAATGGAATGAAGAGAAGTGGACAGAACCGTGGAGCTATTTTGAAGGTTGTGTCAATCTACTATTGGGACAGAGATGGGAAGTGAGAGAAAGAGAAATTGAGACTGACTCCTAGGCGTGGCTCTTGAGCAACTAGGGTGGATGGTGGTACAATTCATTGAGATGGAAAAGTGTAGAAAAACTAGAGGAGTAGTAAATTTGGAGTAAAGTAAGAATCAAGAATTCTTCTTTAGATATAAAAATTTGAGATAACTGTGGGACATCAAAGAGCAGAGGTTAAATAAAGAGATTATTGATAGATATGTTTGGAAATTGGGGAAATTTCTGGGCTGGAAAATCATTTGGAGGCATCTAGATGAGGCCATCAAGTAATAAGATGAAACAGATGAGAAGTGAAGCTCTGGATCTAGCCTACAAGAAACACTTCAGCACTTACAAATTGAGCCCAGGAGAAGCCAGCAAGAGAAACTGGGAAAGACTACTCAGTGAGGAAAGAAGAAACCCAAAGACAGGATTTGCATACCACCATTGTGAAACTTCTGCTTTATCCTGCCCACAGACATGTGCAGGCAGAGTCAGGACAGGAATCCTGTAACTCCAGTGCAAGGAGAGGGTTTGAGCCCAGGAAGGCTTGACCCACTGTACCCCTGGCAGACCTGGGTCTGGACACAAGATCGATTCTTTTTATCCATTTTCTGCTTATGTCTTCCTGAATTGGGTTGTTTTTCTCTAAAACCTTCATTTCCTTCGTAACACATGTAACAAACAGGGGAGTATCCCCCACACCCGCTCTGTGGTTTTCTGTTCCCCTTTTGTAATTTGGACATAAGGACATTGGCTTGATTTTCTGAATCTCAGTCATGAATATTTTTGAATAGATGAGAAATCTTTAAAACATCATTTGGCCACAGGCAAGCAAAAAAAAAAAAAAAAAAAAAAAAAAAAAAAGAATTTGGTACATATTAGATCACTTGTCCTCTCTTTCTTCAGTAGATTGCAAATAATTATGGAGTTTAATAAACTATGATTTCTGACATTATAAAAGCCCAGGTTGGTATACTTGTGGTCTCACTCCCTCTTAAGAACATTCGTTTATTATTTTGTTGAAGCCATGGAGTTTACAATTTCGGAAATAGTTGCTTGAATATACTCAGTCCTTGGTTTTAGTGAGAAATGAGTTAAGTGTGTGAGTCATACCTTAGTGAAGTCTGAAGAAGTCTGAAGTACCACTCCCTATCCACCCTTTCCTGGACTCCTCTCCTAGTATATAATTAACATGTTATTATCTTTATTCTCTTGCTCCCCCCCCCACACACACACACAAAGAGTTAAGTAAGATGAGAATATGAATAAATGGTGTCAAATAGCACAGAAAGAAAAAAAGAAGAATGGACGAATGGATGGATGGATGGATGGAAAGGAAGGAAACAAAGTGTGCATATCTGTAACATTCATTATATACACATCTCAGTTATACACACACCAGTCTCTCTCTCTCTCTCTCTCTCTCACACACACACACACACACACATAGACACACATACCAGACAGTGAGAAAGAAGCCAATAAAATTAAGTCATGAACTTTTTACAAATGCATTCATTCATTTTTTTATTAAATTTATTTATTTTTTATTCTAAGTTGTTTTAAATGACATCAGAATGTATTACATTTCATATTATACTTATAGAGCACATTTTTACATATCTCTGGTTGTATACAAAGTATATTCACACCATTCGTGTCTTCATACATGCACTTAGGGTAATGATATCCATTCATTCATTTTATCAACCACCAAACATTTAGTCAGCTTTTAGTGTGTGCCACACACTATTCTAGGTTCTGGGTATACAAAAATAACAAAAAATTTTGGCATGTTCTAGTAGAAAAAAGGGGGTGATAAATATAGCTACATGGATATTGAACAGTGATGTGTTGTGGGAAAAAATGAAGTGGAAGGAAGCAAAGGCAGTGAGTGCTGAGGGGTAGGTGCAATTTTTGTTGTGGGTAGAGTAAGCATCATTGTGAAGGTGATGTATGAGTCCAAACCTGAAGGTGAGGGGATGAACCAAAGAGTTAAATAGGAGGTTATCAGGTAAGCAGAGGGAGTCACAGGTAGAAAGTTCTGGAAGCAGCAGTGAGCCTGGTAATTTCAAAGAATAATAAGGAAGGCTAGAGTAGAATGAACAAAGGGGAAAGTGGTAGATGGCAGGCCAGAGAGGTAACAAGGGAGCAGATGGTGTGGGGTCATTGAAGAGCATTTTCCTAAGAGAATGCTCCATGGGATGGGTTAACAGAGGAGTCACATGGCTGACACATTTCACAGTAGTATTCTGGTGGGAACTAGCTGTTTAGGGCTGAGGGCAAAAGCATAAGACCAGTTAGGTAAGATGACCATATATCTGTGTTGCTTTAGGCAATACAAGCTTGCACCTCTTACGGATCAGTTAAAAACTAGCAATCTTTTTAGAAATCTTCTTCTTCTCCAAATAATCCAGGCTAGACACATTCCTATTGGTTCATTATAATTAGGCATAATGGCATGATGTGTTGTTACATGTTCATATATACACACAATATAACAGTACAATTTGGCCAATTTCATCCCCCAGTACCTCTCCCTTCGCTCCCCCTAACCACTTTCCTCTACTCTATTGGTAGCCCTTCTATTTTCATGAGATTCTCCCCACACCGCCCCCTCCCCCATTTTTCTCTCTAGCTTCCACATGTAAGAAAAAACACATGACCCTTTACTTTCTGAGTGCAGTTTATTTTGCTTAACATAATGCTTTCAAGTACTATCAATTTTCCTTCAAATTACATCATTTTTCTTTAAGGCTGAATAAAACTCCATTGTGTATACATCCCACATTTTTCTTTATCTAGTCATTCATGGCCAGACACCTAAGCTAGTTCCATAATTTTGCTATTGTGAATTGTGCTGCTATAAACCTGGGTATGCATGTAGCACTGTAGTTTTCTGACTTTAATTCTTCAGGATAAATACCAAGGAGTGATATAGCTGGGTTATACAGTTGTTCCATTCAGGTTGGGCTTTTATGATAAATTATATGGTTCTTCAAAGTCAAGAGACCATTGATGTCTACCCATATAAGAAATTGCTTGCATCAAGCTGGTAGCAATGAAAAGTAGTCACATACAAAATGTATTGTGAAGCCGGGCGCGGTGGCACACGCCTGTAATCCCAGCACTTGGGAGGCTGAGGCAGGAGGAGCGTGAGTTCAAAGACAGCCTCAGCAAAGGCTAGGCACTTAGCAACTCAGTGAGACCCTGTCTCTAATAAAATACAAAAAAAAAAAAAAAAAGAGCTGGGGATGTGGCCCAGGGGTCTAGTGCCCCTGAGTTCAATCCCTGGTACCAAAATGTATTGTGAAGGCAGAGCTGAGAGAATCTACTGATGAATTTAGATGTTGTCTCCAAATAAGTGATAAGACACCAAAACCTGGGATCGGAGCAATTGGAAGGACAGAGGTACAATTTATTGTGTTGAAGATTATAGGACAAGGTGATCTGGAGGAAAGATTGTTAAGTTCAGCCTCTGATGGGTCAACAGTCAAATGAGTCTGTTAAACATTATAGAAGAGATACTGCACAGAACAGGTTGTTAGATTAAGGAGCTTGGATTAGTGGGGACTTCATGTCTGGAAATAAAATTTAAGAGTAGTCAAGAAACAGACTTGAACAGGTTATTAGGAACAAAGAAAGAAAAAAAGAATTCTGTCCTTGGACTAAGTCCAAGCCACTTCAACTTTAAGAAGTAAAGTGACAAGGAAAAACCAGCAAAATAGGATGACTAGCCAGAGAAGCAAAAAGGAGCCCATTAAGGTGTGATGTCATAGGAGCCAGGCAAAGGAGTTTTGAAGGGTACAGGGTACTTGTCATTCTGCAGATAAGTCAGGTAAGATGAAGAATGAAAACTGCACACTGATCTGAGCAACATCCTAGAAGTCACGCAGATTTTGAGAAAAGGGCATTGGGTGAAGTGGTGAGTAAAAGTATCCAATTTGAAGGAGCTCAAAGAGGATGCAAAGGAAAATAAACTCAAGACAGCTGGAATAGAAAAACTTTTGAGAAATTTTATTATAAAGGAAAAGAGAGGAAGTGAACAGAAGCCGAATGATGAAGAATTTATGAGATTTTGTTGTTGTTGTTGTTGTTTCTTTTCTTTTATTGTTTTCTTCAACTGAATGGAAAGAGCTTAGGATAATCAAAACGATTCAACAGAGCAGGGGGGAAAAATCAATGATTCAGATAATTAGAGGTAAGACTTGAAATGATGTCCTTGATTGGGCCAGAAGAGATGGCAGTCAGGAGACGAGCTAGGGGTTCAGGGTGAATCTTCAGTAAGATAATGAAAGACAGAGATGTGGGCACTGATGGGGTAGTCAGTTAGGTGGGGGATGATGGCAGCTGTGGAAGTCTTTTCTGATTGACTTCTTAGGAGGTGAATATACACATTCTTTGGGTTTGTAGAATATCATAATGGTCCTGCAATTCTTCTTGTATAGACCTTTATGACCAGCAGCCACACATGTATTGCTCTCTAGTTTAGATTTCAGTGATAGGCATGTCACTGTCCCATTGCTCTGCACTGAGCTTGAGACTAGCCAGTACCTATCCTCAACACATCTCTCCCCATTTCCCACTGCAGTCTTCTGAGTCACTGCAGTGTGCCCACTGCCCACAACCCTGCCACACAGCTTTGGCACTTCTTTAAAAGCAATTCTGACCACCACACAGTGACTGCATATTTTGCAGGTATCTTATTCTCTTCAATATATTGGAAAAATGTGGATGGTGAACTTGTACAGCAATGTCTGTGAAGTCTCGCACTTGATTACTCAGCAAGTATCCATCCTGAAAAAGTTAGTCTTCTGGGCATTGTAACTTTTCAGGAGACCTTGTTGTTCCCAATATGGAAATGAATGGAAAATACCCATATTTTTTAGAAGGTTTATTTTTATGGAGGTTTTAGATATCATTTCTCAATCTCACAAATTGTGTTACCTTAGAAAAGTGACTCAGGTCCTCTAGATTTCTGTAACCTACCTATAAAATAGAAATCTGGACCAGAAGAATCTTTATATTCAAAGTCTTAGAATTTCATCCAACCTGATTTCAAATAAAGACAACTAGGTTAATGATATAGTAAAAGTAGGCAGTGATCTTTGTCTAAACATTTTATGACATATAACTTTAACCAAATAAAATGCTAGGTTAAAAAAAAAGAAACACACACACACACACACACACACACACACACACACACACATTCATTCCTGGGACCTAAAAAAGGAGGAAGTCAGATATTTTGTTTTGAAACTAATGTTAATGAGAACTTTTTCTCCTTAATCTCTAGCAATTACTTGAGTTGCTAAAACTCTAAATTCACCCAATGACTCATAGAAGGGGATATGACATTTGCTGTCATTAAATTAGACCATAAAAATATATTTGAAAAGTAATGGCAGTTATGTATTTCTAATTACTGAGGAAAATCTTATGTTTTGTATATGGAAAAGACCTAAATGTAATGATGCATTTTTCAGATGCTAAATATTTGCCTGAATTTTTTTTTACATTTCCCAATATTATTTTTAAAATGTTCAAATGACTGATTAAATGAATTTAGGAAAAGAATCTCCCTAAGTTAATGAGAAAAGATCTAATAAACTTCAAGTCTGACAAAGGGTACCATTGTTTGGTATAAATATTCCTCTTCTTAATTTTATTGCATATACATCTTAATTCATCATGAATAATTTCTTGACCTCTTGTTGTTTTTTTCCCCAACAATGCTTTCTTTTGCAGATTTTTTTTTCACTGACTTGAACTTAAGTTATGCAGCCTTCACTACTACCTACATTGCAGATGTTTACTTTGGCTAAATTGAATATAAGTTACACAATTTATGCTGCTTA
Organism: Tamias sibiricus; assembly: GCA_025594165.1. Classification (NCBI taxonomy): domain Eukaryota; kingdom Metazoa; phylum Chordata; class Mammalia; order Rodentia; family Sciuridae; genus Tamias; species Tamias sibiricus. Next base: position 80,176,195 of record CM046661.1, read on the forward strand.
CCTTAGAACTGCTTGAGTTGAGAAAAATAAAAATTTAAAAAGCTGACTATAATATAGCTTTTAAAGACTCGCAATTCATATCAGTATACATGCAGAAGATTCTAGAAATTCTCTCTCAGGCTAAAGATTGAAAATAGATTTTTGTCATGCTGATCACAGGTTAAGATGATTTTTACAGTGTTTTTCTACTGACTTCCCCTTATTACCAATGTTACATATTTGTACTGTGACTTATCAAGCTTAGAGGTATAAAATGTAAACAGAAACTACTGGTCCTTATGGACATAATTATGACCTCATAAACATCATTTGATAGGTGGTTACATCCATGAGTCACATTAAAATAAGAAACAATAACTAGCAGAGAAAGATAGATTTTTAGACAATAAGTACATTGCATTCTGCTCCAAGGTACATTAAGTACATTACATCTACTATTCCCTTTGGAATTCCCAAGAAAAAGAAGAGATTTTCTGCTAAAGCACCGAATAAGAATGACACCACCTCATACTTCACAAAAGGTCACTTTCACTCTCTAGAGACCCAAGGCTACAGCTTGAGCCTCTCATAATCCAATCTAAATTAAATGGTAGAGATTGTATTACAGCCTTCCATTCTGCTCATGTTCTGTGCATGGTACTTGATTCTCTTATGAAATTAGATTAGATTCCCAACCCAAACCTAGAGAGGCATTGAATGGGAGCAAAGAAAAAGAAAGCAGAGAACCAAATAGTTGAGGATATCACCAGCAATGTTAGAAAGCTTTTAGAATATCTAAAAGCAATATTTTGTAAAAAAAAAAAAAAAAAAATAGAAAAAAAATTTTGTAAAAAAGTATTAGAAAGCTTTGAGAATATCTAAAAGTTGCATTTTGTAAAAAAAAAAAAAAAAAAAAAAAAAAAAAAAAACAGCATATTTATCCCCTTTACCATGTATGTAACACTCACATCAATATTGTGGATTATTTTAAGAAAAAGGAAATTTGACATTTTGGAATATGGAACATTAAAGAAGTTAAGATTTAGAATGTCACTGAGCAAGATAGAAAGTGATAACCAGGAGGTAGTCTATAACTGATATCTACCTGTCACTATATAAAATGTGTGTATGATGCCATAAATCTCATTTGCTCTTCACAGCATTGTTGGGGTCTTTTTATACTTCTGTTTTATAAAATAGACTATATTTGATATTTTTTATGGTAAGAAACTATATTGGGTGGCTAAGGCTGACATAATAAAACACCACAGACTGAGATGCTTAAACAACAAAAATGTATTTACTCAGTTATGGAGGTTGAAATTCCAAGATCAAGGTATCAGCAAGTTCAGTTTCTCCTAAGGTGTCTCTCCTTGGCTTGAAGATAACCTCATTCTATGTCCTCACATGGTCTTTTCTTTGTATGTGTGCATCCTGGCATCTGTTTGTCCAAATTTCCTCTTCTCATAAGGATATCAGTCAGATTGGATTAGGGCCCAACCTAATAGCTTCCTTTTAACTTAATCACCTCTTGAAAGGCCCTGTCTCCAAATACAGTTACATTGTGAGGTTTCAACCTATGAAGTTTGGGAATATTCAGTTCATCCCATGTTGGAGATAGAGAACAGTCAAAAAGTGTCTGCATGTCACTACACCCATTATCATGCACAGTTGCCTAAACAAATTTAAACATTAACTCCTTTTAGTCCTGTACCTGAGAATGGAAACCATGAATCCCATAAACCATCCAAGACTGTGGGCCTAAGCTGACATTGTCTTTTCATGGGAAGAGATGAACAACAGAGAGGGATCCTCCAAGCAGCTTCTGCCAAGAATTTCCAGACTTCTGCTCTTTTAACCAAAACCACACAAAGTAGTATCAATATAAAGAATCATTCATATTTTCTTTTTTCACGCTTAAACTTCAAAATCCAATTTGTACTTCACATTCACAGCACCTTTTATTTTTGACTGGCCAGATTTCAAGTGCTCAGTATCTATGCATAGCTAATGGCTGTGTTGGACAACATGGATTTTGCATTTTAATACACTCTCTGGGAAAGATGTTGTCTCAAGTAGTCAAATTTAATCATATCATACCTTCACTTATGAAATGTTGTAATAACTTTGTTTCCTTTAGGATACCAGCATCAAATTTCTGCCTGATTTATTTGAGGAATACACCCATCACAAATATAGTAAATAGTACACAAGCCAATGACTTGGATATGTTACTCATTGACCTACGGAGCTCATATGCCCGTGTAGTTGGAGAAAAGAATACAGTGATCATGGGTGCCATGACTTTGGAACAATTGCTTGCCTCCATATTTTGCCTGAAAATAAAAATTTGCCACGTGGCTGTTAGAAGTCCCAGATCATTTGGAGATTTTCCTGATGATCCTGTTTATCACCTGGACTCAGATCAAAAGAAATCCCTACTCTATTAACTACACCCTCTTCCTTAGACCATAGAGAACTCTTTTTATAATTCACAATAGTCCTTGACTCCACAACTGAAATCTGATTATTTTATCAACTTGATCACCATAAGAAAAGGTAAAGAACATAAAAATTCAACCACAGCATGTCTGAGTTATTTGATGCTGGAATCCTGAATTTTCTAGTTAATAAATCCTGGCTCATGTTTTAAATTGGTCAATAAATAAGATACATTGAATACCTACAGATGGCTTGTTCAAGATGAAGACAGGGTAATTTGTAAAATATAAAGAATCTAGTAGGATCTAGTAGGATTGGGACTTCACTCATAGATCAAATACTTGATAATTAAGCCAACAGAAAATCCCTGAAAGGATAGGTCATCAAGAGACAAAGTCATCAGAAAGGCTTTGGGGAGAAGCTAAGACTTTTTCTTAACCTCAGAATGAGCTGAATAAAGAGGAATCATGTGAGAGCAAGAACACTGCTCATGTCAAGGTCAGTAAGAAGAGTAACTTTACCAGGGGGCAGCACATCTGTGGGGTAATTTGGTGCTAAAGCTAATGGCTAGGTGACATGCAACCAATTTAAGTAAATCTTTAAAATGTGGTGCATTTAGATATGACACAATAGACATGCACAGACAGGATTAACATGAGCCAGTGGCATCATAAGCTGATTTTAGCTATCATTGACAAAATGAGGAAAGAACAGATCAGCAGGGAGGAGGGGGAAAGGACTCTGTAACGATCAATGCATGTGATGACAAGAGCCTGGACATGCAATATATTTAAAATATATATATAACAGAAGATATGACAAGAATCATTAAAAGACATGCTGTCTGGGACTGAGAAGTAAAGGACAGCCTCAACATTTTTCACTTAAGACAACTGAAAGAATGGCTATGTTCATAAGAGAATCAGGAGTAGTAGACGATAGAATTGATTTATGAGAAGGGGAGGCTGCCAGATTCAGTTTTACCATTAGGAATCTGAGGTAATAGTGAGATATCAAAGTAGGCACAGATGATTGATTGAGTATGCAGGCATAAAAAGTTGCATCTAGAGACTAGGTTTTGGGTAATGTTCATATTGGATAGCTAAACTGATTTTATCTATCTACCAAGAAGAGAATTATAGACACCTTGGGGATTCTGAGTATAGTCTAAGAGATTCGCTCCAAGGAGTGATTCTGTAGTGTGCATTTTTTAAAAAGAAAAAAAAAATCCAGCATCAGCTTAACAAATTGTCCAACTCTGCCCCAAGAGCTTTACACTTGCTGCCAAAGATCACGTTCTACATGAGTCAGAACTACTGTAGGACTTAGTCTCATACTCAGGATCCTACTAGCAATGATAATTTTGAACAATGTGGGGGTGGAAATTGACCTCTGTGTTTCATCAGAAATTCTCAGTTTCGTTAGTTTTTCTTTGTCAGAAGAGAAGTGAGACGATACAGTATCTGGAGAGTGGATAATTCATTGCAAATGAAAAAGGGATCCTGACATCAATTGCGAATTTTGCTTGCCAGAGACTAACTCATCTCTTTCCTCCTTCAGCTCTCCTGCCTAACCTTGTCAAGTTGCCTCTGAAAAGAAATATGCTTCTGTTTAGTTGGACTCAAGTTGAAGTTACCTGCAATAAATCAAATCAAAACTGATTTTGACATACTTCTTGTTTCTTGTCAGGGCTACCATGATAATATTCTAGAAGGAAACTCAAAACCTTCCCACAAAAGATATACACCTTTAAAAGAGGTGAACAGGTTTACAGGACTTTTTCAGACACTGCTAAAATCCAGGCACTGGGGAGCAGTCTTGGGAGAGTGGGGTAGGAAGTGAAACAAAATCAAATAACAAGCAGTGGAAGACTTCAAAAAGTGGTTAGTTATCTTAAAGGGACATACAGGTGGGCAGAGTAAGATACACCATGTCCAAGAAAGTAATGTAAAGGGGTTCTGACAGCAGGTAACAGGGACCCGTGGTTCATACCTTGAGTTCAGTCAGGCTCAGCACTTTACCTACTGGAGGAACTAGAGGAGAAAGCAACATCTAAAGGACAGTTCACAGGCAGAAGACCAGGAGAGATTTAGGAATGGGGGACAAGACAGAAGAGCACTTATGAGAAATGAGGAAAGGAAAGCGTCCTCAGGCAACCAAGCCAGTGACTCAATTACTGAAAATGAGTATGAGGGACCACAGCTTCCTTGACTAGTGGGGTAACTGATTAACACAAAATTTCTAAGATAAAAATTTTATCCCTAAATTGTTTTAATTATCCAAGTCACCTTCTATCAATCCTTTTCTTAAAAATAAAACAAAACACATATTTTCTGTTTAGCTTAATCCTTCCTAATTTTGACTGAATTTTCATGAAGTCCTCTCTCTGACTGAAGTATTCCAAATAGTCTCCAGGGAAAGGAAGACAGGTTGTTGGCTGATTACCAAACTGAATCTTTTCTTTAGAAGGGAGCATGCCACTTTTATTTTCCCAGCCTTTGTTAAGTACATATTTTTGTATCTCTTCCAGAAAATTCTGTATTATCAAGACAATGCTAATTCCAGGACAGATGTTAAAAAAAACTATTAATAAATTAGGGCTATAATAAAGCTAAAGTAGAAAACAGAAGTGTTCCAAAAAGAGAACTATAAATGGGAGGGGGGGAAGAGCCAAAACCTTTTGCCTTCCGAGTAAGAGGACCGCCTTTGTGAAATATTTCAACAGCGTTGTAAAATGTTTATGGGCTCTTAACTGCCTGTATATGGATTTTTTTAATATTTACATTCTTGTTAGTAAAATAAGAAGGAACACATTAAATCATTTTTAAAACTTTCTTTCCTTAGAACCAGCTCCTCCCAAGTCCCTCTTTGCAGTGAACAAAACCCAAACATCTGTGACTTTGCTGTGGGTGGAAGAAGGAGTAGCTGATTTCTTCGAAGTCTTCTGTCAACAAGTTGGCTCTAGTCAGGAAACCAAACTCCAGGTATTGTACGTTTTGACTTTCTTTTTCTGAGTTAATTCTGATTAAGGTTAATTATCTGAAAGGAAAAAAATCACCTATTTCTTTGAACTACACAAAGTAATTTGCTCTTTTGTGTTTCAGTGACAGAAATTAATAGTATGCTTAGAACAAGCTCATGTTATAATAACCTTTTTTGATCTTTTTATTTTTATCTTCTATTCCTAATCCTTAGTTCTTCTAGGACATGCAAAGGAATAAAGGAACTGATTCATTTTTCTTATTGGTCATTAAATTGATCAAGAGGATGAAGAAGCTTCCCAATTGGCAATTTTTAAAAATTATTGTATAGAACAAATGGTAGAATCAACACTTGCTATCAAAAAAATTTCATATACTTGTATATATTACATATGTGTAGAAATAAGTAAAATATAAGTGCCACAAGAAAGTCATTCTACTAAGAGACCTTAAAAGAAACATACACATCTAGTTAGTAAGGAGGACAATTTTGTTGAAAAACAAGTCTGACAGTTATGACTTAACTTTTAGAATAACAAATAGCAGAAACAATAAAACACTGTATTATTCACTAGGTTGGGATGAATGGAAGCAAAGAGAGCAGCTCTAAGTGTAGCAAAGCCACAAGAAAAAAATATTTTAGAGCCAGAGGTAGAAGGAAAATGGCAGGTTGGTGAGGAACACAGCCTCCTATAGTGTACAGGCTAACACTATGACCATGAATCATTGGTGCTTTTTAAATTATGAAGCTTATAAGATGGAGGGGGAGAGGGAACACTGGGAGTTTTATGCTGAATACCAAGATAAATAACTTTGATTCCTTCACCCCTTTGATATTCTCTTCTACAAATTTATCTCTTTTGATCTGTACTGAGCTCTTTTCTACGAATCCTTTTTGAAAGTAACTGCTCTGCCAGTAATGGATTTTCTTCTCTGTAATTACAGTGATGCCTTCCTTTGAGAACATAATGGTCAGTGAGCTACTTACCGAGTTCTCTTAGCAAGTTTTTCTTCCCCAGAAATTATACTTTTCTAGAATAGCAGAAGATATGAGAATGGTAAACCAGTGCTGATGGCTATTATCTCTTTAGGCAGGATCTTCTTCTGAAAAAGAGTGCTGTGCTAACTTCTCCTTTTGTATGGGTCAGCAGTACTTGTCACTAATCTGGCCATCGTTCCACCAAGTTAGCACACAAAATTGCTATGCTTTGATGGGTGCTGTTTAGTCAGCTTCTGCACCTCTTTGACAAAAATACCAAATGAGAACAACTTAGAGAAGGAAAAGTTTATTTGGGGCTCATGGTTTCAGAGGTCTCAGCCCATAGATGGCCAAAACCATTGCTCTGGGCCCAAGGTGAGGCAGCACATCATGGTGGAAGGACCCAACAGAGAAGAAAGCTGCTCAGTTCATGGTGGGGTCAGGAAGCAGAGAAAGAGACACAGGGAAGATGTACCCTGTGTACAGAGAAAGAGACACAGGTAAAGGACACAGGGAAGATGTACCCTTCCAGGAAAAGCTCCCAGACTCCTTCAGACATACCCCATCTGCCTACAGTTACCACCCAGTCAGTCCATTAAAACTAGGATGGAATGATTAGGTTACAGCTATCACAATCCAATCATTTTACCTCCAAACATTCCTGCATTAATATAGGAGCTTTGGGGGACACCTCATGTCCAAACTATAACATATGCCATATAAAAGTTAAAAATGCAGACAAATGAGTAGGGCCCTTAAGATACAAATAACTGCAACAGATCAAAAACATAAAGGCCAACAACCCAAAACAAACACTTTATAGAAAAATAAATACAGAATATTACTGAACATGAAAATTTCCTCAGTCTCACTCATGACAATAAGGAAGCGCAAAATAAAACTAAGAGACAATATACTGTGTTGGAAAGAATGTAGAGAATAGGCATTGTCACATGTAGGTGGCAGGTAGGTAACTTGGAAAATGTCTATGGAGGACAATTTTTCAGAAACTTTCAATGTTAAAAATGTATATTTTTTGACCTAGCAATTCAAGTGCTAGGAATATATGAGTGTATGTATATCTATGTATGTTCACATAGTTTTTCAGTTTGAATATGTGTATATACACATACATATACATAATTAAGTATATCTATACATGCATATGTTCTGACATGTATGAAATGATATTCACTGTAACACTGTCTACAGTAGCACAAAAAGTCAAAGATCACTTAAACTTTCATCAATAATAGAGAGTTGGCGAAATAAAATGACTATTCAATGTGTTTCTATCATTCCTTAAAAAGAATAAAGCAGTTTAATCTGTATTGATGTGGAAGAAGTGCCAAAATATGCTGATAACTAGAGAAAGAAATAAGCAAAACAATGTAAAAACTGTGTCATCATTTATGATTAACTATGTCTTATATGTTTATACATCCATAAAATGAATATAAGAAGAAAAAAACACCTGACAGCAATGAAGTGGGTAGAGGAGAATAGAAAAAGAAGGGCGTCTTTAAAACATTTTTACAATGTCCACAGATTACCTTCTGAACTATGAAAAATAATTTTAAAGACGAAATAGATGAAGAATTGACAGAGCGTCTTTTATTTTCTGCATCTCCAGGAGCCCGTTGCTGTTTCTTCCCATGTTGTGACCATCTCCAGCCTCCTCCCTGCCACCGCCTACAACTGCAGTGTCACCAGCTTCAGCCATGACAGCCCCAGTGTCCCCACATTCATAGCTGTCTCAACCATGGGTATCTACATACATTAATAAATCTGGTCTTTAGAAGTTATTCCTTTCCATATCTTCTTTATCTGTCCTTTTAATGGAACCAATGTTCCCTTGGGGGGAAAAAATCCAAGTTGTGGGGTCAGGAAGCCCTTGATTTCAATCCCAGAGTACTTACTAAAACTCCTGATTTGAGAAAATATATTTACTGTATCTGTGCCTTTGCATCTTATCTGTGAAATTAGAAAAATAATATATGCATTTTTAGGTGATTTTGAAGCTTAAAAATAAAATACAGAAAGCCCCAGCGTATGCTACCTGAATGCTGGTTGCTGCCACCACCTTCATCACTGTCATCATCCTCTTGTGCAATAGTAGGCACAGGACCCTCATCAACTCAACTTCATCTGTTTCAGCCTTGGCCATCAGTTAGCACTGATCAGAGAGTGGCTACCGTAAACTCAAAGCAAGAAATTGCCTAATCCAGAAATAAAGTGTAAATGGGCCAGGTAGAAATTAATGAAGGGTTTGGGGGTAATGTTTGCCTACTTATTCTTTTCTGAGTTGTACTACACATGTTGTTCTCTGGTTTGTTATTCTTATTCTGCAGTTTGAGAACCTCTATGAAGCCTCCTGAAGTAAAGCCACTGTTCCTATCACATTATTTCTTCACAGGGTTCACTCTCATTTCTATAATATTAGTCCTCTATTTAGCTGCTATATTCAGTGATGACTAGAATGATTTTTTTCTAAAATATTATTATAAAAAGGAATTTATCTTCATGAAATTAGTTTTTTAAATTAATTTATTTATTCTAATTAGGTATAGTAACGCAACCACATCAATGTTTATAGCAGCTCAATTCACACTAGTTAAACTGTGGAACCAACCTAGATGCCCTTCAATAGATGAATGGATAAAGCTTTTCTTTCTTTCTTTTCTTTTTTTTTTTTTTTTTTTTTTTTTTTTTTTTTTGCTTTCTCTTTTTAATTTTTGTTTTTTCATTAGACAGGACAAAATTGACCTGAAAAATAGTTTAATGGTGTCTCCTTTCTACATCCTATTACATCTTTTTTTGTTGTTGTTGTTGTTGATGGACCTTTATTTAATTTATTTATATGTGGTGCTAAAAATCGAACCCACTGCCTCACACATGCCAGGCAAGCATTCTACCACTGACCTACAACCCCAGCCCCTCCTATTATATCTTTCTATGTATACTTTAATTTCTCTTATTCATTGTCATCTCCACAGAAACCTAGTGCAACAGGTGATTTTATTAAGTTTATCTAAACGTGAGAAAAATGACACCAGAGGGCAGAAAGAACGGCTTCCCCAAATAGCAGGTAGCACTCAAGCACACCTGAATAACCTCTTCCACCATGAGACTATTGTTCTTTCTGCTCAAGCACCCCACCCATGAACTGGAGCCCATGGTCCAAATGGGAAGTCACAAATATCAGAGCCTTAGGGATCAGCTTCTTGGTTTTATGATCCATGCACAGGATGGTACAAATCTCTTCTGGCCTACTTCGAAGAGCTTTATAAAGCTATTCAACAAAATTTTTCTGCCTTTGATATCCTGCTCATCCATACAGTATAAAGAACTGGGCAATGCATAAGTGCCACAGTTGATAGACCCGTCATTATATTAAAGTATATGAAAAGGGCACAACCCCTGTCTTAAGGACCCTCTAGCTTATTAATAGGTTTAATCTCTTGGGCTGTGCAGATGGAAAACCTCTGAGCATATGGCTGCAGATCATCAGAATGCCTGCTTCCAGTAACTTGTTAAGCGCTATAGCAGATGGTAGCTCGCTTATGTCTTTTCCATGTACATTATTAGTTGTGAGCAAAGTATTCAGTTGTACTTTCTGACTTTAAAGTCATGGGCATAAAATAAAGAACCTGCCACCTTCTAAGCTTGTGAAAATGTTAAACAATGATAATACATGATAATGACTTGTAGATTGGTAGTTTTTAAATGAATTTGAATCATGACATTCTTCCCATTTTACAGTTCTCCTTATAAGAAAGAACATCCTGAATGACTTTTGAAATAGGCTCAATTATTTCAGCCACCTGAACACCATTTGTCAGTCTGCTAAGTCATAGTTGAGCTCGAGGTCATTGTTAGCTTAAGTTGTTTCATGTTTTCCTATTATAATCAGCATAAGTTCACTGCTCCTAAGATTAGATGAAAAGCAGTGAATGGTTCTGTTGGTTTCCATATAATGGAGTCTATAACTGCAATGCCTGGTTTCTCTTTAGTTACAGAGATGAATCCTAATGTGGTAGTGATCTCGGTGCTGGCCATCCTAAGCACGCTTCTCATTGGATTGCTTCTTGTTACCCTCATCATTCTTAGGAAAAAGCATCTGCAGATGGCTAGGTAAGTTAAGTTTTGTTAATATTTTATCCAACCTTTGAGGTATATTTTCACTTATGTATGTACAGCTTTTGCGGACCTAAACTGTATAACAATTTTATTTCAGATTCAGTGTCTATTTCTCTTTTGTGTGTGTTCTAAGTAAACTAATATTTTAGAAAATATTGCTATTGTGATGGTAAAGCAGTGGATTGCTGTTTACAAATAACAAGACCTCTTGCTATCAATCCTGAAATTTTAAGAAGCCCATAAGTAGGGATCATTTGGGCACATTCAGACATATTTGGAGTAAAAGAATGATCCACACTGTTTGGTATGATTAATGAAAGATGCTAATTAAATGGAAGCCACAAGAATAGGAGGCTGGACACAGTGGAGCATGCCTGTAATTTTCAAACAGCAGGAAGATTGTAAGTTCAAGGCCAGCCTCAGCAACTTAGAAAGGCCCTAAGCAACTTAGCAAGACTCTGTCTCAAAATAGGAAATAAAAAACGGCTGGGGATGTGGTTCAGTGGTTAAGTGCCCCTGGATTCAATCCCTGGGAAGAAGAAGAAAGAGGAGGAGGAGGAAATTTAAAGATGTATTTAAAGGAATAGCTGACCTGGACAATAAAGCAGATAAACATGGGATGTCATGAAAGTAGAAAACAATGGCCAGTTCTGAATATGAAAATCAACTGCATGAAAACTGGAATTTGAATAAATCTTAGTACAATGAGGAAGGAGTTAGTATTATACTGTAGCTGGAGTGTGGAGCTCTGAACTTACACTTTTTTAAGGTACAGTCCTGATCTATGATCTGGGTAAAATTGGGCAGGCCACTGAAACTTTATTCAGTTTACAAATATTAATTGATACCTACTATGTGTCAGACGCCTCTATATTCTAGAAATGGAAGTATATGACAATAACAAAAATTCATGTCTTTGTGGAGCTTGTATTCTAGTCAGGGAGATAGACAACGGAAAATAGAGCTATAAGGCACAAAATTGCATATTATGTTAGCAGGAGTTAAGAGAAAACAATAGAGCAAAGTAAGGGAGATTAGCAGTACCAGAATCAAGAGAGGAGCTCTGAGAGGTGGATAGGTTTCACTCAAACAGCGAGATTTTAAGGCTAAGACTTGAAAAGCATGGAGTTAGCCTTGTGTTATCTTCAGGAAGAATGTGCCAAGTAGCAAAGGCAGCCCATGCACTGCAAAGACCCTGGGGCCAGAGCATGACTAGCATATTCATATTCTGCCATGACTGGCAAAGAGGCCAGTATGACTAAGGCAGAGGAAGGGAAGGGAAGAGTAACAGGTGATGTCAGATCTACAGGGTTTCATAATCCATTGTAAGGACTTGGCTTTTACACTGAGTAAAATGGGCAGCCATAGCAGAGTTTGGAAGAGAAGATTAACAATATCTGATTTGTGTTGATATTTTCATTTTAAGAAAACAGGCGGGCTGGGGTTGTGGCTCAGCAGCAAAGCGCTCGCCTTGCACGTGCGCGGCCCGGGTTCGATCCTCAGCACCACGTAAACTTAAATTCATTGCATTGTGTACAACTAAAGTAAATAAATAAATATTAAAAAAAAAAAAAAAAAAGAAAGAAAACAGGCTGTACCGAGGCAAGAAAAACCACAGGTGTATCAGCAGGGGGCGTCCTTACAGTAATCCAGACAAGACGTGGTAGTAGTTCAGTCCAGAGCAGTAACAACAAAGGGGAGGGAGAAAAGACCAAATTCTGGATATATTTTGAAAATAGGGGTGATGGGATTTGCTAAGAAATTGAATGTGGAATGGGAATGTATAAAGGAGTCAAGGATGACGACAGGTTTTGGTCCTAGAAGAATGGAGTTGCAATCAATTGAGAGAGGACTCCAGGTAAAAGCTTTCAGAATTGGAGAAACATCAGCTTTGGAAATACTACATTTGAGATGAATTGTATGTACAGGTATGGAGTAAACAGCCGTACATGAATGCCTGGTGTTCAGGAAAGAAGTATTGGTTTTGAAGATATAAATTTGAGAGTTGTTAGCAATTAAATGGTATTAAAGCTATAGACTAGGCCAAAGTCAGAGTGTAAATATAAGTAAAAGAGGACCCTCAATGAAGCACTGGAGCAAACCAATATGAAGACTTCCAGGAACAAAAGAAGATGACAGCAAGAGATAGGCAAGAGGCAGCCAGTGAAGTAGAAGGAAAACGAAGTGGTGGCCTGGAAGGCAGGAAAGAAGCTATACCAAGAAGAGGTGATAACAATCCCTGCATAGTGGACAATCAGGAGCAATAATTCAGTAATAACATAGCATGGGAAGTATGCAGTAAATGTTCGTGCATAATCCTAACAGCCAAAGGGTGGTAACAGATGTAGTAATGGAAATGATGGTATTTATGAGGGTATACTACAGAATTTTTGTGATGCATATAGCACATATTTAGCAAGGGCAGTTCATCCAGCTGGTCATTAAAGCCAAGATTCTTTGGCAGTCTAGTGAAACCTACAGATCCCTTTAGAGAATAATTCTTTCTTTCTAAAAGCATAAAATAAAACATAGAATTATATAATTATATTGAAACATGAGGCTCATAATTTTAAAGTATATTTTGCTTTTTATTAATACATTAAATAATTAATTTCTAACTCATAATTTCATTGGGATGAATAATAGTTCAAGATATATATGACAAGTCTATTATATAAAAAGTATCTGTAATTTTTATTGTTAGCAAATCACAACTACTGATGTGGTGGTTTGTTATCACATTAATAATACAAGAAACTTTTAAATTTCAGTTACAGTTTGTAAAAATTAAGATTTACCTTTTCTCTACTTAAGTTCATGAGCTCTAAATTTTATCTTTGCATCTCATATTAAGAACTTTTGAATTTGAAAGTAAAAGAGATCCATATGTAGGAAATCAAAATGGGAAAATACATTGGTAGTATGTAATTTTATAACATAATACAATAATATTAGTATGTATTTCAAAAAAGAAAATTATTCTTAGAATATTCTTAGAATAAGAGCAGTCAGATGACTGAAGTAATTAATTTCAAGGCTGAATAAGTCCATCAATTTCACATATAGAAAAAATGAGAGGCTGGGCCCAGTGAGCTATGTTCTCAATGCATATTAGTCAAAAGGTAGAGAAGGCAGGAGAACATGTTTACCTTTTTTCCCAGGTTTTTTTGTTGTTTGTTTCTTGTTGTTGTTGTTGCTGTTGCTGTTTGGTACAGAGAATTGAACCCAGGGACAGTTAACCAGTGAACTACATCCCCAGCCTTTTTAAAATATTTTATTTAGAGACAGGGTCTTGTTAAGTTGCTTAGGGCTTCACTAAGTTACTGAGGCTGGCTTTCCTCCTCCCAAGTTGCTAGTATTACAGGCATGTGCCACAGCACCCAGATCTTTCCCCTTTTGAGAAAGTTTTAAAAATAAACAAAAACAAAAAACCTAAATAATCTCTTTTACTAACAGATTAATTGAAAGCATTTTGGATTAGAGGTATGACAGAAACCAACCTATTTCAGTGCATACCACCCTTATCTCAAGTGATAAATAATAAGAATACCAAAATATAAGAGGGGGGAAAAATCAAAGTAAGCAATTCAACTTGGTCCACTATCACTATAGGGAGGGAGGAAATCAGAGTGCTATAAAACAAAACTTTACCCAAAAAAAGTGCTATAAAGGGACTCTCAGTTTATCTAGGAAAGTTTCTATACCTTACTAATGAAGGTTTTTTGAAAAATATCATTTCCAAATAGTGCAAAGATTTATTTTAGGATCACAAATGCCTTTTGACAAAGATTATGAGCTGAATTCTTCTGGACTCAAAAAAGTTGATTACGGGTCTTACAAGAGACTGTTTCATTTTGTTTTATTTTTCTTTTTTGCATTGAATGCAAGGAACACATAGAACTTATATCAGCTTTAAAAAAAAATTTAATGCTGTCAGATAAGCCTGTAAAAGTTTTCTTTATTTTCATGTCAGGTAAAGAGTGCTATCTCAAGCAGTAATGTTGATTGTGGTTCCTTTCAAACAGAGAATGTGGAGCGGGAACATTTGTCAACTTTGCATCCTTGGAGAGGGATGGGAAACTTCCCTACAATTGGTGAGTATTATTTTAGAACAAGCCTGTAAATAGCTTATCTATGTTGTGTGGGCTCTAAACTTGATTTTACCATCGTTAGAGATAAGTAGATTTGTCTGATTGTTCTTTCATGATTTCAGTAACAGTAGACTTTCAATGGCTAGATTTCCACAGGATATATTGGTTTCTATAAGCTTAATATAATACTGAAGTGGAGAAAATGCCCTAGTCTATTCTGTATTACTATATTGAACAAAGAACTAATGCATTCCTGCAAGGAGCCCATAGCCAGGCTAAGGAAGGAGGCAAATGCAGGAGCCACACTGAACGTGTGGTAGCTAAAGACCTGAGGGGAGACTGCATTGAAGTAGGATAAGACAGAGCAGCATCTCCATTTAAAACTCACATTCCAATGCCTGGGCACATGAGCCACCACTTCTGTTAAAAAATTAAGTAGAAATGTACAGCCCAGGGCTCTCAACTCTCATACTTACAGGTTAATAAATATCAAAGCCAGAGATGTCCCACAAGAAAACATGGCCTTGTTTTTCTTTATGCTTGAGTATTAAGGTCCTATGAGGAGGAGGTAGTTGGGGAACTAGAAAAGCATTGTCAAGAGATTAAATTGAATGATATTATACCTAACAATGAGAATTGACAGTCCTATCCAGTTCAACTAAACCCAGTAGAATCACTAATTAAATAAACATTGAACATGAAGCCACTTTCCTGATATGACCTAGTTTGTTTCTGTTGCAAGCAATCACGCAAAGTATACTTAAATACATACATTTCCTATTAATCCTTGGTAAATGATTTTTCCCCCGTTTTCTAACCCCCAAATGGTAAAAGGAATAGATTTGATAGACTAGACATTTTACCCTACAGAATCAATAAGGGAGAGAGTACTTTTTATAGAATATAAATGCTACTTCCCTGAGTGAAGATGATTCCCACTCTAGTTGTAAATCTGGTTGAAACAGGATTCTTTGTTGATGGACCCTTATTTTATTTTTTAAAAAATTTATTTATTTATGGTGTTGAGAATTAAACCCAGTGCCTCACATATGCTAGGCAAGCCTCTACTACTAAACTACAACCCCAGCCCCTGAAACAGGATTCTTTTTAACAAGACAATAGTTGTGCTGCCTTTTCTTTTCTTTTTCTTTTTGGCAGGGGCGGGGTGCTGGGTTTAAACCTGGGGGCACTCAGCCACATTCCCAGGGTCTTGCTAAGTTGCTTAGGGCCTTGCTAAATTGCTGAGGCTGGCTTTGAACTTGGGATCTTTTCATCTCAGCCTCCCTAGCAACTGGGGTTATAGGCGTGCACCACCACACCTGGCCTGCCATTTCAAAATTTTAATATGAAGAGAATTTTGCTATTAAAATACAATTAGTCCAATCATAAAGAAAGAGAATCTCATAAACCCTTGATGGTGAAATTTAGGAAACATTAGTAAATTTGTCCAAATATATCAGCACTCATCCCAAGATTAAGAGATCGACTTAATGATACCTGTTTCTTGCCTGGCCTGTAAACAGGCCTCATCCCAAGAGTGGTGATGTAGCCATCTAGGAACTGACCCAATTGGACACATGACTCAAGAGAGCTATGTATTAACTAACTTCATAGCCACTCACAATTTGTAAAACTTACGGGAGACCAGTTTGGGGACAACTGAGGGAAAAGAGAATTCACTTCAGGACCTTTCTATCAAATCAGGTAAATTCTCCTACTGCTCTTGGCAAGGAGAGTTTTGCCGGCAGTAGCATTTTCTGGCTGACTGAGAATGGATATCTCAGTGGGGATTTGTAACCAAAGTGACAGGATGACAGCATCTCCCCACCATTCTGAGAATAACTAGAGCTGCAGCCACAGGATATTTTTAAATCTACATGAATGGATGTTCTGTTTTACAAGTAGCTTGAATATCTGAAATTGGACTCAAACCAGGCATTTTAAATCAAGAGTCTGAATTAGAATTAAAGTATAACTAAATAATTTTGTTCCCACTCAGCTGAGTATCAATGAGATTTTTAGACTCTGCAATTGATGAGCTGTTGATATTGAATGAATGATAACTGAGTATCATAATATTCCTCTGCTTTAAGAAGCATGTTTTAGAAATTATGTAGCAATTTAAACTCAAAATACAGAAAGTCACATGTAATCATGCAGTTTAGAATGTATCCCAAAAGCTTAGTCTACATCAGAATCGTTATAAGTAAGTAACTTGTCCATTTATATCTCCACATAGAAGCTGCTATTTCGCTATCAAATGAGGTTATAACAGTTCCTTAAAATAGGTTTAAGCATTGGAAGGGTAATATCTAAGAATAAGACATACGATAAAATGAGCCATTTAAGAGCCTCATTTAACTGAATGCAAAATGTAATCACCTAATAGCAGACTAATTGACAAAAAGTAAGTTCAAAGAAATCTATCTGATTATAATAAGCTCTTGTGTGAATAAAAACTGATTTTCTCAATATTGTAGCATTTAAGCCCTCACTTTTAAATTTCACAGAATGAAATAATATTTAATTGTAATTAAGGTGCTTGTTATATTAATTGATCCCAGTAGGTAATTTACTGATATCTGTTCACAGTTTATATTACTAACTCTTGCCACTTTTTCATCTTTACATCTGTTATCTATTAATGCTCACAGGCGTAGGAGTATATTTGCTTTCTTAACCCTGCTACCTTCATGTCTTTGGACTGATTATCTTTTGGCATTTTATATTAATCCTTGGTAAGTGATTTTATTTTACTGTTTACCTAACACAAAGTCTTTAAAAGCTAGCTTTCACAAAGTAAACAAAAAGAAAATTTTTCTTTTTGATTATTTCATATATTGGGCAGCCTCTAAAATTGTTAATCATATATTGAAATGAATTAAAGCAGTAATGGTACCAAGACATCTGTAACATTTTTCCCACTTAAATTTTCTTCTTGTGATGTTCTTGGCAGGATTTTCTTTCTTTTATTACTTGCCATCTATTTCTTCATAGAGCCAATGCATTGCCTCTCATCTGTGTAAATGATGCTTTTCATTTTCCTTCCCATCCCCATCTATTAGAGACAGAGGAATGTGGTATGGTAGATAATTAAGTCTACACTCTGTATTTGGGACCTCTTTTTAAAAAATAATCTGAACTTACTGAATATTGAATAACTATGTATAAGCCTCTTTGTATAATCATTTATTTTCCCCCATGATCCTGCATAGAGTATTATAGTCCCATTTTAGAGAGATGAAAATAGAGATTTAAGAGGAATAAGTGTCTTAATGTCATATACTATTTCATAAGAAATCTGGGTGCCATCCCAAAGAATTAAGGTCACCATATTATATATATACATGTTTATAGCAGCACAATTTCCAACCACCAAATGATGGAACCAGCCTAAGTGTCCATCAACAGATGAGTGGATAAAGGAAATGTAGTATAATACAAAATGGATTTTATTCAGCTATAAAGAATGAAATTATGTCATTTGTAAGAAAATAAATGGAACAGGAAAGCATCGCGTTAAGTTGAATAAGCCAGACTCAGAAAGTCAAGAGTCATATTTTCTCTCATATGTGGAAGCTAGAGAGAAACAAAAGAAAAAAGGCTCTTATGAAAGTAGAAAGGAGACCAGTAAGATAGAAGAAGGAGGTTCAAGAGAGGGAGGATGAGAGGACAAGGGGAAGTATTGGGGATTGGAATTGATCAAATTAAATTATGTACATATACAAATGTGCCACAATGAAACCCACTAATCTATGTAATTATCACATACCAATATAAAATTTTGTTTAAAAAGTTTTAAAGAAATCTAACCCTGATATCTGTTCTTTCCTCTGTAAAAAAAAAAGCAACCTCCTTTCATTTTTTATATTCTTAACTTCATTTTAATAATCAAATCTTGAAACATATTCCTTTTGTTTTTCTAATAAATAATAACATAATAATACCCTTGAACTCAGAGACTAAAGAATCCAAAAGGGTCATTTCTTTTCCCAAGCTATAAGAGAAATGTTAGCAGTTTTCCAGGGAGCTGACAAAAAAAGTCATTGTCCTTAACATTAACATATGGTATTTAGGTCCTAAGCTGTGTAAAGGCAGATCCAGAAATGTAGGCAATTTAAGAAGGACTCAAAATAAATCAATAAAAAAAATCTTGTGAACCAGAAAGATAGTTCATGTAGAGTGGGAGGGAGATGAAAGCAATCTGGAGAGGTATTCATTCAACTGCTCAAATGTTCTTCTACTTCTCTGAGGACAGAATAAATACAGGAAGCAGAATTTAGGATTTCAAATCACAATGGAAGATATATAAAAAATGAACTTTAGGAAAACAGAATGTTAATCCCAGAATTTGTATTTTCTTTAAACAAAATGAATAGAAGAGAGCTTTGGAAGCAAAGTAGACAATGATGCATATGTAACAAAGTCAGAGGAGGCCCATTTACTGTTATCTGTTGTTATTCCAACTGAAGTGTAAATCTCATTATAATCAATCATTTCAGTGTTTTCAATAATTAGCATCCTATACTTTTCAGTTTTGAGCAGTGCCTGTAAATTTCATTTTACCTCTAAAATATACTTGACTTTCAACTCAACATCTACCAATCATCCTCAAGGATTCTACCTATCTTTACAACACTTGTAATGAATACACTTGAAGTATCCTCCAAGGATTTAAATTAAGACAGAATAAAGTTGAACATAATTTTATGTTCATTTCCTTCATTTCTCAGACTTTCTCATTTTCCACAGTTCTTTTTTAAGTTTCTATCAGGTGGTTCTGTGCTTATTTGAATGTCTTTCTTAAGGTCCTACCGGTGAACACATCTTCTAATTTTATCCATCCTTTCAAAGTCTGTTCTTTACATTAGTGTTCAAATAGCATGAGACTCAAGTTAGGGGGAAAAAACTTCAGTTTTTAGAAGAACCACCCTGAGATTGTAAATGGTTGTCTCCAGGTAAGAAGAGATGGCAAAACATAGAGAATATGAAATAGAAAATTCCATGCATATCAACCAGTGAAAGTATACAGAATATAATTTATGTACTCAGCCCTAAGCTTGTGCTATGTCAGATACAAAAGAAAGCTTTATGGTTCTAATCCCTTCAAGTAGAACTCAGTACTTACACAACCACTCAAATTCCCTGCCATTGGCTTCCTCCCATGATTTGTGGATATTTTCCTATGCTTTCATTGCTAATGAGTCCTTTTGAATCCTCCTTGAGGTATGTTTGTCTTCATATTTCATCTACTCTGTTAACAACTGCCACAGATAACAGAGCTGCACCTCACATGCTTCCTAACACCCTGTTCAGCTTCCTCTCGAAACTGTTGATTTCTTGGAAAAACACATTCCTGTTGATTTTGTTAAACCCTCCCATTATTCTAGTGTCTTGTGTGGAAATCAGGAGTTGCTCACATCTTTTCCATGAGTAATAGCAGAAGCAGTGTTCAGCACTGCGCCCAGTTAGGTTAGTTTCAGGATTGTATTTTGCAAAAATTTCTGACATAAAGATCTTGGAGTTTGTTTCTTATTAAAAGAAATCATCTAATTGGAACCAGCTCTGTCTAGTTTCAAGGTTATTACTTCTTGTTACGACCACAGGCACCCTCATGCTGTACTTAAGTATTCATCTGCTTGTTCTGACTCCTGAACAGTTGGCATTTTAAGCATAAAGCAACATTAAGTTTAAAGTGCTTGGCTTCACTCAGGGTTGTTTCTATTGTATCTGGAGAATGACACATCCCTAAAGGGTTTTTTTTTTTTTTCTTTTTAATTTAAGATGGTTTCTGTTTAGCTCATGAAAGAGTAAGTAGTGCTTGTGAAACTGGAGACTTTTAGAGTTCTGTTTTAACCATAATAAATCCTATGTCTTTGCTATTGCTTCATGTTCTACTTTGGAATGAATGCCAGCATGGCCAAGGTTGCCACAGCCCTAAAGAATTAAGAAGAGTGCATCTTAGCTTCTTGAAGTCTTTGGGATTTAAAACCTTTCCTAATATAAGTGACAGAGAAAATTAAAAGAAGTGCACGATCCTATATGCATACATATACTATATGTCTGGTGTTATTTGTTGGTTATTAGGAAAAGCTTTTGTGGTGAAAAAGTAACACCCTATACGTCACCTAAAATGTTCACTGCAACAGTCATGCACACTAGCTCTTTCCATAATGTTGCTGAATTAAAATTGCTAGTGAAGTCTTAACATGTTTACAAGTGAATTTTTCCTTGTTTTAGTCTTGCAATTAACACAGCAATTAAAAATGTAGGAAAATTCTATCAATATCTCTGTAGAGTCTCATAATTCAATCCTGTCACATTCTTTCCTATCTTCAGATATGGAAACACTTTGGAATCAGCAAGATCTAAATAGAACAATGAACACTGTACACAAATCATAAAGACATCTACTTAACTGTGGCAATATGTCATGCAAAATATGTGATATAGAATTTTACATTACATGGAAAGTGCACTCAATAATGAATAAGATTAAAAGAAAAAAATGTGTCTTCCTTCCATTAATCAGGTTTCTACACAGCTGTTGAATAGTAGCAGCTTAATATTTCAACACTGAATTTATTCAGTGTCACCCTCTCACATACATTTGTTTCCTCTAGTTTCCCTTCAAGATGTTTAGATAGGAAGCATTTTTTTGTTCACTCCCAATCTCAATATATGTTGGCAGCTTCGTGCCTTTACCAGAGCTGTTATCCAGCTACCCTGACATTACTCTTTCATAAAGTACTAAAGTTGCTGTCTCTTACTACACAGAGAAAATGTGGAATTCCTAAAGTTGCTAAATTACTATCACAAGAGCTAAAATAAAAAGCATCAATAGGTATTTGTTTTAGTCAGCTTATTTGCTGCTGTGACTAAAAGATCTGACTAGAATAATTGTAGACGAAGAAAAGTTTATTTGACTCATGGTTTCAGGGGTCTTAGTCCGTGGAAGGCCAGCTGCATTCCTAGGGGCTTGAGGTGAGGCTGAACATCATGGCAGAAGAGTGTGGAAGAGAGAAACAACTCACACGATGATCAGGAAGCAGAGAGAGCCCACTCTTCGGATACAAAATATATATACCCCATAGCCACGCCCCCAATGAAGCACTTCTTCCAGCTACACTCCACCTGCCTCCAGTTACCACTCAGTTAATCCCAGCAGGGATTAATTCACTATTCAGGTTAAGGCTATAACCCAATCATTTCTCCTCTAAACCTTCTTGCATTGTCTCACACATAAGCTTTTGGGGGACACCTCACATCCAAACCATAACAGTATTTTTTTAGGTTGCCAAATGCCTAAATGATATAGCTATGCCCAACATCACACTGGCTTGTTGAAAGGATAAGGGAGAGGTAGAGTAAAAACTAGAATTTAAATTTCCCTCTAAATTTCAAGTATGGACGGCAAAGAAAATAAGGAAGGCAAAATAGGAAAGGAACTACTGAGCAGATTGTCTTTACTTAGAAATGGAAAGAAATAAAAACTACCCCCAAACCACTTACCTTTATAGATGTTGCCCTACAATTCCTGACCCGCATGACTTCTCCATCCACAAGCCTCTTTGCCCCAAACAGGATATCACAAGACCAAGTCTATTATCCAAATCTTAATTAAATCATTGAGTGAAATTGTGAGGATAACATGGCAAAGATGTTTGTTTCAATTCAGTTCAATTGGATTGCGTTCATTGACCATTGTGCTTCTTGAGGTATGCAGGACTTTGGTCTTGCAGGAGGCCTGTATGCACCTCACAGTCTTACAACATGAGAACTGCTCCATTTACAAAGTGCAATGAAAGCACAGAGAAGGTACTACTTTGCTGTCCTGAGGCCTTCAGGAAGAGAGGCATCCAAATATTCAAATAGATTCAAATATTTATTTATATTTATTAATATAAATAAATAGTTTGGTACATGAGGTATTTCTATCACAGCTGGTTATTTACTGCAGATATTTATTTTCTGAAAACTTATGTGCTTCCCTTAAAAATATCTAAAGATCTTTGAAAATTCTTATAACAAACATTTACTATGATATTATACAATTATGTTTTAACATTCATTGTTTATATAAGACAATAAAACACAATAATGGTTTTTCAACAGATACTATCTTAGCATTAGGTAACTTAGGTTAATTATTTTACCTGTTGCATGAAAACAATTACCCTACATACCTTAAAGCAAAAGTAATTAAGCAAAGCATGCATTAGCATTTCCTGTGTTCCAGTTTATAGATTATTAACAAATTAATAAGACATGTATAATTCTTCAAAATGTTTAAGACCTGATTCAAAAGAATAAAAGCAATACTATAGGAGAATTGTAAATTACATTGTAAATTACATGTCCACTTTGATAGCATGAATTCACATACCCTGTGAAAATGTCAGAAAAGTTTATTTTAGTCTTTAATTAAGAAACCAACGTGTCTTCTCATCATTAGTTCTCCCTCTTATTCCCCAATTCTTCCCTCTTGCCTGAAGAACCTGGAATAAGAGGTAATAGACTTCTAAATATTTATAACATACTTTAACAACTTACTCACCAGGAGTAAAAAATAGTGTTTCCAGAATCGGTTCTTTGGCAAATATGAACTATGAAGTGCAAGTATGTTCCTACAATCTAAGAATCTTTAAAATAGATTCTGAAATTATTAAACATTATAGTCTCATATAAGAAAAAGTAATTTAGCAAAACCTGAGGTATATTTAATGAAAATTAAATAAAATTGAGGTGCCAATATAATTATTTAAAAAACTCTTCAAGCTTAATCATTACATTAATCAATTCTTTTGCTCAAATAAATTTGTCTTTTTTTTAATTTCTCAGGAGTAAAAATGGTTTAAAGAAGAGGAAACTGACTAAGTAAGTATTTTTTACTATTTCATTTAAAAATATTTTTATAATTATGATCTTAACCTCCCAAATCTTTAAAAAAAATTGCTTGTTTTCAAGCAGAAGGATGCTTAAGAAAGAAGTAAGTACATATTATGAATATATGGTTGGAGAGACCTCTAAGGAAGTTTATTATGGAAACCTTGTCAGGAGTAAAGACCATTTTTTATCACATGAACTCTGAGGAAGAGTGGATTGTTAAGAATTATAAAAGTCTTGCAGAAGGAAGTGTGGAATTCTAAGCATGTGAAAATCTAATGTTTAGCAATATCAAAGGTAATTAAAAAAAAACTTGCCAGTTTGTATTTTGAAATTCTGTGTTTATTTCAGGGAAAAGCTTTCACATTATGATGTTATAATAAATACTATGCTAATTCTGTCTCAGAAAAACTTCTATAATAAATAGGAGAGAGAATTCCTCTAGGTAGTTTGTGGTCTTACATATCCACTAAACTGTTAAGCTTATGATTCTGTTGGGTGAAAATTAGCCATCAGTTGGTTTCAAAAGCCTATTAGATTATCACCTCCAGGCCTTATCTTAAAATTCCACACATGAAGAGTAGAACACTTGCCAGGCACAGTGGTGCACGCCTGTAATCCTAGTGGCTCAGGAGGCTGAGGCAGGAGGATCACAAGTTCAAAGCCAGCCTCAGCTAAAGCAAGGAGCTAAGCAACTCAGTGAGATACTGTCTCTAAATAAAATACAAAATAGGGCTGTGGGTGTGGCTCAATGGTGAAGTGCCTCTGAGTTCGATATCCAGTACCCGCCCCCCACAAAAGTGGAACACTTTTACAAACTGAGTTCATTCTTGACACTTTCCTTTAATAGGCTGACATCCACACTTATATCATGGCATAATCCGTGACATAATCCAAAAGAAAATTTGATGTAAACACATTTTTATTTAGCCTTGAGTCGCTTATAATTTTACAGCACAAAGATGCAGGATAAGTTCCCTATGTTATTTAAAATTGTATGCATTCCATTGACATACACCAAGTGGCATA
The DNA here is from genome assembly GCA_025594165.1 of Tamias sibiricus. Classification (NCBI taxonomy): domain Eukaryota; kingdom Metazoa; phylum Chordata; class Mammalia; order Rodentia; family Sciuridae; genus Tamias; species Tamias sibiricus. Next base: position 80,200,722 of record CM046661.1, read on the forward strand.
GGAGGCACAAGGCCAGACTTTACAGATGAGAGTCACTGTCACCTGGAAGAAATAGTTGACACAAGTAAAAGGACTTTGTTGTCTACAACTATTGGGTTGTTAAGTGAGCTAGAGAAGCATAGACCACAGCATTCAGAGGACAGGATCTCAGGACAAAACAGGGAGACTCTTTCAGAGCTTGCTCCTCCCAAGACCCAGTTAGAGACAAGAGGAAAAACTAGACCTGGGCAAAAGACTTGGTAAAGTTTAGGAGTGATGGGCCCTGTTCACAAGTCAGAAACCTCACATCAAACCAACTTCCTGCCTCTTCTCATTGTCCCCCAGCCTCCCTCTTTCTCTATGTTTCTCTACATCGATTTGCCTTCTCTTTTCTTTTCCTGTTTTACTCCAAATGCCATATCACCACCATATCCCCCTGGATCCTCTTTTTTTTTTAATCTCTACTTACTTTCATTCCATCTTCTTTTCCTTCACCTCTTCTCCCCTTTCCCCTCTAATTCTTTGTCCTGCTGGTCCCTGCTCCCCTCCAAACTTTCTTTCTGTCTTCTTCTGCCGTATGTTTTCATGTTGATTCTGCTTCTTGATTTTGCTTTTTCTAACCTAGAACTCTGTTCTTAGGTTCTGCCTTCCCTATATATGCTCCCATTTTCTAGATGAAAACTGGAAGTGTTAAATCTAAATTTAAGGTCGATGGCCTTCTCAACAACAGTGGACAGAGACTGTAGTCCCTATGGTGGTCATTACAGGACAGGAGTCCCAACTTTAGCCATTCTTTTGGAAAGATAACAAGTTTGAAGTGGGAAAAGCTTTGAACTAGGACTCACCCTGCGTGGTTCTAGACAGAGTTCCACCACTTAGTGGCCTGCTGACCTACCTACTTTCCTCCCTCACCATTGGCTCTGTCACTGGGAACACTGGGCTAGTGTTGTCCATGGCTACCTTGGGGATCAACCAAACAAGATAACATGTGAATATTTATGAACTGTTGAGTGATTTATGAGTACAAATTATTATTGTTAAGTAAAACCATTAAAGTTTAAAATTGTTATCTGGGAGGTTTAATGCCCTTTAAAATCTACTAAAATCTTATCATAAAATAGTCAACCAATTAGCTGATCCATGACTTTAAGCAAATATCTATTAAATTCTATGTAATTTCTAATAAGACATAAGACCACAGAGAAATGATATGAGCTGCACAACGTGGCATGAGACTAAGGGAAAAGTCAACTATGGACCCTGCCAAGGTAGAAAGTCTTGGGTTAGATGACAGAATATGGCATCCTGCAGAATCAGAGAGCGGGTTGGTATAGGTAGGTTCCTGAAGAGATAAGCAACTACAGAAAATAAAACAAATCCTATTCTCACACATACACATACACACACACACACACAGAAGTGAGAAATTCTGCTATAGATGTAGAAACATAAGCTTGCATATATTACTTGATTGAACCTCTGAGCCAGTTCAGTACTTTCATAGGTATGCAAGCTTCTAAGTATGGCTGTCTCTCAGGTGAGACCCTGGTAACTTCATCCTGCTGAACTAGCCTTTGCTCTGGCGATAATGTAGCTAGCCAGCAGAATGATTCCTTATATTATTAAAGTTGTTCAAACTCATAAGTTTCTTTACAAATTGTATGTCAACCTTGTAAGATACATAGGAAAATAGTATTTAATCAATGACTATGATGCTTCTCTGAAAAGTTAGGTAATTCTCAGGATCACATTGGAAATAAATTAACTGTAAGCCCATAACTCAAACAGGCCTTTGAAATCTAATCCTTTGTTCTTTTTTTCTTTTCCTCTTTCTTTTTTTTTTTTTTTTTTTTTTGGTACCAGGAATTGAACTCAGGGGCACTCGACCACTGGGCCACATCCCCAGCCCTTTTCTGTATTTTATTAGAGATAGGGTCTCACTGAGTTGCTTAGTGCCTTGCCATTGCTGAGGCTGGCTTTGAACTCGGGATCCTCCTGCCTCAGCCTCCCAAGTGCTGGGATTACAGGCGTGCACCACTGCGCCCAGCTGTTCTTTCCCATATATTGGAACTTTCTAAAAACACATGTACATGTAGACATATATATGTAAATAGGCATATATATGTAAGTAGGCATATATATAATATTTTATTGCTAGAGTATTAGCAAAGTATAAATCTAGAAATTTCTATTTCAGGGAAGTTTGGTACATATGCCCCTCTTTTGAATAATAATGTTTTAGAAACTGTTAAAACCAAAAATTAAAATGAGAATGAGTATTAACCTTGGAAAAGTAAAACTTTTATTGTCCCCAAGGAGGATGTGCATGTTTAAGAAGTGTGGTATTAAACAATATTTAATACTTATCAACATTTCTTTGTGTTTCACAAAGCCCGGTTCAGTTGGATGACTTTGATTCCTACATCAAGGATATGGCCAAAGACTCTGACTATAAATTTTCTCTCCAATTCGAGGTGAGTTGGGTAAAGCATTCTGGACCTTCCAGAATGGGTGGGACTGGGGATTATGGGGTTTGTGTTGGGACCATTGTCCTGCTCAATGGGTAGTGCCTGCCTTGTGGTGATCTTGGCCTCAGCTACTGGCTCAGGCAAAGTTCATCAACCTTTGACCAATAGGCCAGAGCTTGAACGGCACAACTGAAGAGAAAGAGAATAGATGCATGTTCTGAGATAAGCAAATACAGGTCCAGGAGAAGCAATCGTTGAAAACCAGGGAATTTTTAGTGTGCTTCTCATGCAACTTGGGCCACAGTGAGGGTGGCTGGTGGAAGAAACTAACTCCATTTGTGTAACAGCCTGGAGTGGGGCTATCATAAGCTCTAGGATTCCTGGCATGCTACTTATTTATGCAATTTCATTTTCTTTCCTTGAAAAAATTGGGGACAGAGAGTAACACATGATTTGTTTAAAAAATAAAAATTTACCAAAACCTCTTTTTTTTTAAGCACACATATTTCTTTGAGTCTATAAGACTATGTGTTAGAATAGATGGAAATGAGTAAGTGGGAAGAATAGTTGGTCTTTACTTGTTCTTTCTACATTAGCTCACAGCTCATAACAGCCTATAATTCTAGAAATTTCCATAGCATGTCTGGAGTGGTCAATGATTCAGGATGAAGGGAAAGATAAAGTGACATTTCTAAATTCTGGAGCTTTTTTTTAAGCCCAAGTACTCTTTCCTGTTAAAACAGCTGCTTTTGCTTTATTCTTTGTATTCATTTCTTCTTTCCCTTCATTTGTCAAGGACAGCTTTAGTCTATAACAAGCAGCAATAGTCCTGGTATGAATATTCTTACAGGGAATTTGGGGATGAGAAGAATTTAACATACTATCAAATACAAGCCCCCTAATTGCCACCTGTGTTGTGAGAGATTCCACACAGAGCCTGCTCAGTTATCCATCGCCTACAGGTGATGAACAAATTATAGATGCTATACCAAATGTTAAATCACAAAGAACTGAAATTCAATTTGAATCAGAGACCTAAGGTGAGGACAGCATTTCAGAAAAGTCTATCAATTAAAGAAGAGATTTTATAAGAAAACAAGAAGCTGAAACTCTGCAAAAATAAATAATCGAATAATTCTGATAATGGTGAAGAAAATGACGATGTAGCTACACTTCCCACCTTCCCACGTTCTCCTAATTCCTTTGAGATTAAATTTGTTGGTGGCACAACTAATATCATTATCTCTGCTGGGAACTCACAGTTAATTACATCAAACCCACATGTAACTATTAATGTGTTTCTGAATTGCATTGTTATTTTTAAAAATGCAGTAAGTCATTTTCTAGTAAAAACAAAATATTGTTTTAGTTGTGAATGACAAAAACACAATTTAAATAGGCAAGTCCAAAGGAAAGGGGGATTTGTTCAAAAGTCATTATGGTATCTCATATAATCAAAAGAAGTTTGAGTAGCTAAACCATACAGGAGTGTACGGAGCATTCCAATCCCAGCAATGTCTGAAACCATGGGCTAGACCCCAGTAAGCCCCCTATTTGTATTCTCATTTCTGTTCTTCTCTCTGCTAACGAACTTCTTTTTCATAATGGAAAGAAAGGCCACCAATGACACCTGAGCATCATCATCCTCTTGTTTTCGTAATTTCCGAAAAGAACTATATTGATCCTCTCATGTCTAGTTTGCAGATTAACAGGGGATGGACCTGCCTGGATCATGGTGCCCATTCAGACCAACTGCAGTCAGGGAGGGCAGAATCACATAAACTCTTACTGGAGGAAGTAGTGTGGCTGAATTAGCTACCAAAGGAGGGCATTGTTCCCAAGTAGAGAGGGCACTGGGAGGGCAAACAATAAGTAATTTGCAAACTAGCTTCAAGTGCCATAAAAATATGTAAAGCACAGGGAATGAAATTGACCACATTATATTATCATACCGTGTGCATGTATGAATATGTCAACAATGAATCCCACTATTCTATATAAATATAATACACCAATGAAAGAAATTTTTTAAATAAGTAAAGCATAGTTGTAAATTTTATGTGCTAAATGTTCAATTTATCATATGCTAAGGGCTTTTATGCATTTGATATGTAAATTAACACATTTAGGGTTTATAAGGACGGGAATGTAATAAAATAGCAATCCAACGCACTACCATTTGCCAATAATTACTATTGATAAAAAGTCACACTTTCTTAAACCTCAGTTTCTTCACCTATAAAATGGGCAGGTTGAACTAGATCAATGGTTCTCAACTAGTCAAGTACCAGTCAGTCCCCCAGAGGGAATTTGGGAATGTGTGGGAGTTGGATTTGGTCCTTATAGTGGCTTAAGAGAGGGTACTAATAGTATTTAAGAGGAGAAGGACAAGGATGTTAAATGTTCTTCAGTGAGTATAACAGCAAATAATTGTCCCAGACCAATAGGGTTCCACTGAGAAATGTTAGACTAAATGTGGAACAAAGATTCAACCAAGTTTTACAACCCACGTGTATTATTCAGGGTTCTCCAGGAATCCAACAGGTTGCGTAAATAGCCAATGAAATGTACATGACGAGAGAAAGAGATTTGTCTTAAGAAATTGGCTTACACAATTGGGCAAGTCTGAAATCAGGATGGCCGGCTATCAGGTTGGAGACCCAAAGAAGAGGTGAGGTTGCACTCTTGAGTCTGAAGGCTATAAAGAGTTAGAATTCATTCCTCCATAGGGGAGCTGTCTTTTCGTTTTAAGCATTCAACTGATTGGATAAGGCCCACCCAATTTATTTTTATTTACTTTATTCAAATGTTCATCACATTTTAAAAATACCTTCATAGCAACTCCTAGACCAGTGTTTGACCAAAGATCTGGGTACTGCAGTCAAGCCAAATTCGCATAGAATTAACCATCACTCCATGATTTGAAGAAGTATTTAGGATTTTATTTATTATGAAGATTTTAAATTTATCTTTATTCTTAGAACACTTTCAACCATATATGTAATTTATTTGGCGCCAACTCTTTACATGCATGCATATTCCAGTGGGAAAAATATAATTCATTCTCTAGGAGTCTTTTAAATCACAGGCTTAGACTGTATGTTTTAGACCAAGATTTGCTCAACTAGCGGCCCATTCCTTTTCCAGGTGACATCCTCCAGGCATTGCCAACTCTCAACTTCACCTCATCCACCAACGTCTTTAGGTTCAGTGTCAGCTATTTTCAAAGAGGCCTTGTGCTCCTATGCCTAATTTCTGGGTGTATGCCAAACCTTTTACATGGAAGCCCTCAAGTTTTTCTGAGATACACTAATAGCCATTGAGGTTTAAGGAAAATAAAAATGTTTCCAGCTCTTACTGGGGACCCAAGATGGCTGAATCAGGTACATCCAGTGGTTGAACAGTTATTTGTTCTGCATACCTGAATGTTTATACTACTTGTATTCCTTTTGATACTGACACTGAAAGATCACTCTCACACTGAGAAATTGCATCACTGATAAGCATTATACAAATTGAGACTAATGTCTGGATTTACATATATTATCAATACAGCTATAAGTCATACATGAAGCTATATAAGTTGCTAATTTGAGTTCACTGAATAAATCCCTTTTTCACTCTGCATCTGATTTTGGATCTACTGAAAAGATTGATTATCTTTCTGACAAAAATATACATCTTTTCTTAAAGAGGTTTGGGACCAAGGCATTAAAATCAAGCTCCTCATTTCTGTTGTTTCATATGAGAAAGCTTTTGAAGAATCAGACTTCAGAGCCTGACATGTGAGAACCCTCGACACACACCACATGCTGCTTGTTCTGCCTCTAATTTCTGGGCTTTGTGGTTGACCAGGATGCTAGTAAAAGTCCTCAGCACCTTTGTTCTGAAATATGGCTACAGAGATCAAAATACAGCTAGATATTGCCAACCAATTCACAAGGGATGATCTTTGCTTTCTGGTAGTAGCCTCATTTGCAACTGTTTTTACTTGAGGCCTTGGGTTCCATCCCCAGCACCACAAAGGGGGAAGGAAAAAGACAAAAAAAAAAAAAAAAAAAAAAAAAAAAAACAGGCACCTTAGCAGGCCCTCCCCAACATTCTTATTCCAAATGATCTTCTAGACCTGAGTTTTCTGACTCTTACTCCTTCCTTCCTAGATTTTGGTCTGTTTCCAAGGGCCTCTCCTAGTAATGTGTGCTTTGACTGGAGTGCTACCCCTAAATCACATACAAGAGCCCAGAGACAAGATAAGTCTCTCCTGAGACTGATTCCCTTCTTATCTCATCTTTCATTACCCATTTCAGATTTCCATCATAACTGTACCCTACTTTTTCTTTAGGATACCTGTTAGGAGTTGAACTGTGTCTCTACCAAAGATAGGTTGAAGCCCTAACCTCTCAGTATCTAATAATGTGACCTTATTGGAAATAAGATTGTTACAGATGCAATTTGTTAAGGTGGGTGATACTGGAGCAGGGTGGGCTCTCAATTTAATGTGACTGGTATCCTTATAAGTACTGTGCTCAGCAGTTGTGCCCCTGAAGCTCCCTGACCTTGTAGAAGGATAGCCATGGAAAGACACAGAGACAGAGCAAATCCCTTGACAAAGGCAGGGACTGGAATGTTCAGCTGCAAGTCAAGGAAGGCCCAAGATTGCCAGAAACCACTAGGAGCCAGGAAAGAGCAAGGAAGGATTCCCACTATCGGTGTCACAGGGCAAATATTCCTGTGACACCTTGGTTTCAGACTTCTGTGTTCCAGAACTTCAAGACAAGAAATTTCTTTTGTTGTTAGCCAACCAGTGTATGGAACTTTGTTATGCAGGCCCAGGAACTAATACAATTCTTCACTAGGTAGCTTGTTCTAAATGCTTTCTTCTCCTTTGCATTTACCTGAAAATAACCAGACATCGTCCAATCCCATTGGATCTTTTTAACTGCTACAGACAGAACCTTTTTTGTTTCTTCACACTTGTTCTGTCCCTATGAATAAGTGCTCCAGTAATATAGCTCATCTGACTCTCAAGTCCAACTTATCCCACAGCAAGCACCAAGTATTGTCACTTGCTGACATTATTATAAACTCCAAGACTAGAATACAGTTTGTGCTCTTCTCAGATGATGATAATGCAGGTTAAGAAGCTGAATGCCTGTGCTCTCCCAGAGTTCATATGCTGAAACCCAGACTCCAGTGTTACAGTACTTGAAGATGGGCACTTTGGAGGTCCTTAGGATTAGTTGAGGTCAGGAAGGTACAGCCCTCATGGTGACTGCCTACAAGCCAAGAGAAAAAGTCTCAAGAGTGAAATCTACCTTGGCACCTTTGGTTTGGACTTCTCAGTCTCTGGTACTCCCTAGTTTCTAGAGCTACCATAGCAAATTACCACAATCTTGTTGTCTTCAGACAAGTGGAAATTTATTCTATCAAGGACAGAAGTCCAAAACCAAGTGTCAGCAGGATTACACTCCCTCTGAAGGCTCTAGGCGGAAATACTTCTTTGCCTCTTCCAGCTTCCCGTGGCTCCACATGCCTTAGCTGGTGGCTGCCTCATTCCAGTCTCTGCCTCCATGTCTCTATGGCCTTCTTCTTTTCTCCTGTATGATCTCACCTAGAGATTCTTAATGACTTACATAAGCAAAGACCCTTCCTCCAAATAATGTCATATTCACAGCTTCCATCATTCACAGGTACCATCATTCAACCCACTACAGATAACTATGTAGCCTAGAAAAAAATGATAAGATTGTATTAGAAACAAAATTGGCAAAAGGAAATTCAAGAAGATTTATGTTGGGTTCAGGCCATCACCTTTATACTTGGCCTTTATGAAGCTTTAAGTCTCTGGTGTTTCCATATGGTTGGAAAGAAAATAACTGCAAAGCTACTGAACCAGAAACTTAGTATTTGATTTTCCACTTAGTGACAGGCTAAATTACAAAGACTGCAAAGCATTTGTGTATACATGCAGCTCTTGCTTTGCTGCAGTCCAACTTTGGCAATTTGCATTTCCAGTATTCAGCCAATTACCTTCTCTTATCAACTGAGGGCATTTACAGTGGGGAGGCAACACACAATTAAAGTTCTATCAGTTAGTCAGCTTCCATATGTGCGCCAACTTTCAGCCTCAATCTGTTTCCACAGTTTCTCCGGTATCTGAGGTCTTTTCCTGTGGCTTATCAGTCTGTCTCCGAAGCAGAGGAACAGGATGGGGAGAGTTGTTGGTCTGTTAGCACGATGGCAAAGGAGAGAGAAATTATGGAACCAGACAAAGCAAAACAAACAAAGATCATAGCAGAAGCATTTCACAATCATTACCAAGAGTGCTACATTAGTATTTGTTGAGTTTATTCTATTTGACAGTCACTATAAATCAGTGAAGTATGGAGAGATTATTAGTTTGTTTACAGATAATTAAACTGATGCTAATCTAATCAAAACTACCTCCCCAATAACACACAGTTTGTAGTAGTACATCAAAATAAGTGAGATTATTTGAAAAATTATCTGTAAAGACACTTTATATAAAAGGTAGATACTTAAACTTATTTTAAGTAATGAAAGCATCATTTGAATAAGCTTATAGCAACCAACAACCAAAAGGAACTGATCTAAAAATAAAACTGATTTGGCTCAAGTTTGCTAAAAAATAAATAAATAAAATTTTTCTTACAAAGACAATATAGTCAGCTTTTGGAAACCCCTTAAAATGGAAAATAGTTATAAAGTAACAGTGACAAGTTTTGGCTTAAGGTCATTGGCATGCAAGGGTTTTCTTTGACAGAAAAAAAATCTAATTTTTGTGAGTTGAGAATCAAACTTGAGAGTTTGTCTTTAAGAATGACTTCAAGCTAGGTGCAGTGGTGCATGCCTGTAATCCCAGTGACTTGGGAGGCTGAGGGAAGAGGATCACAAGTTTGAGGTCAGTCTCAGCAACTTAGTGAGACACTGTCTCAAAATAAAAAATAAAAAAGACTGAGGATTTAGCTCAATGATGAAGCATCCCTGTGTTCCATCTCTAGTACCACACAGAAACAGAGAAGTAGGAGGGGGAGGGAGAGAGGAAATAAAAGAGAGAGACAGAATGACTTCAACTTACACCAAAATGTTTATCTTGAAAAGCCAAAGCAATGAGGAATCAGAGGGAAAGAGAAATGTAGTAGGCCATTTAGGTTGACTTATCCATGTTGACTACAAGCTGCAACCCTTCAAAATATGTCATGAAGCACAAGGGAAGTTGCTAAGGTCCTTCTTCCATGTTAAAGCAACAGAAGACCAAGAACTTGATTTCTTAAAACATGTTTTTCAAAGAACACGTTAATCAAAACACAAAGGGCACAAAAGAGATATATGCGTGTTCAGTCTTTCAGAATATCATCAAATGTCTCCAAATTTTTTCAAAAGCCTTTTGAAGACTCCAAAATTCTTCTCCCCAAGAAGTATTCCTCTAGCTTATGACTCCTTAAAACAATAATTGGGAGTAATTCTAAAAAGTAAAAGTCATGAGCAATATTAATATCCTATAAGTGTAAATAAAATTTATAGAGTGGTTTCTTGTACTACCTCACTCGTCATCTTATAGAAAGATGCACACTCTATAAGCAGTCTCATATATAGATGGCTATCTGTGCTGTTTGCTAATATTTCTCTAAACTTCATGGAGTAATGTAACCAGATCTGCTGCATCGGTTGTGCACTGCACCACTCCAGCAAGCTCAGTTTACACAGACCACAGTGTGAACATACTCCCAGGAAATCCAGGTGGCCTGGGACACAATCAACCTATTTCCTATAACACACATGACATTGCAACCTAGAACCCCCTTTTCCAGTAAAATAACCTTTTTTGAAATCAGTTGTCTGTTTATATAAAAATTGCCATACCAGTGTATCCTCTGAAAATGGGATTTGTAAGAGTACTGTTACATGCAGTTATTTGGATATTTTTACTTTCACTGATAGGTTCACCTATACACCAATGATTTATATTTACTTTTGAGAGTCTATAGCCATATGTTTAGTTAACTACTAATCTTAAACTTCATGACATGGAGATTGTTCTCTATGCTTTAGTATTCTCTCTCTCTCTCTCTCTCCACTTTCTCTAAGACTTACTGTCTATAGGAAAAATACCTAGGTTTCCTAATAGGATAGGAAATATTTTTGTAAGTTGCATGAATTTTAGTTACCCTGTTCCTCTGAAAACCTGGAAAGCATTTCTGTTTTAAAAATACACACATCTTATGTGTTATGTACATAAATCTTTTCTAAATTATCAATAAACTGTTCAAGGTATTTGTGTTGTATTAGACAGCTCTTAGTGCAATCATGCGATAGAAGAAACAACCTCAAAATCTCAGTGACCTACAACATTCGTTTTTCCTACTTCTATGTGTGTGGTTCAGCTGGGGCAGTTCTGCTTCAGTTCCGCTATGGGTCAGAGTCAGGACTGCCCCATGTGTCTCCGCATCCTGGGACTAGCAGCTTCCCTGGCCATGACTTTTCACAGCAGATGGCAGAAGAGGGCAAACAAAGCTGAGCAAATTCATTGAAAACTTCTGATTGGACATGAGTTCTTTCTAAGTCCACTGGCCAAAATCAGTTGACAACAGTGGTTGGAGAAATATACACTGCCCCCAAACAGAGCTACTACAGTAAGATCAAGGGCGGTCAAGGATGGTTGATAATTCCATTACATACTGGAAGTAAATCATTATCCAATGTGAATGCAAGCCAATGTGCACAACAAACCCATCCAATTCACACTATGTACAGGAAACTCAAGTCTATTCTTTCTCATTTACAGGAGTTGAAATTGATTGGACTGGATATTCCACACTTTGCTGCAGATCTTCCATTGAACCGATGTAAAAACCGTTACACAAACATCCTACCATGTAAGATGATCATCTGCCAATTGTAATCCTATCTTTCAAAGGTCAAAGGATTGTTATTGCAGATTAATCCATTTCACCAATCTCCATGCATACCAATTGTGGTCTGAATCTCAAGGTCATCTCTTCGATTGCACTGATGCCACAATTGCTTTGATGTCATTAGATCCTATCAGATGAAGAAAGATTTAATTACTATGCTTTTAAATGGATTGTACCTGAACAGAAAAAACTGACCATTTGGACCTTTGGAGATCAAGGAGACTTAGCCAAATTAGAAATCAGATAATTTGTGCTCTTATGAGCACTTTATGAGAATTCATTGATAAAAGAAAGCAATTGGAAAAGGAGTGCAAGTTATTATAAAGTCTTTTCTTCCTAACTTCTAGCAAGCTAAATAGTTGTATAGCATTTTGTAATAAAAAGCAACATTCAAAGAAAAAAACTAATGTAAATACTTATAGGACAATTAAATATATTCAAATATAGATTTAACAGTCCTTTCTGCTATGCTGTAGGTTAGCTGAGAAAGAATGGAAAAGAGGAAAAAAGGGAGACTGAAAAAGCTCAAGAGAGAAAACTCTATCCTGGGTATAGTTTCTTGATAAAACTAAGTAGTGTTACAACAATAGCACCCCACATCTCTACACAGTTCAAAATTTACTTTTCCCACTTAAAATCTATCTACGTTGATAGATCACATTCACCCAAATTTAATTAAATTAGAAATCAATAATAAAAATACTTTGAAACTAATGCAACTAGACATTTCAGAAACATGCTTGTTTTTTTTAAAAAATCTTTTTATTGTAAAAATTTCCAAACATAAATATTATCAATCCTACCTTTGTACCAACAAGTTTGATTATTAGTATTCAGACATACATGTGTGTACACACTCATGCACACATAAACACACACATTTGAAATAAACTCGTGGGTGAAAGAAGAAATTGCCACGAAAATGTTTAATTACCTCAAACTGAACCTTACATGTTAAAACAATTGGTATGAACCAAAACAATCCTCATAGGTACATTTATCACCTTAACGCTTCAAATCAGAAAAAATAAAGACTAAAAATTAAGGCTCAAATCATCTAATGTAAGAAGTTAGGAGTAGAACATGGAATCAGCTCAAGAAAATTAATAAAGATAATAAGCTGAAATTAATTAAATTTTTAAAGGATATAATAGATAGTCTTTGAAAAGACACAGAAAGAAAAAGGTAGAGCGATTTTATTTATGTCTGAAAGCTATTAAAAGAACAGAAGCAATAAATTCAAATATATAAAATAGATTAAAATTATTGGTGGGGGATGGCAAGATATAGCTCGAAGGGTACAAAGTCAGAGTTGCATAGGATGAATAAGTCTAGAGGTCTAATGTGATCCCAAGGATTATAGTTAATCATATTGTATAGCACTGAAAATTTGCTAATACAGCAGGTTTAAGGTACTTCTCTCTCTCTCTCTCTCTCTCTCTCACACACACACACACACACACACACAGCTCTGTAACCAGATATTTAGTGACTGTTAAATTTGTAAATATGAGAGGTGATGGATGTGTTAATTTGTTCAACTGTAGCAATTTCAAAATATCATGTTGTATACCTTAAATTTATACAGTGAAAGTATATATAATCAGGGCTGGGGTGTAGCTCCGTGGTGCAGTGTATACTCAGTATATCCAAGGTCTTGACTTTGATCCCCTACACACATCCCAAATTAATTTAACTTAAATTTAAAATATCTTAAAAAGCCCATGGGTTCTGTCTTCCCTAGATCTCCCAAAGTTATTGAGCTCTGTGGATATCCTCAAATGAAAAGGAAATCATATATTTAAGCTATGTACTTATAGCTTTCCATAAAATTGCCCACATATTTTGATTCCTGTGAATATTCTGCATAAGCTCCCCAAAACCTGGAGATAATTCTTCCAAGGATGGAAGAGTTGGCGTAGAGAAAACAGCAGTTGGCAGATACTTACGTACTCATTTAAACAGGAACTAAGATTGAAGAATGCCCAAATACCAGATTACTATAAATTATCTAGCATTCCATCACTTACTGATTTGACTTCATATTGAGTAGAGAGGGTCAAAATAAATTTCCTTCCATCCTGATTTTTATTATTTTCTTTTCTCCTTACTTTTTGTAGATGACTTTAGCCGAGTAAGACTGGTCTCCATGAATGAAGAGGAAGGTGCAGACTACATCAATGCCAACTATATTCCTGTAAGTAGGAAAAAATTAGGCATCTAAGTGATGGAGACCACAACTTAACCAGTGGCCCAACTAAGGCTGTATGGATGTGTCACACAGTTGAAAAGAGCTATTCTCCACCCAGCAACGAAAATCTGAGTACAGTTTCCATTATTCCATCTCAGAATCAAGATGAGGGGGTGGTGTTCAGATTTCTTTGTAAAGGACTGTGAAAAGAAATGTAGATAATTGTGCTAGAGGTCATCTTTCTTGTGTTTAAGTTTCAGTTTCAGCAACCAAATTCAAAGGGCTCCAGATCTGAGCACCTGTGCTTTTAATATACCTATAAAGATAGTGTTTGTTCTCATAAAAAGGTGTGGATGTGATTTTACAGGTTCCCACAGAACAATGCTTCAAACCACACAGACCTATAGAGTGGGTTTCTCTGATTGCCTCTTTGATGAGAAAAGGAAGAACATTGCATAGGCCTGTGATCCTTTGCACTTTCATCATCAGTAAACTTTCCATTTTCCCCTTGGTGTAGAATGGCATCTGGTGTTGACAGTGCTATTTGAGTGATAACCTTGTCACTTTCTTTCAGGGATACAACTCGCCCCAGGAGTATATCGCCACCCAGGGGCCACTGCCTGAGACCAGAAATGACTTCTGGAAGATGGTCCTACAACAGAAGTCTCAGATTATTGTCATGCTCACTCAGTGTAATGAGAAAAGGAGGGTGCGTGTCTAACCTGGCTTTTACTGCTTTGCAGAAAAACAGCCTCTGTCCTTGCTGAAGAGCTTGCTCTGTAGCAGAAACTATCATGCTTGCTTTGGTTTTCATCCTCACGATAGTCCTATATGGTTCTTCAGAAACAAGTATCTCTCTCTGCTTTCCCTAAATGAACACAGTCTTCATTTCTTACCTAGCATGTTTTCAGAAATTACGTTCCTCTTGCTCCAGGTGAAATGTGACCATTACTGGCCATTCACAGAAGATCCCATAGCTTATGGAGACATCACTGTGGAGATGATCTCAGAGGATGAGCAGGACGACTGGGCCTGTAGACACTTCCGGATCAATTATGTAAGTCTCCAAACAGGAAAGCGGGTGCTGTCCCCAGGCCAACCTCTCCACCACCATCCCCCACCATAAATGCCAAGAGCCCTACCACTGCCATGTAAGATAAGGAGCACCTCAGGCTTCACAACACTGCTTCCTTCAGAAAAAAGAAAAAAAAAAAAATCCGCCTTTAATGTAGTCGTTTCCCACTTTACCAAGGATGGTATAGATAAAGTGGAAATAAAAAGTCTGCCATGGTCCCTCTCAAAGGAACCCAGGACAATAAAAGATTTAGTTAATGAAGTGCCATCAAAAGGGGACAGTTCCACATTACTTAATATTAATAGTGAATATAGTTAAGGTCCACACAGCACTTTTAAATCAAACATCTAAACCAGCATGTACTCTTTTGGGTTTTGTTCTATTTTCCCTCATTTTATTCCCTCATTCTGTTTTCCATAATTCAGATAGCACTTTCTAGACCTTATTAATCATGGTTCCATATCTCTCTTGAAGTGCTCTCCATTTCTGATTGTTAGAATGTCAGAAGCCTATTTGCCTTGAAAAGGCCATCTTTCTCTCTGATGACAAGTCTTTCAGCACAGGCTGAATATTTCTGTATCCCACACAGGGGCTAACTAACATCAACTAAAGTCACCCTGTTGCCTTCTACCCATAAACAGTCCTTAGAATATAGGATTTTCACTAGTGTTGTTCGCTTGAACATGCTGTCTGCTGAGGACAAAATTTAAGAGGAAAGTCTTCATTGCATGTTCTTCCCTGCATAGAAACAGCCCTTCTTCATGGTTTAGACCAGGAAATGGCAAACTGCAACCTGCAGACCAAATTAATCCACTGCCCATTTTGTGAAGCTTATAAGAGGAGAATGCTTTTACATTTCCAAATGGTTGAGAAATTTTTTTAAAGAATATTGCATGTGAAATATTATATATAAAATTATGTGAAATTCAAATTTCAGTATCTACCAATAATGTTTTATGGGAACACAGTCCATATTTGTTTGTGCATTTTCTGTGACTGTTTTTGTACTATATCAAGCTTGCATGGCAACCAAGACTGCATGACCTGCAAAATCTCAAATATTTACTATCTCTTTCCAGAAAAAGTTTGCTAATCCTTCATATAAATAATGGGAACAAAGATTGCCTATATCAATAACTACATGAACATTCAGTAACTATATTTTATTGATATTTATAAGAGATAAATCACTTTACCGCTGGTGGTTAGTTAACCATCACTTATACTGCAATGAAAATGTAGGCAAGTCCCAGTATGCCAGGAACAGACTGGGTTTCATGCTGTTCCCTTCCTTTGAACTGCCTGTCTCTTCCTTGTTCCCCAAGCACTTTTGTATGCAAACACAGTCAGCTGAAATATCATCCTTATCCAGCCTTCCCTAGTCTCAGAGACCTTTAGTTCTTTCCTCCTCTGCTATAGCATCTCACACATACTGCTCCATCACAGCACACTATAGTTATAATTCCCTTTCTTCATGCCTCCCTCCCCTGGGATACTATGAGTTTCAGAAACAAGAACTCCATTTTTGTGTAATGAATACGTCAATGAATGAATTATTTCAACAATAATAAAGCACTATGTATGTCAACAGACTTTCCATCAGAAAAGCATTTCACAATCTTAATGCCATTTCAATGAAGCTTTCTTTATTGGCTATTTCAGCCAGACATCTAGTGCAAACTGTTAGAGAACGTAGAACAGATCTTTCCTTAGATTTGCATCTGGGAGAATAAACTGCAGAGTACAAAATGGGGTTTGTTCCCATGCCTCTTCCCTTAACAAGGAAGAGTCACATAGAGCATTACATGGTCAATAATTTGCTTCTTGTCCTTGGTCTTAAATAGTGACTTATCTTTCAATGGCTACCACGTGAAGGGCTTTAACAGCAGGTATAAGGTTGAATAATGGTGTTTTCTTATAAGGCAGTTACAGTGGATGCATGCATCTGATACCACAGTGCCCCCTTTTGGCCATAAACATGCAGAATCTAAAGTTTAAGTTTGTACGATGAAGGTTAAATTGACCAAAGAACATTGTACTGGGCTAATGAATGTATTTTTCTATTTGTTTCATATATTGTTTATGCCATTCTTTACTTTTCCATATTGATGTAAGTAAACTTTACAAGTACAACAAGATAAAATTGCATAAATGAGGAAATTGGAATATGAGAAATTTGGGATAGCTAAGTAAGATAAAATCAGAGGGTTTCTCATTTAACAAGAAAGTAAGAGAGCAACCACACAACACACCACCTATCACTTTTCAGTACCGAAATTTGTTATGAGCTAAGAGTTAGAGACTTAAGATTGGCAAAAACATGTTGGTTTCCAGAATATGTGTGCTATGCAGCTGATAGAGCTAATGCCAATTCTAGAACACCTGCCCTGCATCTATGGAGAGACTACTGACAATTTAATGGGGTTTTTTATTTTATTTTTCACCTTGCACTTTTTAGCTGAATACATATAGACATAGAGATATATAACAATGTATAAGTATTAAGCTAATTATCATCAGCACATGAACATGGCTAGCATTTTTGTGACTATTTCTGGGTAACCCAAGTTGTCTAGTGACTGAGTATACCTAATACTTCATGGTGTTGAATTCCTGCTATTCTGCGTGATTCATTATGCATGGGTTGCTTTATTTACTCTCTTAAGACAGCAGTGAGAGTAGCCAGCACCTTTGTAGCCTTCATGCTGTGTGTGTCTAAAACAAAGCACTTGAACATATCTAGGGAAGCATTGCATGCTGCTGTAATGTATGGCCTTAGGTACTAAGAGGACAATGTGGTTAAATTGATGACATTTTACACTTTATTTATGCATTTGTTTATACAGATGCAAATTTTGTTCTGCTCAATTTTGCTCTTTGCAATTCATTTCTCTTTGATATACCTGAATGTAAACTTTAGCTCCAAAACCCACATACAAGTTGAACTCTGCCAGGTTATGATGTGTTATCCCACCCTCTGACCGCATTCCAGGCTCCTAGCAAGTTTAGGGGTAAGATAAGAACCAGATATTTGCAAAGCCTGGATTTAAAATCTTCTGATAGATGAAAACAGGAGGAGAATAAATCATTCTTACATATGAGTGGAGACCAAAAAGAGTTGATCTTTAAGGACTCACATCCTAATTAATATGTATTCAGAGGAAACAACGATGCATTTGATGTGCAGGTTAATATGAATAGGAGTAATAAACAAAACAGATCTACTCACTAGAGATTCCCAGAACTAACCATATGAATGATTAAGCAGGTGGTAATTATGTAGTGGTAGAAATGATAATAACATCCAACCATCCTTCACAAACATCATCACACCATCTGCACAGTGATTTGTTATTGGTATCTTAGGCCCTTTTCAGGTAAGAGAAAAACTGAAACTCAGCAAGTCTGTCTGGGGTCGGGTCTCCTGGTATCATAATTCAAAACAGAGATTCTCATATAAGTGATTTTTTTGACAGTGTAATCTTGGGTAATGTTGTAAGGGGTCAAGGTAAACAGAATAGGGCAGAAAAGAAATCACATCCCATTGTGGATTCATGTGTAATCTGACTCAGCCTGATTCCATTGATTGTGCTGGGGCATGAATGGCACCATATTGATGTTGAATTTTTGAACACTGGCACCAGTCAGTCATTATCTGTGGGCTGCTGTCAGCAGGGGAATGCAACCTCTTAGGCATTTTCCCATGAGGCAGCTCCCTGTAGTGAAGGACCACTATCAGGAGAAGGTAGAGCTCTGCCATTAGAAGCAGCTGGAAAGGGATGCACCAGACTGGCAGAAGGATCTAAGTAGGGCACCAGCAGTACCTTCCACAGTGTTAATTCTTTGGCAAGGCTGCTGCAGCTTCTAAATGGCAGAGCCCTGATCTGCTTAAGCTCTTGTCCTTAACTACACAAGCATGGATTTGCCTACCTGTCCTACTATTGAAAGCTTTATACAACTGGTACATTGTTTTCAAGACCTACTTTATGCCAGACATGGTGCTTGGAGCTGGAAAGGGAAATACACTGGCCAGGAGTGGAATGTGGTTCAACTTTCTTGCGCCATTAACTCGTGATCTTCAGTGGAGGCCATCCTGACAGTGGCTGAGACATTAATGCTTGTTTTTGGCTTTTTTCCCTAAAGGCTGATGAGATGCAGGATGTGATGCATTTTAATTACACTGCATGGCCTGATCACGGCGTGCCCACAGCAAATGCTGCAGAAAGTATCCTGCAGTTTGTACACATGGTCCGACAGCAAGCCACCAAGAGCAAAGGCCCCATGATCATTCACTGCAGGTGACCTCATCAGATGCATTTTCTGTTCAATATCAGGGGTTTTTAAATAAATGAAATAGCTCATCATTTCATGATGTGCATCAGATTTAACAATAAATGAATTATGATTTTTTAAATTTGTGGTTACTTGATATCTTACTATATATTAATTGTTTATATTGTAGCCTATAATATTATTATTATTCACATTTCAGAAGAAAAAATCCTGAGGAATACAGTGGTTAAGTGAACTTCATAAGCTACAAGTTCATTCAACTAGAATGGGGAGGGGGAATTAAGATTCCAATCTAGGCACACAGGTCTCCAAAGGCTGTGCCTAGATGTGGTATTATTCCCAACAAGGATTCTGAGGGGTTATAACATGGATAAATATAAGACCAAATAATAAATAGCTTATAACAGTTCAAAACAATATAAGTAGACACAAAAGCAAGAAGAGGGAAAGAAAAGATTAAAATATTTGGCATATTCAGATAAACATATTTGCTATGCTTGCTCTTCAATTTATTTTTTCTAAATTTCCAAACAGCTAGCATGAAAGGGGATAAATGATCCATTATGTTGTCAAACATCAAGGTCCACACTAATTCAGTTACCTTCGAATTTAATATTTCCTTCCCACCAGGTGAACCAAGCTTCATCAAAAACCATCTCTGTGACACAGTATTGTGTAATATTGGTGTAAAATTTTTATGCATCATCAAAAGATTCTACCTCTGACTACATATCAGAGGTAGAAGAGGGATAAAGGTGTTAAGGGAAACATTGGCAGTCAGGCCAACATGAGCAGATAAATCTATAATCCCAGATTCAGCATGTTGGCCTTTGTGAATTAGAATGGATAGGCTGTGAGTGTGTTTGTGTGTGTGTGTGTGTGTCCTTGGTGGGGAAATGCTTCATAAGCTACTAAGTTTCTCTTTAGGGAGGATGCCATTGCTGTCAATCCACCTCTGGCTTTCACAGTTTAAAAGCTATGTGTTAGCTGATGAGATCATCTCTTCTCAAAATGGTACTTTGCAAAAGCAGAAAATAAAGCTGTTTGACCATAGGTCAAACTGAAATAATTCTTTTCACAGCAGCTAGCAGGTGTGGTGCTGGATGTGACTTTACAGGTGTCCATTCAGTGGCAGATTATTTTATCTGAGACATCCCAGGAGGAAAGAGTTGCCTAGCAGAGAAAGCAAACTGGGCTTTGAACTTAAGGCTTTTAGTGTTGGATTTCTCTCCTAGCAAATTCCACATACAAATTGGTTTCAACCTTCTGGTTTCCCAAAATTTCATCATACTTCAGGATGTAAAACCTTTTGGCTCTTTTGTCTATGGAGGATCAGAAGAAAAATTGACTTTAATATATAGAACTAGGGACTATTGTGGGCAGTTAGTTGACTGGCACATACCAGTTTAGTTCTGTCCATGCAATGAGCCCTGGGATCTGAGGACTGGACAGGACTTGGCCCAAGTATTTAACTTTATTTATTTATTTTAAGGCAAGTAGCTAAACAATCCCTAGGAGATTGAAGCAAGTCCAGGACCCATTAGAAGAGCACGTGTGCTGCAAGAAAGGTCTGAGTTCGTGAATTGAATTCAGGGTTGAAAGTGCACAAATCGCTATGTCCCCAGAGCTAGAGTCAGGGTGTGAACATCTCAACTAGACTTTTGAGCTAGGCATGAGGAATAGAACTCTGAGGCTATTAATGAGATGGGACATTGTTAATGTGTTCCGTTCCTTGAGGGCAGGGACCAACATGGAATCATTACTTTTCTCCTGAAACAGCCCAGGAGAGTGGTGGTCAAGGTTGTACAAACCCTATCTCCTTAAAGAAGGGAACGATGATAGTCAGAAATGTAACATTACCAGGAACAGCAACCACAGCTGCATTCTTAAAAGTCAGTTAAGTGGAAAAGTTTAGTCTCCTTTTTTCACAGTGATGCAAACTTTTTTCTTTTTAGTAATGTCTAGTTTGTTTTCAACATTGAGGAGTCACTGTGTGAGTAACATATGGTGTGAACCTTCTTTTACAGTGCCGGCGTGGGGCGGACAGGGACGTTCATTGCCCTGGACAGGCTCTTGCAGCACATTCGAGATCACGAGTTTGTGGACATCTTAGGGTTGGTGTCAGAAATGAGATCATACAGGATGTCTATGGTACAGACAGAGGTAGGAACACAATCGATATATACTTTTTCATTTTCACTTGTCTGAAAACTTACTATTATTCACACATCTGTCTTTCTCATTTTCTTACTGTATATGGTTCAAACTTCTTCAAGATAGAAAAGAAATAGATATCAGCTCCCAGGAAAGTGTATGGGGTTACACTTTTGCTGGCATCATATGCCCTTTATAGGGATGTGTTTGCAATTGCAGAGTAAAACCTCTTCCAACAGAATGCAAGTTGGTGAGAGGCAATCTGGGGAAATGCTGTCTGATGGAGACCACAGAACTGATGTGATTTAATTTATATTTGAAATGCTGGAGTGATTCAATAAGCACCTGTGTGGGCGCAGAAACCCGAGTGTAATCGCTTGTTCAAAAGCCTAGTCACCCAGCCAAACTCGAGACTTCTTAGCTTCAGGCAGACAATGGTTCCTCTCCTGGAGGAGTGTTTAGGGGAGGAGGGCTTGCAGAGTGAAAGGCAGCCTGGCCTGACCTCTTACCAAGGGATTGCACCCAGTTTGGACTTCCTCACGATTTTCTCATCCAGCACCACTAGGTGTCAGAATGATTCAAAACGCCCAAAGTAATGGCTGTCTCTCCAGCTCTGTGTGTTTCTCCTTTCCAACCCTGTTTACTTTTCTTTCCTCCTACCCTCCCAGGCTCATCTGAGCAAAACTTGGCACACATGTTTCAATGTATTTATTTCCGAGCTGCACCAGGATTGCACCAGCTTGGAAGGAGTAACCCACTAACATTCAAAGTCTCACTGTGAGCCCAGTCAGTCTCAGGCCTGCTGCCTTCTAATTTTCTGTGGTAGGGACATACACATCACCTTGTTATCATAGGTTTTTAAATGTCTGGTTTCCAAGACAAGCCCCCTACCTAGTGATTAAATAGTGTTTTATTAATCAATCCATATTTTGGGCTTTCACTCCTGTAAATTTATATCCTAATATGTGATTAAAAATTCCCACTATATACATATATATATATATATATATATATTATACATTAATATATATTAATCCCCAAGCTTCAAAGGGCTACTCCTTATTTTAAGTATCTTGGATTTGATGGATTGTCTGCCCCAATTCACTTAATTTATACCTCTTATGACTTTATAGACTTTGATTATAGCCTGTTTGCTTTTGATTTTTCCCAACTACAGAAACTTAATCTCTTTTTAAAAACTACCTTCACACAGCAGACTCTTCTTCCCAGTCTGAGCTCCATTATTTTTCTTCAGGTGTGATAATCACACAACACTAGAGCAGCCACACGGGGCTTTCTGCAAAGACAAGAAAATATTTTGTTTTCTCCCTATCTTGCCCCAAGTTTTTAAACGTCTGGTTTCTTTGTCTATGGCAGCATTTCAAGTTGACATCTCCACAGAAACAGTTTTTTAAAGCATGATATACCTTCCCTGAACTTTCCTTGGGAAATTTAAAGTCAGAAAAGAGGGCAGAGGTTCTCCAAGTTACTCATTTTCCCAGCTGTTCTAACTGTACCCTTAAGTTCCCTTGGGATTTTGCAATGGATGCTTTCCAGTTCCTGTTATTTATTTGTGTCTGCTAGTTATGTCTAGAACATCTTGTCCACGTACCTTTATTTTTCCTCATTCCTCTGCTCTTCATGGTTCAACCCATATTTTTGAATATAGGTTGATTTAGCTAATATTGTCCTTTAGCACATTCACATTCAAATCCTGCTGCCTTCTAATTTACTAACAAGTAAAGAACAAGAAAATAGTCCTTTTCCCATCAGTCACTAATGATTTGCGAGAGGACAGAATCATCCTCCAGTTGAGATCTGTCTTTATGTACACAATCAACCTAGGGCTCAAATACCATGTTTTTTCCCATTTTTGGTTTCCAATTTTCCAACCTTTTCTACATCCATCACCTTGACTCTGCCACTCCAGCCCACCCCAAAATGGCAGAAGCAACTGATTAAATCAGCCACATCGTCAGGCACCTATTCACATGCTATATTTTTTTAATTTTGACCTGCCTTCTTTCTCATCCAACCAGACACACTTCGAGGGCTTCTCCACACAAGTAGGTGGACAGTTAAAAAAGACCTTAGCTTTACCACTGCACATTTCTCATCTCTAAGATGTGAATAACAATTTTCATGAATTGTTATAAAATGCACGTTAGGTAAAATGACAGAATCTAGATGAGTGCCTTGAAACTGAAAAGGGCTACCTGCAGATGGGTGTTTCTCCTCTTGGGCTCTCTTCTACTTTTATCAAATATTTTGTTTGATTTTGTTTAGTTTACCTCTAATAGCCTCTCCCTGGAGGTCAGTTAGAGCATTGCTTTGAGCAGACTGTCCTCCCTATGGGCAGCTTGGATTTCTCAGAGACTCTCAGGATGTGTCTGAAAATAAATAGGTTTTTATTTGGTCTTCCTGTTTTCTTTTCTTTTCTTTTTTAACACAAAGTTTGGCCACTGGGTAGTTACAGAGTGAGAATCCAGGCAGTTTCTGGCCTTCTGTCGTCCCATGTTGACTTAACACCAGAAACAAATGGAGTGATGTGTGAGATCCTCCAAGGGGGAGCTCAGTTACTGCTGTGATGCTCTCTGAGACCTGAAGTAAAATGTGTCCCCGAAGCTTGCTGAGAAATACAGAGCAGGCAGGGTTCCAACCCAGTGAGGTCTGAGGTGTTGCTTTTTATCCTTTGTCTAAAGCTATTGCACAGAGGCTTCTTCAGCCCCTGTGAACCTCTTGACTGGATCTTATGCAGAGGTTATATCTAATGGGACTACTTAGAAACTTTGGAAAATAAAGAAAGAGAAAACTAAGAAGTTACCCTTATTTCATGGCAAAAAGACAAATAACCTTGATATTTTGGTGATTTCATCTCAGCTTTCATTTAAGTGTAACTTCTTGCATATACATATGTTTGTTTATATATACATATATATGTGCATATATACATATGTATATACACACACACGCACATATGAGTGTGTGTGAGTGTGTAGTTGGTACTGGGGATTAAACCTAGGTATGCTTAATCATTGAGCCATATATCCAACCCTTTTTATTTATTATTGTTGAGACAGGGTCTCACTAATTTGTTTAGGGCCTCGCTAAGTTGCTGAGGCTGACTTTGAACTTGCAATCTTCCTGTTTCAGCCTCCTAAATTGCTGGGATTACAGGTGTGTGCCATTTCACCCAGACACACACACACACACACACACACACACACACTTGATGATTTTTCACTTAGCACTTGACTATGTATCATATCACAGATTGCCTAAAGTTCTATAAATCTCATTTTAAGTATTGTTTCATTATAGATATACCATTGCTTACTGAAAGCTTTCTCCTTTATGTGAAACATTGAATGGGTATTTTTCCACTTTTTATTATTATCAACACTACAATCTGTGTTTATACAATTTATTAGCACTTTGTTAATTTTACCTCCACCAACAATAAGTAATAATGACTGCTTCAGCACACTCATCATTGAATTGTTACTTTTGTCCCTCCCTAGCTTTGCCTACTTTAATAAACAGTTGGGCAAAAATAGCTATTTTAATTCATATTTTTATTTCTTGGCCATTTTTGCCTATGTTTTAATTTTATTTCCTCAGTTTACATCAAAATCATTTAATAAGAATAAACTAAGTGCTAGGCATTAGGAATAGAAAGACATAATATCTCCTTCCAGAAGTATCTGGCCTAATGGTTGATAAACTGTACTTACCTATCTATTTGTATGTACTACTGATTTATGTGACTTTTTAACAAAAATAAAGTTATAAATATTTTGTCATAATTTTGGAAAATATTTTTCTCTCTTAGTTTGCCTTTTATTTTATTCTTTACTTTTTTTATTTTTGCACACAGTTTGGAATTTTTATTTGTAATTTATTCATGGCTTTTAATTATAGAAATTCCTTCCCTAGAATAATCAGAGAGGAATTAACCTATAATAACCTTTCTTTTATATTTTATCATTTTATTTATTTAGTTTGTTGGAATTTATTTCAGTATATAATGAGATAGCAACAAATTTTTTTTCAAAATAATTTCATGATTTACTGATTGTATATTAATCACTTTCAGCATTATGTAGTGATGAGCTAACATAATTCTTGGTGGCTATAATTGATAATACTTTATTATGTGCTTGAAATTTGCTTAGAAAGCAGATCATAAGTGTTCTCATCACCAAAAAGGGGAAAAAAGTAGCTGTGTGAAATAATGCACATGTGTTAATTTGATTGTAATAATCCTTTCATGATATATGTCAAATGACCACATTGTATGTTTTATTATATATATACTTTTTATTTATTACACCTCAATAAATCTGAGAAAAGACATTCCACTGAGGAAAAAAATGTAGTGAAGTTCTAAGCTCTATTATTAATTAAAAGACTACTTACAACTGATTGTCCTGAATTTTCTAGTTATACACTTATCTCTGTCAATAATGAAAATCGTTTCCTTTTTACATCAGATCCTGATCATTAAAACTAACATAGTAATAAAAGCCATTGTCTTTGCACATATCTGCTTGAAAATGTCTTGCTTTGAAACACGCTTTTGTCTTTTGTCCCAGGAGCAGTACATTTTTATCCACCAGTGTGTTCAGCTGATGTGGATGAAGAAGAAGCAGCAGTTCTGCATCAGTGATGTCATATATGAGAATGTTAGCAAGTCCTAGTTCTGAATCTGAAGCAGTAAGTAGAGAAGAGCCCATCACAGGTGCTCTGTCTTAGAACAATGGGAGGAAATGGGATGGCATGAGTCAGAAGGTAGCAGTAGCCATTGGTATTGGCATTGGTAGCCTTTTATATTCACACTAGTCTTTCTGTCCAATTCTCAGCACACAGGGGTGGTCACAGGAAGAAACAAATGCTGTAGCAGATCTTTGAGCTTCAAGTTGGTGGTACCAGCAAGCAGGAATTTCTGCAACCCATGATGATTTGAGCTCCATACCCTCTGCCCAGAACCTTAAATCATTTTGGAATTGGATACATGTTTGCAATAGAATATTACTACCATCCAACTCTATCTACTCAGATATTTTGTTCCAATATTTTTATTGATTACAAGGGTCATTTAAGGATTACACAGTTACCTAAACTGGAATGGACACTCCAAAAAAGAAAAACAGTATTGGCAACAGAGTCTCAGGATAGAGGAGTCTGAAAAAGCCTTGATCTCACCCATTATGTAAGCATGTACTTGAGATCTCAATGAAAACATTGGTAACACATTCAATTTCCTGAACTCAAACTGACTAGGAGATCATATTTTGGAGGTGTAATTTTGGGTGAGATAACAAGTAAGCTGGCTATTTAGAGCAATAAACAGGGTGTGGGTGATTGTAAAAATCCTGGGGCTGGGGGATGACAGAGTGAAGAGGGGGACAGTGCACTGTGGGAGAAATATTGAAAGGATAGGAAGCATACGGGTCAGTAGTGGCAGAATAGGATTAGAATTGTACCCTTGCATTCATCGAAGAAGATGCAGAGTAGCATAAACAAGCAGGAAGGATAAAAAATAAGGAAAGACAGACTAAATTCCAAGTAGAGAGAGACATTCAGACACATAGAAAGGAGTCACATAGAGAAAGACACACAGATAAATTCACATCCACATGGGCTGTGGGGCTGAGTATAATGAAAGCTCATGGTAGAGTCAGGGGGAGGTTGCTGGTATCCAGACTGCTTACTGTCTTTCTCTCATTCACAGGAGAGGACATGATGTGCACCCATCCTCCCTTGCTTCCAGATTTTTTTTGGGGGGGGCCTGATAGTCATTTTGCTAAAATGAGCCCCTACTTTGTAGTATGTGGCCAAGGAGATAATTTATCTCATAGAAGCACCGGGAAGACTTAGCCTTAAAGAGCCTATAGTGTCTTTTGGACTCTTTCACTTCTGGACATTTAATGGACCAAATTCAACAGAACACCAGAAAGGTCAAGATGCTCTGCAAAGGGCAGGAAGTACAATACTTCCAAAGAGTTTAGTTGGCCCTTTGCTGGTTGGGCTGAGTTGCTTTTTTTTTTTTTTTTTTTTTTTTTTTTTTTTTTTTTTTAGTGCAATAATTTTTGTATGTGTGTGATTTTATCAGAAAGTTGAATTGTTTTTTGCCCACACCACTGATCAACTCCATAGCCCAGGAAGGAACAGGCATTATTAGCATTCAATTTACCTCATTTTTTTTAAAAGAGGCATGGCCACACAGGAAAAAATGGTTATTCTACTTCGAAGAAATTGAACCATCAATATCTGTAATTCCAACCTTGAAACTGCTGGATCAGGAATGGAGAGGGTGGATGGGGAAGAGGCAGGAGTTCTACCCATAGATCAACCATGTATCATTTCCTATTCCAAATATGAAAAAAAAAACTGTACTTCAACTTCAAAGTAGAGTAGAAAAATATTTGTCTTAATTGTTCTAGTTCTTGATGGTTTTCTTCTTATTAACAGTTGGGTGTTTCTTCCTTGGCCCTTCGATACTCGTGTCACTGTCCAGGTTCCTTTTCAAGAAACCAGATCTGGTTCAGAAGAGTTTCAAGTCTGATTATAAACTCCATTGCTGTCTGAGCAATCTTGGTGCCTAGAGTTTGCATTTCTTTTTCTGTTGACCTGCATATATGTGAGAGCTCTTCCTCTGAGAAGTATAGGCAGTGGAAATGCACTTTCTTTCCCCCAAAGAGCTGGGAACTTATGAAGTTATGGCAATGAACTGCAGCATGCTAGGACAATTATTTGGCTACATTCTTTTGTAATATTGTCAGGTGTCTCTATGGATTCTGGCAGAGATTTCATTTTGTTTTGTTTTCTTTGGGGTTGTCAGTTTCATTTTTTAACCTGTGTAACTTGTAACATTCTATTCTTTGGATTTTGTATAATTACAGTACATGATTGTGTATCGTGACATGAATACTGTCAAAATGGACATTGATGGCATTGTGAAGCCTGTTATTTTGTGCCACTTTCTGAGAAATAAGAGGTAAAGGTATGGACTAAGGAAAATATTGAGTTGAAATTAAATACAAGCTGGCTGCTTCACTGTGGCAATGTGGCCATCATGAGCCTTCCTGGGTGTACTTCCAGGAGGTTTCCTGCCTCTTTGTGTATCTGATCATTGCCCCTCCCCCTGGCTTCTCTCCATTCCGGATCGTCTTCATGAAGTCATGGATATAGGCTCAGTTTAATATTTCATCAGTGACCTTAGCGATGGTGAAAGATGCCAGATGAACAGATCTGCACCCCACCAACTCTCGTCACGGAGAAAGCCTGGCCACAGCAGACCTTGGCAAAGGTCCTTGCGAGATCCAGCCAACAAGTCTCAGTTTCACCTTGCAGGGAGGTTGGCAGAGGATATCCACACATGGTGGGTTAACAGCTTGGGCTCTGGGGGGACTGTCAATTGTCACTCACCTACTTCACTCTACTTCTAGTTTCCCTGCTGCCATCTCCTCCTCTTCTCGCCCCACTCCTTCATTTCCCTTTTTGGACACTTTAGTAACATATCAGGCCATCCTTGGGAACAGACATGGTTGGTTAGAGGAAGGTAGCGAGCCTATATGTGACATTCTTAGATTCTCACACATGGACAGGGCAAGGGTAGAGTGTGCCACCCAGGAAAAACAGATGCCATGGATGGGTAAGGTGACAATACATTCTCCACACTGCCAAGGAAAAGCTTACAAAAGCTTTGTAGCCAGGAACATGACTTCCCATGAAACAAAGCATATCATAAATATTTCATGTTTTCCTTGAGCACCCTTTCACAGTAGGGATTAAATAATGCCAGATCAATTTTCCCAAAAGAAAAGAGGAGGAACAGGGAGTTTAGATTCAAGACTCAGAGTCAAGACTATAGATAGAAAGTTCACACAGAAGCACTTGGTTAATTCCTTCAGAGGTTCCTGCAGTTGTCACTCTGTTCTTCACTGGGGTCCTCAGTTTCAAGAGTTTATAGTGGAAAAAGGATCCATCTAGCAAAAGACTTGGGCTTTAATCTTGATATTGACTTTGAAATTTTTCTCTGCTTAGTCTCAGTTAACAAACTGTGGAATGATCTGATAACAGCTCCACGTTTTGTAGGTATGAGTATTGGATATAATAATTCATCAAAAGGTGCTTTGTATCTTGTTCTCTTCTGCACCCTAGCACTACTCCAACCATCTGTTCCCACCCCAGGACCCAACTTTCACATTCAGATGGGAGGCTTCCAGGGTCTCTGTATTATTAATTAGTTTATTTTTAACCACTCAAGTAATACTTGGTAGTGAATAAACACAGAGGAATTTGCACATGCAGTTCACAATAGTCTGTGTAACACCAAGAAAGAGCTAAAGACTTTAGAATTACAAAATATTTGCTTCTGAGTGCTATTGAGATCAAATTCCTTGACTGCAAAGGACAATTTGTGCAGTTGAAAACTACAATTAGGAGCTAATTTACAAATTTAAAAATTAACATCAATGTATCCATCACTGTACATTGTATGATTTTTTAAACTTGAAAAAAAATCAAATGCAATTTCCTTTTGTACAGATTTCTAATACAGGGTCTACATTTTCCCACTGCAAATTTTAAGTGAAAAGGGTACTAAGATATTTTTAATGTCAGGTTTTTAAATGTTTCTCCTTTCCTACAGGCTCTCTCTGTCCCCAGAGGGTGACATATCTCTCAAAGGAGGCTGTGGTGTCAACATGAAAAGGAGGCTTTGGGTCTGAATCAGGCCACATGATAGCTGCTTGCAGGAGGATTGGCCCTTAGCCAAGAAGTTAAAGTTACTGAGTCCAATCTCTAAGAGCCAAAATTCTCCCTGCTTTCTAGCAAGGATGCCTTCCTTTACACCTCGGGAAATGCCTGATGCAATGTACTTCAAATAGCTGGCTGGTTTCCTAGCACACAGATCTCTAGGCTGGCACTTGGCACAGGGATAGAGTCCAGGAGCCATGCCCATGACTGAGTATGACATTTGCTTTGGCCAAAAGGGTTAGAAAGCAGCAAAAACATGATAGGCAATACTGCAAACTTCTACCCCTTGTTATCAATAGCCCCACTTAGGTGCATTTGAAGGAATGCTATGGCCTCTCTGACCTCTGGCCTTGAAGAACAGTAAGGTTTTTGTTTTCAGTCTCAGTTGGTGCTTATCATACGTAAGCCCTTATCCTGATGGTTCACTTGATTAAAGATGGAGTATAATGTTTAGCTCTGACAGCTGCATGGTAAGAGACTGAAGGTTGTCCTGGCAGGATCACCGGAACCATTAGAAATGTGGGGAAACAAGAGGTCACCATAACAAAACCTGGGAAAACTGGAACTAGTAAACCTCGAGAAAAGAGACATTCGCCCATTCAATCACTCGTTCAGCAAACATTTATCTAATCACGTAGAAGGAGTCAATCAACCAGCTAATGAATGATTTCCTGACCACTTGTAATATGTCAGGCACTATGGTGAGCACAAATGGAGCCATATGCTGGCTTCTAAACATAAGTGAAGAATCAGAGTGTCCTGGTTGTTGGAAGGACAGCGAAAACATTAGTCAAGTCTTTCCCAACATTTTCTTCCTGTATCTCCCAAAGTGTTGTCAATTTATCTTCTGGACAGGCCCATATGCTTTCTTTTCAATGGCTTGTATGACAGAACAATGGGTGCCTGTTTCTCTTGTTACTTTTCAGCCACCAGAGCCTCTGACATGGTCCATCTTCCTTGGTAAGCATCACCACGCTAGTTCTACTCTCCCACTCCGAGCAGGACTCTCAACCTCACAGATCCCTGGCAGATGGCTAAATCTTGACTACTGAGCACGCCCAGCATGAGGAATCACTACCTAACCAAGCAGTCCATCCCTTCATTTTTTAGAAACTGTTTTCTTTCTTTTGTTTACACATCTAAGGACCTTATAGCATTAAGAATGTATGAATCGTGGCTCTCACGGGTATTACAGACTGGAAACCCAAGTCTACTTCCCCATCTCAGTAAAAAGGCAAGTGTTGTAACACTGCCCATGGATACTTTGAATAGAGGAATGGCTTCTTTGTTGGCAGCAAAGGGGTGAGATTTATACCAACTTTCAGGGGAGTAATGGCAGTTTCTTTTTAATGTGCTTGGCTCCTCATACACGTAGTCTCTTAACTTTGGAATATAATTATGAGGCAAGAATGCCCACTCAACAGGTAAACAACGTGAGAGATTAAGAGGCAGTGTGGGGTTGGGGGTATAGCTCAGTGGTAGAGCGCTTGCCAAAAATTCGCAAGTCACTGGGTTTGATTTTTAGCACTACAAGGAAGGAAGAAAGAAAGGAAGGGAGGGGGAAAGGGAGGGAGTAAAAAGGCAAGCCAGCCAATTAAGTTGAATTACAAAAAATATTGGGTCGTATAGTGAAAGAAGCAGGATTCCGTACCCAGCTTTGTCCAGCCCCAAACCCTTCCCCCTGCACTACTTCATGTTGCTTCTCATTATACTTATCATTGATAAGGTGTAACAGAATAGAACTAATTGCTTCATCTCCAGGTTATATGTCTAATATAAAAAGTAACCTGTTAAAATTATTTATTTATTTATTTGCTTATTGGTACCAGGGATTGAACCCAAGGATACTTAACCACTGAGCCACATCCCCTACCCTGTTTTTATATTTTATTTAGAAACAGGGTCTTGCTGAGTTGCTCAAGGCCTTGATAAATTGCTGAGGCTGGCTTTGAACTTGCAATCCTCCTATTTCAGCCTCCGAAGCCACTGGGATTACAGGTGTGTGCCACTGTGCCTGGCTTAACCTGTCAATTTGAGAAATGGTTCTCTCTCTCTCTCTCTCTCTCTCTGTATATGTGTGTGTGTGTGTGTGTGTGTGTGTGTGTGTGTGTGTGTGTTTTTTCTAGGGATCAAACACAGGAATTTATACATGCTACATCCCCAGTCTGAGGAATATTAACTCTCTAATCCTCTAAGAAAAGCATTTATTTATTGGACATCTCATCCCAGGCACTGAGGAAGAGGCTGTGACTAAGGTAGATTTGACAAGGTCCCAAATTCAAGGATTTCACATTCTAGTATGGGAATTCAGAAGTGAAAATAAGGGCAACAAAGTGTTACAGATACTGTGATAGAAACACATCAAACATCCAAGGTAGTTCTGGGGGAAAACACTGGTGGTATAGTGGTAGGCATATCTGCCTTCCAATGCAGGCCCAAGGGAAGGACAGGTGATTTTTTTTTTTTTTTTTTTTTTTGTGGAAATGGGGTTCAAGAAAGAATACACTGTCACTTTTTAATGTGCTTATAACAATACTCATGACATACATTCACTCCTGCATTCAGCAGACATTCTTCAAACCACCACTATACATCACTGGCTCAGGCCCAGATAGGTGACCAACCCTGCCTCTGTACCTTTACTTCTTGGTAAAAGTGATAATTTCTTTCTAGGGCTCCATGGATGGCTCCATCTCAGAGATCACTCAGCAGAATCCAGTGGATGTATTGTTAATACAAACATAAGACAGCACATTAGAACTACATTTTCCAGAACTTTGCAGTTAGGTTGGAGCCATGTGACTGAGTTCTAACCAATGGAATGGGGCTTCCTGGCCCATGAACCATGAAAATCACCAGAAACACCACCCCTGCTTCCTCTCTCTCTTCCTATCCCACTCACCCACTTTGATAGACATGGTAGTACCAAAAGATGGAAGGAGCCTGCCTGGGTCCTTGGATGAGGAATACCTTGGCTCATGATGTTATCAAGGAGGAGATTTTTACCTGTGGTCACTGATAGTCTGTTATTTTCGGAGTAGTCAACCTGCCCTTCATTTATGTGGCAGCACAAGGATATAACCTTAACAATTATGTTTACTCTCAGCCAAAATGGGAGTTTTTCAGGACAGTGGTGTGTGACTTCCCAATAAAATTCTCATAAGACAGGTTAAAGATGAGACAGTTTAGTACAAGGCTAACCCACAATGCAAAACAAGGGCTCAAGGAAAGGCCACAGAAGCAATGATAGTGCTATCAATAATTTTTTAATGGAAATATATACATTCTTCCCCAGAAGTGGTTTTCCTCCAAATTAGATGTCTTCTGATGTTTTGTTTTGGTTTGTTTGGTTTTTGTTGTTGTTTGTTTACTCATGTTTTTTTTTTTTATTATTTCTTTCCAAATCCTGTAACAGGCCATTGCTTAGGAAACCTACTACTAAAATTTCAAGCTTTACATTAGTCTATTGGTTCTGAATCAGAGGACTCTATTCCTATTAACAATGGGCCTTAGAGTAGTTTCACACACAATAAAAGTCAAAAAAACAGGGAGCCCTGAGGCTTGGCATGTGGGGCAACACCAGGCAATCCAGTGGCTTAACTGTGTCTGTCCTGGTGAGCTCCAGGGTTGTTGATAGAAGTTCAAAGCCACCTGACATAAAATGGAAGAACATCAAACAGTCCAAAGGGCTCTTTAAACTTGGAAAATTTATGAGCAACTACTAACTTCACTATAAATACAAAACAGATTGGTCTTGGAAGGAATCTTTCATGTCCTAAGTAAAACTGTATCACATTGTCCCTTAGCCAGCAAACTTGGGAAGCAGCACAGGATAGGGCCAGCAGTATAGCAGAGCAGAGCAGTTTAGAACATTAAACTATGAATGGAAAGAGACTGGAGCTAAGAACTGCTCCCAACTGTGACTTCACTGTGTAATCTATGAAATGACACAGTGATGGTACCTTTCTCGGAGCATCTTAGTTCAGGCTACTGTAACAAAGTACTATAGACTGGGTGGCTTACAAAGCAGAAATTCATTTCTCATAGATCAGGATGCCTGCATGGTTGGCTTGGTGAGGGGCCTCTTCTGGCTTATAGTCTGCTAACTTCTCACCTTATCTTC
Organism: Tamias sibiricus; assembly: GCA_025594165.1. Classification (NCBI taxonomy): domain Eukaryota; kingdom Metazoa; phylum Chordata; class Mammalia; order Rodentia; family Sciuridae; genus Tamias; species Tamias sibiricus. Next base: position 80,234,704 of record CM046661.1, read on the forward strand.
ACATGGCAGACAGAGTGAGAAAGCTGTCTGGGGTCCCTTTGATAAGAACATTAATCCTATTCACAAGGGCAATTACTTTCCAAAGTCCCACCTCCTAATACCATCACATTTGGGGTTAGGATTTCAACATACAAATTTTGGGAGGACACATTCAGTGTCCTCAGCACAGGATTTCAAAAAGATAAATAACATGTCTAAAAACAGTACCTGGAATAACTTAGTATATTATATGACCACCCAGTACATGCCAACCTCCCACAGTCTTCAAGGCCCATCCTGGAATTCTTTGATAAGTTTAATAAGAGCATCTAAAACTGGTACCTGAGCCAGGCTGACTTAGTTTCCTCAGGGCAACACCTAAACTCCCTTCTCCTGACCCCTATCCTTAGAGTCACAGACCTCAGAACAGAAATATGTTGTATACATGTGGTACCAAAGCAGGAGCTGCTCCTCCAGATGGGAAGGCTGGATTGCCCGGCATGGCTTTGAGTTTCATTCTTTCACAGCCAATGTGTCACCAATGTGTGTGCTTTATGTCCAGTGACGGCAACCCACGTGTGGGGGGTTCTCTGCAAAGCAATGCTGGGGCAGAATTCACAGTGAAGACACCTGCAGTTCTGAAGACAATCTGTGCAAGGTCATTGTGCCAAAACAGTGTCTAAAAATCTCGCTATTTCTAAGAGGAGGAAGTTGATTTGTACAAACCTTAATATGCAATCATGCCTGGGTCAAGTTAAGAACAGAGGTTGGGAAGAATGAGGCACCATGTGTGAACATCACTTAATCCCTCTGTGAACCAGTTTCCTTGTTTGTTAATGGGAGTAACAAGCACTTCCTCCACAGAGTTCTGTTGAGGATTAAATATAAAGCCCTTGCCATGGTGCCTGGTGGTTTGGCATAATTGAAAAAGTATGGTTAGAGTCATGATGCTAGGAGCCGTGTGACCTTCAGAAGTCAGAGGTCACCTACTATCTCTGAGCCTGTGTACACACACACACACACACACACACACACACACACACTTACACACTGTCTTCTTCTGGAGTTTGTGTTAAAACTAAGAATTGGTTGTGCAAAGCACTAGCCAAGGGCCTGGCAGAATAAACATTGAATAAATTCTATGTGATTCTTTAAATCCATGAGTCTCTCTCTTTCTCTCAGCACATTTAGACCACCAAACCATCCTACTCCTTCCAGTACCAAGACATGCACAGGGTGAGTGTGCCTCCTGGGTTTCCTCCATTCCCCAAGGGCACACTTACTATGAGCACACTGGTCTACTTGGTTTGCTCCCTGGAACAGCAATAATAACCCTCCTTGCTAAGTGCTGCTAAACTTTGACTTGACAGCCCCATAAGAGGCAGAGGACTCATCTACACATAAAATGTCCTCTAGTGGTACAGGAAACTCCAGTTAGACAAATGGTAAAAGAACTTGGAAGCTTTACCCAAACATCTAAATTCTGCCCTAGAATAAGACTGGTTTTGTAGATGAGGAAATAAACCACTTTCTTATGCCATTTTCCTAAGGTAAAATATGTCCACATTTATTGGCTACAGGATAATAGCTTGCTACAGGATCTCAATGCTCCCAACCTTCTCACCTTGCAAAGGGTGGCACTTTTTGAGATAGAAAGAAAACAGCCTATGGCAGTTGGCTGAGCCTGGGGCCCAATAACTCTGCTGCTTCTATTCATTCATTCATGTGAAGTAAATCAGTCCTTTACCACCTGGCCCCTAGAAGCTAGAGAGGACCCCCCTCACCATAGTCACTTGCAGCAAATAGATACACTTGTATCTATTGCCAGTCTGGCCTGACTATTCCAGGGAAGATTGAAGCTAAGATCAGCTCATTTTGGCCCTGATTTATTGATATCTTAAATAATTTCTACTTCAAAACATAAATGTGGAACTAGAAGAGGATTCCAAAAGTCATTTTCCTATCTAAACAAAATATTCCTATGGCCAGCCATCTGAAATTCCCTGAAGATGTAAATGACTGTTGAGACTAAGAGCTTTATTTCCAGGTCTGACTGTTGCCAGGGAACAATAAGCACATAGTCAGACTTTGCGATTCCCTGTAAGGGCCTTCAGGGAGGAGGGAACTTATGGGACAAGCAATTTCCAAAGGAGACTCAATGTCTCCTTTGCTGCTTCATCCAGAGAAACTGATTCTACCTGTTTTATACAGTGGTACACTACATAAAATTCCATTAAAAAATACCTTTTCTGCTTAAATACCTTTTATACATTGACCTATGCTGTCTGAGAGAAAAAGATTAGCATGATATTTAGAAATCCAAGAAAACTGAGTCCAAATTTAGTTGTTCCACTTCCTATGTGACCTTTTATACAAACTACTTATCTGAATCTTTAATTTCCTCATTTGTAAACTGGGGATATATATTAAATTTGCAGCATACACAAATTCAACTAATTTCCCTTAAGAATAAATGGGAGGGCAGAAAGCCTTAGCATATGAGTGGCTCAGAATAAGAAATTATAAAATAGGACACATTGAAATACCCATAGATTTTTATTTCTCACGATTGTGCATGTGTCTGAGCATATGTGTGCACATGTGTGTGTGGTATGGATTATACCCAGATTTTCCATAGACCAAAAGATCTGTCTGTTCATTTTTTAGAGATAACAGGAATGACCAAAGCGTAGGAAACTGTTTTCCACTCCAAAGCCATCTGAGAGGGAAAAGATTGTTTCAAGCCTTTCCCACCCAAGGCAGCCCAGAAAAGGTTCAGGAATTGGGCCAAGTGACTGGGGCTACATTCAGGAAGGAAGGAGCCCATGGGATCAGCCTGGACAGGACCATCTGGGCTGGCAGAAGTCCTGGTGCATTGCCCACCTCCTCCCAGCACCAATCTAAAGGCAATGTGCCTCAGGATGTTCAGGAGCATCAGCTGTTAAAATGTCTCAATACACACAGAAACTCAGCACCAGGACCTCAACTCTCAGAGCTCTTTTTTTTTTTTTTAAATATTCATTTATTTCCTTTGGTTGTACACAATGCAATGCATTTATGTTTACATGGTGCTGAGGATCGAACCCGGGCCGCACACGTGCTAGGCGAGCACTCTACCACTGAGCCACAACCCCAGCCCTCTCAGAGCTCTTGATAGCCACATCTTCCCCAGTTGAGTTCATCATCTGATTGCATAGTTATGTTTATCTTATCAGAACTTGGCTAGTTTTTTTCTTCCTTTTTCTTCATTTTTAACCATTCTTTCACAAATGTGATGAGAAAAACCTGAAGATTAAATAGTACAAGATAATTTTCTTTTGCTAAGCATGCCCACTACCCATGCCCCCCAAAATGAAGACTTCCCATAAAACTAAGCTCAGAGCACTGGTGTTTTTCCTGTCTTCAACTCTGAGAATGGAAAAATCAAAGAAATAAATAAAGAAGGTTGTGAAGTGATGTGGGAACAGGTCTTGAAAATGTAGGAGAAGAGAAGGGATTGGGGAACCAAGAGATTGAAAAGATAATGGGTGAGAGAAAAAAAGACACACGGGTTTAAAATGGAATACCTGTATGGAACCCAGAACTGAATACAAACCCTTCTCTGGGCATCTCCTACAACCACAGCTTTATGAGCACTTTGTTTTGTTTTAAATAAGGAATAGAATATTCAAGAGAAAAGACTGCCTTCCCTTTTCAATTCATCCCAAGGGGCCATTTATATAACCCTACAAAGATCTTTCATGCTAGATATTAACTTAAAGGTGTATCCTTTGGGAAAAACTAAATGTCACAAACATAAAATTACAGTCTCTGAGAAATCAGTACTGCTAGTTTTAGGATATAATTTTTCCCCAGGAGATCAATGAGATTAGCTGCAGGGATAAATTGAAAAGCAGTTCTTTAGATTGTATATTCTTTGAATATCTCATTCTTAAAGTAGACACTAAGTGTTTACTGAATCAACATTGTCTTATGCTGAGAAAAAGCCTTCACATAAACTCCTTTATTGAATCTTTACAGTTCTCTAATATTGTTCCAGCTTCCTTATGCAAGCAGAGAATCAGGTGAGAAAACCCAATCTCCACCCAACCCCCAATTCAGCCCCTAACATTTAATTTTAAAAAACAAATGAATCTCAAAATTTCCTATAATTTTTCTTACAGAAAAATATGAAAGAAGGAGTTTTAAGTAATTAGAGGACCTCTCATATTAGTTTCTCATGACCTAGTGCCTATTAAAAAAGAAAGGAAAGAGATAAAATCTATTGGCTACTTTTTATAAGCAGAACAAGACTACAATTTTTAGGGTAAGGAACTCACTGTCTCTCTGCCCAGGGATAATTCCCCAACTTCAGTGCAACATGCTAGGATCCAAGCAGAGCAAGTTAGTTCCACTGAGCTGAGGAGGCAAAAGATCAGAGTTCAGGATGCTAGAAGCAGCTGAAATTTCTAAGCAAGGGTACAAGAGTGGAGAAATTTATGCACAGAGTGGTTAAAGAAATTGGCAAGTGAGCCTGCAGTGAATCCTTAACACAGGACAACATAGCCCAGAGTTAACCAGGAAGTGGCTAAGAGATTAAGAATAAAATAGAGCTACCAGAAGCCACCATGTTGGGGGACACTGAGGGAGGTCCAACCCAGAAAGAAAGAGGAGACTTATTTGGCACCTTTTAACAACCTGGGAATCTAGCTGAGATGTCAAATATCTTGGGCATTCATCTAAAACAAAACACCAAAAAAGGTCACATCTTAGAACAAAGGAGCCCACTACAGAGTAAAAATGATTCAAGTACAAACAAAGCCTAAAGCCAAGCCTGACAAGATTTGCAGAGGAAAGAGGTTTTAGGTCAAGTGCCAATAAGTTTGAGGATCATGAAAAAATACACAGAGTTTCCATGCTCCATTCTAACAAAGCATAAATAGCCTGAACAAGGTCAAGGTGATCAACCAGCATGAAACTGCCTACTAGAACAGGAATAAACATACTGCCAAGGTAGATAAAATATTCCAGAGTATCTTAAGCATGTCATTTACAATGTCAAATATAGAATAAAAATTATGACTAATTCATAGAAATAAAAAAATAGGACCCATATGGGATAGTGATGGGAAAAAAATCAACAAAAACTGAGCATGGAAGGCCCCAAAATTGGACTAAGCAGAAGTCTACAAAGTTGCTTTTATGTTATAGAATGAAACAAAGCACATTTAAAGAACTAAAGGAAAATAGTATTTTAATGAATGAGCAGATAGAAAATCTCAGCAAGATGGAAGCTATATAAAATAACTAGTGCACATTCTTGAGCTGATAAAATAATTAAGTCAAAACTTCTATGGATTGTCTTAAAATAAAAAAAAAGAAGATTACAGAAAAAAAGTGGCGAACATGAAAATTAGAATTTTGCAATCTGAAGAATAGGGGGAGTGACTTTTTAAAATTAATGGAAATTCAAGGATTTTGAAGCTGACAAGTTGCTTAATATATATGTGAGAGGAGAATAAGGTAAGGAAAGGAAAGAGAAAGGAGAAGAAAAAATAACAGAAAAAAATAAGGTCTTCAATGATGGGAAGATATTGACTTTAGATCCACAAAGTCAACGAACCCACAAATGAGATAAGTACAAAGTAAACATATCCATCTGTCAATTCTATAATCAAATTACTGAAAGTGAAAGATACAGAAAAGAAACTTGGAAAACACCAGTGGTGGCTGAGTTGTCATAAGGAACAATGGAAGCCAGAAATCAATAGAATGACATTTCTAAAGTGTAGAGTGGTAAGTGGTAACCTAGAAATTTATAAACAGTGAAAACATGCTTTAAAAGCAAAATAAAACTGTATTCCCAATTGTAGCCAAGGAGAAAGAAGTCAAAGGGACTGGATTTCTTCTCCAGCCTGAAACAACAAAATTAATTAAATTATTAAAATATATTCAAGAGTTTTCAAGATATGGGACACTAGTCAATGAATGACGGTGATTTCTGAAAGATGGACAATGCATGAGGTTATCTCTACAATTGCTTCAGCTTTCTTCCTGAAGAACATTTCTTATGAGGAATGTAGCAGACTTGCAGTGCTGAGAAGATAACACAGTATGAGAAGGTCAAGAAAACTAAAGGTCACAGACTGTGGTGGAGAGCAGAGAGCTGCATGCACAATGGCTCCAAAGAACTGCATGAGGTCCCCATGGAGTTTTCAAATGAGGATTCATCAGTGTATGCATATGAGAAAAGTGCATAATGCCAAGAAAGGAACCACCTGAAAGGATTATTGGGACCAATTCTAAGAGATCAAACAGGACCAGTAATAGTACTTATTCCTAGCGGCCAGATTGGAAAAGATCATAACTTTTTTATTGGTACACATCATTGTACATATTGATGGGATTATTATTATACATTCATACATGTATACAATATAACAATATAATTTGGCCAATATTACTCCCCAGTGCTTTTCCCCTCCCTCCCTGCCTTCTGCCCCTTGGTCCCTTTCTACTGATCTCTATTTGATTTTTTAGGAGATCCACCCCCATGTTTTTTCCTTTTTCCTCTCCAGCTTCTACATGTGAGAGAAAACATATGACCCTTAACTTTCTTCTGAGTTTGACTTATTTCACTTGACATGATGGTTTGTAGTTCCATTCATTTTCTTGCACATGTCATTTTAGTTTTCTTTATGGTTGAATAAAACTCCATTGTGTATATATATATATATATATATATATATCATATTATATATATGTGTGTATATACATACACACATATTAGATGTATGTGGACACAATACCTTTATTATTTTTATGTGGTGCTGAGGATTGAACCCAGTGCCTCACATGTGCTAGGCAAGCACTCTACCACTGAACCACAACCCCAGCCCCCATATTTTCTTTATCTATTCATCCATTGATGGACACCTTGGCTAGTTCCATAGTTTGGCTATTGTGAATTGTTCCACTATAAACATGAGTATGCATGTATCACTGTAGTAAGACAACTTTATTCTTCAGGGTAAATACTGAGAAATGGTATAGATGGGTCATATGATGGATGGTTCCATGCCTACCCTTTTGAGGAGACTCCATACGGATTTCCATATTGATTGTACTAATTTACAGACCCACCAACAGTGTAAGAGCATTCTTTTTCTCCCCATCCTCTTCAGCATTTATTATTATTTATATTCTTGATGACTGCCATTCTGATAGATGTGGGATAAAATCTCAGTATTGTTTTGCATTTCCCTAATTGCTAGTGATGATGAACATTTTTCATGTATTTATTGGCCATTTGTATTTCTTCTTTTGACAAGTGTCTATTTAGTTTATTTTCCCATTTATTAATTGGGTTATTTGATGTTTTTAGTATAAAGATTTTTGAGCTCTTCATATATTCTAGATATTAATCCTCTGTCAGAAGAGGAGCTAGTAAAGATTTTCTCCCATTCTGTGGGTTCTCTCTTCACATTCCTTATTCCTTTACTGTGCAGAAGCTTTTTAAAATTTGATGTTGTCCAATTTATTAACTCTTGGCATTATTTCCTAAACTTTAAGGGTCCTATTGAGAAAGTCATTGCCTATGTCTAAAAGCTGGAGTGCTGACCCTACATTTTCTTCTAGGAGTTTCATGGTTTCTGGTCTAATTCCAAGGTATTTAATCCATTTCGAGTTGCTTTTTTTTGTGAAGGATGAGAGATAAGGGTCTAGTTTCAGTCTTCTACATATGGATAATCAGTTTTTGTTGCTATAGCTCTGTAGTATAATTTGAAGTTAGGTATTATGATGCCTCCAATATTGCTTTTTTGGCTGAAAATTGCTTTGGCTAATTCTGGGTCTTTTATTCTTTCAAATGAATTTTAGGACTATTTTTCCTGCTTCTGTGAAGAATTGATGACTAATATTTTAACTATATTTTGTATGGCTGATGAAGTTGAAGAAATATTGAATAAGTTGAGGCCTGGAATATTTTTTATATATTTTTAGAGACAAAAACTATAGTATCTGAGATTTTAAAATTACAATGGAAGTAATTAAAATCAGATTAGAAGTTGCAGAATAAAAGATTAGTGAACTTGAAAAGGTTAGTGAATAGAAACTGTCCAGAATGAAACACAGAGGGGGAACAACTGGATAAAAAAAAAAAAATTAATAGCATCATTGAGCTTGGGAAAACTTCATATGCCCTACAATACACAAAATTCTAGTCTCCTGAGGAGAAGCAGAAAGAAGGACAGGAAAAAAAATAATGGCTGATTATTTTCCAAATTTAGTAAACACTATAATCTCATAGTTCCAAGAAACCAAGAACAAGAAGAAAATGACATAATGACATACCATAATCAAATGGTTGAAAATCAGTGTGCTGATATTCACTCTGGCACCAACAGTTGATACCAGCAACAGGTGATTCAGTTTTTACTCCCACATTTTGAGATCCAACAGCATGATTCCCCCTTAGAGATAGCCAGCATCAACTGGCCAGAATTCCCTCCTCACGGGTCTCTCCCAGGTGCACAGGGAGTCTCTCCTGTGTGCTCCCGAGACACCAGCACCTACCATACAGTGCCTCCTCTTCATGGATCCAAGTCTAAGCTTCTTCTCATGGCCCCCTTCTTCTAAGCTTCTAAATGCTGGTAAACAAACCCCTTCCCTTCACTCTCAATCCCTAGGAGTAGGATCTGCTTCCAATTTAAGACTTCTGTGATATCGCCATGTTCTCTTTTTACCTATTTAAACAATTTTTAAAAAATATTTGTTTTAGTTGTACACAATGCCTTTATTTTTACGTGGTGCTGAGGATCGAACCCTGGCCGCGCATGTGCTAGGCAAGTGCTCTACCGCTGAGCCACAACCCCAGCCCAAACAATTTTTTATATTAAATGCCCTGTTAATATTTTAAAATTACAAAGGATGATTGCATCATGTTAGAAAAAGTCATAAACTTCTTATTGTTGTTGTATAAAACTTCAAACACATAAAAGAGTAGGTACAGAGGCTAAGCAGCCAGAAGTTGGAATGGGTTGGAACTGAGTTATTCTCTCAGCTTCAAATCCACCTCTTTATTATCATCTTCATGATTTGGGGCTTTACCAGGTGAGTGCCTGATAGGTTCTGCTCAAAGAACATGCTACAGGAAGAAAGAAGGCAGAAAGGAAAGAAGGGACTTCTCATTCCTGTTTCACTTTCTCTTTTTACCAACATTACCTTCATGTTAGGTCTTTGCTCAATAAGGGGCAAATGATTTGCAGCAGCAATAGTTGGTTCAAGCTTCCAGTTTGTCTTCCCTCTGCTCCCAGAAATAGCTTCAATAGAGATCCAAGCAGAGGCTGGCTGGTATGCTCTCCTCAGAAGTCTACATCCCAGAACCATGGATTTCCTGAACTATTTCCTCAATGTGGGAATTCTTTTGAATTCCTGAGGCAAGAGCACCATTTATGTTGTGTCTCTTTTCAGGTTTTTGGTTGTTGGGTTTTTTGTTGTTGTTGTTGTTGTTTGTTTGTTTTTGCCAGCTTTGTGGGATCTTTACCCAAACTTTTCAAGTACCAGTGACCAAATTCCTCAGATGTCTGGATCCAAGCTCTACATTGCCTCTCCCCCAAACTTCTAAATTCCATCAATCTCTCCTCTTTGTCCCCATAGCTCTAAGTGAGGTAACTGCTTCCTGCAAGTATTACCTCTGCAATGCATTCCTTTGGTATTTTATAACATAAAGACATACACTGAACCAATTATTTTATTATCAAATATGCTACTTTTCACCAAAGTTATCTTAATGTTTTAATCTTATTGTCATCTGTCTTATCCCCATGTTTTCAGATAATTTCAATAAGGGCTAAGGTGTGTGTATGTGTATATATTATATATATCAGTACTTAAGAAATGTAAAAGACCTGAACTAATTTTACTTTGTCAGCCTCATGTTTACTCCACTTTCTCCAAGGGGCAGCAGGGTGGAGAGGCAAAGATGGGAGATGAAAGACCCCCCCACGTTCTTCAGGTCCTGGGTAAGTTCAGACTCTAGGAAGCTACAACTTCTCATTTATAAAAATACAACTCAGAGAATTATTGTTAGATATTGAGTCAAGAATTTCCATGGATACATTTATCAATTGCAAGTACAGTGTAAAAAAATTTTCACCACTGGTACCAACAGTGACTAGATGGTAAAAGGTAAAGGTGATGGATAAAAGAGGTGGAAAGAGGAGAAGCAATGGAAGAAAATATTCTGAAGCAATTTCTACCCACTCAGAAATAGACTAGAACCTATTTGTTGTTGTTTTTCTAGTGACCAGTATTTTTTCCCATTCCATTGTATCTAATTCTCAGTCTACAGAGCAAATAACCTTTTGCCAGTAAGACAGAAGCCATTTGTTAACATACAGCAAATACTGTTTATTGTAGACTTTCCAGCTGACTCATGTGAAAAGGCACTATGAAAAAATTAATGAAACTAGATAATCTCTCTAAATGAATTTATGTTAAAATATACAACATTCTTACATAACATCTGCTTTATATATATGTGAAATAATATAACATTTAATGACAAAAATTGTGTTTCCAAAAATAACATTTGTTGAAGGTTAGGTATCTTTCTTTTCTTTATCTAGAATCTTTCACAAGATTAAAGTGTGTAAATTAAATGTTTCTTATCACCAGAAAGACTTGACACAGACAATCACATAAAATGGCCCCAATATCCTTTAACTACTTATATCATTATTCATAACTGAGGCCTTCATTAGGCAAAATACTGTAATGCACACCAATGCAGGCTACTTCCTTTGATAGATTTTGAATGTATATGACCTCTTTCCACTTGTGCTTTCTTATATATAAGAACACAGTATACATAATAAGCAGAATATAAACTAAATCAAAATACAAGCTATGCAAGGAATTGCAATCAACAGAGCCATGACAAATAAAATGTCTTAGGAATGCTCCAGAAGTTTATATTTGCATGTCTGAGGGCCGACTATACTTTACAGTTCATTCGATGCTTTATTTTTTTAAACAGTTGGCATTAAGAACTTAAAATAAATCTAAATATTCTATCATTGAGCATGTCAGAGGAGAGACCCAAGAAAGCAGAGGCCAGCCACAGTGAGCTTCACCATGGCTGACACCACACTCACAAAAAATGAACTGTTTAGATTTTGAATCATGGACACTATCTTTGCTTTGTGATAGTGAATAAATTCCTACTTATACAATAAGACAGGTGACATAATTAATTGGTAAATTAGGAAAAATATTCCCAAAGGTTAAAAAAAATTTCAGTCTAAAATGTGTCAGTTTTAATAAAAATAATGAGCCCAGAAGCAATTCCTCTGCTTACTCCGGTATTATTTTTTATGGCAATAAATTATGTATACTAAGAAAAACCTGACATTCCCTTCAAGGCTTCTTAAAACAAAGCATGTTGTAGTAATGCCAAGAAAGATGGAGTTAAAAACAAACAACAAATTAGTGACTGCTTCCTTCATCAAAAGATTCCACTCCTGAATCACTAGCAGCAGCACTGATCTTTTCCTGTCGTCTTCGCATGATTTCTTGCAACTCAGAGCTGCCATTGCTATCCTGAAAAACAAACATGGTTCAGACAAGATGGTTACTGGTTTGTCTCAGCTGTGGGGTGTGTAATGAAGCGCCTCAGAGTGAAAATCAACTGTGGTTTCTTGTAGTGTTTCTTCAAGAAAACTAAAGGTTTCCCCACACATAGGTGAAGCTTCTTGAGCACACCAACATATCACATTAACACTGCCTGTTTTATAAAGTGTCTATGGAATTCAGTCACGTTTTCCATTTTAACATGATAAAGAAGGATCAATAGTGCACATCAAGCATTCCGATCCTGAGAGAGACAGAGGATGTGTGTATAATAAGTACAATAACAGGGTAAATTATCAAAGAACTCTTTGTGGGTCAAACAAAACACGGTTGCATCTTCCTTAAAGGAGATATTATTGTTGTTGTTATTGTAGTACTGGCAACTGAACTGAGGGGTGCTTTCCCACTGAACTATATCCCCAGTCCTTTTTATTTTTAGAGACAGGGTCTTGCTAAGTTGCTGAAATTGACCTCAAATTTGGGATCCTTGTGCCTTAGTCTCCCAAGTTGCTAGGATTACAGGTCTGTACCACTGTGCCCAGCTCCTTTAGATTTTAAAACAGGCCAAAGAGTGGGCCCAGAACACACCAAGTTTCCCTTTGTACAATCCTGACCCTCTAGGAAAATGCTGGTTTTTCTCATTCCCAAGCCCTATCTATAATTCCTGCTCTCCTCATTCTTTCATCAACAGAAGTCTCTGGCAATACAGGTGAGAAATCTAAAAGGTGAATGAGATTCAGGAGAAGGGTGATATGGGACAGTGGCTGAGGAACACGAGAAACCTCAAGTAATCAGCCTCCGCTTCAATTCACACCCAGGGGAATGGGCAGCAAGAGACCATGATGAAGTGGCAGGAGGGCAAAGGACAATGACAGGTCACTCTGGAATGAAGGAGAATCTTAAGAATAAAGATTTTGTTAATAGGTATATTAGAAAAGGGTACTAGAGAAGTAATTTATACATTCTTTTAAAAAAATTAAAATGTAAGCTAGGCACAGTAGCACATGCCTATAATCCCAGTGGTTCTGGAGGCTGAGGCAGGAGGATCTCAAGTTCAAAGCCAGCCATTGCAACTCAATGAAGCACTAAGCAACTTAATTAGACCTTGTCTCAAAATAAAAAAATAAAAAGGGCTGGGGGATGTGGCTCAGTGGTTAAGCACCCCTGGGTTCAATCCCTGGTACAAAAATAAAATGTAGAATAGTAACAACACTGCTTGAGAAAAGACAAAATTCTTATTTATGTTCAACATACAAAAAGCCATCGTCATGCCCTGATAAAGATCCCCCAAGATCAATGTCTTAGTGAAAACTTCCAAGGGGAATATAGTAGCTCTTGATTAAGAATGCTTACAGGATTATATGTGTGAAGCTATTGTATACTGAGTTACTTAACTGTTGAATTTATATAATATACCTACTGGAAATAATTCTGTATCGATTTTATGCCAAAGCCTATGCCTTTGAGTCCAAGCATAATTTTCATGAGATAGTAAGAGCTATAAGATGTAACCATTGGAAACCAGTACCTTTACATAGGCTATTTTAAGTAGAAGAGGATATGAGAATCTTAAGTAAATCCAGTCTAGAAAACATGTACTCTCCTTTCATACAGACAACTATGACTAAATAATTATTACTCAGGGCTCTCTGTTTTCAAAGATCACCAGTTAATATTCCACCCCCAATTATTTAGAAGTAAAACCAGGCTTAAGACACACAGCCAGGGTGTTAAGACTTTGTAACCTACTAAGATTTCCAAACTAAATATTAAGAATAAGCAAGAGTTCTTGCCCCTTAAGGCATTTATTAACTCAGATGTGATTTTTTTTTTTTTTGTATTTTAACTATAGCAGTAGTTAATGCAATACATTTGTATTTTAACTATAGCAGCTAATTAATGCAATAAAGTAGTTAATGCAGTAAAATGAGATTATGCTTTTTGTTCAATGTCCAAAAGTATATGCTCAAGCTTTGTTATGTGAATATTTATAATAAACTAATCTGCTTAAAAATGATCATTGAAGGTCTCCTGTAAAATGTACAAAAGCTGAGTCAAATTTAACTCATCTTTGTAAGAAAGGAACATTGGCCAATGTGGACCATAATAGTTGTTTCCAGAACTTTCAATATGCAGTCCATACTCTTGACTAATGCAGAAAAGAAAACCACTTTGGGTTGACAAGTCTTACCTCTAATGCAGCTTTTTGTACAGTGATTTGGCTGAAGACTCTGGCCCCTTCAGGACACACTGTTCTCAGTTCATCTTTGTTGAGAGAGAAAAGCTGTGCACCATTTAATACTCCAAGACTATTGACAGTCCTGAAATACAAAATTTTAAAATCAGAGCATTAAAAATATTGCCTAGATAGAAATAAGAGACAAAATCTTCCATTTCTGCTGGTAAGATTTTTGTAAGGGTTTCATACATAGGAACTTATTTTTATTAAATGTCATTTCAGTGCTTGGTTAAAGGCAATGTCAAGGCACTTTCATGATCAGGACCCAGAGGCTATACAAGATGACTGATTGTGAAGCATCAAAAAGGAGCCAATTGGGTCTGGTTTTACTATTGTTTAACATGAATTCCTTAAAATTTGGTGTTTCATAGGAGGAACAGACAGCTTTCAAGTTATAAGGCAATTGACTAACCATTGTACCTTTCAGTTGTGCTGAATGAGTTTACAAAATGTCAGGCTTCTTAGAACATGTATTATTCAAAGATTTCATTGTACCAAACAGACATAAAAGGTCTATAGGCTTTTAGATTTCTAGATACATAGAACCTTTATCATGGGCTTAACTAAAGGAAAAGCTCTATTAAGATTTTAATTGATGTAATATGAAATGTAACGAATACTATTGCTATATATACAATGTTGAATAAAAAATTTTTTTTAATTGATGACAGTTAACTGCTTTTTATTTTCTTGAGACACCATACCTTGCAGCAGGAGGAAATCTATGCTACGTGTCCTATCTACATGGTCTGAGGAGTCCCACTAAGATAACAGCCCTACCCTGATGTAACGTGACGAAAGAGAAAGAAAGCTACTACCAGTGTTCACAGGGGCTGACAGCTGTGTAAGGGACCAATGATGAACAGATACTACCAACTAGAAAAAGGTGACATCAAATCATAGTTATTTCTGTGTCTTCCTTTTTTTTTTTTTTTTCTTTTCTTTTTAGCTATGAATAGTCATTTCCTGAGTATGGAACAAAGAATGCAGTCTGGGCTTTTATACTTTTTGAGTCATTTGTGATATGTAAATGACTCAATTGAAAATAAGGCATGCTTCACACAAAGAAGTACAAAGGATCCAGAGAGAGACTTACACAGGGTTGAACCCTTTTGACTGTAACCATGTTTTCACCTCCTCTGGTGTGGAGTCATAGGTGATGTTGACAACTGGCACATTCTGCCGTGGCACATGGAACTTCTTCTGAGCAGCACTCCGACCAATGGTCAGCCTGTGGATGAGCTCATCCTGTACTTCTTCCATCTGAGACTTCCTTCCTAGACACCAACAGGAAGCAGGGTGTGTTTGAAAATCCCTAACATTATGTTCCTTTCTCTAGACCCCAATCCCAATGATCCTTTAACCCCAATAGGTTCACATTCTAGGGCTCCAACCATCTTCCCTCACTTTTATCCTCACCCAGTATAAACTCCATGATCAATTACTAAAATAATTCCCTGGCTCCTCTCCTCTCTTCATTGTACTCATCTGGTAAAGCTCCAGTGAATCTACCATCCTTCATACTCTAGGCCTGCACAGCTAGAATGGTCCTACATTAAACTCACCACTATTGCAGTGGTAACCCTGAAGGGTCTGCTCACATCCCTGACAATGGTACCAGACTTCTTTAGTGCTTCTTAACTAGGGACAGTTTTGATGCCAGGGACATTTGGTAATGCCTAGAGATACTTTTGGTTGTCACAGCTGAGGGTGGTAAAGACAGAAGCTGCTGACAGTGGCTGGAGGCCTGCAATATGCAAAACATCCTCCTGGGCATAAGCCAGCCTCCCACCATAGGGCCCAGGTTGAGAAACCTCATCTAGATCACATACAACCACACAGTCTTACCCAATTATTTAATAGCTTCTACTTTCTCTGTAAACCTCCAGCTCTATTCCATAATCCTCACCCTTAAGATCTCACATCCTAACATCTTTTTTGGCGGGGGCGCTGGGGGAATGCCAGGGATTGAACTCAGGGGCACTTGGCCACTAAGCCACATCCCCAGCCCTATTTTGTATTTTATTTAGAGACAGGGTCTCACTGGGTTGCTTAGCGCCTCACTTTTGCTGAGGCTGGCTTTGAACTCTTGATCCTCCTGCCTCAGCATCCTAAACCGCTGGGATTACAGGCGTGCACCACCACACCTGGCTCACATCCTAATTTCTGAATGAAATAATGGAGTTAGAAGAGAACATCCATATGCTCCCCTGGTGATTCTCCTTCCTCCTCACACACCTTTGCCCATTACATTACAGATGAACTATACCCATGCTCCAAGGCCAGCCCATCTATGTGCACTAGGCACCAAGTTCTCTGCCCATTCAAATACTTCGGCATCAGTTTCCCCCGTTTACCAAATCATTTCATCAGATTATTTAAATATGCTATAATTTACTTATTACTTCTCTTACCTTTAGATAAGTTCTTACTAGGTCACCTCCCAGCTGCCATCCATTTCTCTGCTCCCTTGTAAGCAAAACTCCACAAAGCATTACCTACTCTAGCTGAATCCATTCCAATTCTCCCGTTTTCTTAGTATTCCCCATTTTCTTAGATTCATTGCAATTCAATTCCTCTCTCTACTACTACACTTTGTGAAACTCATGGCCAATTCCTTCCTAGCCATAATCTCATTTAACCTGTCAGCAATATTTGAAGCAAGAGGTTCCTCCTTGAAACACTTTCTTCTTGGGGTCTCCAAAGTTCCACACTCTCTTGATTTTCCTCCTGCATTCCTGGTCACTCCTTTTCAGTATTTCCTCTGAATTGTCTCATCTCTGAAACAGTAATGTTAAAGTACACCAGGAAAAAAACTGTGCACCTCTTCTCTGCGTATACACACTGCATCAACGATCACTATGCCTCATCTCATTTAAAAGCTGATGACTACCAAACTATTGCTCCAGTTGTTATGGCTTAAATATGAGGTGTCCCCCAAAACCTCATTTGTTAGACAGTGCAAGAATTTTCACAGGTGAAATGACTGTTATGAGAGCCTTAACTTAATCAACGGATTAATCCACTGACATGGATTAATTAGGTGCTAACTGCAGATAGGTAGGGTATGGCTGGCAGAGGTATGTCCCTGGAGGAATGCCTTAAAGGTTCATATTTTGTCCCTGGTGAGCAGAGCTCTCTCTCTTTGCTTTCTGTTTTCCATATCCTGAGATACTTTACTCCTCCACACCCTTCTGCCATGATATTCTGCCTCTCCTTGAGCCCAGAGCAATGGAGTTGGCCATCTATGGACTAAGACTTCTGAGACTGAAAGCACCAAATAAACTTTCCCTTCTCTAAAATTGTTCTTGTCAGGTACTTTGGTCGCAGAAAAAGCTGACTAAAACACCAGTCCTGACTGCTACTCAGAAATCTAGATTCATATGTTAACTTGCCTACTTGATATATTCACTGGATATCTATTAGCTATCTGAAATATATCTCAAATATAATGTGTCAAACCTAAATTCTTAATTTTCTTCCTGAAGTTTGTTTTTATTAAGATTTTTGACTTATTTTTAGACTTCCCATCTCAGTAAATTCGATCTTTCCAGTTTCTTTGGTTAAAAATACCATGGAGCTACACTACATCTAATCCATCCTATTCCCTGCCTATTAGAATCAAGTCTAATCTACTCTATTCCCTCATCTTCACCCTCATAATCTCACTTAAGGGAAAGAACATCCTGTTAGTACCACCATCAAAATATATTCCAAATCCAAAATGGGGGTTGTGGCTCAGTAGTAGAACGCTTGCCTAGCATGAGTGAGGCACTGGGTTCGATTCTCAGCACCACATATAAATCAATAAAATAAAGGTCCATTACAAACTGAAAAATAAACACACACACACACACACACATACGTGTGTGTGTGTGTGTGTGTGTGTGTGTGTGTGTGTGTGTGTATTCCAAATCCAGTTCTGGAGATGTAGCTTAGTGGTAGAACACTTGCCTAGCATGTATGAGGTCCTGGGTTCAATCTTTAGTACTGCCAAAATAAAAATAAATGTATCTATCTAGACAAGACAGATAATCTCCCAAATCCAAATAACTCTCCAGAATAACACATCTCTCCTCCTGGACCCCCTACTCTAGTTCACAATGGCTTCCCTGGTGCTTTCAAATTTAAAAGCCATTCCAGCCTCCTTAGCCTGAAATGCTAACCCCCAAATATCCACAGGGTCCTTCTCCCTCTCCTTCAGATATCTCCTGAGCTATTTAAACTATAGCCACTCCCCCCCAACAGCATTCTCCATTTACAGAGCTATATTATTCTCCAAACTAACACTTTCTAATATTCTCTTGATGTCACTGCATATCTATCTCCTTTCATTAAAATATAAGCCTGAGGACAAAAAGGAGTTTTCTCTGTTTTGTTTAACTCTATATCCCAGTATCTGGGAAATGTAGTGATTCCATAAATGCTCACTGAATAAATTAATGAATGAGGCATTCTCCTGAATTTTTCACTGTGAGAGACCCTGCAAGTCATCATGTACAAACCCCTTAAATAACCAGATGAAAAATGGAGGTCAAATAGAGAAATGATCTGTCCAAGTCACATTGTTAATTAGAAATAGAATTTAGCTAGAACTACATGTTCTGACTTTCAGTTCAGGCCTGTTTTATGGTCCGAGTCACTGAGACTACCTTTGATTAGTTTCACTACTGTCCATCTCCCCCAGCCATTTATGCTTCTGGGGAAGATGCATGGTTGAACTACCACTTTGAGGAAGACAGGGGGGAAAAGCAAGTAAGTATAAGAATGTGAATAATGTGTTTGTGTGTGCATTTTTAATGTATACATATATTAGTACATTAAGTTATGTGTGTATTGTTTTCAAGAATTAAAAACAATATCTGTATGTTGTTTTAAAAAAGTTAAAGACAAAATTACTGATACAGTAATCCAATTAACTAATCAACTTGAGAAGTGGCAATAATCTGGTCCCTAAGGGAGGTTTTTGTGACCATTATTACATTGTTCTACACTTTTTCTTTGCAGGTAAAATGTTTTAGAAAGTGTTTGGTTCCCTGTCAAATAAGTGAAAAGTGTGAAATAATCAGATCGCGTTATTTCAGTCTAATTTTTTAATACCCCAAGTATTTAGGAAACCTTTTTTAGAAGTCAAAGGAAGAAAAGAGGGAGGGAGGAGGCAAAAAAAAAGAAAGGAAGAAGTACAAGAGAAAGTGGGAAAAAATACTATTGATTAATGTATTTAAGTATCACATTACCTGAATTTCATTAGGTAATTCTTAAATCACTACATTATATAGCATATGAGTCTGTCT
Source organism: Tamias sibiricus (assembly GCA_025594165.1). NCBI lineage: Eukaryota > Metazoa > Chordata > Mammalia > Rodentia > Sciuridae > Tamias > Tamias sibiricus. The sequence goes on from CM046661.1 coordinate 80,253,826, forward strand.
CAAAGGAATTTTTAAAAAATAAGTATCACCACACCAAAGGATTTATTTTCTCACACACTGACTTAGCCACCAACCACACCGAGGATCACTAGTCTGTGATATAGTCTTTTTCCAGAAAATACAAAAAGCCTCTTTCTAACATGTTCCTGGCTTTTGGTTCCCATTTTCAATGTTCAAGCACACAACAAATCAGACTAACTTCACACCTCTTTCTAAAATAACAGTTCTGATTACAAAAGATTAAACTCAAATAGAAGGACTAACACTTCAAAGGAAATGGAAGAATGCAAAGCACTAAGGTGTTGGTATCTTTAATAGTGATAAGAGTAGAACCTTTCTGGATTCTTCGATAAACCAATTTAAACAGCTTATATGACACATGGCTCCAAGAAGCTATTCTAAATAGGTAACACACAAGTCACACTGCAGCAAAAGGGATCTTAACTGTGGCCATTTCTGTTTTTTAAAAATAGGCATGCTGGCTATTTCATAACATTTTTATGAGTATTCACTTTCTAGTTCCTCCTATTTTATTTTTATGAGAGGTTTAGGCAAAAAGCAGAGAATGTACATAACATAAATGGGTATTTTTTGAGACAAATCTGGCTCTCCAATACACACACACTTAAACATGTCTGTTTGATTCTAAATGATTGTTACCAAGCTCTAACATTCAGAGAAAAAAATGTCCTCAAAAGAGTGCTATTAAGAAATAAGTAAGTTTTATATAAAACAATTACTTTTGTTTAATGTCAAACCATACCTTTGAGTTACCTTAAAAAAGAACTTTACAAAAGTCATTGCAAATTTTATTATTTTAAGGAAATAACTTTGTATTAATTTGGGAGAGAGATGTTTATGTTTTATATGCCAATGTTATCCTTTTACTTATGAAAAACAGACTTGAAAATGATGAGTTACAATTATCAAGAGAGTTCTCTATCTTTAAAAGTATTCTAACTATGCCTCTTTCCCATTAGGTTATTCTTGGCTTCTTAGAGTTGGACAAAGAACAAACTGTTCCAATCCACATACTGTTCCAAATGGGGACTGGATGCTTATGAACTCTGACTGTAGGTCTGGAAAAAAGAGGACCATGGTGTCAAAGATTATTGTGCTGACCTAACAAAGGAGGGAAATGTCACAAACTTGTGGGAAGAATGAAGAAAGGAACAGTCATTTCCTTAAGAGGAAAGTTTTCCTAAGGGAAATCAATGAAATATTTATAGAACTTTTTCATCTTAAAATTATTACTTTAGTGTCTTTGTAAAAACCATCTTTTTGAAAAATCCACATGTAGCACATTATATTTTATTATGGTTATTCACACTTACACATAGTCATATGCACACAGTTGTTTTTGCTGCACTGAAAGAGCTAAATGCTTTTGCAAAATTTCATTTTTCCTTTAGTTTTCTGGTAAGGTCAAGATATGAATAAGAAGGTATTTAAATCAGCTACACCCTGGGAGAGAAAGTAATGTATTAAAGTAGGCTTGTGCGTATTGTTCTTAACCAAAACTTCCAGAACAGTTAAATAGTAATAGTTTTAGTTCTTTTTTTTTTTTTTTTTTTTTTTTATCAAGAATGATCACAACTGAGCTGGGCACAGTGGTGCATGCCTGTGTGTAAAAGCCCTAATTGTTCGTCAGACTTGGCCCAAAATCTTGCTCAGGGGATTTGGCCCAGAATCTCACCCGCGGGACTTAGCCCAGAATCTCACGAGACTTGGCGCGGGATCAAAAATAGACTTACTCTGGGAGAGAACTCGCCTCAGCGCCATTTTCTGGTTGAGCGCATGAGACTTAACTCATAGGGAGCGTGCAGAGTGAACGCCGTTGTGTGTGTGTGTGTGTGTGTGTGTGTGTGTGGCGGTGATTGCAGGAGTGAATGTTGCTGGAGCCGAAGAGAGAAAAATAAAAGAGCTTTTTCATTTACATCCTGCCTCCTATTTTTCTCCCGCAGTATCGCTTCAGGGCAGCCACACCTGTAATCGTAGGAACTCAGGAGGCTGAGGCAGAAGGATTACCAATTTGAAGCCAGCCTCACTCAGCAACTTAATGAGGCCCTGTCTCAAAACAAAACAAACAAAAAAAAAGGTTGGGGCATGAAGCTGAGGATGTGGCTCAGTGGTTAAGCACCCATGGATTCAATGCCCCATATAAAATATATATAACAAAGTATAGTAATAATAATAATATACATATATATATGTGTATATATATATATAAACAAAATAGATATGGCTAAAACTTACTGAGATGAAAAAACAGGGTGAAAATGAAAGGGAAAAGAATTTGAGGTTTTAGTTTTTAACATGAATCAGGTGTCTGATCTCAGTGATAAAGTTAATATTTGAATATGTATATCTGGAAGTCAGAAATGAGATTCTGTTTGAAGAACAAGCTGGGAATTGTTCTTTTTCTACAATATAAACTATCCAAGAAATGGAAACAGATTGAGCATTTATAGTAAAGGTATATTTATATGGAGAAAAGAATACAAAACCCTCAGAATCCCATATTGATAGAACTAGATATATCCATTTTACACACACACACACACACACACACACACACACACATTCACATGCACACACTCATCTTTCTATATGAAATGTCTTCCTGGCCTCTAGTTTTACAAGAGTTTTATGTAACAAGTATAGTTGAAGCAAAATAATATTATAATTCTTTAAAAACAATTTGGATGTTAAAATGTTATACTACAAAGTAAAACAAAAACTACCTAAGATTTACCTCAGTTTTCAAAACTACCTGTTCTTCCCAATACTAACAAAGATCATTCAAAGTTGGCCAGATTGTCTTTTGTGTCTTTTCTGTCAGTTTATTTAAATTGGTTTTCATAGAAACCATTCTATAAAAAATCAAATTTACATTTGTGAAAATATGAACCAAATCTGCAGTCTAAATTACATAAAATCTGAATTTGAAGGGTATGTTTGAGATCACTTTTGGCAGGCAATTATATAGTAAGCTAGTGAAATTGTGCATTTGAGAATAACAAATATGAGGAGAAGAATCAGGAAGAGGAAGCTGATGATGACAGCAGAATATATCTACTGAATGCTTATACTATATAACATGGTGGTCAAATCGATCAGACTTTCAACCTCAACAGTTTGGACCAAGTAATCCTGTTGAATGCAGCTGTTCTGTGCATTATAGAATGCTGCTAAACATCCCTGGCCTGCCCACTGGATGTCAGTAAACATACCACGGTTGTGATGACCAATGACCTAGATGATATCAAATGTCCCCAGAGGAAGGGAAAGAAAGGTAAAGTCACCCCTGGCTGAGAAGCACTGGACTAAATACTGCACATGCATTATCATTGAATTTTCACACTCATCCTATGGAAGCAGACACTATTATTTTTGCCCCCACTATTCAGACACTGAAGTACCAAGAGGATTACTCAATTGTTGAAGGTCACAGGGCCAGTAAGTGATGCTTCAGTATACAAATTCTAGTATGTGTGCCTCCTGAGCATGCATTCAACTGCCACAACATTGGAATTGTAAGAGAATGGAGGGAACTTCCTGGTAATCAGTTTTTAAACAATAAGAAATGAGGTGAAGTACTGTGCAAGTATAAAGGAGTATTGTTCATATTTAATAATATCTAATAACAACAGAATCAAGAATAAACAATATTTTACTTAACAGTGCTTTTAATTCACAGAAGAAACATTTTTGCCTCCCTGGAAACTTACGGTCCACAGGCGGTTGTTTGTGTCTCTGGCTGTCCCGCACAATGCTGCCACCACTGTCACTGGAGCTACTGTTCTGACGTGTTACATTTGCTGGGACCTTTGACACAGGAACAGGTGCTGGTACAGAAGGTGGAAGGGGGACAGGAACAGGAGCTGGCGTTGGAGGAGGTGATGGGGCAGAAGGAGTATCAGCTGGTCTTGGACCATACTCCATCCTTTGTTTCTATAAAATGACAAATAATTAACTTGAAATTTTAAAAATGTATGTAGATTAAGAAAATGTAGTATACATTGACAGGACATCATTCATTATTTATTTTGAGCTTATTTGCAAGCCTATAACAATTTTGCATAAGTGTATGCATACACACACACACACACACACTTCTGATCCTATATGGTGAATAATAATTTAAAATCATCTTTTAAACATTCTACATATTTGTTCAAGGTCAACAAGTGTAAATGGTAGCAATGATACACCAAGAGCAAACAGTATTATAATAATAAATGTCAAGAAAACTAAATTTGGACTTGGACTCATACAAAACCAGGGTAGATCAAATGACTTCTGATTTTACAGAAAATAACTACTAGTAATTTCAATGGCACTGGAAGTCAATGTCAATAGCATTAAGCATCACTTACTCCTTATTTTAAATGTATGCTATAAGTAATGTATTAAGAAGAGGAACAATGTTCTCATAAGGACTATGCTCTAAAATAAATAATTTTTAAAACATTGTCATTAATTATTCCAAGGCACAACACTTTCTGCCACAATCTCCATGCTGATTTATTAAAATCAGAATTTTTCTCATTAAAATGGGTATGTTGTAGGGTAGATGGTGTGAGGGTACAGACATGGTCTTCAGGGCTGGGGTGTAGCTCAGTAGTACAGCTCTTGGCTGGTATGCTCAAGGTCAATGGTTTGATCCACAGCATCACACACAAAAATATACAGTGCCAAACTATATTGTTATATTGTGTGCATGTATAACTATTTGACAACAAATTTCACCATTATGTACAACTACAATGGACCAAGAAGAAATACTGAGAAATAAGAGAAAAAAAAAGTTATGGTCTTTGGTTAAAGTGGACGACTGCAACTCACCAACTACAAAAAAAGTATATAGGGATTTGTATTTAAAAAGGCAGATGTGATTAAAAATAAACAATGCTTCTCAATAATTTTAAAATTACAAATATTGGCAATTATAAAACAGCATATGTATTCCTTACTAAAAAACATAATAGTTAAAACTTTAAATCTAAACAAAATAATTTTAACTAATAAATAACTACACTGTTAAGAGGCTCCAAATTCTCAAAAGGCACATCTTCTTTATAGAATCAAAGATACAGAGAGTGATGCCTTGTAATTGAGATATAATTTAAATACTGCAGTGGTACAATTTAATTATCCTGAAGTTTAGGATTAGCATATAAAATGCAAAAAAGACCTTTTGGTAATCTGGTCCTTTGATTAGAACAGTATTTATTTCTACATTTTAAATTGGCCCAAATATAAGGTAAAATTGATTTCAAGTGATTCCTCCTCCCCAACTTCCACAGAGATCAAAAACAAACACACACACACATTTCAAAATTAAAATTACTCAGAAAACAACATGCTGCCCTTCATCATGGTTGCCTTCACAGCAAATGAAGAGCACCTGTGGAACTGCACGGGGAGGAGCCCGCATTCTTCTGAGCCATCTCTTAAAAGCCAACACTCGCCAACCAGCAGGGTTGGGAAGGTGGGAAGGTTGTAACACAAGGATGGAAGCAGAACTGAAAGAGGGCATTATAATTCTGCCAAGTACTAGGGGAGACAGAGGGCAGGAAGGACACAGGCAGCAAGGCAGGAAGAAAAAGCGAAAAAGGGCAAGATTCTACCGTGAGGTTAGATGGGACAGAAACAGATTGCTAATTCCCCCAGCATTCAAGACCTGAAGCATTTCTTATATATAAATAATATGTTAGAATGCATTATTATTATTACTATACTCCACAAAGTATTCTTCCTATATTTGGGCCAATAAAATATTTAAAGCAACCAAAATACAGCAAACATCACCAAAACGGAATATTTAGAACACACCAAAGTCAACCAAAATATATTCAATGTTCCCTTGACCAGAATGTTTTTTGCATGTAATTTCATGAAGGGTTAATGAATTCTCACATTAATGTTTCAAAAGTGTCAGAGTTTAAATTATTGTTTCTAAGCTTAAATATACCAAAATGCAATGAGTTCTGCATTGCAAAATATGATTCATATTTTCTGCTTTCATAAAAACAAGAACAGCTAGTGTTTTGCTAGCCATCAAATAATGCTATGAAAAACTGAATACACTGTATGTTATTGTCACAATCAAGCCTAAAGACAGGCTTACCAAATGTTCTGTGCCTCACTTCATTCATCTGTCATTGCTTTATAACACAACTTTATCAGTATGACCTAACAGAATAATAGATTTTAAAAAATACCCATATGAAAATCTCCAAACCCATGTGAAAAATTTTCATGATATATCATATTTACTTGCATATTTTCCTCTTTTCTTAGTCCTCTCCTTCTGCCTCATGCTTCTAACTTCTGACATGAAAAGCAAGAAAAAGTGCCTTCTTTGTTCTGAGAAGGCAACCAAGGCAGCTATTCTGTGGACTGGTTGGTAAGTTGTGACGTGGAGGAAGCAGAATCAGTATTGATTGCTGACATCACTTTTGTTTCCTTCTCTATTTTTTTCACTTCTCTTTACCTACTGCTCAATTTCTGCCTCTAGGCTGTTTCTGCTTGGAGGTACAGAACTGATGACTTCAATATGCCCTCAACTTATGGAAAGTCTTGGAGGGCAGAAAGGCACTCTGAATTGCTTCCTTCTGTGCCAAAGGTTCTGGAGCTCTGAATACAAACGAATCTTGACCAACCCCTTCTAGTTGGCTGGGACTTTCCTGGCAATTAGCACTGAAAGCCCTGCATTCCCACAAACCCCTCAGTTGTAGGCAAAGCTGTCAGCTTGGGCAGCCTGTGGTGCACCCACTTTTCCATCATTTCCTAACTCTTACCCATTTTTTCTCACAAATATAAAGTTCTGTTCAAGACAAAATCTCTCCTTTTGTCTTTCTCTGGAAGAAGTTAGAATTACAAGACCTCGTAGGAAATTTACTTTTCTATTCATAATTAAGCTGAAATTCTCAAGGGTTAAAGCTATTGAGACATGAACTCCTGATTCATGCAAGATACTGCTTCAGAGGGGAAATTATGCAAGTAACAAGCCCAAAAAAAGCCATTAAAATTGAACTGTTTCTAAAATTTTAACCTTCTCTGAATTACACATTTTTCTCTAAATTTGGTCTCTCTGGAAGTCTGCAATGAAAACTAAGCACAGCTGGAACATTGAAGGGTGTTAAGTCCAGAGATTGAATCCAAAAAATTATATTAAAGAGAATTGCCAGGAGGGAATGCGTGTGGGTTACCTCTGAGAGCTCGCCAAGTAATTGCTATTAGGAAAATGGAGCAAATCACATTAAATGAGAAAATTAACACAGGAGATGGATGGAACTAAAATAATATCAATTAGCATTTACATCAAATATCAGAAAACAGGAGCAAATTGGTTTTTGACAGTAAAATTACTTGCCCATGAATCAATCAATGAAGGAGATTTTAAATTTATATTACTCTTATCTAGCTATGTAAAAAAATCATATAGATTATACTATAAGATAAATAGTTTTGAGTAGTATTTCAGTAGTAACTATTTGTGCATTAATCTGTTAAATATTAAAACATTAATTTTATTCTAATAGCTTATAAAGTATACAATTAGAGTACATTAAATGTAAAATTAATTCTTATTTAGTAGGTGACTTTATAAAAGAAAGTATACATCATGGCATAATTTTAGTTTTGAACCTGAAAGCATATAATTGTGTACATGTGTATGTTGGGCAGTAATTATATCTTTTAGAGTGGGTATTATTCAAACTGTCACAAGAAATATATGGGGAAATGTCAATACATGAGGCAGAATAAAAAGTAACCATCCTTAAGGTAAAATACATATAAATAGAAAATAAAGCAATGGTTACCAGGGGTGGCTGGTGAGGGAGGAACTGGGGAGATGCAGGACATGTGATGCACAATAGTGAACATGTAGGATGAACATATAGAAAGATCTGATGTGCAACATGAGGGCCCTAGTTAATTAACCATAGCATATTCAGGATTTTTCCTGACTAGGTAGACTACTGCTGTTCTTGGAGGGAATGGGAAACAATATGAGATCAGGGATGTATTAATTTGTCTTACTGCTATAACTATTTTACTATACTGTATGACTGTATATATATTTTTTATTCTTATAACATTGTCATGTACTTTAAATATACACAATAAAATTTGTTTAACCAACAAAAAAGTAAACCCTGTCTCTAATTAATGAGCTTACTCGTCTGAAATGAATTAAAAATAATTTTTTAAGAGCTGTATATTATCAGGAAGTCAGTCTGGCTGGAAGAACATGAAGGCATCATTAATAAAATGATCACTCTCTGTCCAGCATTATCTGTCAGGATTGAGTTTAAAACACAAAGCACACGTGCTGAAATTAGTAGTGTTGGTCACTCATTGGTTCCCTTTAGAAAATATTTCCAGGGCTGGGGTTGTGGCTCAGTGGTAGAGCGCTCGCCTGGCATGTGGGCGACCCGGGTTCGATCCTCAGCACCACGTACAAATAAAATGCATTGAATAAAACGCATTGTGTACAACTAAAGCAAATAAATAAAAATATTTTTTAAAAAAAGAAAATATTTCCACCCTTATTTAGGGCTATTTAAACATGCACATAGGAAAAAAATTCTGTATCTATACTTGACTGGGGAGGCCATATAACATGACTCCTTCTACTTTACAGCCAAACAAGCTAAACACAGAAAAATAAAATGCTCTCTTTAAGGTTCCACAGCTATGTTGTAGCAGAACCCTCACCTACCAACACACAGATTTGGACTTTTCCCACAGTGTCATAATAGCTACGAAAGAGAGAAGAGAAACTGTGTTGAATTCATAAGACCACAAAGACTGGACATATACAATTATCTGAGTGTTAGTAGAGTAAGAATATCTGTAATAATAATAATAATAAGGGTAAGTACTTAATAATAAAAGACTTTTTTATCATTGGGTGTATTAGAAATAAGAGCGGGGAGGAGGTGGTTTCTGCTGCTGGCATATAGCACGAGAATTTCTATGATAAGGGGTAATTCTAGTAGATGCACAGTCGCTAGAATTCTGGGAATCAAGTCAGAAGAAATATTAGGAAACTGTATGGTATGTAGATTCCAAGTGGAGAGAAAGAATCCAGGATGTCCATCTGCTACCCAGCCGAACTACCACAAAGTCCTGGAGCATGCTGTAACAAACTTTTAAAACATCAATTGCCATGTCATTTCATTTTGTTGCATATGGATTTCCAGTTTTCCCAGCACCGTTTGTTGAAGAGGCTATCCTTTCTCCACTGTACATTTTTGGCGCCTTTGTCTAATATAAGATAGCTGTAATTATATGTATTAGTCTCTGTATCCTCAATTCTGTACCATTGGTCCACCAGTCTGTTTTGGTGCCAATACCATGCTGTTTTTGTTACTATTGCTCTATAGTATAATTTAAAGTCCAGTATGGTGATGCTCCCTGCTTCACTTTTCTTGCTCAGGATTGCTTTGGCTATTCTGGGTCTCTTATTTTTCCAGATGAATTTCATGACTGCTATTTCTATTTCTTTGAAGAATGACATTGGAATTTTGATTGGAATTGCATTAAATCTGTATAATGCTTTTGGTAGTATGGACATTTTGACAATATTAATTCTACCTATCCAAGAGCAAGGTAGGTCTTTCCATCTTCTGAGTTTATCTATAATTTCTTTCTTTAGTGTTCTATAATTTTCGTTATAGAGGTCTTTCACCTCTTTCATTGATTCCCAGGTATTTTATTTTATTTTTTTTAATTCTTTTTTTTAGATTATTTATTTACTTATTCATAATGCACAAGTATATCATTTTTTTACATACAACTGCTTGTATATAAGTACCATTCAGATCTTTAATCATGCATTTATCTCTCACCATGCACAAAACTCAATTCAAAGTGGATCAAGGACCTAGGAATTAGACCAGAGACAATACACCTAATAGAAGAAAAAGTAAGCTCCAATTTCCAACATGTTGGATTAGGCCCCAAGTTCCTTAATAAGAATCCTGTAGCGCAAGAATTACTACCAAGAATTAATGAATGGGATAGATTTAAACTAAAAAGCTTCTTTTCAGTAAAAGAAACAATCAGTGAGGTGAATAGAGAGTCAACTAATTGGGAAGAAATATTTAATACATGCACATCAGATAGAGCACTAATCTCTAGAATATACAAAGAAATCAAAAAACTTTACACTAAAAAAACAAATAATCCAATCAATAAATGGGCTAAGGAATTGAGAAGACACCTCTCAGAAGAAGATACACGATTAATCAACAAATACATGAAAAAATGTTCAACATCACTGGCAATTAGAGAAATGCAAATCAAAACTACTCTAAGATTTCACTTCACTCCAGTCAGAATGGCAGCCATCAAGAACACAAGCAACAATAAATGTTGGAGAGGATGTGGGGAAAAAGGCACACTCATACATTGCTGGTGGGACTGCAAAATGGTGCAACCGTTATGGAAAGCAGTATGGAGATTTCTTGGAAAACTGGGAATGGAACCATCCTATGACCCAGCCATCCCACTCTTGGGTCTATTCCCAAAGGACTTAAAAACAGCATATTACAGTGACACAGCTATCTCAATGTTTGTAGCTGCGCAATTCACAATAGCTAGCTTGTGGAACCAACCTAGATGTCCCTCAGTAAATGAGTGGATTAAGAAAATGTGGTATATACGCACAATGGAATTTTACTCAGCAATAAAAGAAAATAAATTAATGGCATTTGCAGGTAAATGGATGAAGTTGGAAGACATAATGCTAAGTGAAGTTAGTCAGTCTCAAAAATCCAAGTACCAAATGTTCTCTCTTATATAAGGAGGCTATTTCAAAGTATTGTTGGATGGGGGTACATAGGAGGATTAGAGGAACACTAGAATGGTCAAGGGAAGGGAGGGTAAGGGAGGGAGCAAGAGGGGAGGGAGGGGGAGAAAAGAAAAAAAAAAAACGTGGTTGAATGAGACAGATATCATTTTCCTTAATGCATGATTGAAGACCTGAATTGTACGAATATACTTTGTATATAAACAGTTGTATGTAAAAAGATACTAAATATATGCACTATGAGTTATACATATTAAAAATTATAAAAATAAAATAAAAAAAGCCATGTCATTTCTCCATAATTTCTTAAAAGCATTTACTTCCTCTTCCCTGTGATTTTGTTCAATTTTTTAATTTTCTGTATCTCTTGTAAATTCTTTATTATCTTCCTTTTTATTTTTAACACCAATGAAGCCACAGGGAAAACACATTAGGTGGGAATGGCTATCTTCAGAGAGCTGTAAAAGATCACTCCAAATGTGAAGATATTAAATAGCCTGGGCTCTCAGGGAACTCAGGTGACAATTCAACACCTATTCACTGCCAGTGCCAGGTAGGAGCACCCTGCCATCAGAACAGAATTTCTGACAGAAAGTGCATGAACAATTGGCCTTTCACCACCAAAGTGCCGCAATCTACGTACACTTCTTTAGTAGAAATGTAAAATTACAGATGAAAATAAAAGACATAACTGTATTTTAAAAATATTTGGTGATTTACAGAAGTTACATGGAAATAGTTTACATCTAATTCCCTTATTTCCACCACTCACAAAATGTCCACTTTCTAAGTGAATCATATAATTTGGGTTATTTTCCTAATTTGTTTTTTAAGTGAAAGAATGGACAAAATCCAAGAAATGGATACATAAGGTAAAAATCTAATTCTAATTTTAAGAATTATGACTGATCAAGTCAACTGTAATCACAGTATAATGCATGGTAAATCTCTTCTGAGAAAACGTCACTTTCAGTATTCATGCAGTGAAAAACTATAACAACCTTGTGTCAGCACTGTTCTCTGGTATAGCAGAGCACATCAGAGCATAGGGTCTGAATCCTGAGGGCTGGGTCTTCATCCGGGCTCCATGCAGCTGTTGGGCAAGTTGTTCCTCCCGTAACTGAGTTCCCCATGTCAAATATGCCGACTTCACAAGGATATTTTGGGAATTAAATGAATTAGTATTTTTGAAGTTCTAAAAGAATTCCTGGTGCAGCATGAGCACAGACCACTGGCATTATCTCCTTGGGAGTGTAACACCATTGCTGTTCTGTGGGTGTGAAAGCCTGCTTCAGGAATGAGTCACAGAGGTCCTGCTGCAGTACAGGACAGGATCTAAATGTTTCTGTTAGAGGAAGCATCTTCACATTCCTTTGAAGTTTTTCAACCATTGGATGGAAGAAACAGATGGAAGGGGGAAGTGTATAGGGTGTATGCGAGGAGGGGAGGGATGGTTGCTGCTCCTAATACAGCAGCACTAAGGAAGGGGAAGAGCCCCTATATATGAACCAGGGACCTGAAGGTGTACAGCAGGCTTTCAGGGAGGATCTACTCAGTGTTGGGCTTCCTATTATTCTTTCTACCTAGCCCAAGATGATGGCACTCAATAAATATTTACAAAATGAATGAATGAAAAATTAGTATTATATAAACTGTAATCCAGTTGAGTTTTATGATGTGAGGGCATTAACATCACCAGAATCTACATCAATATGATGATATCTTCACTGTCATTCTGAAATAAGTGGCAGGATTTTTCTTTAAGATATTTTAGTAAAGATATATCTGTAACATTTTTGTAGAGATATAAAAACGACTGGCATATATTTCTAAGGGTGCTTTCTTTTCCATCTTACCCTATTCACTTTTTAAGATATGTTATAAATGCTTCTAGAATAGGAATCATTTCAGAGCAAGTTTTGTGCCAGATAGCAGACTGTCAAGCTTACTTATTAAAATTTTACAAGATCTTGGTGATTTTGTTGAGCTCAGCCCAAAATTTCCAGCAAGTGTTAAAAAGCACATTTTTTTAAATACCTTTTAAAAGTAGGGCCCCAACATAAACAGTTCACACACACACACACAGAGTATCTACACACATCACTGTATTCATTCATAGTGGCATTCAGAAATTTTCAGACAGACAGCAAGACAGTGTTGAGAAGTTCTACAGGAAATAGTCAAAGCAGTCAATCCCTAGAAGGACCACAAGTTTCTATTTACACAAAGTAGCAAAACACACTCCTGAAACTTGTGAGCACTTATTTTAATTCTTGGTTGTGCCAAAGTTGACAAAAATGTAAGATGAAGTTCTGTTAAAGAAAAGAGGAATAGATTTAATGTTTTCCAAAAGTACTCTCTCTACCCATAAAATGTACTAACCATTTTGGTTTGGTTTTAGACAGAAGCAATCTTTAAACAGAAAAGTCAACTTATGGCTCAAGCCAGGAATCAGAACTGAAGAACAAAACAAGAGTGGACAGCAATCAGGAAAAGGCAATAGACATTAGACTCTTTCTTAGGAAATCTCAACTGGGGAAAATACTTTGAATTTATATTATTTGCAAATTAAATATCTTTTTTTTTTCTTTTTTGACATCTGCCTATTCCTAACTACCCTGCACAAAAGTAAAAATGAACTTGGATAATTGTTTCTAACATCTAATATAAAGTCTCGGAATCTTCTCACACATGGGACCAGGGATATCCTTTGTGACTAGTTCTTCTTATGGCTTCTCATGAGTTAAATATTTGAAAAACCCCATACATCTCAAGGATAAATAGCAGTCAGTGTTCTATTCTAGTCTTACATTTTAAGCATATATTCTATCACTATTTAACCCATTTTGTCCCATTGCTCAAGATATGGAACACCTATAAAAATCTAATAGCATATTTAATCATACATAATCTTATCATATGCAATATAATTATGTAAGGATAATCACATTATAATACAATCATAATATGACAATAATTAATATTATCATATATATAAGCTCTAGATTACAATTTCAAATCAATTTTAAAGCACCTGGGTCAATTTCATTGAAATATTCACAGAACGGAATCTTGGGACTTAACTGGGTTACAGAAAAGGTAAAAATCCTTATAGGAAAGAAAATGAAAAGCTGACATTCATAAACCAGACAGAAGCCTATATTATACCAGGTAACCACATCTTAAAATAAGAAAAGTACAAACTTAGAAAAGAAACACGTCACTTCAAAAATCCACAGGAATGGAGCAGATCATACCTTGAATAACTCAAACTCCTTCTTTGGCATCAATAGCTAATGACAAATGATGAACATAAATTAAGTACATAATACATACGCATGTTAGGCCAGGCAAAACTTAAGCACAGGAAATAGAACTTTCAACTGCCATCACTTTAGGTTATAGAGCTATAGAAACTATGCAATAATTCTTTATTTTAAATTTTGCGTGAGGCAGAGATTCTAATAAAGTCAGTCCCTCTGGACAAGTTCAGGATCTGCACTAGACCTGAGCATCATGAGGAGCCACATGTGCAAGTAACTCATCATGGCAGCAGGACAATGACCACAATTCTAGGTCTGGACAATCTGTATTTTATCAAGCTTACTCCTGGAATAAAAATAAACCATTTCACTGTATATCTACGAAGCTTCTACATGAATCCATGACATGAATATGGGGTTAGACATGATCCTTTTCTCAAGACTCTGAATATTAAAAAAATAATTAGTCCTGGAGGGAGGGGGTAAGAAGCTACGCTAGGTTCAGAGATTATGTGTGCATGTGAGAGTTCATCTATTCTGGCTCTGTAATCAGAATTCACTCTAGAGAGTCCAACACAGGACTAAAATCTCAGGAGTTTAACAAGGTGTGAAATCAGCTGTTAGGATGAATGAAATGACCAGGATTATTGAAATCTTGAAAAACTGCCACGGGCCTCAAGAAGAATTCAATGATTAAGATAAGAAACTCTAACCAAATGAAATGTACTCTGCAAACATGTATAACAAATTAGAATAATAAAAAATTTAAAAAAAGAAACTCTAACCTATCTAACCGATATATCATAAACACTTTAATTTTAAAATCAATAGGAAAAAATATTATAATCCCATTGAACAAAATATTCATGTTTTACTCTAAAGTAAGATGAGTGCAAATTCAAGGCTGGAAAATAGCAGAATATTTAAGAGACTCCAAAGGCAAAGGCTGTTAAAAATGAACTGCTGGACACTCCAGCCACTGTCTCTGTGCCACTCTCAATCAAAGGAAAGTCACAGGTGGATGTGAGTACTCTGGGTAAAGAGACAAGTGCTGTTTTTTTCCCCAATATCAGAAAAACTGTAGGTTGGCTGGGGGAAAGCATTCTGAAGAGAAAATTATTTACTGTTAAACACTTTAAACAATTTCCTTAGGAAAAAAAAATCAGAAAATATGTACCTCTACTATATCTCTCACCATTAGGCCACCAATTGCTGCTGAAAAAACTGAAACCAATTAAATCTCAAAATGATTATTACACAAAAGGTATTTAAATCTTTTTCAAATGATGAATTTGAAATTTTGTGAACTTTGTTAAAAAATCATAATTACCTGTATGGTATGTGTATATGGTGGATCAGCACGTCCTAAACCAGATTCTGGAGGTCTCACAATATCCAGAATATTATTTGGCACAAACCCAGCATCTCCACTTGCATTTCGAACCTTCCACCATTGTTTCCTATCATCAAGTATCTGTCATCATGCAAGAAAGGCATAATTACCATAAAAAATCTACGAAGTTCATATTTCATTCCTAGACTTCAACCAAATTTTTTTTCACTTCTAATAAATGGACTCAGATTAATCTATTGTTGATTTAATGATTCTCAGGGATTACTCTAAGAATTACATGTAATAGTATAGAATAGGTATGGGCTTGCTATGGTGAATCCATCCAAAATCTATATTACCTACCAAGAATGCATCTGCATTATTTGAGGTACTTACAGAGCACTAAAATGATCATCTTAGAAAGTCCTATTGTCTTTGTGAAATAGAAAGGTAAAATATGAAAACCATTTCTTGACAAAATTTATTGTGACCACTCATCTTACATATTCAAGAAAATGAACTCTGTTATAACCTCAGAAAGATTTGGGTGTTGGCAGTACTACTGCCAAGTACACTTGTGCAAGGATACTAGGAGAGAAAGAAAGGGAACATTTTCTCTTATTAAAATGTAACACTACATCTAAATATGAAGGACAACTTGCCTTGATTCCAGAATAAATAATGTCCAGAAGAAGGAAGACAATAATGTAAGCCAAGACATACATCCCTCTTTCACCCCACCCTTATTTTAAGTAGCTTCTACTTGAACCTATGACATTATTATGGGGTCAGATAATAGATAAAGTAGCCACCACCCCATCTAAATAGATATAAATACCTATCATATACTGTATCCTTAGTCATATAACATGAAGAATAATTTCTTGACCTTGGCATTTCTTTCAGGAAGGCTTAGAAACATACCAAAAGAGGAATGTAATAAATCTACTTTATTATGAGCATAAAAAGACAAAATGCTATTACCTCTAATATATCATCCTTTAGAACCGAGAGCTCACTGTTGTTTCTTGCTACAAAGTCATACTTGGATTTGGCATATTTCTTGGGTTGTGTTTTGAGTGGGTCATAATGTCTATAAAGAGAAAGATGAAAGATTGTTTATTCTACTAGCTCTTCCTAAGGCTGAAAGCAAAAGCAAAACATTAAGCAAGCTAAATCTTACCAGAAAGCTTTCTGACAAATTATTTAGATGGCAGTTTAGTTTTATTATATTTTCCAGAATATAGGAAATAAAAACAAACTATGGGTAAGGCAAAAATAAGTGATGTAAAATCATAAGGCAAGTTGGTACAGTGCCAACTGTAGAATCCAAACCTATGAATTCCTAGTCTAATAAATACACATATTGCATATTGTTTTATTAGTCAGTATCTCTACCATGAAAGAGCTTAGATTAAGGGTAAATACAATACTTATTTTTCATAAAATTAAAAGAGACCAAAGATAATAGTGGTAATACAAGTTATATGTTGATTTTGCTAATTCAAGCAAGATCTCTTAGCCAACTAAAAAAATATTAAAAATTTTGACTGGGTGTTAATTTTTAGGAAAGCTTTGCTCGGTTATCTACATTGCAAGGGAAGGTATGCATTAGGCACAGGACCAGTAACATTTTGAAAGAAAGAAATATTTTAATTCATTATAAACTTATAAACATTAAGAACAGAGAAAATAAAATTTTTTAAAAAGAAAACTTTCTTCAAAAACTAAATATCTCTTCTAATTAGTATTAACAGGTTAAATAATATAATTTAACATTATTTTTATACGTAAAAATAAAACAATGCATTAAAACATATCTATATTTTCTTTGTAAATTTCAATAATAATAAAATTTAACTCTTTATTAAGTTTACTCCCTAATCTCCTCCATTTACATTCCACATCTCCTCATACATCTCCTCAAGAGGGAAAACAGAAAGAGACAAGATGTTTAGTCATCCTTGCCCTGCCAATTGGTCATTCTTCTTGCTGCCTACCCACATTTTCTGGAAGGCTAAATTATGCTAGGGTCTGCAGGAAGACAGCTATCCTGTCATCACAAATGTTTGCTACCTCTTATTTGAGAAGGGCAACTGGGACAAGAAGAAATGATGACCTATAAGCTGCACAACCTATTATTTTTGGTATATTAAAAAATACAGATTGGAGGAAAAAGTGAAATTACAGCCACTATTATATATTGTTAATAAGCAAAAACCTGTGTTCCATAGATTCCCTATCCCTATCTCTTTGGGAATAGCTCTGTTTTTACCTACTTTACATATTCACTTTATATATTATTACTTTATATATTATTCTAAGATCTCATTTGAGGAATAAAGAAGATTCCAAAATTTAGACAAACAGAAATTTCAGTTTGTTCACTTTCTCTGCTCCCCATGTTATTTCTCCTATGTTCTAGAAAATAACCACTACAGATAACAGAGAATTGATTGTATTATAACAAAGATTAGAATAACTCTGTCACTGGTTATCTGAATTGGTACATTACAAAGAAAAGTCTGTGGTAATTGTATTTGAAGTCTCTGCTATCTTGTATGCCTCAGAAGTATTTAGCTAGAAATGCACCTATTAACTGCTATTGAATTTACAAATCATGGTTTACAGTATTCTTTCCTCTATAGAGTAAACCTAGACATGATAGGGATTATAGTTATTGATGGGAAAAATCACTGTTTATGATTTTTTAAATGTATTACAGTTTTTTAAGAAATTTAGAGTATATCAAAATGTATTGTCTCCATTTCTGATTTGGAATAATAGCTATTCCTTTTGGTATAGAGTAGACGTAGAGAGAGCAATAATTTGGGAACATCTCTAAAACATGAATTGCATCTGAATAGCAGTAAGCTGTAATCTCTCAAAGGTAAGGGCTCTACAAACTATGGAAACAGCCTAGGTGTCCATCAATGGATAAAAGAATGGATAAAGAAAATGTGATATATATACACAATGGAGTTTTATTCAACCACAAAAAAAAAAAATAAAATTATGGCATTTGTAGAAAAATGGATGGAACTAGAGACCATCATATTAAACAAAATAAGTCAAACTCAGAAGGTTAAAAGGTCATGTTTTTCCTCATATGCAAAAGCTAGAGAGAAAAAAGGAAAACCAAGGTGGGGATAGATCTCCGAAAAATCAAAGAGATCAGTAGAGGAAAGAGACCAAGGTGTGGGGGGTAGGGAGGGAGTGGGTAAGTGCTGGGAGTAATACTGGTCAAATTATATTGTTATATTGTGTGCATGTATGCATATGTACCAATAAATTCCATCAAAATGTACAACTATAATATACCAATAAAAATGTGGAATAAAATCTATAACCCAGGGGAAAAATTACTGAGTAAATGGTAGTTTATGGAAAAAAACTACATATGATAAATTGTAACTATACCAATGATCATTTTAAATATGGATGCCATAAATATACCAATTAAGGCACAGAAATTGCCCAAATGGGAAAAAAAGGGGTAAGGTTTCTAAATTCATAAAATGATCTATCTAATGACATGATAATTTCCCTAAATAAGGAAAAAACTTCACATAGTACCTACTGCACTTCTGGCATGTAATAGAAATGAAAATCAACATAACAATTATAAAAACAAATTCTAAACCTTTGTGTATTTCATGTCATAATATAACTTTCACTTACCTTTTTCAACAATGCCAAATTTTATTATCAACAAAGAGTTTCAATTATCCAAGCATCTATCAACTGTCCCAGCTCCTACTCTGCCCCACTGAGATATGGGATCCATAAGGACAGCTGACATCTACAATTTACCCACCACTCACTAGATTACTTAAGATTTTTTTCCTCTAGCTACCCATTTTGACCAGCTAAAGCTATTATCCCTTTATGAAATTTCCTATTTCCCATTTAAATTTCCTACTGATCAAAGGTTACCTAAAGAAGCCTTATGAAATCCAAAACAATCTTCTTTGAATGAGAGAAAAAATATTTAAAATAGTGGCCTTTATATCACCTATCCTGCCTCATAAGAAATTCTGTGAGACAAATAATTTTGAAAATTTAGTAATAGGAAGAGCATTGCTTATCCTAATGAACTATTTAATATATGCTTTCCCCCCACCCCAAGGGTAATGAATGATTACATTTTTCTGTTTTCTCTGATAGCCATGAATCTCAATGACAAATTTGAAATTCAATCATAATGTCAACCCTTAGACTTCATAGATTTTAATTATCATTATCACTCCAAATTTCTCAATTTTATATTTTATTTCATTATTTAAGTTTTACTAAAAACACTAATTGCGGGGGCTGGGATTGTGGCTCAGTGGTAGAGCGCTCGCCTAGCACGTGCGCGGCCCGGGTTCGATCCCCAGCACCACATACAAATAAACACATTGTGTACAACTAAAAAATCAAATAAATAAATATTTTAAAAAACCACTAATTGCATAGAATTTAAGTGAACTGCCTAAATCCACTTTAGAATTTGATAGGGTACCAAGGTTAACAAATAAATAAAATAAAAGTCAGTAACTCAAAGGAACACACTTCCCTGATATTCTATAATAATCATAAAGATCATAAAGTTTTAAAATACCCTGTATTCAGCTGCCTGTATTGAATGGTAGAGGTTACTCTATCAGGGATACCATACCTTGTAAATCTGCAGGTGGAGGTCAAGGAGGTAGTGATTAAAATGTTGAATACAGTATCATGTACTTATCCAGTCATTCAATCAATCAAATAAATCTATACTTACTGAGTGGCCACAATGTGCTAGAGATGGTCATAAAATGGAACATGATAAAAGCTTTCTACTATCAATATGCATCATAAGGCTGAACACACATGAGAAATATACTTAAGTGGTTTTCTGGCTGCTTGGTTGTGGAAAACCATCCTGATTTATTAGAGTGACAGAACAAAAAGAAAAGATAAGAATCACTAATCTGAAATAATTCCTAGATAGTCTATGCCAAAAGGAAAGAAAAAAGGGAATACAGGATTCAATAGTGACTCAGTCAAGAATTTCAATGAAATTCTTCAAAACTCACTTTTATCTCTATCTACTAAAAAAATAATTATATAATTAAAACTTAGATTCATAAGCTGGCATTTTCAAAATACATTATTCATCAATGGCTTTTTTAAATTTAATGTTACTGGTACCCTTAGAATGATATCTCTATAATTTCTATGCCAATTACTTAAGTAATACCTCTGTCATCATTCCTGACAAAGAGCAAAAATTGTGACTCTTACCTTCTTCAGATTCTATAAGAAAAGGATATATTAAAACTAAAGGCCCAGGAGTGGGATGGCTGGGTCATAGGGTGGCTCCATTCCCAGTTCTCCAAGAAATCTCCATACTGCTTAAGGACTTAAAACCAGCATATTACAGTGACACAGCCATCTCAATGTTTATAGCTGCACAACTCACAATAGCTAGGTTGTGGAACCAATCTAGATGTCCCTCAGTAGATGAGTAGATTAAGAAAATGTGGTATATATACACAATGGAATTTTACTCAGCAATAAAAGAAAATAAAATAATGGCATTTGCAGGTAAATGGATGAAGTTGGAGAATATAATGCTAAGTGAAGTTAGTCAATCTCAAAAATCTAAATACCAATTGTATTTTGGTATTGATTCACAGTGGTGTTGGGTGTCGGGGGTATATAGGAAGATTAGAGGAACACTAGAATGGTCAAAGGGGAGGGAGGACAAGGGAGGGAGCAAGGGGAGGATGGGGGGAGGAAAAAAAAGGTGATATAATAAGATGGATATCATTATCCTAAATGCATGATTGAAGACTTGAATAGTACGAATATACTTTGTATACAAACAGTGTTATGTGAAAAGAAGTTCTATATGTGTATTATGAATTGTAATGCATTCTACTATTATAAATACAACTTTGAATAAAAATAAAATAAAATAAAAAACTAAAGGCATGCAACACTCATGGTCAAAGAGGCTTCAACATAGGCAAGTCCTGGGACGAGCTCCCTACCCCTTCATCTGAATGACCATCTTCCTATACCCCTGTTACCAGGGTTCCACCTCATATCTTTTCCCTTTTATGCATGATCTCTATGTAAACCTCACTTGCTAGAAAACAAGATTGGAAAAAAAAGTGAACCTATTCCTTTATTTTTTCATCTTAATTCTCCATCTCTAATTATATTTTTAATGGTAAAAATATGGGAAAATAAATGAAATTTAAAAACTGGAAAGTAAAGATAAAATATGATTACACAATATGGCAAGAATTACAAGGCACTGACTTAAATATTTAGTTATATCCTTGTTTAAATATTTCCATCTAAAGGAAGATTTTTTTGCATGAAGAAAAAGGTAGAAATTGTTTTTCCTTTAAAAGTTTCAGAGCTGGAAAGTCTTTTGGACAACATCTGTTACAAATTAATTGAAAAGCTTAAGATAATTCTTTCTTCTTAATGTATGGATTTTTGAAGAAGTATCTTTTCAAAAAGATAAGATCAACCAACCAAAGGTGTTTGAACTAGGTGAGAATTACAGACTGGAGTTCTAGATATCTTCTGCACCTCAAAGCCAGTCCTGAAACTTTTCAAATCATTAGCAGATAAAAAGTAGACAAAAGAGACACTGTCAATCGTTAGCACTAAATCAGAGACAGTATTTCATGGCTGCCCAGATGGTGCCCATTAAATGTTACCTATCTGCATGGCGATTAGGAGTTGGCTTAAAAGCACCAGCAGTTTCCCCGTGGTCCAGATGGGGCCCTCTTGTATACATGTTGTTATTAAATGCATACCCATCAGATGGAGGATACTCAGACACAGTGGAGTGCTGAAAGACAGAGCAGGATAGGTTAAAGAATCATCAATTACCATTCAAATGACCACTGACATCCACCAAATTATGATCAGTTTTTATTTTCAAGTGACTGTCCATTATGTTACTAAATTATGAAACTGGGATGATACATTTTTGTCAAAGACCTACTTATGATAAGAAAGGTTATTAGTGCAAAGGCTAAATCTTTTTTTTTTTTTTTTTCTTTTTGGTGGTGCTGGGGATTGAACCCAGGGCCTGTGCATGCAAGGCAGGTACTCTACCAACTGAGCTATATCCCCAGCCCACAAAGGCTAAATCTTAATTCTGACAATAATCAGGTGTGAAAGCAGTAAGTTCCTTCATGAGAAATTTTAGTAACAGATAATATTAGATTTTATCTCCTATATAAAACAAAATTTGTAGGGGGAAAAAATCTCTTCAACCTTTGCTCTCTGAGTTTAAGAAATATACCCTCTCCACTTTAGCAAAATCAGTATTGTCATATTAAAACACTCTTAACTCTATTAGATTAATAGCAACTCATTTTTAAAATTGTACACAGATCACCATTTTGATTTTATTTTTTATTTTATTTTTTACAAATGGCAGGACTATTATCAGATGTACTGATAAGGGAAGCACAGAA
This sequence comes from Tamias sibiricus, assembly GCA_025594165.1. Lineage (NCBI taxonomy): Eukaryota > Metazoa > Chordata > Mammalia > Rodentia > Sciuridae > Tamias > Tamias sibiricus. The sequence goes on from CM046661.1 coordinate 80,276,722, forward strand.
AGTCACAAATATATTGATCTTGATAGTCAAGAGTCTGGGAAAGGACAATGCTGGAGTCATTTCTTTTCTGCAGTTAACACAATTCAGACATGAAACTACTGGGTACTACAAAGAAGGAAAGCTGAGGTCCACGGGTCCCTGTGATTACCATGGTTTTAAAGCTGCAGAAGATACATCTCAGACTAGGAGAAAAATGAACAATATTACCACCTACAGACTTCATATGGTTTCCTTATGTACAAAGAAGCACGGGGAAAGAATGACAGATGCTGAATCATTTTAATTCCTCGGTATTCAACTGTTTATGGATTCACAGGGGCAAAATACTTGAGATATTTAAAACTGGGGATGTTTCAGGAAAGTCTTCAATAGATGGTTATTATAGCTAATCCTAAAGAAAAGGCTGGAGAAAGGGGGCTGAGTTAATCCATGATGTGTTGATGTCAAAATACCCATGTTATATTATTCCCCTGGAATATACATCAGGATAATGCACTTTGCGTACAAAGAGCAGACAATTTTCATCCATTTAAACACACAAGCTCAATCAATTCAGTTTATCATTTCCCTAGGAAAGACAGAGACACTAAATTCAATTAGTAATTTGTTCTTATTAAGACTGTGCTGTAAAGGGGCAAAAAACAGAGCCATCCACACCTTTTGCCAGAATATGGAACTGGCTAGTGTGAAATCACTGGATCCTAAGAGAGGTTGGGAGTGCTGGAAAGGAGGTGAGAAATGACAGCGAATGAGGAACTGTGATGGCTACACAGCATGGTTGAGGGCTGCAGCTGGGTCAGTGGAAGTCAGGAAGCGAGAACTGCATGTCTGTCCCTCCACATCACCTATGCCTTTCAATTCCACACAAAATCACCAGATCCTGTATTACCCAAGTCTTGTTGTAAATGTATTTATTATAGTAGCAATAAAATATAATAAAGTCTCTCTTCTAGGTATGATTACATTTTTCATGCATTTTAAATCACCATTACTTGGCCTCGTTTTCAACAAAATCTCAAAATAAAGAATCCCCTAGAGTAGCCAGCAGGCACTTTTCATTTCATTTCTTCAAACCTATGGATGTCCACTTAAGTGATAAAATGGGGAAAAGTTTACAACTGGAAAATAACTCATACAAGGAAGGAATCTCAAAATTTTCTTTTTTTAAAATTACTCACTGAGAGTAGAGAAATTTATATACTGGAAGGCCAGAACACAGTACTCTCTCTTTAAATATACAAATTGAAACAAATTCCCAAAAGTGAATTTCTGAGGCATACATTTACAGTGGGCATATTCTTATTTAAGACATGAGTACTAAAAACTAGAAATTTTTGACTTGAAAACAACTATAACTATAGCAATAGCAAGTGTATCATACTCTCATGTTGGGTTACTTCTTTTTCTCTACAAAGATTCCTTTCTAAATAGAAAGAAAATTAAGAGTGATGAGCTCTGAATTATAAAGTACAGGCAGGGACACATGCTTGCCTACCAATGCTCAATGAAATGAGGCTCAACTACGCATTTATAGGGAAGGGCAGGTATGGAGCCTGCACTCCCCTTATATGCAACTGGAGGAAAAAACAATTAGGAAAAAAAAATTGAGTATTGTGTTTGCTTTATTTTTAAAAATTCAAGAGTTTAACCAATTTTCTATAATATTATTATTGCCTAGTAGTCCCCCAGGGGAATGATTTTAAGAAATCTAATTTATATACATGTTTCTTCTTAAGTGGCCACAGGCTGTAATTTACTATGATTTGCTAATTCATTTCTTCAATATCAGGTTTGCCACATTATAAATACCTGTGTAGTATGAGAAAATTAACCCAAGGAATTAAATAAACGGAAAAAATAGGACTTCAGGAGCATCTAGTTATCATTCGCTGTTTCATTCCCTTACTTGTTCTCCCAATAGGTTATAATCTAAAGCTTACTAAACACATTAAAGACACAATACATTTTATGATCTCCTGAGGATGTGACCGTGTTGTAAGTGATCATTTGAACCTGAAAACTGAAGTCCAGAAAAGGCTTTGGTCCTCCAGCTATGCCCACAGGACTCCAGAAGTTTTGAACTATACAAAAAGGAAGGGCTGGGGATGTGGCTCAATGGTACAGTGCTTGCTTAATATATGCAAGGCCCTGGGTTCCTTCAAAGCACAAGACATGAAAAAAGAAAAAAAGAGAGAGAAGAAAAGAAAAGAAAGAAAGGGGGAAGGAAGAGAGAGCGGAAGGGAATGGGGAAGGGGGGAGGGAGGGAGGGAGGGAGGAAGGAAGGGAGGGAGGGAGGGAGGGAGGGGGAAGAATTTCAAAAAAGAAGGACAGGAGGGAGAGAGAGGAGAAAAGGAAAGGAAAGTAGGGGAAAGGGAGGAATTGGGGTGTTTAGGAAAGAGCTGCTTGGGGCAGACTTATAGGATTCTAGGTGGAGGGAATTAATTTGGGTGTCTGATGATAGGAAAGGAAACAGAAAGAAATAAGCCAAGGAGCAGTAGGGCAACCTCATAATAAGGAAAGGCAAGTACATGCCAAAGGACTCAGGGTTACCAGGGCTGGGGAAGTAAAGGCAGCAGGAATAGAATATTGCACTTTGTGTACAAATAGCAGACGGGCTGGGGCAGAGAAACTAATCGTAACTGACTCTAGAACAATTTTCGGATGAATGAGAACTTAAAATCACAATGCACAGATCACTGCTACTCCATCTACAAAAAGATCATGGTTAAAAATGTTTACCTCATTGGACAATCTTTTCATGTCTTGTTTGCGCTGATGTTCTGCTACGTTTGCCACAGATTCAGCCAAGTGATACATATCTTGTTCCATTGGTGCTCCCATGAAGTTCAGCATGGGGGGCTCCCAGCCATTGCGGAATCGTGGAACATATGGTGGAATAAACTGTTCTTTTGGCCACTCTGCTCTGGAGGAGGGCATTAAGTCGTATAAACACAACAAAATTAAGAAATGTATCCACGTAGACAATGATCTTCAGTACAGTTAGCCACAAAACAAAGCAAATAACACACACTCAAAAAAAAAAAAAAAAAACAACACATACCTCATCTGGCCTCCATTCAACCCAACAGGGAAAGTAAATGTTTCTCATATTTCACACCAATTAAATGAAAAAAAAGATTCAGTTCTTTGGCATGATGTGTTTTCACTACTTTGCCTAAAGTCCTCATTAAACTCAACTTTTCAACGTGGATATAGGTTTTTAAAAATCTGTGTGGGAAGGAGTGTGATCACACTTCTGTGTGATCAGTATTTACAGCATAAACTTCTCCTGATCTAAAGTAGTTTCAGACTCTCACCTTTCCCTTCGCTCCCATTATATCACTGTGAAACCTCATGATAAGAGCGATCTTTCAAAACAGAAACAGTCAAGCCTGTTATTAAGGTTCATGATTTTTTAAATTATAAAGTTCACTAAAATGAAACAGATGACCAATTTTACAAATTAAATGTATCAGCTCAGTTTTAATCGGCAAAGTCCACTAGTCTATAATTATAATCACTACCCATTCGTCGTCCAATGACTATGAGAGAGACTTATTCCTACAAGCTCCTGATCACTCATGAACCACAAAAGAACCAGGACAAGATTATGGCTTCACTCTTGCTACAATATGTTGCTTCATCTTTAATAAATGATTTAATTCTTTGTGTCGTATTTCTACTATAATGAAATGAGTCATTTTGTTCAGAATACTATGTACCTTCGTGATTCTTTTCTTTTTATGAGTTTTTTAAATTGGCATATTCATTTTGTAATACTCTTAATCAGGATCTGAAATGACCCTTTTCTCATGTTAAGAGCTAACAATATATTTCCTTTATATGTAGATTTTCAAAGGTTCATTAATTTTCTCATTTTAAGGTAGAATCCAAAATAAAGTAACTAAAAAGCCTGGGCAATTTTTATTGTATGAAAACTGATAAATTTAATAACCTTTAAGGGGAAAAAAAGTTAAATCCCACCAAGGCTTAATGTAAAATTATAACCTGCATACATTTAACAGATTTAAGAAATCTATTGAAGCAGTTTTATATAGTATGACATAAAAATATATTATAGAGTATATAGTATGACATGTTGATACATGAATAATAGATAAGTAAATATATAACATATAGATAACATAGATATATAAATAAATTTAATAACAATTTCATTATAAAACCAAAAACTGTAGTGTTTTAAGTGAATTTTTGTTAACCATTTAAAGTATAAATTATAGTCCAATACAAGCAGTGGCCAAAATTCAGAAAATAAATGGGAAAGGTTTGTATGTTTCAAATAGAAGAAAAAAGAAAACAATTTTATGAAAATAAAATGCTTTAAAAGTAACTTGTATACAATTTATTAAACTAATTCAGTCAACTTTACAAAAAAGAAAATAAGGTGTGAATTGGTCCACAACTCTAAGCCTACCCAAAAGCATTAAGAAGACAAAGTTTAGATCAACCAAGTGACTATATTGAATGATTGACTCTAAGTAGAATAAAAAGATTTAGATAAACGAGCAAGCAAAAACTATTCACACATGAAATTAGAAAAGTTTTTATAACTTGGTTTACTTGGCAACCATTTACAGTCTTGCACTAGTGAATGATTTGTCTTTCTCAATCACTTATTGAAAAATGCACAATTCCGAAAATTATCCGCTCTTCCCTTACAGTTCCACTGTAGCTGTTGTGGCCCTGGAGGACACTGATGCTAAGGAACCTCTATTACAGTATGCATTTCCCAGGATGCCACTCTGCCTTCAGTTACTGGACACAACCACCACATTGATCTTTTAGAAACAGAGATGCAGTCACATCATACTCCTGTTCAGTTACTATTCTCCGCAGCCTACAGAATCAGGCCCACAATCCCTCATGACCTTGGAAACCTTGTAACCTAGCCCCACTTACCTCAGAATGCCTAACTTGACACACTCCTCCATTCCTTCTTCACAGTCATCCACCACCTACAGTCCCTCTCCAGATAAACCCATCACACTCTGTGCTCTGGACTTCCCTGCTTCCTGTTTTCCCTTATGCTTTTCTTTCTAATGGGAAGGTCCTTCTCTGCTACATGGCAGGGAGATCCTTTACTTATCCTACTGAAAGGCAGTTTGGCAAAGGAAACATAAACATTGACTCCAGAGTTGGATGACAGGGTTCACATCCCTGCTCTGTCAAAAGTAGTGTGACTCTGGGCAAATTACTTAACATCTCTGGTCCTCACTTTCTTCATCTGTAAAACAGAGATAATAACAGCATCCATGTAAAGTGTATGGAAGGATACATAGTAAACACTGTGGGTATGGACACTATATATGTGTGTGTATATTGTGTATACATACCTGTGCCTACTAGAATTATTATCTATTTATTTTAAATGGCAGCTTTTTCACAAAAGTTAATTATCATCCTCTCCGTCCTCTTCCTAATCCACCTTGCCAGCCAACCACATTCTGCTTACACCTTGCTCCTGAAACTCACCAAGTCTTACACTGCCTATACTTCAACCTCCTTCACTAGACTTTAAGCTTTTTAAGGTTCTAAGCTTTTCTATCCTATAACACCTAGTCCTTTATACATAGAAAGTTAGATAAATGCCTCATTAGATGAATGCAATAAATGAAAAACAATACTTATAGCAGTACAGGTATTAAGGCTAAATTCAGATATCTTACCTGGCTTTCATCCAAGTTTCACCCAGTGACATCCACAGCTGCCGTTCATCAGTATTGACAGTATAATTTAAGAAATCAATTGTGTCCTTAGTCAAGAGGGGGCTGAGTACTGAACTAGCTAGGTCAGGACCCCCTGTTGCCTGCACCACCTAGAATGATAAATCATTATTTAGCAAAAAGATGACCATTATTTCTTTATTTTCCAATTGTGTAGATGAAAATACATGTCAAAAACAAGCACTGTTTTTATATATTCACATTAAATTTTTATTTTGTTCAACATACTTGTTGCTGGCCATTGTGGCACATGTCTATAATACCAGTACTTGGGAGTCTGAAACAGGAAGTTCACAAGTCCAAAGCCAGCCTCAGTAACTTAGCGAGGCCCTGAGCAATGTAGAGACCTTGTCTCTAAATAAATAAATAAAGAGGGCTGGGGATGTGGTTCAGTGGTTGAGAGTGCCTGGGTTCAATCCCTGGTACCAAAAATAAATAAACAATCAGCTTGTCCAGTCCAATGGTTCCTTAAAATCTAAAATGAAAGTTAACAGTTTAAAAGTGAACAGTACCCATATATTGACTTTGTATGACTATATTTTTCCTGAAATATATTAATGGCTATGCAGAAAATTCTTCATCATTTGATTTCACTGTTTGTTTTTTGTTTTTTTAAATATATGTATTTCTACTGGCAAATCTATTACCCCAACTTGAAAAATATAGTTCTTAGAAATGAAAACTGTTCAGAGAAATGAACCTCGAATTATTAGTCCATGGCTGTGCCTATTCAGATGTATAAAAATAAAAGGATCTGGGAGAAAGGTGACAGAAAATTGATAACATGTACTCTAATCTACAGCATTTCCCCCAGAATTTAATTCCAGGAAATTTCCCTGATTTAATATGGATAATTTAATGACCAGCAAAAACAAACAGGTGCAATGCTCTGATAAGCAGAATGAAGAGAAGTGGAGGTCCTAACACTGCTCCACACTTACTCCTCAAGAGCTACTTCCTGCCTAAAGAGCAGTTATCTCCTACAGCAGAAATCAGAACCCTTTTATAAAAAAAATCTCACCTCTCAAAGATGTGGCATAAGAAGAAAGGAGATAGCTTTTCGAATGGCTTCAGACCAAGAGTCAATTTCTCTTCCACCATCCAGTTACGAGTGTACTATGCTGTTCTATGCCCTTGTGTATTTGCACATGCTGTTCCCAGTACCCCAGAAGGCCCTTCCTCCATCACTCACACCTTCCCAGGCACTGCCTTTCCTGGGAAGACTTTCTTAACACCACAGCCAAACCCTCAACACAGCCTCCCACCATGCCCATATCCTCAAAACAATTTATTGGTAACACATTACATTGTAATTTATGGCTTATTTTTCAGTTTCCCTTTTTTGGAGGGTGAAGACTGAGACTTATTTGACTTTGCATTGCAAAAGACACAGTGTTAGGGGAACAAATGAAAATAAAGAAAAGATGGTGGATAAAGGTGGTAGTCTGACTCTTGTTTGAGAACAAAACCTACTTTGTCTACCTGGAACAGTAAATTTTAACTTGTGAGCCCTGTAAGGATTCACAGAAAACACGCAGAGATGATTAAGAGGGGAAAGTCAGAGAGTAAAACAAAGGAGTAGAGGAATATTACAGAGGGAAGAGAAATGAAATGCAAGAAAGGTAAATAAAGGCTGTGGCCACAGTCCCTCTCAAGGACAAGCAGGCATGAGCATGAGGCTGTAGTTCTGCTTGTGTTGCATGCTGAGAGTTGGGGAGCAACGCACCAGGCTGAAAAACCACTAAGTTCTGCCTGGCCCACAGAAGACCCTGAATAAATGGGCCTTTTCCAACTGTCCATATAATAAGCCTGGCCCCAAAGGGAGAACACTAGATGTAGCTACAGAAGTAGCTAGTGTTAATAAGGAGTCATTTTTGAGAAAGGCAGAGATTAAATGAATCAATGTTTTTAGAAACTAAGCCTGATCACAAAGTGTAAACGCCTGGTACCGAAACCCGGGAGGAAAACTTGGAGGTAGAGTAAAGCTATTACTACTTTTACTTCTACTTTCTTAGAGAGAGCTTAGAGAGAGAAAGAAAGATTTTTCTTCTTCTTAGAAAGAGCTTAGAGAGAAAGATTAGAGAGAGCTTTCTTCTTTCTTCTTTTCTTCTTAGCTTAGAGAGAGAGAAAGAAAGATAGAGCTTTTCTTCTTAGAGCTTAGAGAGAAAGAGAGAGAGCTTGAAAGAGAGAGATTTCTTCTCTAGAGAGAGAGAGAGCTTAGCTTTTAGAGCTTCTTTCTTCTTTCTTCTTTCTTCCTCGGGAGCCTCAGCTTGACTTTGACTAGGAATCACTTCTTCTATCTGGTTTCTCTTCTGTAACCACTCTGCCTACGTTCTGGCCGCTCTGATTCTTTCCTTCTTCTCCGACCCGAACTCTTCTTCCGACCGAGCAACTGCATGACTGACTGAATGAATTCATTCTTCTCCTGACTCCGACCGCTTTCACCCGGTTATATACCTTTAGCTTTGCAGGTGCCTCACGTGCATTTACAGGTGCGTCACATACATACTTATTATCAGGTGGAACTTATGGCTTCCAGCTGACCGCAATAGCCATCTCCCTAATTGGGGCTCCTTCATATTCCTCCCTTTTAGTTTAAAAGGTGCTTTTTAATTCTATTTTCTATATTTTATTTTCTCTATTTTCTTTTATTTTCTTTTATTTTCTTGTCCCTACCTGGCTTTTCACCTTTTGTTTTAAAAGGGTGGATATTTGAGCCCTTTTTGAGGAGGTACTGCGGTTTTAAGGAAGCCTACTGCTGAGGAGCAGCTAACGCACTTAGTTAAGCACAATTGCATAAGCGGCTTTGACTTTTTTTTTTTTTTTTTTGTCTCTTCTTTTTATTTTTATGGTTTTTTTGGCAAAGCTCAATGGCTTTTTCTCTGCATGGTTTTCACCGTGCTTTTTAATTCTCTATTTTCTTTTAAGCTCATGGATTTTTTCTTTATGGCTTTTTGCTAAAGCTCAAGGCTTTTTCTCTGCATGGCTTTTACCATGCTATTACTTTCTGGCTTCTTTATTTTTTATGGCTTTTGGCCGGCTACTCGCTTCATGGCTTCGGCTTCTCGCCGGCTACTCGCTTCAGCTTTTCGCTAATTCTTAACTGGCCTCAACTGAGTACTACTCTTTTTGCTGGTCTCAACTGAGTCAGAGGCAATGCTTTCTTCTCCTCTCTCCTCACTATCTTAGCTTCTTGTTCTTATATCTTATTTTTTCTTCTCTGCCTGCCGAGCCCCGGACGGGCCACCATTTGTAAACGCCTGGTACCAAAACCCGGGAGGAAAACTTGGAGGTAGAGTAAAGCTATTACTACTTTTACTTCTACTTTCTTAGAGAGAGCTTAGAGAGAGAAAGAAAGATTTTTCTTCTTCTTAGAAAGAGCTTAGAGAGAAAGATTAGAGAGAGCTTTCTTCTTTCTTCTTTTCTTCTTAGCTTAGAGAGAGAGAAAGAAAGATAGAGCTTTTCTTCTTAGAGCTTAGAGAGAAAGAGAGAGAGCTTGAAAGAGAGAGATTTCTTCTCTAGAGAGAGAGAGAGCTTAGCTTTTAGAGCTTCTTTCTTCTTTCTTCTTTCTTCCTCGGGAGCCTCAGCTTGACTTTGACTAGGAATCACTTCTTCTATCTGGTTTCTCTTCTGTAACCACTCTGCCTACGTTCTGGCCGCTCTGATTCTTTCCTTCTTCTCCGACCCGAACTCTTCTTCCGACCGAGCAACTGCATGACTGACTGAATGAATTCATTCTTCTCCTGACTCCGACCGCTTTCACCCGGTTATATACCTTTAGCTTTGCAGGTGCCTCACGTGCATTTACAGGTGCGTCACATACATACTTATTATCAGGTGGAACTTATGGCTTCCAGCTGACCGCAATAGCCATCTCCCTAATTGGGGCTCCTTCAACAAAGATTAGTTGCAGATTAAAAAAACCAGTCTCACTGTTGTATAGTTCTACTCTGCAATGACTAGATTCTAGTTACAAGTTGTGAACAGTTTTAAAAAGGGTGAACAGAAACTGCATTATAAATAATACTTCCTAATAACTCAAGATAGGATCAAAGGTATGCCAAAGAATACAAAGACCACAGAATACAAATTTTGTTAATAAGCTAGTATTTGTTAGACAACAAGAATTATTGAACTATAACTAGATAAGTAGAAATCTGATGCTCTGTATGGAGCATCAATAGGTGAACACACTGATGAATCACTGAAAATACCCAGGGTTCAACCACTCTTGTTGGTCTACTTTATTTACAAACACAATCTTATTGACATCATCTAATACTGTTGACATTCAGATGGTTCTCAATTGTACATCTCTAGGCCTTATTTCTCCACTGAACTTCAAATCCATATATCCAACTATTGATTCAAATTTCCCCATCTGGATACAATTCAATTTTGACGTGTGTAAACCTGAATCTCTTGTCTTCCTCCAAAAATCTGTTCTTCCCATAGCCTCCCCTTCTTAGTCAATAATCACTCCATCCTGCCAGTCTTAGGCCAAAGGAGGAATTGGTAGATCTTGCATAGCATGTGCAAACCACCAGAAAATGAATAACCAGAATCAGACTTCCCCTTGCCAACTCAGTGCTACCTGGTGTAAGCACCACAATCTCCCATCTGGATTATGTTAACAGCCACCCTGGCCCATTCTTCACCCAAATTTCTAAAAATGCAGCCAGAGCAGTCTTTTTCTGCTAAAAACTACCCATGAATCAAAGGTCTCACCATTCATGTATGGACCCATGAGATATGTCCTCAGGTTACCTTACTGCCTTCTAATCCTATCTCCTTCTAATCTTTTTTCCCCTCATTTTGTTAAAGTCATAATACCTATGTATTCTAATAACATGCTTTGCCTATTATCACCTTATAGCCTTCACACTAGGCCTTTCTTGGTTTGAAACTGTCTTCCTTCAGAAATCAACATGACTCACTCCTTACTTCCATTACTCCAGTGGCATCTTCTCAGTGAGGTTTCGCTAACCAACCCTTTTCACAAAGGGTGACATTCCATGACACACTCATAAACACATATGTAGCCACTTATGGCACTCCCTGCTGTCCTTCCCAGCCCTATTTTTTTCATATTAACATCTAATTTTTAGAAAACTGTACTATTTGTGCATTTATTTACTATATTGGTTGCCCCTCCAACATTACAATATAAGTTTCAATAGAGTAAGAATTTTTGTATGTCTGTTCCTGAGTAGCTACTGTAGTACCAATTACATAGGAGGCTTTCAACTGGTGTTTGTTGGATAAACACATAAAGAATAAACAGCCCAGAAAATGAAAGAACATTTTAATGTAAATAATTTGGGTCCTATATAACTTTATAGAGCAAAGTTATCCATCCAACACTTGACTTCTCATGATTAGCCTAGTTTGAGAGAGATAAAAATGCCTATATTACTGGGCAAAGTGGAAAATGCCTATAAGCCCAGCAGCTCGGGACGCTAAGGCAGGAAGATTGGGAGTTAAAAGTCAGCTTCAGCAACTTTCTGAAGACTCATGCAACTCGGTGAGACCCTGTCTTTAAATAAAATACAAAAAACCATGGGGATGTGGCTCAGTGGTTAAATGCCCTTGGGTTCAATTCCTGGTATAAAAAAAAAAAATGCCTATTTCATTTAAGCTGCTTTACAATATATACCAATGGGTTCTGAAACAATAGTATCCAATAAACCTTTATTTCTTTTCATTTACCTAAAAATGCCAGTTTATTAATTTCTAAAATAAGGGGGTTTTTTGTTGTTTTTTTTGCTTTAGTTGTACACAATGTGTTTATTTTTACATGGTGCTGAGGATCGAACCCGGACCATGCACGTGCTAGGGGAGCGCTCTACTGCTGAGCCACAACCCCAGCCCCATAAGGTGTTTTTTTGCTTGTTTTTGTTGTTCTGGGGATTTGAACCCAGGACTTTGTATTTGCTTAGGCAAGCACTCTACCACTTAGCTACATCCGCAGCTCTAAATAAGGAGCATGAATTGCTGATTTTTCGGTTCTTTTAAACTCGCAAATTTTACATTCTCAATGTTTACTAAGATGGTAAGAGAAACAGCAAGATAATGAAGAAGAACTGACTAGATAAATAGTGCAGACTCTCGGGGCTAAAAAAACATACTAAGAATGATTAATTTATTAAACTAATAAAATCTCACCATATTTAATGGAGTAAACAAAAAATGAACCAAATCAGAAGCACTGGGGTTCTGGATATGAGACTTCAGTTTGGCCTGCAACATAAGAAAATAAACATACATATTACTAAGATGTAATCAAGCAAATAATAGACACTCAAGGAGGTCTGATGCAGATTCATTGTTTTTACTTTTAGTATATTCACCAGCCTGGAGAGAATGAGAGTAAAAGAAATCAGCTTAAAAAATGGGGTCATTATTTTTTTTACTAAGTTTCTTAGATATATAAGTTTTATAATTGGTTGTTTTAAGGTCAATCAAAACATGAATTAAAAAAAAACAGATAAGAACAATATTCTCTCTTTTTAATTTTCAGGAAACTCCTGGCTAGATTTGATCTTTTTCAATTACTCCTTCAAATTATATATACATAATCTGCACTTACCAGAAGGTTAAATCCATGTTTAAACTTCTGGAAACAGTCAACAAATTCATCAGGAGGTGGAGGTTTTGCTCTCAGTGTTAAAACACCCTCTAACGAAACAAATACGGGGAAAATAAGAACAAAGTTACAAGAAAAAGTTTTAAATTAAAAAAAAAAAATTCACGTCTTCAAAGTTTTAGAACACCAGACATGCTACCTACTTACTCTGCCATATCTCATAATATAACTGTAACTAGTAAAGATGATCCGAAGTTTGAGTGGATTCCTCTAACCTTCCACATTACCAAGGACTCATTTGATTCCACATGTATGTATTGTAGCCTCTATGCTCTAGTCACTGTGCTGCTTATTGTAAAGCTTAAAAATGAGTAAGTTATAAGCCCTGCTCTGAAGAGTCTTAAAATATAATGGAAGATATGAATCCGAAAGAGATGTACCAACAAAGTGCTGTGAGAAGGAACTACACCTGTTTAGGAGGTGGGAAATGTAGACATAAAAGATATTTCTGGAAGACAGCAACTTTTAAAATGAGATTTTAATGTTTCTTTTATTTTTTATTTTTTTAGGGAAATTTGTGGAAATCATCATGGTTAGATAAAAACAGCGTATGGAAAAAGAATTTGCAAGTACATGCAATAACAAATATTAAACCAGAGAAACACAAGAATGGACAGATACATTAATGTTATGTTGTGGATGATCTTGACTGCCAGGGTGAAGAATCTGATTAAATCAATAAACATGGCACTAACATGCTTTATAGCAGAAGGATAAAGTGACTGACCCGGAGCTTTAGGAAAAGTGTTCTCACAGCATGAAAGGGCTGAAGATTGCTTAGAAAGCTGAGTTAAAAAACCATAATCTGGGCTGGGGTTGTGGCTCAGTGGTAGAGCGCTCGTCTAGCATGTGAGCGGCCCGGGTTCAATCCCCGGCACCACGTAAAAATAAAATGCATTGTGTACAACTAAAGCAAATAAATAAATATTTTAAAAAAACAATCATTTGAACTGGATGCTACTTATGAAAAGGAAAATGGGGAAAATGGATACAAGAGACACTGAAAAAATAAATCAATGTTGGTTAACAAACTAAAGTCATGAAATAATCTGTGATTCTTAATCAGGTTGAGCAAGAGGATAGTTTGTCCTTCATAAAGAATAGAGGAGGAAGTGGTTGATTGAGGCACCATGAAGCAATACTTAGTTTCCAAATATGTGGAGGTGTGGCATAAGCAGATATACACATCTGGAAGACAATACTAAGTGCCAAGTGCTAATTATATTGATAGACAAAGATGTGGAAGTTATCCATTATGGAAGGGACACTTATTTGCTATTCTTTTATATATTTCAAGTTATACCACTTGCTAAAGAAAATATAAATAATGCTTCCATATTTATACTTTTATATATTTTGAGGCATTTGAAATAGCTGAAATGAAGTATACTCCAAAATTGTTTTTATGTGACTTTGTGAATGTACTGTTTGGAATTTTGTGATAATAAATTCAAATCCATTAATATTTTTAAGCATTTTAATGAGAAGTCAACACTTATTTAAAAAATAATGAGGTTCTATATTTACAATAAAATTAATCCACATAAGAGAAAAAAGCTACAGATAATTCCTTAACAGACACTAATTTTAAATCACTATAATGAAAACTATAGATACATGGTCACTACTGAATCACAGAGTCTCTGTGATTTATACAGTGCATCCTAAGATTTTTCTTCATTATAGCCAGCCTGAACCAAAATAAGCTCTTTCCTGGGCTCAACTTCACTGCCTAAATCTCTGGTGCTATCCCTAAACTAGATAAGGGACCTTGGTTCATAGTCAATGAGTTTTGCTAAGCAGTTCAAAGGGCAGAAATTCTACTTAGAACTGGAGTTTTAAATAGTCTTTGGAAGATTAAGAAAACCCAACTTACCTCCTGGTCCTTTTTTTTTACTTTTCTTAGTTTTTTTCCTTTTAGAAAGTTCAGAATATGCTTCAGCTGCTTTTTGGAGTTTTGTGATAAAAAATTCAATGTCATCCAAAATATGGTTTAAGATTTGCTGGAATTAGAAATTACAGAATAAAATATAAAACAATGCAAAACAATTCTTACTTTAACTGTATAACGCTAGTCAATGAAGAACAAAAAGTTTAAAAGAAAAAAGAAAAAGAAAAGAAATAAACAACCCTAACTGTAGGTTTCAAGTCGATCACTAATTCTACGAAAAAGAATTGAATATACCTGTAGCTAAAGTCTGACCTCTGCATTTTTCTTTAGCTTAATTTTGATGTATTTTCAATGTCATCAGGAAAGCATTCACAATGTCTACTCATATTATTAATTATTTTCAATTACTCTAATTTTCTCATAGTGTTCTCCCACACAAAGTGAGAGGGTAAATTCTAAGAAATGTTTTTTGGAACAACACTGAGCATTTTGTTTTGCTGATAAGTATCCTAATAAAGAACTGACAATAGTATTTCATGGAATTAAAGGCTTTTTGAATACTGTGATAACCTAATAAACAAATAGCTGATAGGAAAAATAACAGTCATTGTGGACTGGTGGTGTAGATCAGTGGTAGAGTACTTGCCTAGCATGCCCCATATGAGGCCCAACAAACAAAAAATAGAAAGAAAGAAAGAAACAAACAAACAAACAAAGGCATTAACCAAAGTTTCTACATGATAAAATAGAGCTAATAATACATGTACTTTCAGGGATCATTAGATAATTAATTACCTTATATATTGCATATCTATATATCTTATATACTGTTGTCATTGACTTTTTCTAGTATGTATGAAACTTGTCTGTATGTTTCATACAGACTAGAATTTGGGGTGGGATAAATGTTTAACATGTAATTGTGTGATGTAAAACTTAAGTTCCAAACTTCAAATTCCTTTAAGTATTTGTTTCTAAATAAACAGGAACATGTATATATAATAAAAAGTAATTATAGGACACTGTCACCCTGCAAGTAAATTAACATTTACATATTTACAGAGGTCCCATTAAAATTTACATATTTGTCCTTTAAAATGCCATTTAACTGTTATTGTGGTATACTTAAAGTCTTAACAAACCAAAACATATTGAAAAGATATCTCAGGTATGTTTTATAAATTATGAGAAAAGAAAAACTGAAACATCCTTCATACCTGATAATTCAGTCTCAATTCCTTCGTAAACTAGTTAATGTCCTAATTCTATCACAACCTGAACCTACTAAGTACTGGTAGAAAAGCAAAATAGCTAAAGGGTAATTCAAAGACCATAACTACCACTGGAAAAATAAAACATAGTTTCCACAAAACACCTTTATTTAAATCACCTCATCTCACTCAGTGTATTATTTTTCCCCTTTAAAAAAAAAATTAATGATCTAAGAAGAATGTTGTACTTACCACATCCCTGTCAATTCGGGCTGCTGTCATCTCTGGTGTTTCTTCCTGCTCATGATACTGCCGTGGTCTCTCAACTGAAAAAAGGAGAATCACAAGTCTGTAAGACTTTTGCTAAGGTAACAGCAATACAGTTTATGAAAACAGAACAGAAAAGAATGCCAGGTGCAAAATGGACCACATCCACAGGATGCACAAATCAAATGTGCTCATTATCCAAAATGCCTCCTTGTCACAGCTATCAGAAGCACTTGAGCAGAGGTGAAGTCCTGGTCTTCCCACCTGGATGATGTTTATTTGCCCTGTAATGCCTCTCTGTTCTCCCTCCTCCCTGTCGGTAACCCATGGAACCAATCCTAACTTGGCATGCTTTAATTCCTACATAACGAAGAACTATAAGCCAGAAATTAAGCATCTACTTCTCAAAAAGCAGCCAACTAAATTCTAACACAGCAGAGCTACTAATTTCTATGCATTCCAACACCGTGACTACAATAAAACTTTGGGAGTTATTGTTATAATTAAGCTTAAAACCGACAATGTTGGGCTCATTATTTTTGAGCCATATTCCCTAAGTCAGAAATACCTTCAGGAATTTGCAAATTCGAGAATAAATGTCTCAAGAGCATTTGAAATGCTAAGGCAGCTCAGTTGACAAGAGTATGATGTTAGTCATGAGGTCGCTATCATGAGCTCCTTCCTGGTATGAGTCAGTTAACACTACCACCAGACACAGATTGTTGGTACAAATATTTCATAGTAGATTAAATTTAAAAATATATGGATGGAACAAGAGCAGCAAATCACAATGAAAGGAAATATAACACATGATGACTCATGATGTTCAATACAGAGAGCTGCTAACAAATATTGAAAACTCTGTATTTCTATACCTCTTCTACGTTAACATTGCCCATAAGTGGAATACTGGCCAAAAAAGAAAAAAATTGCTGAGCCTTCTGAAACTTAATTAGTGGCTGTAACTACTTTAAGATCATTAGCATTTATCTGTATGAAATCCTGCCAGTTAGCTGCTGCTTTACATATAGCTGCTGCTTTGCATATAGCTGCTATCTTGGCTACAGCTACTACAGAAAGCAGGAACCCAAGGGAGGTCCCAAAATATCATCTAGAGGGCAGAGGAAGTGAAGGTATGGTATCTCTAGGACTCTGGCAGGTCTGAGGCACCACTGCTGCTATTCTTCATGGTCACTTTTGGAAGTCAGGGTAGTTCTACCTCAAGGGTTCCAAGAAGCTGCATGGCCTTAGTTGGCCACAGTCTCAGAAGGACCAGAAGGATTCTCCCCTACTGGGAGTTGGGGAGTTCCAACTAAAACTGGCCTGGATCCAGACAGAACCTCGTGCACTAAGAGTCATGTTCTTCTTGGCCTGGAAGTTCTGAAAACCTTGCCTCACTGCAATTTGTTTAACAGATGACACTGTAGAGGATACTTCAGACAAAATATAATGAGAGGGTCGGGAGAAAGGGTGGGAATAGGAAAGACTGTAGAATGAATTGGACATAACTTTCCTATGTTCATGCATGAATACACAACCAGTATCACTGCACATCATGTACAACCACACAAATGGGAAGTTATACTCCATGTATGTATGATGTGTCAAAACACATTGTAGTGTCATGTATAACTAAAAAGAGTCAATAAATAATTAAAAATAAATGTAATGACAGCTTAGAAACACCTAGGAATAAGTTCTCTTCATTGTAAATTACATTAGATTGGACGTATGTTCTTACAAGTTTGTTCAGAATGTCTGTAAACTTAGGTTTACATGTAAACTTCTGAAAATACCTTGAAGAATACAAGAAGCTTACTAAAATAGCAAATAATTCAGAAAAAAATCAACACAATTTAGCAAAATGAGAACAGCAAATTACATTTACGGTTCTGTTAGGTACTATTTAGGTACCATTTTCTTTCCTATTCACAGCAATCCATGAATTATCATCCCCATTTTAAGGATGAGGCTATCGCACAGAGAAACAACATTCCACAGTCTCAGGCAGGCAGATCCAGGTCTTGCTTCAGAGCCCACCTTCTGACCCAGCAGATTCCAAGTAGAATTCAATGTCACTCACATTGGCAACTGAGTTACATTGTTTAACTACACTACTAGATATCCTGTCTGAATAAGAATTTACTGTATAAAGGATGAGTGATTGAAGGAGGCCCTCTGAGTAGGAGGCAAAAGAGCAAGGTCCTTTGCATCACATTTGAAACTGCTACATTACAATTTATTCTTCCTTAATAAGGTGTTTTGCAATGATAAAAATTCAGATTCTTATAAAATACTGTGACATAAAAAGTATCACTAAGTTCTATGCTATAACTGTTTTTTAAAAACAATGCCAAGGGATATGAGATATATACATAGGCCCCCATCTGACAAGTTTAGCCCAAGGAGGAAGCCTTTGCCCCCTCTCCATGCTCCTCCCTCCAGCCACACCAAATCTGTCCAGAGAGGGACAGAGCTAAGATCATAATAAATAGAATCTGCAGAACAGTCATAAAAAGAAGAAATCTGATGGTCTTTTATTTGACATATATGTTAGTCAAGTAAAACTTTATCTCTTTGCATTAAAAAAAGACTTGATCCTAATATCATATTTATTAAATGTTGGTGTGAATGCTCATAGATAATAATTTTAACAGTAGTCAAGGATTTTCCTTTTCTAAGACTTAATTTTTTTAAAAAATGCTAACTTGAACTTCAGTTCAGAAATCAGAATTTGATAGCAGGTACTACAATGAAATCCAAAATAAGTGTTCAATGAGATTTGATTCTGGAGATACTCACAGTCCCCCCTGGTCAGCTGCCCATGCCGACCAGGCTGCCACTCGACTTCTAACATCCACCTGTGTGACGGTCCCTGGGGGCACAGGTGCAGGAGCTCTGGGTGGAGGTGGTATGCCAGGGTCTGCTTTGGAAATCATCCTAAAAATGATGAAAAGAAATTGCATTCTCACTCTATTTCTATAACATGTCAATTCTCTCCATTTATGGTATTAGTTCTTTAGCTTCAAAAAGAACTGTGCCAAGGGACAATAAGGACTTCCTAACCACTTCACACTGGGTCTATTTATAAATATGAATGAGATAGAAAAATAGAGAAAAATTAAAATTCAGCTGAAAACTAGGTTGAAAATTTTTTCACACTGGGTCTCATGGGATTTGGAAGGCTGAGGACCAATTACATGACCAGTTTGTATGGCCTTAGGCTATCTTTTCTTAAAACACCACTCATCTGTCCTCTCAGTAACTCCCACACAAGTAGGAGAAGCCAAGTCAGAGAAAGGCCAGATACAGGGAGAGAAAGGAAGGAGCAGACACATGCTGACAGCATGCCAGAGCAAAGGAGTTGGGACTACAGGCTGTCATCTGTAAGGGAGAACAGCGTACCTCCACTGGAAATAAGTTTTCGAAACCTTTAGGAGAGGGGGGACAAAAAGATAAAAAGCCAATTCTACCCCTTAATACCTTTTAATGCTTTTACCTCAGGGCCTCAGGACGCCTCTTCTGTTTCCCTCCTTTACTGTCACTGATTGCACTTTCAATATCTTCACTAATCAGGTTTGCCTGCAAAGAGAGACGAGTCATCTGGAAGGCTATAGATTTTTCTTTGAATTAATATGTAGGTGAAAACAGAATAGGCGATTACATTCATTGTCTGGATTGGTATGTGTTTTGATACTACAGTTTGTATCTTCACTGTCGCCCAAAAAACAGATGTTAAAGGCTTGGTCCCCAGCCTGTGGTGCTGCAGGGAGGTGGTGGAACCTTTAGGAGGTGGAACCTACTGGGAAAACGGTAGGGCTTCAGAGATATTGGGACCCCAAGCCTTTTCTTTCTCACTTTTTTTGCTTCCTGGCTACCATAAGATGAGCAGCTCCTCTGCCCCAGATACCCTGCCATGAGATACTGTGCTACCAAGCAAAGGGGTTAGGCAACTATGGACTGAAACCTCTAAAACTGTGAGCTACAATAAACCTTTCCTCTTTATAAGCTGATTGTCTCAGTTATTTTGTCATAGTGGCTAGCTGACTAACATACCACTATGTTCACTGAATGAACCTCCACACTAGGTTTTACCTTTTCTGACTACCATTTTATTTTTTCATTTCAGGTATAAGTTAACTTTCTGCAATCTTTCTAATATCTTTCCAGAAAGATCAATGACTAAGTACATTTTCTTGGAAACCAATATGAGATAAACGGCTAAAAAAATTTATTTAGTTTGATTATGATGTTTATTTATAGCCAGTGATTATTACTGTATAAAAGATTACTGCTGATGTATTCATCTCCTATTTTTGTGCCTGCTTGTTCTTCATAATTATGTATGTTTTTCTTAAATATGTATGTTGCATATTATATTAGAGTAAGCACTGATAATAATAAAATTTTAGAGCTAAATGGACACTTCAAGATCATCTAATCTGTTCTACTTCTTTTCTATAGTTAATGAGACAGGAATCTTACATGGTATGCCTGTTCAAGGTCATACCATTAGTGGAATAAGACTGCCGGTGCCTCCCAGGTCAGTGTCACATCTGTAACAATGTCCAGTTCCAACAAATATTACAAACATGTCAAAGGCTACCTATTGTTTAGGACAGAAAAACTGATGATGCCCAAAAACACTGACCTTCTATGGGAAGACTATTATATTTCTAAGAAAAAAATTACCACTAAGGTGGACATGACCACTATATGAAGTCCCATAATAAACACTAAAATTCAAAAATGATACTGCAAGATGATCCACATAAAAGAAACTGCATCCTGTTTCCATTTATAAACACTGTGTGTGTGTGTGTGTGTGTACACATATATATTTATTTATTTTTAAATTAGTCAAAGGAAAAAACATGTTTCACATAGGAAGAATGGCACCAATGAATGTGTTAGTCACTTAGTGGTATGTGAACTTTAGTTAGGACAAAATAGTATTTGGTAAATCCATTTGAACCCCTCACTATTCATCCCATATCAAAGAAGGAAAGCCCTTTATTCTCAAACTAAAATCCAGAAATTTCCTCAGCAGAGTATATGTCAGTCCCCAAGGACAGCCAGATCCAAACACTAAATCTGAAGTGCTTTTCACTTACTACTGGTCTTAAAACCACTGAATTAAATTTTACCACATTTTCAGAGCAAAATATTCATTCTAACATATATTGATTTAAACACATCTAACCTTACAAAGTTCTTTTTTGGTTGTTTATTCAACAAGTATTTATTGATCACCTACTATTATATATGTGTTTGTCAAATAAAAATATTTTAAAAATAAAATCATATTTCTATATCCCAGACTGTGAACAAAACAGACCAATGCCCTGCCTACATTGGGCTCTTACTGTCGCACAGGAGAAAAATAAATGAATAACTAAAAAGTATATGAAGAATATAAAAAGCAGATAACAATAATGCTGGGGAGGAAAATAAAGCAAGGTAGGAGACAGAGAATAGCATGGTTGTTCTGTTACACAGAGCAGTCAAGATTCCTGGCAGAAGAATCAAGAAATAGGCCTCCAAGATGGGTCAGTGTGTGGTCAAATTGAGCAAGACTGGCCGGAGCTGCAGAGGTCAGAAGAGCAGGCTGCTTGGGAGCTGGGGACTCAAATGGTCCATAGAAAGGTAACATTAAAAGACTATAATCTTGCAAAATTCTTAATATAATTTGTGACTTTCAAAATGCACTGCAGTATATACAAATCCAATGAACATAAAATACACAAATTAACTAAATGACACAGTTCCTTTCAAATAAGATTTTCAGTCAGTCATCTATGACATAAACTTAAATTAGAAGAAAACTGTAAAATTTACTGTTTACACTTAGTCTTAACTTAGCCATAGCATTTTAATGTCAAAGAAACACAGAAAAGATCAAGTGTTTATGCTAGTCTTCTGGAATTTTTTATAAAGTTACAAGTATATTTTATAATCAAAATAAATCCCTGCCTTGACAAAGTACCAATCAATATAAAATGATTTCCCTGTTAGAGAAATCAACTAAATAAAGACAGTCAAGGTTGAAGATAACTTCTAAGGTCTAACAAAG
Organism: Tamias sibiricus; assembly: GCA_025594165.1. Taxonomy (NCBI): domain Eukaryota; kingdom Metazoa; phylum Chordata; class Mammalia; order Rodentia; family Sciuridae; genus Tamias; species Tamias sibiricus. The sequence continues at coordinate 80,298,557 of CM046661.1, forward strand.
CATCACAAATTATAATCATTCAAAAATTACACTATACTTTGTAATATTAAATTTCAGGAGATAGCCTGTTATTACTGGTAACTATGCTCAACTATTTTCACATATCACTTAGGGATTACAAATCCTGAGCAATTTTTCAAGTCACATAATTAAATGGTGAACTTTAAATCAATATCATGGGAAATGTCTCAGTGCTTCACTACAATAATCCATGCTATATGATTAGTGGAGAATAAAAAAGGATAGACATATGATTACTTGTGAAGCATGATTTTTGAAGATCTAATTTTTAATTTTAAGTGCAAGGTTTTTTGATGAGAATGTAATATATTATCTATGTTTTTTAATCAAAATTTAAAAAATCATCTGATTTTTTACCATTACTTTAAACTTCCTCTTTATGTATTTGGCATGGAAACCTTAAGAAAGATACTAATGTATTTGTTTTCCTTACAAAATTCTCAGACACTAAAATTCTAGCACCTAATATCTGTATGATTGAAATAGGTAATCCAAGAGCTGCCAGAACAACTACTTGAAAGGGAAAAAAAAAATACCATTCTTTTACCTTAATCTCATCACATTGAAAAAGATGAAGATCTGGCTTGTTCTGGGTTGGTTCCTTGCATACAAGGGCAAGAATCGAATCATAGTTGCATGAATGCATGACAGCTTGGCAGTGTTGGATTGTGTTCAAAGGAAAATTCTCCAATTCATTCTAAAATAAAGTAAGCATTTTAGTTTTTCAAACTTCCACCCATTTCCAAATAATCTAATGTGACAGCATACATTAATATTTATGGCACTTTTCTAAAAACAAAGTTATATAAATTTCACAAACTTGCCTTTGATTCTAAATCAATCAGGCTCACGGCTCGGTCATCCACTTGAAGGATCATATCTTGAGTCCATACTTTGCCCTTGGCATCAAGCAATTTCAGCTTCCTTATTCCATCATCAACAGTTATCATAGCATCTTTCCGATCCAGAATAAAGGTAGTCAGGTGCTTATGATTGACAAAAATATACACACACAAACTCTTAATGTTATATTTTTAAAGGAAAGTAGAATTAACATAATTGAGGTCAGTTAGCAGAGAAGAGAAGGATAAACACAAAGCACTTGATAAGTTCATGGTTATCTGAGAGAATGAAGTCAAGTGGGTTTTCGTTGAATATAGAAAATGATGTCTTAGCCGGGCGCAGTGGCGCACGCCTGTAAACCCAGCACTTTGGGAGGCTGAGGCAGGAGGATCGCGAGTTCAAAGCCAGCCTCAGCATTGGTGAGGCACTTAGCAACTTAGTGAGAACCTGTCTCTAAATAAAATACAAAAAAAGGGCTGGGGATGAGGCCCAGTGGTCGAGTACCCCTGAGTTCAATCCCCGGTACCAAAAAAAAAAAAAAAAGAAAATGATGTCTTGATTTATAAGACAGCTAAAACTATTTCATACTGAGCCATGTTTAACAACAATAACATGATATAAAAACAAATTCTTGCCAGGTGCACTGGCGCATGCCTGTAATTCCCAGTGTCTTGGGAGGCTGAGGCAGGAGGATCACGAGTTCAAAGCCAGCCTCAGCAATAGCAAGGCACTGAACAACTCAGTGAGACCCTGTCTCTAAATAAAATATAAAATAGGGCTAGGGATGTGGCTCAGTGGTTGAGTGCCCCTGAATTCAATCCCCAGTACTTAAAAAAAAATTATTCACAGATTAAATAGCATTCTCTTAAATAAATGCTCCCATTTTGCTCTATTAGAGTTATTTAAATGTCACACAATAGCAGACAATCTGTTTTGGCAAGTACAACACTCTGGACACTGATACCTCAGAGTAGCAAAGCAGTTCTACTCTTTAACAACTGTCAAGCTTTTCATTCCACTGAAATCACTTTCTGAAACAAAATGTTTTAAATTTAATTAAGCATGCTTCAGATAAGTAGAAAACTGAAAATAAGAGCAATATAAAAATTGATCCTTGCTTAAATATTTTCCACTATAAGCAGGGGTCACCTGGATTCCAACTAAAAGCAAATATCTTAAAAGATAACAAGGGAGAAAAAACTAAAAAGAAACCATTGTTTAAATAGAACCAATAAAGACCTTAGTTAAAAATAAAACTAAAATGCTCACTATATCAAAGCTGAATTTCAAGAAGATTCTAGGGTACAAAATAGAAGCCTTTGTCTTATTTTAAATAATTTCAAATAGGGCCAGAAACCATAAGAAAGATACTAACATATTTGTTTTGATCAATAACTAGTAGTTAATATTTTAATTATTATGAAAAGAGAATGCAGACCAGCAAAAAACATATATATGTAACATCTATTTGACAAAAATCTACAGGAAAAATCTATGTGACTTAAAATACATTGTATGAATAAAATAAAACATAATTCTGATTTTACTTCCAATGTCCTTCAAGAGTTACTGTAAATATTAGCAAACACCAAAGTATCTTACTTCAACTCGGTACTGGGATATATCTGACACACTGCTGACACTGTCCCTTGCATAATTCTTCCTTTGTTCTGAAAAATAAATTTTGAAAGCCATTATTTACCCACTAATAGGCTGGAGTTTATGTATTGGTATCATATGACATCTCTAAAACTAGTCTAACTCACATATAAATACAGTAATTGACAAGTCACCATTGTGTGGTAATATAAAAACACTCACTGTTCAGAGTAAATCCAAAAGGCACAAAAAAAAAAAAAAAAAAAAAAAGCATAAATGATAGGCAAGAATGTCTCTTATCCAAGAAAAATTTTCAGAATTCCAAATGTTAACAATATTATAATTTTCTAAGGAAAAAAAAGTTATTTCATCTAAAGGTTTTATTAATCAGGAATCTACTGTTTGGCAAAAAAGAGAAAAACTATTTTGAAATTTCATCTATTGATGCACCAAGATCAAAATAAAATTACAAAAGTTGTCACAGGTACTGTATTATATGAGTTAGACTAAATTATTAAGATAATAGGCACTACATGGAACATCTCCTTTTACAACATCCAAACTGGACAATGTTAAAGAAGATTCAAAACATGAATCAATCACACCCACTTCCATTAAACATTAATAATTTCCACATCAACAGAACACAAACATGTGATACTCGGAATTGTGGAAATAGCTGTTAGGTAAAAGGAGATTTAGGTAGAGAGTTACTGCATCAAACTACTTAAAAAGCAAAATAAATCTTTAATTTTATTTTCTAAAATGCTGCAAAACCAAAAAATAAAATTAAAATACTAAGTACTTCATCAGCTGTGTTTGTCATTTGTCACTTTCTTATCATGCAAGTTCAGAGCTGTACTACTATTCCTTGCAAAGTAGAATGCTAAGATGAAAAGGCCCATAAAGGGAAATCAGAAGATTTTAAAATTCTAACTCTAGCTTTGGCTCTGTCACTAAGTAGGAAATTAAATTTGGGCAAGATGCTTAATGGTTTGGGCCTCAGCAGCCTTAGTGGAAAATAAAAATATTAAACAAGATAAAAAAGACACTTAAAGCCTTCAAATTCCAATATATATATACTGCATATGTATGTGTAACTCACCTTTCCTAACAATATCTTCTAAATACAAAGATGTGACTTTCAGTTAATATATAAATATGTAGATATATCTATGGAGAAGTTGAAAAGTTCTGCTCAACATTAAAGGAAAAGCAATTACAAAAATATAAAGAATATATGCAGATTCAAAATGTTAACACAGAATTCTTTCAAAAACTTGATCAATGTTTGTCTCATAACACGTGAAAGTAATCATATTACTTTTTGTTTAGTTTTAAAATGTAGGTGAAAATCTCCATATTCCTTATTGGTATTACTCTGATATTATTTTAATATATTTCATTTTTGATTTTGCAGCATCAAAATTCCTTAATAAAAACAGATACACTTAAAAATTCAGCCTCTGCTACCTTTCTTTTTCTGTTTGGATGACGACCTGAAGAAGTATGATCCATCTGGTCCTACCAAAACAATGTGGTCAAAAAGAAAGACCTGGTTTCACCTTGAATTTGCTATTCTAATATAACAAAACATAAACATTCACTTACATTACTGTATTTCAAATTAATATCTGAAAAAGTAAACAACCACAACTTTTCTGATTATTAGTGGAGAATTAATCAACATGAGATTTTAACACATGGAGAGTTATTCTTGGGAAGACCATTATGATTTCCGAAAGACAATATATAATTCAGGGATATATCTGACAAAAGCACTTGTAGAAATAATCAGTATTCAAAAGCACCAGTTCTTCATATTCTTATTCAAGTCTCCATGACAGACTCAGACCATGAGTGTGGTTCTGCTTCCTTCAGTCTGATTGAGGACAGCAGAAAAATGGCAGTGGTTGCCATGGCATCCAATTATGATATGGTGGCTCCAGGATGTTTGGATGCTTGACTGGGTCTTTTAGATAGTGAATGGCAAACATAGCTGAAGACCCAAAATACTGAATATTCATACTTGAATTTTCTCACTACAAAGTAGTAAGAATTCATCCCCTCAGATTTCCTAATACATTTTCTCAACCCCACAGAAACATAATTTACAGAAAACAAAAGACTATTTGATAGAATTTGTAAATAGTATGATATCGATTGATCACTCTGATTGCCCAGAGGGTAAATGTAATTTCTAATATTCCAAAGACCCATTTTAGGGCTTCCTACTTTGCTTTCTCTCCCATATTATATAATAAATAAGTAGCATGTTATAGGAAATTAGCTTGTAAAGATCCTAAAAATGTATAAGTGCCATAAAATGAATTTACAAATAAACCAGCAGTTCTGATAAGTCAATGAATAAATAAAGACTAATGTTAACATTTTAATAGGCAATTTTGAAAAAAGATCCCTAAAAGGCAATTGCAGTTCATTTCCTTTTTATGAGAATCATATGTACTCACTAGTTGTAGAGAGTATGCTCCTAAGCTGAAAAATCTCGCCTAAGCCTTAAAATCGTGTAAAAAGCCTAAATGAAGTCTTTCAGTGCCATTCAGACAAAGCCTCTAATGAAGCTCGCCATTCTCTAACAATGGTTCTCATTCTTGGATGCCCATAAAAATGAACTTTGAAAAGCACTGCGTGGGTCCCACCCAGGGCACTGATTTGTAGAGGTTCTTCACATGAATCTAAGGTGCATCCATGGTTGAAAATCACTACTCCAACAACTTGTATAAATACCAATTCATCTACTATATGCTAACTCTTTTAAGCAGAAAATTTTCCTATCCAAACCAAAACTATAAATTATGACCAAATGGCATATCAAATAATAAATGAATAAATCTGGTAGTAGAGTTTTGAGTTTGTTGTGTTATAAGCTTCTTACCTCCCAATATAAGAGTAATAAGTCAGTGTCTCCCCACCTTTCCCCTCCTCTGTCTCTCTTTCTTTAACAGAGCTTAGAATAAACTTTACCTGCTTATAGTAACCCTGGTTGTGTTTCATTGCTTTTTCTATCAACTTTTTCCCATAGGCCAGAATACACAAGCCCATCCCAACAAATTTAGGTGTATTTGGTAACCAATGATAGCAATTCTTTACATGTCATTTTAGCATTATTGAGTTGATATGCTACTGCACAGGCTGACAGCCAATATTTCTCAGATGAGAAATATTATATTTAGGTTTCATTTAACTCTTCAATTAGTACAACTGCAACTCTAACAGTATTTATACTCAACTTTGTTTTACCTGCATTATTGTTTGTGCATAATATAACAACATTTGAAACAGTGGATAGTGGAAGATACTGCTAATATTTGAAAAATATTTATTTTTTAAAAAACCAAGATATTGCTGAGAAACCAAGATTTTGCTCATTAAAAAGAAAAAAGTAACATAAAAGCAGCTGCTGAGTATTTCTTGCTCTAAATAAAAGCAATATACTACAGATCATATCACTTTTTACACAGAAAAAGTTTCAACCATAGTGAAGGAGAATTCCTTTCTCAATAGTTCAGTGTATAGTGTGTAATTTCCATGGAGGTGAGGCACTTGGTGGGAACAGTAAGAAGCAATGAGCAATAATTAGGAACTCTCGCCATCAGGCAACTACAATCACAGTTTGACAAATCAGTATCTGAAGGAAGAGATCACTTTAGGAAACAAACAAGCTCATTTTCACAAAACCACATTATTTAAGAATTAATTTTATTGGCCTGTTCAACAAATCATTAGAATGGCTTACATCACGAGGAGAAAATCAGCTTTACATTTTTCAGATAGTTTGGGAAAATTGCCAAACTGTCTTTATGAGTCACCTGCTCTGGCACACTCTATTAAGCTGTGTTTTGACTCTAACAATGCCCAATTTCATCACGCTGTGTAATTGTGAGCCATTTACTTCTTAAGAAAAAATAAAATTAAAATAAAAACCTTCTTTTGCTCTTTTGAAAAAAGTTTTAAATGTTTTCTGTTAGTAAAATATACACTATTAAGAGGATGGGGAAAGGAGAAATGGGTTTTAACTTTTAAGTGGCTACTCAAACATGTAAGGGAGCCCTTTGGTTTCAATTATTATAATTAGAGAGACTAGCTTCAAAACAAGGCCAAGAAAGACAGGGACAGAAAAAAGAAAGGAAGATAGGTACAAAAAGAAAAATATGTGAGACAGATATTTGCTAAGAAAAGTGGCACATTCAGGAACACTGCTATGAGAAAGTAATCAAGCACTGTGTAGAAATTCAGGAAAGTCTACAATAAATTCATTTATGCAGAAATTATGTGACTCATGGTTACAAGTTTCCTACACTCAATTCTTGCCAGCAGGCAAAAACACAAATGTATTTTTTCACTTGTTATATCACAAAATTTTAAACTCACAGCTAAAATGAGACTTGAGAGAATGTGTGTTCATCATACTTAATATTATTAGGCCTTCTGATTACAGGAAACTCAGAGTGACTATAAATGTTGGTAATGACAATAAAGTATTACTGACTGGTACTTTCTTGACACTTGAGTTTTTCTGGAGATGAGATGGCTTTAAACAGTTGATTATTTATAGTAAATGGCTGTGGTATACCACCCATGACACTACTTGAGGGGTCTTTTACTCGGTACTGAGCCATGGGGGACTTAGGTCTTCCCTTGGGAATGATCCCTGGCATTCCCATGTGTAGACTGCCCAAGGTGTGATCTCTCTGCCCTCGCTCTACCACTGGGACAGCTCTCCAAGCTCCAGACTTGGGCATTACCCATTAGGCTTGGACAGCCCACCTCCTACCTTATTTGGCAAAAGAACATTCCATCAAAATCCTTTTGAAGCCCCCTTGTATAAATAAAGAAAATGCGGGTTCTCACTCTCTCTCCTTCCAGTGTGGAAGCAGAACCTCTAAGGCTGCAGAGCCATCCCACCCCTTGCATTTCAAAATTATCAAAATTATTTCAGTGTCGTATGATTTTTCACCGGATTTCTCAGCTAGCACATTTCACACAAAGGAAACCCAAAATTCATAGCCTGCTGAGGACACAGGACAGAAGCATAAGAAATGAGAAATGGCTACATTTCAAATTTTGCACTATCTAATTTAAAGGGAAGTTATTTTTCTAGTAAGTTTAGCTATTAAGAACAGCAGAAAACCCATACTTAAATAAGTCCTTTTGGGCTCAGCTGGAAGAGTGCTTGCCTCGAACACACACAAGGCCCTAGGTTCAATCCCCAGCTCCACCAAAAAAAAAAAAAAAAAGACTCTTTAGTTGTCATTGGAGATGCTGCAACATATAAACATAATGGAAAAGTATCTTAATTCATACTCAGAACCTATTTACTAGCCATAATTTCTATCTAGTTTCCCAGCCCACAAATATCAGAAGCAATGCTATAAGAAGGCATGTTAATAACAGGGACAAGTCACAGGCTTGGGATTCAGCAATATGGGAAAAGCAGGCCCAAATATTCAAATAGGAAAATTAATGAATGATTTGGAGCAATGGTAAGAAATGCAGCCTCTGGCAACATCACAGTGTAGAAGCAGTGGGCACCAGGTGACCTTCTAAATCACCAAGAAGTATAGGTACCATGCACCTGGAGGGAAGGGAGTATTTAATACACTTTACAAATATTTCCCTTAAAAAAAAATGTGAAATGTCCAATTCCCTGATACCAGTGGGTAAATGAAATGTTTCTGTCATGAAATAAGAGAAGGAGAAAGACATGGATATTTCTTTTGGTAAGCAAGAGTTAAACTTTGTCAGGGATGTAAATGATGCACAGCCTTTTACATGTTGGCTTGGACTTTTCTGGTTTCATAATGAAGAAATGGAAAAATAGAGTTATTAAAACTGCAGCATATGTTAACTGTTTTCATAAAACAATTAACACATACCAAAAAAGAGATGTATTGTCACATAAAACACAATACATATTAGGGGATTTATGTAAAAATTTCTGTACAGTGCTATCAAGAATAGTGTCTGAAACACAAGCTTAAAAACACTTGATACAATATTATTATCATTACTATTTCATAGATGATGAAACTGGAAGTAATACGTTAAATAATTTGCTCAAAACAGTAGTCAGTTGGTAGAAGGGTGATGCCCTGGCTTTCCCAGTCTGCCTCTCTGAGCACATTTATTAGGAGCCACCTGAGTGACATTGTGTGTCAGTCCTGAAATGTGTTCTCATGAAAAAGACAAGATAAAAAAGAAAGAAAGCAAGAAAAGAAACCTCTGATAATAGTATCTAGCCTATGGTCAGTGTGTGAGAAATAGTGACTATCACTGAGAAAACTCATGTTCCAGTGCACTAAATAGTATTCTCACGCTCCACAGAAGTTCATGCAATAAAAGGATACTATATTAACTACAAGAGTAATTAATCCTGGGAAGATTATTTAGTTTTATAATTGTGTAAGGAGAAATTTTTTTAAAATGCATAAATTTCAAGGAAATAAACTATATTATAAATCACCAAATTTTCAGTTTACAAAGAGAAGATAGTATGTAGATTGGGAGGCTAAACACTCCTGAAGATAACTAAAAAGACTTCAACAAAAATTTTTTTATTGCAAAGGGTTGTTCAAAACATGAATATATTTCTCCATGTCATCCTCTAACTATTCTTTCGATTGAGATTTACTGAGAATTTATAATCTCTAAAAAGGAAAGCATTGTGTGCATGTGTGTGTATCTGTGTGTACCATGTGTTCAGAGGAAGTAGTGATTATTAGACACAAATAAGAATAAAAAATATGTACAACGCCAAGGAATTTAAACCTGTCTTAGTCTAAGCCCCACACATGGCTAAGTCATCTTTCTTCCTCATAAATGCCTCCAGCATTTGCCCTTCTTCATCCCAGGCCATATTCTCTGAATTACCTTCATACTGTTCATTTTCATGACATTGCACAAAATTGTCATGCTTTCTCATAATCAGTTTTTTTTAAAAGTTATGTGATCTAACAAATCATCTTTAGTTTGCTTTATATGTAAAAGGAGGGGAAATAAAAATTTACTGTTTAACAGTTAAAGACTTTCAATCCTTGGATCTAAGATTTTATAAAGCTGTCCTAATACAAAACAAACATTAAAATTCACAGGTGAGTCCTACATTTTATCATTATTCCTTTCTTAGTACTCTGAAAGCAGACTTTTGGATCTGTGGTGACATTTGAGAGGATTGAATACTTTTCCTCTTTTTTTAAAAAAAAAAAAGTCTTAGGGCTGTTATTAGATGACTAATTTATCTATATTACTTAAATCTGATTCACGTGTTCTGATTCATACTTATCAAATCCATTCTCAATTTTGTTAACAGAATAACCCAAGACAAATTTCACCTTTATCCCCTGATTAAAACACACCAAAGGCTGCTCAATATTTATAAATAATGTGCAAATTCTTTGGTATAATTGTTCCTAATATGGTCTGTGTGCATTTCTCCAATTTTATTACCCCATGCACTCACTACCTTGAGCTTTCCAAGTAGTACCAAACTGTTTGCAGTTCATTAATTCTTCATATTCATTCTACAAGTACTTCCTGAGCATAAATTATACATTAGGCTCTGTGCATGGGGTATCCTGAAGTGACTAAGACAAGCATGGGCCATCTTCATAGGTCTAAGAGCGTAGTTTAGAAGTTTCATGCTGCAGTCTACAGCATCCCCCTGCCCACTAAATGCTTGGAGAATGCAACTTACCACTCAGAGGTCAGCTCAAGCCTCCTGAGAGATCCCTGCTGACCATTCCCCACGTAGAAGAACTGACAGCCCCCACTAAACCTGGGACACATGGCCATGCAAACACATTTAACCGTTTATTATAAAAATGTATTTACTAGCTTATCTCACCAAAATGGCAAATAAGCAATGACAACATCCTATTTATCTCTGAAATAAAAATAATGAAAATAGACTATGACAATCATAGCAACACACTTAATAAATATATGTCTAGAAAAAAAGAGGGAAGGAATTATTTTATTCTCTCAAAATTTTTTTCCTTTTTAGTTTTCTTCAAGTCACTCTCTAGACTATATGTTCCTTAAAGTCAGGGATCAGATATTATTGGTCCTGTTCTGAACACATATTGACTACAAAATATGCTAAATACATTCTCTAAATCTACAAAGCACAACAATTTAGGTCATGGTAAGACAGTGTCAGTATGATACTTAAGAAAACAGAAATCAACACTAATCAAACTGACAGGAGTCATTTTTTAAAAAGTATACATATATAGAATTAAATCCATTTCATGAATGTGTGATTTGAGTTGTAAAGGCAGTTTACTAAGAATATAGACGAAATGAATCATGAAACTTCCGAATTGTTCATTCAAACTATAGACACAAAATTGTAAAATCTGGATGATATAAAAATAATTCCAAAATAGAAAATGCTGTTGGTTCCCATAGTACATAATGACATTGACTATAGTAAATATATAGCAGGTTTTCTGCTTGCCAGGCACTGTTCTAAGCATTCTACATTTACTAACTTGCTTAATCCTCTTATCAATGCCACCACATATCACCATTACACAGATAAGCAAAGTTAGGTACAGACAGGTAGGTGAAGTAATTTGCCTATGGTCACTGGTGAATGGTAGAACTGGATTTGAACCTAGGAAATGTGGTTACAGAGTCTCTGCTCTTAACCATAATACCATCCTGATTCTTTACTGTTATACACTAATAAAAGGTCATACACACCCTACACAAGCAAATGCACCTGTGGCATACTTCAAGATCTACATTTTCTTCTTCTTTCTACCTTTTTCTTAATACTTAAAGTTTAGAAAATATATGTATATGTAAGACAAAGCAGAGAGGGTATTAGAAATTAGAGATTTGGAAAGAAAGTTTGATTATTTTGCATTGCAGAAAGAAATACAAGGATTGCTAATTATACCAACCTACTCCTCAAAAAGTTCAAGAGCTATAAGGAAAAAGCCATCACCTGTCAGCTCACAATCACAACTGGATCCATCACAAAGATCAACAAACATTTTACAAATAACAAGTGGGAAAGCCCACTTCAGGCACTGGTGCAATGTGAAAGACTTTGAAAGTGCTGCAATATATTCAATCTATAGTTTTAAATTGTATGACAGCAAGCACAGTTTGTAACTTCAGCAGCTTTTGTAAAAACTCTTCTTTAAAATAATTCTTATCTAGCTGTCACTACTTCATTTCAAATAACAAAGGGCATGGATTCAATATACCACTTTGAAAATTTAAATTTATAAAAAATGATTAGAAGCAAAATTATATCCCCATCAAACAAACAAACATACCATATAGGGCCTTTGCACTTGTTTTTGAACTGTGATCTCTGTCCATTTGGGAAAAGGGGGGTGATGATCCGTAGCCACTGTAATAAAAAATGGTCATTGTGTTGGGTTAAAGTCCAAAGTAGGTCATAAAAATACAGAAATAGAAAATAAAAATTCCAATGTGCCATCATCACCATGTGTTTAAAAAAGGCATACTGAACCTATGCTGTTCAACACCGGCAAGATTCTGCTCTGGTGAGTGTTGAATAAGTACAATACAAACCACATGACTCCAATGAGGACTGAGGTGGGTGCAAGTCACAGCCTCCTCTCAAAGGCCAAGTCAAACTGTAGCCTGAGGATTTTCCACAGTTGGGACTATCTTAAAAGAATATAAATTTGCCATATTTAATCAAGTTCTGAGTGGTAATACAGTTATATAACAAGTTCCCAGAGACTTAAACTATAATAAGATACATGCTATTCTCACAAATACTCAAAACACAATTAACCCAAAAATAACATTTTATCACTAAATTTCACCTGCTCAACCCTATAGCTAGCCTCATTACCAATATGTTATATGAAGTAAATACTGATTTATTAGCATTTTATTCGTTTATTCAGTAAAAACTTTATTAAGCTCTAGAATCTAGAAGAGTAGGGAGAATGGGAGGAGGAGACAGGGTACTGCCAATAATACAAGCAAAAATAGTTACAATAGAATGATACATCAAGGTGAAACTAATAAATATAACACATAAGATCAAGAAAGAATTAACTTTATCAGGATATCCAAAAAGTTGACATTTAAGCAGAATCTAAAATAATGGAAAGAAGCTCAAAGGGTAGAGGGAGAGTAACATTGGGAAGAGGCTCATGAAACTGACTCAAGAAAGAGCATGGCATCTTCAGGGAATGAGATTTAATGTGATGTGCCTGGAAGGCTGAACAGTTGGAGAAGTGGAGGCAGATTGAGAGCTTTTTACACCATGCTTAAGAATTAAATTTTTTATTGTTGTTTGTATTCTTAATAGCTGCCATTCTGACTGGTGTGAGATGAAATCTTAGAGTGGTTTTCATTTGCATTTCTCTAATAGCCAGAGATGTTGAACATTTTTTCATGTATTTGTTGATTGATTGTATATCTTCTTCTGAGAAGTGTCTTTTCAGTTCCTTGGCCCATTTATTAATTGGGTTATTTGCTTTTTTGGTGTTAAGATTTTTGAGTTCTTTATATATTCTAGAGATTAATGCTCTATCTGATGTGCATGTGGTAAAAATTTGTTCCCAATTAGTAGGTTCTCTATTCACCTCACTGATTGTTTCAATGCAGGAGCTCTGTTTGGGGAGATGGCTAAGATTGCGGTTGACTACGGGCCAAGGAGATGTTTGGCTGTTGCCGCCTTCCGTAGTCTCACGGGACTTGGCCCGAGATCTCGCAGGACTTAAGAGAGATTGCTGATCGGGTCTGCGCCACTTTGGTGGTGTGTGTGGTGCATGTTAAAGTTGTTGTTAGAGCCAGAGAGAACAGTTATCAGAATAAAAAAGCTGCTTGTTTCCAGTTTGCCTCTAAACTTCTTCCCGCGGCTTCGTTGCTCCAAGCGGCCATTGCTTCAGGCGGCAACATTTCTTTTACTGAGAAGAAGCTTTTTAGTTTGAATCTATCCCATTTATTGATTCTTGATATTAATTCTTACGCTACAGGAGTCTTATTAAGGAACTTGGGGCCTAATCCAACATGTTGGAGATTAGAACTTACTTTTTCTTCTATTAGGCATAGTGTCTCTGGTCTAATTCCTAGATCCTTGAGCCACTTTGAGTTGAGTTTTGTGCATGGTGAGAGATCCTCTCCAACATAAACAACAATAAAGGTTGGAGCGGATGTGGGGAAAAAGGCACACTCATACATTGCTGGTGGGACTGCAAAATGGTGCAGCCAATCTGGACAGCAGTATGGAGATTCCTTGGAAAACTGGGAATGGAACCACCTTATGACCCAGCTATCCCACTCCTCAGTCTGTAACCAAAGGACTTAAAAAAGCATACTACAGGAACACAGCCACATCAATGTTTATAGCAGCACAATTCACAATAGCTAAACTGTGGAACCAACCTACATGCCCTTCAGTAGATGAATGGATAAAGAAAATGTGGTATATATAGACAATGGAATATTACTTGGCAATAAAAGAGAATAAAATAATGGCATTTACAAGTAAATGGATGAAATTGGAGATTATAATGCTAAGTGAAGTTAGCCAATCCCAAAAAGCCAAACGCAAATGTTTTCTCTGATATAAGGAGGCCGGTTCACAGTGCGGTTGGGATGGGGAGCATAGGAGGATTAGAGAAACACTAGAATGGCCAGTGGGGAGGGAGGGAAAAGGAGGGGGGAAAGGGTGAAGAAAAAGAAAAAAGATGATAGAATGAGATGGATATCATTACCCTAAGTGCATGTACGAAGACACGAATGGTGTGAATATACTTTGCATACAACCAGAGATTTGTAAAAAAGTGCTCTATATGTGTAATATAAAAAAGAAATGAAATGTAATGCATTCTGCTGTCATTTATAACAACTTAGAATAAAAATAAATAAATTTTTTTAAAAAGAGTTAATTATAATCAGACTGGAAAAAAAATTAAATTTTTATTCCTTAGTTATGATAAATATTATCTATCCTGAAAAATGACATGTGGAATATGTATCACAATGGCCAGTATCAAATAACAAAACTATGCACAATATAGAAGACAATGACCACTCAAGCCAGGGTTGTGATTTCAAGATTATTTTGTTTGATGTTTTGTTTTGTTTTACACAATGGTAAATATCTTGCCAGCATGGACTACATGAGATTTAATCCTCCTTAAATGCCAATATTTTACAAATAACAATTTTTTAAAAATGCTCGAAAAATTTTTAAAGCTCTGAAGTAGAGTCTATAAAAGCAATAATATATAAAATACTAGACTAAAACATATTCCAACCATCACTGAGGCTGATATTAACCATTTTATTCACAATAGACAAAATAAAATTTTAATGATAACATTTGTTAGGATAGCATATGTCAATGAGGAATGAGCTGCATTAAAAAATGCAACTAATCCATTCATTAAAAATACAAAAAAAATTGAAACCACCAAATCAAATTCCCCAAAAACAAATTAGACTTTTCAACTTACTTCATTTGAGATGGGTACATTCCAAAACCACTGGGATGATTAGAAATATGACCATTCATTGTGGCTCTCACTTCCGTGTGCTTAAAAAAAAAAAAAGAAAGAAAGAAAATAAAGGGCGCACATAAATTAGAGGCAATAAAAGTGGTCAGAACATCTCAGTTTTCAAAAGTTACTCATTCAACAAATATGTGTTACTGCCAGGAACGATGCTAGAAATGCAGACATAAAGATCTCCACCCTCAAGGAACTCAGGCTCCAGAGGAATAGATGAACATAAACTAAGATACAAATGTCATTTAATACTGACATACTAACATTATCAACAAATTTAAGCCAGGAAAAGAAAAATATAAAATATAGTCCTGAACCTTCTAAGTACATAGGAATAACTATATTCTGCCCAAACTCAATAAATTCTCAACTTTGTAAGATGCCATTTTATTACTTCATTATAAAAATAACATACTCATTAAAATAAAAAGCTTGCAAAACATAGAAAAGTACAAGGGAGAAATATCATGCAGAGCCCTATCATTTAAAGATAACCATGAGAGCACGCGCTTAGGCTGTGTGAGGCCCTGGGTTTGATTCTGCTAAGAAATAAAATACAAATAAAGATAGTCATTTAACATCCTTGTCAACTGCCTTCCTTTTTTTTCCTGCATGTATTTTTCTTTTCTTTCTTCCTTACTTCAAAGCACAATTGACAACATATCCTATACATAGATAATTGGATATATCATTTTTCACAAAAGTGTTCCTTTAAACATTCCTGTCGCTTTTCACAAGAAAATAATTTTTAAAAATCAACATTAAATATTTATCTTGAGACGCCATTTTACAAATGGAACAAATTTCCTTCAAATAAGACAAATGAGTAAGAATAAGTAAAACTTCCTTATTGCCAAATAGAATGGCCTTCCTTTCTTTCATCTAGGCAGCATTGCTATACCTGACTTATGTGTTTGCACTCTTGGGTATTTGGTCTTCTCTCAATTCTGACACTAAACTATTCTGGATCTTATCTTACTTCTCTGACCTTTGTCTTTTCATATGTATTATATGTCCTCAATAACTGAGAGGCAAAAAAACCTGCCTTTGGACAAGGGCAAAGATGGTGAAAGCATGAACAATTACTGAGTGACTGTCATGTGGCAGGTACTAAGACAGATATTAGGACTACTGTGGTGAGCAAAAAGGTGCCTCCCAGCTACAGGGCCAATAGGCTAGTGGGAAAAACAGACATTTAATGAACAAATAGGAAGTTATAAATTGTAGTTACTCTTTTGATGGAAAATCTCAAGGTGATATAGAGGCATATAATAAGGAAGCTTAATCCAGATTGAAAGGGAATTAAAGAAATGATATTCAAGACCTGGAAACTCCAAGTTAATTTTCATTTTCAGATCTCAGTTCAATCATAATGTCCTCAGGGAAGCTTTTACTGACCTTCCTGAATAAATAAAATCCCACTGTCAGTCACTCTTCATACTATAAACAATTTTTCAAAGTATTTACCACAGGTATAATGTTTCACTTGCTTAAATTAATTCCTGACTTCACTAGACCATTAGCTCTGAAAGGGCAGGCACTTTTGTTTACACAGAATAGGTGTTCATTAAATATTTATGCAAAGAAAGAAGAAAGAGAAGCTGATGTCCCTCTCTTCAAAGAGGATATTGTAGTCTAAGAAGAGAAAATAAATTTATATGAAAAAATAGTAAATAATTAAATTGCAATGTATGGGCCTCTATTTTAAACCCACTAGAGTTTCAAAGAAGAGAAAAGCCACACAGATTGCCCTCAATTTTTGAAGCAGCTCATAAAGAATGATTAAGATTTGTAAAGATCCTCAAAACACTTAAGTTTAATTTAAGCTTTCCTGGAAGTGTTTCCATATTTATCCAGTGTTTAAAAGCAAATTTCTGGATTAATAGATCCAAGAAATTAAAAGCCATGCTATCTCAAAATATGCTGGACTAGAATATTGAGCATTCCAAAATACATCAAGGGTCATTTGATCTTTACTCTCTTACATGCAGCAAGCCACAAAGATTCTTTTGGGGAGATGTTCTTCACATATCAAGGCTGGAAAATAAGACTGATCATGACAGACTGCTAACAGGGGCTATAGTTAATCTTTATAAACTCTGATGTAACCCTTGTCTTCCCCCAGGTTCTATATACTCCCCCATATATCTTGTAGTAACATCCCTAGAATTTACTACCTAAGCCCAGATGTTCGTTTATGCTGTCATTCCTCCACAGATTTATTGTTCTCTTGTCTAAAAGGTCTAGCTTTCGTAATTTCTTCAGACTCATTCCTGTGAAGATCCTTATGTACATTAAATTAATAAAACTTTTATGCTCTTCTCTTGTTCATCTACTCTCATATTAATTGGGTTCCTAGACTCAGCCACAGAGCCCATACAAGAACTGAAGGGGATAGGGGGATCTGTCCTCCCTACAGAGCAAAGGAATAGTGACCTCTACTCTACATACATAGAGGATAAAATTATGTGTAGCTTACACTACTGTTTTCTTTTTTGTTATTGTTTGTTTCTGTCCTCAATTTATGCTTAGAAACAATCAGTGGCATAGTATTAAACCAACTCTTTTTTTTTTTTTTGATCACCTATCATTTCTTTTTTAAAATTTTTTTCTTTTTATTCAAAGTTGTTGTACTTATAATAGTAGTATGCATTATAATTCATAATAAACATATAGAGCATCTTTTTACAAAACACTGTTTGTATACAATGTATATTCATACCATTCAAATCTTCAATCATGCATTTAGAATAATGACATCCATCTTATGCACATCAGATAGAGCACTAATTTCTAGAATATATAAAGAACTCAAAAAACTTAACTCCAAAAAAAACAAATAAACCAATTCTTAAAGGGGGAAACATTTACTTATTTCCATGGCATAAATATTCCCACCATGGCCAATTTCAAGCTATCAATGGTTTTAACAGCAGCTTACAAAATTCCTACATATGTCACAGTGGGCTGTTAGAAGCAATAGGATCCAACTACAGCACATCATTACTACATTCTGGAATTGGTACCAGGACAGAGGCCTGTAATAACATTATGGATCTAGAGCTAATATGTTAAGACACAGACATTCAATTAGAAGCTTGGAATTCTAATACTACCTTTGGCACTTACTGGCCTTTGCAAGTCAGCTAAAGCTTCTGTCTCAATTTTCTTATCACTAAAACAGAGATAATTCTTGATCTTCCTAGCTCACAGGGCCAGTGTAAAGATCAAATGAGAAAGACACACAAGTTTCTTCAAAAGTCAAAAAAAAAAAAAAAAAAAAAGAGAGAGAAGTAAAGTGCTTTCAAAACAAGTTGGTTCATTCATTATACAAATTAAGCCCTCAGGGTTTGTGCTGATTTTGATCTGGTTTGCATTTTAAAAGCATGGCAGCTGGTTTTAATGAAAAGTGATAGCCATAGCATCCCATCTTTTTGGTGTTTAATTCTTCGTGACATTCAAATAAATGCCTGGTTTGTGTTTTCTTTTAGAATAGTGATTTGTCTGAATAGAGAACATTGGAAAAGGGAATAGAAAATGTCAATTTGCTAAACTGAATTTTAAATATAGAAACATCTCATTGGGTCATTGTAGTTTCACTTGGCACAGCTGTTCATGTGGCAATATGGGGGCTTGCAAATATTTAAACAGAGAAGTTATGATGCACACCTTGCAAAGGAAATTATTACAAATGTTTTATTTTTTCTGTAGGCTTTTAATGTATATATCTCCTACTCACACCTAGATAGACCATATACACAATTTAAAAAGTAAACTGTTAGTATAATGTTAGATGTTCTTCTTCGCATAAACTGCTAAAGTAGCTAAAAAACTGAGACAAAGTTTTCTTCATCACTCTAAAGTTACACAAATGCAGTTAATTTTACCAAGTGTACTACCTGATTCTACTCAAATTATATATTAAAACCATCATAAAAACTTCCAACTATTTGATTTACAGTCTCAACTTCCTTATGAAAACACTTTTTTTATAAGTCACACTTACTATAATTTTTATTATTCTGCACATAAAATAACATTCTTTGGCAATTACAAAGATAAAAATGATAAAGTTTAAGATCTAAATTAATCACACCAAAAATGTTAAACCCAGCCGGGCGCGGTGGCGCACACCTGTAATCCCAGCACTTTGGGAGGCTGAGGCAGGAGGATCGCGAGTTCAAAGCCAGCCTCAGCAATGGCGAGGCACTTAGCAACTCAGTGAGACCCTGTCTCTAAATAAAATACAAAAAAGGGCTGGGGATGTGGCCCAGTGGTCGAATGCCCCTGAGTTTAATCCCTGGTATCAAAAAAAAAAAAAAAAAAATGTTAAACCCTGAATTTAAAAAAGAAAAAGTAAATAGAATATATGAAAATCACTGGAAGAATAGATGAAGCTAAAATAGCAAGTTAAATTTGTATCAGAAAGTTTTAAGATTACCAAATATAAATAAATGAAGTTCCTTTTTCTTTGTTCTTACTTGCATGTGGTATTGGTTTTTGGGGGGGTTTTTTTCAGTACCAGGGATTGAACTCAGGGGCATCCGACCACTGGGCCACATTCCCAGCCCTTTTTTTGTATTTTATTAAGAGACAGGGTCTCACTGAGTTGCTAAGTGCCTCGCCATTGCTAAGGCTGGCTTTGAACTCCTGATCCTCCTGCCTCAGCCTCCCAAGTGCTGGAATTACAGGCGTGCGCCACCACGCCCGGATTGGTATTGGTTTTTAAACTGATGAATGAGAATACCACCTATCCAGTCTTGTTACCACATAGCTAATAGCTCTCAGCACACTGAGCTGTCCTTTAAATGCCTGTTTTCTCAGAACATGCCATTGACTTATTTCATTTACTGATGTGCTTGTTGGGTTTGGCAGAGTATCTTTAAGTATCTATCTCTAGACTTCAGTTTATGCCTCCAGTCCAAGTTATAACCAAGAAGGGAGAAGGGAGGTTATTATTAGCATTTAGGTTTTGGCTAAAAGACCACTGAAACTTAATTTCTAAGAAAACTTCGTAAAATAATCTACCAGTGATTTTGCCTAGTACGTTAAAAAAAAAAAATCTGCTTTCTATTTCCAAAATCATCATACATTCTACCTCCTACAAAGTATTCTAGATTAAATGCTTTTCAGTACTTTTTGTAAGCAATTTCAATAAAGATGCCACTGTCTGTTTTTGTTATTTAGTCTATCAAATGCATTTGAGATCCAATTAAATGTTAGCTAAACTATTTTTTATTTTCAAAACAAACTTTTAAATTTTTTAATAATTTTAGATTTATACAATTTATGATGATAGCACAAGAGGCCTTATATTCCCCACTTCCTTATTGCATACATCTTACATCAGTAATGTTTTGAAACATCTAATGAACCAATATCAAAATGGTATTATTCACTGTAGTTGATACTCTATTTTTTTGACTGATGCCTTTTTCTGTTCCAGGGTCCTACCCACAATGCTCTATTATATTTACTATCCACAAGGCTCTATTATATTCAGTCTTTATGCCTCACTGTGCTCTTCTAGACTGTGGCCATTTCTCAGACTCACCTTGCTTTTGGTAACTATATTAGTTTTCTAGCCTGCCATAACAATTTATGACAGGCTGACTTAAAACAACAGAAATTTATTCTCTCACTGCTTTGAAAGATAGATGTCTGAAAGCCCTTGGCTTGTAGACACATCACCCCAATCTCTGCCTCCATCTTCACTTGGCCTACTGCCATGGGTGTGTCTTGTGTACAAACTGCCCTCTTCTTTTAGGGGCAACACACATGGGATTAGGGGTCCACCTCAGTCCAGTATGACCACAGCTTAATGAGCTCAATCCAGTATGACCCACCTATCCAATAAGGTCACATATGTAGGAACAGGGGTGGGAGTATAAACTTATCTTTTGGGGGGACACAATTCAACCCACAACGATGACCTTGATAGTTTTATAAGGACCATATTTTGACATTGTGTAGGATCTCCCTCAATTGGGGTTCACCTGATATTTCATTAGACTGAAGTGAGAGGTTTAAGGAGGAGGATCACAGAGACATGTGTCCCTCTCATCACATGGTTATCAAGATCCCATGCTATGAGCATGACTTGTCACTGTTCATGCTCACCCCAGTCCCACCTGTGGTGTGTCTGGTGCTCTCACTATCAGGGGCTCCTCACTCCCACCCCACAGCACTCTCCAGGAGTCACTCCCCACAGCCACACTTCAGGGCCCAAGAACTCTAGCTACTTGAGGAGAGTGTGCTACATGAGTTATTTGAAATTCTTCAGTATGGGGGATTTGACTATTTCCTCCCATTTACTTATTTATTCTGCATTTTTAAAAATTAAACTGAAATGATGAGAAAGCATTAAAAGGACTCAGATGTATCCAGTAGCAACTCTCAAGTGTTTTCTATAAATTTCCGATTTCAGGTAATTCAGAAAAGAACTGAGCTACATTTCAGTTCTGTGCTAGATTTAATACTGATGGGTGGGGACGGGGCAGCAGCAAGGGAAATGGGGACAGGAGCAAGACCCAACCCTTAATGAAAACCTTTAGCTAACACCACTCAAAGAATGACAAAATTTAAAAAGTCAAATCATTTAAGAAGTTCAAGTCTTTCCAGAAGTCCAAAGTTGTTGAGTATGGACTCTCAGAAGAGGCAGAATGATCACTGTGGGCATTTTCTCTCAGGAAAAGAGTAAAACTAGAACATTTCTTCCAATTCCATTTTCAGTTGACAACATTTCAGGGAGTAACACTTTGGAGTGAGAAGTAGATAAATCCATCCCACCAGCCCCACTCACAATTTTCAAGTCTCTGCTTTTCATAAATCAGCCTCAAGTGTTAGTAATCTCTGATATTCTACGAACCTTGCAGAAAGACTCCTGAATTAAACTCAGTGCCATTGAGCAGTGTACAACAAAAGCCACTGGGGGGAAAAATGAGGATCACATGAGATACATTTTATTGTTGGATATCCTTTTCGCATGGTGGTGCCATATGCCAAATTAGTATAGTTCAACATATTTGCTCAACAAAAGCAAACACATAAAGAGCTACTAAGGCCTGAAGTAACCCAGCTGGTTGGGAAGAGAGAAAAACATGCTACAACTATCTTTAATGAGATTAAAACTCCTGAATTCAACTTTCATCCTGATGTATTAAATGGCCTCTAAAAATAGTAAATCATAAAACATTACAAGTATAGTTATAGTTGGAAGAATTCTCACCCACAGATGAGATTTTTAATATTTAACTGCCTATTACCATATGATCACATCCCCTTTGTCACTTAGAGCAAAGGACATTAACAATAAACAAAATACTACAGGTGATTCACTTTGCATTCTCAGTACAGGTCCTTAGGAGACCAATGTTCTACAAAATGAACATGTTTGGAAATGGTTACGATCTAGAAAGTAGGAAGGGTCACCTTTAAGTAACTGGTGTAACTGGTGTACTAGATTCTTTTTCACTTTTCTAAATCATACAAACATCCCTCTAAGGTTAACTTAACTGTTAAACTGCAGATGATTTTTTTAAAGTAATGGATTATTAGTCTTTAAAAGGTTAAATAGAGCTTCCTAGTATATACTATAATGTAGATGCTTATATGTCCCCCAAATTACCTCTCATATACAGTATAAAAAGATGTTATTTAGTATCTCAATGTAATCTTTTCCTGCCTATTCTACTACTCAAGTATTGATTATTTTGGTAGGAGAACAAGGAAGCCTCACAGCTCATCAAAGGATTTTTCACTTTTGCAATCTGTCTGTTCTATTTTTGCAACATATAGCTTCACTGATCCGGTCACCAACATAATGCTTATATGGGGATAGGTATTTGCTTTATTTACTTCTTTAGGTATCAAGAATGTATCAGGTTCAACAAATATGACTTAATAAATCTATAGGACAGGGGCTGGGCTGTGGCTCAGTGGCAGAGTGCTTGCCTAGCACGTGTAAGGCACTAGATTCACTCCTCAGCACCACATAAAATAAGTAAATAATACAAAGGTATGTGTCCATCTACAATTAAGAAACTATTTTTAAAAATAAATAAATAAAATAAATGGGACATTCATGATTGGGTAGATAAGTTAAATACTAGAATCAATCTTAACTGCTTATTCATATTGCTCTATACCTTTTAATATTTTGATCACATATAAATATAGAACATGTTTCATAGAAACACAGAAATGCTCTTTTCAAAATGCAATTTTTTTCTCTTCAAGAAACAAGGCAGTTCTAATATGCTGTTAGAAAGTGATGTGGCAAAGACAAGACAAACAAAACAAGAAATCAATTGCTTTAATTGCCTGAATATAAAAATAATCCAGATAATCAGTAGGTAATGCGATTAAGAAGACAAATCTCTGGCACCTTACCCAACTCACAGAAGACCTAGGACAAAGAAAAACCTTCCTTGAAAATTTTCCTACTCTTATGAAGAAATATTTTGGGGAAAAAAAAGAGCACATTTAAGAAAAGAGCACATTATAAGCAATGCAAGCATAGCAGAAAATAAAGTTCATTAAGGAGCCCACCCCCAGTGTAGAATTACTGAGGAACCACATGAGGTTCTGGGAAGTAAGAAGAGGTGATGAAGATGGGAGACCAAGTGAGAATTCTTACCAGAGGGCAAATTCTAAATGTTAAACTTTTATTACACCAAAATTCAGTGTTTACTTATCATGTCTGTGGAAATGTCATTCACAACATACTAAGAATACCTTTCCTTCTGTGTACAGCCTTCTGTCCCCTCCCCAGCTCTAGTTCTACGTACCCTTAATTTTGTACTTCTACTTTCCATCAGACTTGGACGTCTCCTTTCATACTCTCACACCCTACCTGTTTTACCACTGGTCTATCATTTTTTTCTCTGCTGCAGAGCTCTCTCAGACCCCCAAACATTCCTGCTGCAGCTTAACTGACTGATGTGAGGTCTCCTACAAGCTCTCACTGTGGCATCCAAACCCACCATGGTCCCCTTCATCTTTCCACTGCCTTGAACCCTTGCTTCCAGGATCCCAAGTCTCCCTCATTCATGCCTACTTTCTTGGTGGCTTCCTTTACTTTATCCTCAAAAACATTTTGAGTTTTTCATTTCTCCTGTCAGTTTTCAATTTCTGGGAATATACTTTTAGTCCCTAAATGTTCCGTCTATTATTAATGCCTGTTCCTATTCATGATTGCAGTATATTGCCCATCAATAATGATATTTTAAAGTTTTCTTCTCCCTTCACTGTCTTATTTCTTGCCAATTTCCTTCTTTTTCCAGGTTTCTTTTAGTTTCTTTTTTTTTTAATATTTTTAGTTATAAACAGACACATTACCTTTATTTTATTTATTTTTTAATGTACTGCTGAGAATCAAACCCAGTGCCTCACATGTGCTAGGCAAGCACTCTACCAACTGAGCCACAACCCCAGCCCTTCTTTTAGTTTCTGAATTGCTTCAAGTATCTGGTTTTGATTGGTCACTATTCATATCAAAATTGGAGCCCTAAAAAGCTGATAAGAAAGCCTTGGATGGATAGGCCTTGTGATCAGGTAGGCTTTACTGCAGGGGCCTCCTGCAGGGAGATCCCAACTCTAAGTATCCATGAGTCTTCTGCACAGATTGATCAGATTGCTCAAAGAAATACATCCCAATTTCATTCCTGGAGATTATAAAGCTGATAAATTTTCAACAGTAAGTGGAAGAAGTGGGCGGGGGAGAAGGATGTCACCTTGTTCAGTATGTCACTTCTTCCTCCATCTGTGCCTTGGTATCCCCAGCTGAGTTCTCCAGTTCACAGTCTTCTGGAAGTAAAGGGCCATTCTTACAGGAGTGTGGAGAGGCAGCTGGGATCTCAGTTTTTCAAACGCATTCCTACTTAACCCTTCTATTTTCAGCCTCACCCTCACTGTTGAGCCTCTGGGAGGTTCAAAAGTGGGAATCAGGTTGCTTCTTGGTATCTCTCACTAGCAGCTTAGGTTTCAGCCTCCTGGGACTTCTAGGTTAGTCACAATTACCCCTGGGCTTTCAGAGTCCCTTTGTCTCACTGGGTTTTTAAGATTATTTTACTGTTATTTTAGGAATAAATATGTATATGCTTAGTCTGTCGTTTTTCTGTAGCATATTTTGGTTGTCTAAACATTAACATCTGTTAATGAACAACCCAGAAGGAAAATCCAAGTCACCTCTAATATGAACTTGAGAGTTTCAGGTAAACTATGAAATATGAGCCCAAGTTTATACTAAAAATAAAGGCACCCTAACAGCCAGAGTGAAAATGACACAGAAAAGGAAGAAAATTTACTTTAGATAAAGTCAGCTGATATTTTGGTAGTATATACTTAACTACCTTTTGTTAGTATAACAACAAATACTGGTTTTGAATCCCAGAGAAGAAATGACAATACAATGCATGAAAACAAGGCAATATCTGCACCAACCAGGCACTGCTGTTTATGAGAAACTCAGGCCTTAAGTGCTTTTCTAGAATTAGATCATAGCTTTGAATGCACACCAGTTTTGGGGGGGTTTTTTTTTGGGGGGGGTTGTTGTTGTTGTTTGGATTGGAAAGTTTAAAAATGGTTTTACTGAGTTGTAATCATAAGGTTTTGTTGTTGTTGTTGTTGTTGTTGTTTTTAAGAGAGGCCCATTAAATGAGCTGGGAACAAATTCTTTGTGATCTACCCCCCAAACAAAGGCAAAAACAATTGTATATTACTCTGAAGATCCACACTACCTAAAAGGTAGCAATGAAAATTTCTTTTCTTGAGTTCTATATAGTCATAAAAATTAAAGAAAGGGAAAAAAAAATGTTAAATTTAATGGGAAAAAAATCAATTGAGGTCATTAAATTCAGATTTAAAAGGCAGTGAGTACAGACTTTGATTCTAGATAGTATGACCTCTGAAAAACCTCTGCTTAATTATAAAAATGGAAGTTCTTAAAAAAAAAAAAAAAAAGGTGCTAAGTTCCCCACACATGAACTGGGGGAAATATAGAAATATTTCATCATTTCACTATTACAAAAACAATGCTCATTTTGCTTAATTCTTAACACCTTAAAAGGTAACCAGAACCTCTTATTTCCACTTTAATGAGGAACCTGAGGCTTATAAAAGTTATAAGTGAAGGTGAAATTGGCCATGACATCAGTGGCTAAGATATACTATGGCTAAGATTTGACCCCAAGTCATGCTTTTAAATGCTTTTATATATAAATATTTTCCTTTTGTTAATGACAAATCCAGTATTTTTGATGTTGGCTGGAAAAATGTCAACAGTGATAAATTCAAAGTCAAAATGACCTTTATAAATCATTATTCAAACAAAATTAATCCAACATCAATTGGCACCAGCCATGGTGAAGGGAATATCAGGACCCCAACTCTTCCTCTCTCTTTGCCCCCTAACTGCCATGAAGGGAGCTGTTTCCTCTGCCACATGCTCCCACAGGCCCAAAAGCAATGGAGCCAACCAACCATGGACTGAAGTCTCTGAAGCTATAAATCTGATAATTTGTTTATCTCATGTATTTTGTTACAGTGATGGAAAACTAACTAACACAGTTCCTATCTTCACAGAGCTTAAGCTCTAGTGGGAGAGCAGCAAGAGATAAGTAAACTCACAAAGAAAATTACAAATTGTGTTCATTGCTTAGAAGAAAAAAATAGAAAAGATCGTATTCATAAGGCTATAAACTCAGACTACGCCAAGCCTAACTATAAGGTCTAAAATGTATGGGAATGACTGATTGATTCCGAAAATATTATCTCAGGATTCCCCATCTAAAATCCAGGATAATTAGCAAACTATTGAAATAAAAAATGTATGTGTTTGTTAAAAGTGCTGGTGCACAGAAACAGCACTCTACTGACAAGGAAATATATGTTAAACTAATTCTGATCAAGAATGCTGTTAGTCATTGTACTTTAGGTTAAATTTCTAAATAAACAACAAAGTAAAGGTGAGTAGAGATGAAGCAGCACAAAAAAAAAAAAAAAAAAAAAATGAAGCAGAAAACATTCACAGTACTTTGGGTACTCTGAGTTTAAGAGCCTGGATCTGATGAGCTGGGAAGTCAGGGAAAAACAACTAAACTACTGTTCCTCTTGGGCAGAAATGGGCCTTTTTTATAGTACCATGTCCTTTTAGGGGCCAGTGTCAATTTATAAACCCCAAAAAATGTTTGCCAGGAATTACACATTCCTGGACTTGAGCACCTGGAATTAAAACTGAGCAAAAACACAACCCTCTAGAGTGGATTAATAAGTGTCAGGAAGAAAGTATTTGGATCTGCAGGTGAAGGGAGAATCAGCAAAAACCTCATGCTCCTGGACCATATTGTGGATTTTTGTTTTGAATTTAAGATGAATTTGTTTGGGAAAATGGGCTATTTGAGGTCAGAAGGAAAAGGAAATTTGAAAAGGGAATTATCACTAGGGCTGGTAATGCCACATTTGCATTTCTTTCTTTTCATTCCCAAAGTTCCCATCTCTAAGCAACTGGGAAAATAAAATGGCTTTAGACTGAAGAAGGTAAAACTTGGGAAGAAGCAGAATCTGATTGAATGAAAATGTGACGCTCATAAAAAGAGGTTTAACTTTATAAATAACACCCCAAATTAATTCCAGCTCTTTATTAAATAAACTGGGTATCATTACCTAGCATAACTGTGGTCCCTATCTTAAGCTAAATGAGTGTATAAAATTGATGCATTGGGAGAACTAGACTACTACTGCTGGAAGAAGTTGTGGGCTGTAGCCGCAGAGCCAGGCACAAAGCTACATGCTTCGCACATACTATCTGTCACAAAAACCTCATGAAGTAGGAGCATCATTATTTCCCCTTCACAGATAAGACAGGTACAAAATTTAACAACATATCCCATGTCAGAGACCTAATAATAAGTACTAAATATAGAATAAAATTTGACCACTTTGCCACATAATTTTATCTTGTTTGGGGTTAACAAAAGCACATTGTCGTATAACATCTAGAATTGTCTAAAAGGATGTTTCTCTTTTCCTACACATTTATTACAAATGATAGCCCATACATTTGCATAGAAAAGAACTGATGATTTAGCTTCACTGATAAACAAATAAACAAAAAATATCTGGATTCTGGAAGTTTATGAAGTAAAAAAGGCAAGAGATAACCAGGACTACTTGAAAAAATCAAGATAAACTCAAAAGTAGCACCAGGGCAAAGATAACAGACCCAGAGTTTCAAAAGGGCATGGTGTCATCTTGACTTGTTGAGCAAAGTTCATGCCTATTACAGAACACTTCTCTACAGGAACATATTTCCAAGTGTATAACAGCTATCAATAAAACTAGAGTTGACTCATACCCAACTTTAAGGCAACATGTTATACAAAGAATAGGGACATATATATGAATGATCATGAATAATATATGCTTTAAGGATTTTATGAAACTTTAAATGAGATAACATGGTGTAGCTCTGTAGTTTCAAAAAGCCTTTTAAAAAAAAAACTACTCCCATGAATATCTTACTACTTAACTAAATAAAGATGTTTATTTCAAATCTTCTTATAAGAAAAATTGGAATGAAAGAATAAAACAATGTTCTAAAAGCAAGAAAAGCATAGTAGAAAATATCTTAATTAGCTAAGCTAAAAATAGTTACCACCCTCTCTCTAGCTTAACAAAAACCACACAAGCAATGAGCTGTATCAACTGTGTTCCCCATCCCCTTCTCTAGATCACCCTCATCCACACAGTAAATGGCATCTCTGCCCTCTTACCTCTCCAACTCCATCATTTTTATTGCCAACTTCCTTATTTTCCCCAAATGGAGTGGAAAAGCAAATTCTCATCTGAGTCTTCTTGCCTCCTCAGTTGTGCCCACTCTCTGATGATGTGCATTGGTCCTCCCAGAACCCAAACATTTTTCCGTGAGTGGGAATAAACACCATTTTTGAACTTGTCATGGTGAACATATCAGATGTCAGTTTGATGTAGTTTTGTAATGAGATTAGAAAAAAAAACACTAAATGCCGAAGGCAATACCAATCTGGTTTTCCGATCCTATTCCTAGTTCTGTGCTCTTAGATATGTCACTTAAACTTGTGGATTCCCAATTAGTACTAATTAAGCTGGAAAACTTGTGTTTCTATCTGTGCGTTTTGCAGCTGCAAAATCCAGTGCGGTAGTCCAGTGATGTCAGGGACAAAAACCAGCATCTTAGCTTGGCAACCTGTTTTTTGCATATAAATTTGCCTATAGAGACCACCTGAGAGAACAAAGCAGAGGAAAAATAATGAATATACTGTTATTTTGTGTATGGATGGGGGTGTTACATAAATGACTGTACTCTACCCCCATTAAACTCCAAGCTTACCTACAAAGAAAAGCGTGTGACATGAGGACTGATTTTCCTTCTCTCTCTCTCTCGCTCTCTCTCTCTCTCTCTCTCTCTGTCTCTTTCTCTCTCTGCTAGGCAGCCTTGGGAATGGCACATAGCAGCACACAGTAGCACCCTCAAACTAGTTAGGTGGGAAGACTTTCCTGCTCTCCTAAGAACTGAGATGCTCCATTCCAAGATGATGAAACAGAATTTTTTCTAGGAAACAAAGTGTTTGAATTTCATGAGATACCAGAATCTGTGTTTACAAGAACAGTGTTCAATCTGTAACTGCTGAACATCAGGGAAGACCAGTTTTGCCAAAAGCCACACAGCTGCTTCCCGGCCATGAAGGAAATCGGATAAGACAAAACAGCATATTCTTGTAAGGACTGGGTAAGCCACACAGAAAGCAATGATCCCAACCTATCAAAGCCCAAAAGACTTAGGTTTAAAAAGAAAAATCAAAAACACAAGAAAAATGACAAACTATCAATCCACTAATCATCTAACAATATAAATGAAACAAGCTAAAAACAGGACACTCCTGTATCTATAAATGACCCCAAACCTATCTAACTGCAAAGGTTCAAATGACAGTAATTCACTCTCAGAAGACAAACATGGCCCTGCTGTTGCTTCATGAGAGAATGAATGAGCAAGCTCCTCCCATAGAGGAGGAAAAGCAAGCTCACCTACACAGCAATCCCCCAGCACTCAAAGCCCACTTTACTATTCCTAAAAAAAGAAAAGGATGATACCTACGGGTTGCTTTTTCAGAGCTACTAGAAGAGAAAGAAAAAGAAAAAAAAAAATCTTACACAGTATAGTCCATGTTTTTCATTGTGGTATTGTGCTAGAGTGAAAAGAATATACTATGAAGATGCTCATCCCTGAATGTAAATCCTGACTCAACTATCTTGCTACAAACTTCACACAAGTCATTATCCTCTCTGGGCCTCAATTGACTTATCTTTAAAATGAGAATAACATTGTTGTGAGGATTATATGTAAAAGGATGCATTGAACACTTGAGATATATTTCAATACCTACCCACCCACTTATCAATGCCTTTATTTTCCTGAAGAATTAAACATTAGAGAGAAATAGAAATAAAGCCATTTCCTTTAAATACTAGTTCTAAACTCAAATTCATTAAAGTAAAAACCAGTTGACTCAAGCAAATACAACTCAAGGAAAGTATATGATAGAGTAAACAATGTTGTAGTTATACCTAAAAAAAAAAAAAAAAAATCCTTTACTAATCATTAACAGTCCATCACAATTTGTCTTATTTCTCCAGTCATCCATATTTTCTCTATCACTCCCACGTATATACCCTCATTAACACCAGGCTCTATCCTGAATAAATGTTTGCACTATTTCACTTTCAGGTACCTGCTCTTACCCTAAATATAGTTTCCACTACCTTATACCACCCATCTAGTAATGACTTAATCCCTCAATTGCCACCCCAGTTTTCAAGTCTTTCCTGACTCAACAATAATGATACATAGTCTTTGGTAATTATTTTTCATGTTAACATTTTCAAATGTGGCTATGAAGATGCACTCTATTCTTTTCTACCTTTATATCTCCTTTTATAACTCTGAATGTGGCAAACTAGTACAGCCTTTTGCAAAATAATCCCTGTACTGGAGTTGTGTTATGGAGTATTATATGGATATAAAATAAGAGTCAAAGAATCTTAGTAACCAAGGTGAGCATTACTGCCAATACAAATTTCTTACCTGTAATGCCAGCAACTCGGAAGGCTGAGGCAAGAGGATAACAAGTTTGAGGCCAGCCTCAGCAATTTAGTGGGGCCCTAAGCTTAAAAAAAAAAAAAAAAAAAAAAAAAAAAAAAAAAAAATCCTTCAAAATTTATACCAATGACCACCTAACACCACTCCTGTCAGAAGCAAAACTAGTATGAAACAAATTGATTTTAAGTAGAGAATTGAATTTTTATAAAGAAAGTCAGTGATCAGACTTTCTGTAGTTACAATAATATAAAACCCTCCATGTTAACTGAGTAGAAATACTAATGAGGTGCTATTGTTAGTGTAGTCATCTGTCAACCATGATTTTAACATTTTATCTGGAAAGCAGAACTTTTAGTAAAGTTCGCCTATTTACATCAAGGAGGTTCAAAACTGACTCAGAGGAAAAAGTATTATCCTCTGACTCACCAAGACCACTTCCTGAAACACCCAGTGTTTTTCTTGGAAGGAAGTCCATACAAATGCCATTTCTCTAGAACACTGATTAGACAAAAGTGAACTTTAACACAAAATGGACAAAAAGACACATTTTCCAAAGTGATCCATGTTTCAAAGTAGAAAGCTTTCATAAACATATATTATCTGATCATGAGAGGAAGACTTAAAAATAGTCAAATCTGATAATCCAAAGTATATTATAGATGATCAATCACTAACTATACATATTCCTCTTTATATTAGAATCTCTTAATGATAAACAACTTCCTAATTTGAATCCATGAAATTAACTGTCTTTGGCTTCAGTCACTTTTATTTTCAAGGTAATTTTTTTCCTTCTTTGAATCAACTATGCAGTCAATGTTGAATAATTTATTCAAACAATTAAAAGCAATTATTATGTCTATAGATGTGCCAAACATTTCTACAAACTCTTTGCCTGCATTAATTTGATGGACAAACAGAACTCCTCTAAGCAGCAGGTATATCTTACAGATGAGGAAACTGAGGCAAAGAACAAGGAAGCATCTCTCCCAGAGTGAGTGCATGGTAAAGCCTCCAACACTGGAGACCAGTGCAAAAGCCCAATCTCTCAGTTTCTACACTTTGTCATGGGTATGAACCCTCCCAGCTTCAGAAGATTTGTTAATATATAAACACATGTACAATTACACATACACAGATATGTATTAACATTTCACATTTGTATAATCTGTGCCTAAATTCAGGAATGTCCTTGTCATTCATTAGTCTACAAATTCTGATGTAAATATGATATTTACAGGATTTGGATACAATTAATGGCAAGTCTTCAATCTAGAAGAACAACCACTTAGATAAGCTTGAGTCATTCCACTGCCCTGCTACATTTATGTCAAGTCTCACTTGTTTTTGAGTTCTAAAACACTGGAAGTATCTCACAGACCTCTAAAAAACACCAAAATGATACTGCCTTCAACACAGCCCTCAGGGGAGAAAAATACACATAACATTTCCTTCTTCAAAATAACAAGCAATTAAACTGAATCTGGCTGTTTGTTTCCTCTTGAGTAATCTAGCCTGGAAAGAGTTCAAACATCTGACTCCTGCAGTATTTTTCTTTTAGTAGGAAAACCATCTTTTTATATGTCAAGTCAGCTAATAAGTATTCACTCATATCTATTACTGGTTCATGGAAACTGACTTGAATATTAAATGATTACACATTTCTAGTTCTAAACATGTGAAAAAGAAATTCCTAGGTAGCTAGTGAGGCAGAGTGAAGCACTCTGAAATAAGCCAGACCACTCTGACCTGCAGATTACTAGGGAGCAGTGGAATAGGCACAAATTTATCCCAGGGAGGGACATCCCTCAAAGCTACAGCCTAAGGAAACAGAATGTTCCCATTGGAGGTGCTCTTGGAAGCCTGTATGCCTAAGGTTCTAGGACCACAGAACCTTGCTGTTTCCTTAAAAATATACCATTTACCCAAATCACACAGTGAATGAAAATCTACCACTGGAAATTAATTCATTCCTTTGAGTTAACCATTTTCACCCCTAGGAACCACTCAAAGTGTAAACACTTCTGAGAGTAGTAACTCATTATGCCATGAACATTTAAGTATGAATTGCCAGATACTTTCTCCTACAACAGGAGGACTTTCAGTGATGTGAAAATGCCCATGGAGTCATAAAATTCTGTACCCAGAAATGTAAGAAATCTGCATAGAATTGGAGCTGCAGCAATACTGGAGAAATTTGCCTGCTTGACACTGTCACCTATATCCAATGCCTACATCCAGTACATTAATAATTACTGAAATTGTGAAGGGAATTCCAGCCTATGCATGGAATAATTATTTATTAGGGGCAAACATCCTATAGGATGAGCAAAATCATGTAAGAAATCCATTATTATTTGGGAGAAATTTATTACCTATAAGATGGACTTTGCTTGAGGGTGTACAACAAATATGGTTGATCTTTGGGAGCTCTCCGTTAGCAAGGCAGACAAGCAAACAGATCATTAGAACACATTTTACTAAATGTTATTATCATAGTATGAACAATGTACTATGAAAGTGTCTACCTAGGGTGGCTGTTTGTAGGTTTCATGTAGGAGGAGACTGTAGAACCAAGTGTTGAAAGACAAGAAGAATATATCAATTGTATGAATGAATAGGGAGTTAGAGGGCATCCCAGATACATGCAAAACAAGGAACACAGCCGGGTGCACTGGTGCATGCCTGTAATCCCAGTAGCTCTGGAGGCTGAGGCAGGAGGATCACGAGTTCAAAGCCAACCTCAGCAAAGTGAAGCACTAAGCAACTCAGTGAGACCCTATCTCTAAATAAAATACAAAAGAGGGCTGGGGATGTGGTTCAGTGATTGAGTGCCCGAGTTCAATTCCCAGTACCCACCCCATCCCCAAAAAAGAAAAACATGGTATATAGAAGGACGTGAGCTGGGCACAGCAGCACATGCCTGTAATCCTAGTGCATAGGAGGCTGAGGCAGGAGGACTGCAGGTTCAAAGCCAATGACAGCAACTTAGCAAGGCCCTAAGATACTTAGCAAGACCCTGTCTCAAAATCAAAAATTAAAAGTGGGGGAGGGTAGAATATGGCTCAGTGGTTAAATGCCCTGGGTTCAATCCCCAATACCAAAAAAAAAAAAAAAAAAAGAACATGAGTTTCAGAGGATAGTTAGATATGTTATTCATGTTAATCATACTACCAGTGTTTAAGAATACAACTATGCAGCATTTTTCCAGTTTTGTTTTAGTTTTGGTGCTAGGGATTGAACCCAGGTCTCATGCATATTAAGCATATGCTATATTGCTACTAGCTATATCCCCAGCCCTTATGGGGCAACTTTAGAAGGCAGACTAGAACAGGAAGCAAAGTTTACTGATTTTGATGCAATTTTGTCTATTTCTTTCATTTGTATGAGAATCCCCTTAATTGCATTCTATGTATTTTTTTAAAACTAAGAATTGCCTATGTCATTCCCATAATTCCTTCAAACTCCATAGTTCTTCAAAGAGAAACAAATATTTTAACTCATGTAAAATGTACTTACCAATAAGCTATATGAACACAGCCTACATTTCTTAGTTTTTAGTTACATATGAAACTATTATATTCATCCTATTTTAGAATACATGTGAATTGGGGCTGGGGATGTGGCTCAGAGGTAGAGCACTCGACTAGCACGTGCGTGGCCCAGGTTCGATCCTCAGCACCATGTAAAAATAAAAGGCATTGTGTACAACAAAAACAAATAAATAAATATTTTTAAAAAAGAATCTACCTTCATTGTTTAAAAAAAAAAGGATACATGTGAATGTATAGATTTTAATTTGAACTATATTATCATTATACATCACCTTAATAAAAATCAAGAAACACAATCTCTAAATTATGAAATCTATAAACTGAACTGTCTTAGTGGGAGGGGAGCACTCGTCCAGTTCAACCAACTCCTGGTTCGGCGCTAAGATTATCCGACTGTGCCTTTTGCAAATGCAAATTTTCTCACTAATTCTGATCCTTAATTTTCACTTTAGTCAGATGGAGTAGGGCCCCCTTGCTCCACCTATGCACACAAATCTATACAGAAGTTATGAAATGATGTAAATGCAAAGCTACTTTAAATATAGACAATGATTTAGAATAGACGTGGATCTTTACTTATAAAATGGTTTGAAGAATTTTTTAAGGTTTCTACATTCCACTTTTTTTTAAAAATATTTTTATTTATTTGCTTTAGTTGTACACAATGCATTTTATTCAATGAGTTTTATTTGTACGTGGTGCTGAGGATGGAACCCGGGTCGCCCACATGCTAGGCGAGTGCTCTAACCGCTGAGCCACAATCCCAGCCCACATTCCACTTTTTAATTGAGACTTTAATCCATGTTAAAAACATGCAAACTTTGAAGAAAATGTCAATGGAAAAAAAAATAAAATACACTAGTACTCAAAAGGGGTTGCTTTAAAGAATCTATTCAGGAGCTGAGTGTGTGTAATTACAGCAACTCAGAGGCTAAGGTGGGAGGATCAAGTTGAAGGCCAGCCTCAGCATTTTTTTTTTTTTTTTTTCAAATGAAACCATTTAATCTTTTTTTGTTGGTGGTGGTTCTTTTTAGTTACACATGAAAATAGGATTCATTTTGACATAATTAAAAAAGCATAGCCAGGCGTGGTGGTGCACGCCTGTAATCCCAGCACTTAGGAAGCTGAGGCAGGAGGATCACAAGTTCAAAGCCAGCCTCAGCAATGGCGAGGCACTTAGCAACTCAGTGAGACCCTGTCTCTAATAAAGTACAAAAAAGGGCTGGGGATGTGCATGCCCAGTGGTCGAGTGCCCCTGAGTTCAATCCCCAGTACCAAAAAATAAAAAAAAAGCATAGAATATAATTTGTTCTAATTCAGTCCCCAGTACTTCCTCTTCCCCTCCCTTCCTTCCAGTCCCTGTTTTCTTTCCTCTACTCTACTACACAAGAAAGTTAGGTCAGATTCATTCGACTATCTTTTCCTATCCCATTCCTCCTCCCTTCCCTTCTTTCCCCTTTGTCTACTCCACTGATCTTCTATTTTTTATCCCCCGCTTCACCTTATTTTGAATTAGCTTCCGCATATCATAAAAATCATTCAACCTCTGACTTCTTAGAACTGGCTTATTTTACTTAGCATGATAGTCTCTAGTTTCATCCATTTACCGGCAAATGCCCTAAAGTGATTCTTCTTATGGTGGAGTAATATTCCATGGTGTATATATACCATATTTTTTAATCCATTCATCTGTTTAAGGGCACCTAGGTTAGCTCCATAGCTTAGCTATTGTGAATTGTGCTATTATAAACATTGATGTGGCTGCATCACTGTAGTAAGCTGATTTTAAATTCTTCAGATATATGCTAAGGAGTGGGATAACTGGGTCAAATGATGATTCCATTCCTAGTTTTTTGAGAAATCTACATACTGCTTTCCAGAGTGGTTGCACTAATTTGCAGTCTCACCGACAATGTATGAGTGTATCTTTTTCCCCACATCCTCACCAACATTTATTGTTACTTGCATTCTTGATAATTGCCATTCTGAGTGGAGTGAGATGAAATCTCAGTGTAGTTTTAATTTGCATTTCTATAATTGCTAGAGATGATGAACATTTTTTCATATATTTGTTGAACATTTGTATTTCTTCTTTTGAGAAGTTGCTGTTTAGCTTTTTTGCCCATTTATGGGTTGAGTTGTTATTGTTGTTGTTGTTATTTGGTATTAAGTTTTTTTATTTCTTTGTATATCCTAAATATTTATGCCCTGAGGAGCAGATGGCAAAGATTTTCTTCCATTTGAAGGCTCTCTCTTCACACTTTTGATTGTTTCCTTTGATGTAAAGAAGCTTTTTAATTTGATGCTTAATTTTACTTTTTGATTTTTAATTTTACTTCTTGTGCTTTAGGAGTCTTATTAAGGATGTCAGTTCTTGGGCCAACATGTTGGAGTGTTGGGCCTACTTTTTCTCCTAGCAGATGCAGGGTTTCTATCCAATTCCTAGGTCTTTGATCTACTTTAAGTATTGCTCAAGGTGAGAGATAAGGGTTAAATTTCATTCTGTTACATATGTATTTCCAGTTTTTTCCCAACACCATTTGTTAAAAAGTCTAGCTTTTCTCTAGTGTATGTTTTTGGCACCTTTGTCTGAGATAACCATATTTATGTGGCTTGATCTCTGTGTCTTCTATTCCATTCCATTGGTCTTCATGCCTATTTTGGTGCCAAAACCAGACTGTTTTTGTTAATATGGCTCTGTAGTATAATTTAAGGTCTGGTATTATGATGCCTCCTGCTTTGCTTTTCTCACTAAGGATTGATTTGGCTATTCTGGGCATCTTATTTTTCCAAATGAATTTCATACCTGCATTTTCTAGGTCTGTGAAGAACATCATTGGAATTTTGATTGGAATTGCATTGAATCTGGATAGCACTTTGGGTAGTATGGCCAAATTTTGACAATATTGATTCTGCCAATCCAAGAACATGGGCGGTCTTTTAAGGTCTTCTTCAATTTCTCTCTTTAGTGTTCTATAGTTTTTATTGTAGAGGTCCATTAACTCTTTTGTTAGATTGATCCCAAAGTATTTTATGCTTCTGAAGCCTCAGCAATTTAGAGACTCTCAGCAACTTAGATAGACCCTGTCTCAGAATAAAAAATAAAAAGGGCCGGGCACGGTGGCGCATGCCTGTAATCCCAGCACTTGGGAGGTTGAGGCAGGAGGATCAAGAGTTCAAAGCCAGCCTTAGCAAGGGTGAGGCACTTAGCAACTCAGTGAGACCCTGTCTCTAAATAAAATACAAGAAAGGGCTGGGGATGTGGCCCAGTGGTCGAGTGCCCCTGAGTTCAATCCCCGGTACCAAAATAAACAAACAAACAAATAAATAAATAAATAAATAAATAATGAAAAGGGCTGGGAATGTAGTTCAGTGGTAAAGTGCCCCTGGGTTCAATCCCCAGTACCAAAACAAAAACAAAACAAAACTGGAAAATAGCTCCGTAGTTATTCTCTTAAACATCAGAAATATGAATCTAGGCATGGTGGTGCACAACCATAATCCCAGCAACTCTGGAGGCCGAGGCAGGAGGATCAGATGGTAAGTTTGATGCCTCAGCAATTTAACAAGGCCCTAAGCAACTTAGTAAGACCCTGTCTCAAAATAAAAAATAAAAAGAGCTGGGGATGTGACTCATTGGCTAAGCACCACTGGGTTCAGTCCCAGTACCAAAGCGGGTAAAAAATTAGAAATATGATTAATATGAATAACATATCTCACTATTTGGGTAGATGGGTATCTTCTTTCTCACTGATCAAAACAAAACTTTCAACTCTTAGCACTTACTACTATGTCTGCTAGCCAATATTATTTTTTCTGTAAGAAAACAGACTTATGATATCTAGTAAAACATCCTCAAACTTCACATTAAACCCCAACAGTCTGATATCATTACACTGAAGTTAAACTTAAATAAAACATAAAAAAGTGTCATTCAAGTCTTATATAATGAAATATACATATGCTGTTGCTACCATAGCTATTTTTTAACCTAAAAGTCTAGCATTCACAAATAACCATGAATACATTTTCTTTCTTTCTATCTCCAGTTCCCATTCATCTTCTTACCTAAGATTATCTTCTCTCTTTTTTTAATTCTGCAAATCCATATTTCATCTCTATTTCATGGCAAACATTTACAAAACAGTCCCCCCCTCATGGTTACTACAATTTTATCTCATATATTCAGGAAACCTGCAATCCTCTCCCTTTTCTCCTTCTACTTGATGTTTTCCTCAATAAACCCAAACCTATAAATGAAAGTATCCCAATTGAGAAATTCAAATTTGCTTATGAAGAAATAAGCCCTAGTAATAGGAAGTAGTTGAGTATTTAACTTCCTTATTAAATCTCTTATCATGTGTTATTTGGTTGCTAGGAATCACCTAGACCCTGCCCTCCCCCAGATCATGGATTCTAGTACAGAACATCCTTCCTCAATTGGTTATTTTAGAAAAAAGGCTACACATGCATCCTATCTCAGATTCATTCTTGGCATTTTAATAACAAACTTACTTTTCCTGCTCAGGTGCAGATCCAGATGGAGCACTCTATGTTCATCTTTTCCTCTTTTCCGTGCAGCCTGACTTCAGGTCAAGCTTCATTCAGATTCTCAAACAGCAGTTAAGGTTTGAGAAAGCTGGGCAGGTAGTAGCCTAAGCAACCTTTGGGATTATTAACAATCTCAGTATCTTCGAGTAATTAGGTTGACTTGAGAGAGGAGGGTAGTGGTCTTCACCAAGCAATCCCTGGGCTCACAATTACACCAGGAATTTCCTAGCAAAATGTCCATTTATTATTTATCCATTCAATAAATCTTGCTGAAGGTGTATTACCTGATAGCAGGTACTATATATGCAAAACAGGTATAATTTCTGTACTCAGACTTGTTGGGAGATACAATGGCCTTCTTTGATACTTCCTTGGATATGTATACCAAGCCCTTTCCTGCCTCAAGGCCTAACACACTCTGTCTGGAATAATTATCCTCTTTGTTTTTGCCTAACTTCTGTATCTCTGCCTAAAAATGGGTCCTCCTCAGGAATTCACTCCCTGACTGACCAATCTGTCTCAGATCCCCTCATACATGCTTTCATAGGAACTTGGAGTTTTCTTTCTAAATCTTTAAACATGAACAGATTTTCTAAAAGTGTGCATCTGGAAAGGACACTTACCATAAATGCAGTGTCTGATATGTTTTACATCTGCTTTGCAAAAAATAAACCACTACCCTCTACACTTTCTATTGAAGCAGAACACAATTTCCCTATTTTGTACTTATATTAAAAAATAAACTTTTTTTAAGTTTCATCTTTCTTTTAGGTGAATATTACATTATTATATTTAAGTATGAAACTTGAATTTTCTGTTCTTTGTACTTTCTTTATAACTCTTTATAAATGTATCCAAAAATATTCCCTAATAATGTACAAATTTTATAATAAATTTGAAAATTCTCAAACCTATCTTCTTTTTTGATTGTACACCTTGGGTTTTTTGAGTCACAAGCTAAACTTACTACAGATGTCCATATTTGATTTCTAATTTTTTTTTTTTTTTGTAGTGGGGATTGAACCCAGAGGTGCTTAACCACTAAACCACATCCCCAGCCCAATATCTACTTATTTTCAAGTCAGAATTATGAAGTCTATACTTACTGTTAAGTTTTCTTTAGCATTTTGTTATCTGGAACAAGCCAGATACACATGAAATCCTACTACTTGTTAAATGTTAAACTTGAGGCTTTCTTAGACTCCATGAATCTAGTTTCTTTATTTGTAAAATGGTTATAAAATCTCTCAAGGGTATGAAAAGTAAAAAAGATGCAAGGCCCCCAGAAAAATATCATGCTAAATAAGTATTAATTCTTTCCTACATTTGGAAAAAGGGTTGCATGTTTAAAAATGTAGCCCCCTACAAAATAACACTTTACACACCTAATCTGATTTTCTAACAAGAAAAAAGCTAAACTCTTTTTTGCTTCATGAGCTACACATCAGGTCAAACAACAAACTTTCTGAAAAAGCCTAGGTTCTAAATATTTTAGGCGTTGTAGGTCATAATGTATCTTTATCAATATTCTTCATTTTAGTTTTGTATTTAATAACCTACTAAAAATGTAAACGTTATTCTTGGCTTGTAGAAAGAAAACAGACCTTTGGCTGTAGTTTGCTGACCCTCTGCTTTAAGTTCACACACACTCATCATTTCTACCCTGGCTTACCCTATGACTTCAACTTAATCAATGCCCAGCTATTAAACTTCTAGTTTGACAAACAGTAATTAAATGTTTGGTCTTATGTAAAGGCCTTGTGAGGTAACTAACTACCTAAAGGGGGAAAAGACACTTCACAGGCTACAAAAGAAGTCCAGCCATGCATTGCCTAACCAGAGGGATATGCTCTGACAAATGTGGTGCCTCAGTTTTGTCACTGTGCAATCACAGAACACACTTACCACTCCTGGGCTGTATGATATGGCACACAACTTGTTGCTTCCAGGGTACAAACCTAGATAGCATGTTACTGTACTGACTACTATGGGCAACTGTAACAAAATAGCATTTGTGTATTTAAACATAGTGAATGTAGAAATCACACAAATGAAATCTTATAGAAAAAATTTATTCAAAGGTAACACCAGAAAAGGACACTTACCACAAATGCAGTATGCAGGGCTGGGAGTGGCTCTGGTGAGTCAGTGAGTGAGTATTGAGTGGACATTACCTCACCTGACTAGACTTAGAAACGCTGTACACTCAGGCTATACGACATTTGTTTAAAAAAATTTTTTTCTTTAATAAATTAATCTTAGGATAATGATGATTGAAGATCTGAATGGTACTTATATACTTTGTATACAAGCAGTTGTATGTAAAAAGATACTATACTTGTGCATAATGAATAAGTAAATAAATAATAAAAAAATTAAAAAAAAATAAATTAATTAATCTTAGTGTACTATAACATTTTTACTCTTAAAGCTTTTTATAAAACTTTTTGACTCATTAATATTTAGCTTAAAACACTAACACATTGTAGAATTGCATAAAAACATTTTCTTTCTTTATATGATTTTTTTCTACTTTATTTTATTGTTTTCACTTTTTAAACTTTTTGTTAAAAACTAAAGCACAAGATGGAGGCTCTTTATTCACCTCACTGATTGTTTCTTTTGCTGAGAAGAAACTCTTTAATTTGAATCCATTCCATTTATTGATTCTTGATTTTAATTCTTGCACTATAGGAGTCTTATTAAGGAAGTTGGGGCCTAATCTGACATGATGTAGATTATTCTATTAGACACAGGGTTTCTGGTTTAATTCCTAGGTCCTTGATCCACTTTGAGTTGAGTTTTGTGCATGGTGAGAGATAGAGAGCCTACATCTTGGGAACAAATTTTTACCTCTCACACATCAGAGCACTAATCTCTATGGTATATAAAGAACTCAAAAAACTCTAAATAAAATAAAATAACCCAATCAATAAATGGGCCAAGGACCTTAACAGATACTTCTCAGAAGATGATATACAATCAATCAACAAATATATGAAAAAATGTTCAACATCTCTAGCAATTAGAGAAATGCAAATCAAAACTACTCTAAGATTTCATCTCATTCCAGTCAGAATGGAAGCTACTAAGGAGGCTGATTCACAGTGGGGTTGGGACAGGGAGCACAGAAGGATTAGAGGGATACTAGAAAGGTCAATGGGGAGGGAGGGAAAGGAAGGGGGGCAAGGGGATAAAAAGGAAAAAAAAGATGGTAGAATGAGATGGATATCATTACCCTAAGTGCATGTATGGAAAACACAAATGGTGTGAATATACTTTGTATACAACCAGAGATATGTAAAAATATGCTCTATATGTGTATTATGAATTATAATACATTCTACTGTCATATACAACAACTTCAAATTAAAAAAAATACAAACAACAATAAGTGCTGGTGAGGATGTGGGGAAAAATGCACACTCATACATTGCTGGTGGGATTGCAAATTGATGCAGCCAATATGGAAAGTGGTATGGAATCCTTAGAAAACTGGGAATGGAACCACCATTTGATCCAGCTATCCCTCTCCTCAGTCTATACCCAAAGGACTTAAAAATCAGCATACTACAGGGACATAGCCACATCAATATTTATTGCAGCACAATTCACAATAGCTAAACTGTGGAACCAACCTAGATGCCCTTCAGTAGATGAATGGATAAAGAAAATGTGGTATATAGACACAATGCAATAAAATAATGGCATTTGCAGGTAAATTGATGGAGTTGGAGGATATAATGCTAAGTGAAGTTAGCCAATCCCCAAAAATGAAATGGCAAATGTTTTCTCTGATATAAAGAAGCTAATTCATAGTGGGGTAGGGAGGGGGAGCACAGGAGGAATGGACGAACTCTAGATAGGGCAAGGGGGTGGGAGGGGAAAGGTGGGGGCGGGGGATTAGAAATGATGGTGGAATGAAATGGACATCATTATCCAAAGTACATGTATGAAGATATGAATGGTGTGAATATACTCTGTATACAACCAGAGATATGAAAAGTTGTGCTCTATATGTGTAATATGAATTGTAACGCATTCCACCATCATATATAATAAATTAGAATTAAAAAAAAAGAAACAATTTTTAAAAAGCTAAAACACAAGTACACACATTTGCCTAGGCCCACATAGGGTCAGGAAGATCACCATCACTATCTTCCACCTCCACATCCTGTCCCACTGGCAGGTCTCCAGTGCAGTAACATGCATGGAGACATCATCTCCTATGACACAGTGTCTTCTCCTGGAACCACTCCTAAGGGACTGGTTTATAGCTGACTTTTACATACATGTAAACTCTAAAATGTGTAGTAGATACATAGACCAGTTAACATATTTATTATCAAGTACTATGCACTATACACAATCAAAGATGCTATACTTCCACATGGCTGGCAGCACAGCAGGTTTGTTTAGACTGGCATCATCCTGTGAGAGAGCACTGCACCATGGTATTTCTAGACAGGAGGTATACTGCAGCTCCAATACAGTTCACGGACCACTGTCCTGTATGCAGAGCCTGACTACACAAATAAAGACTTTTGAGGGCTTCCTCTAGCGCCACCTCTGATATTTGAGTCTACTAATA
Organism: Tamias sibiricus; assembly: GCA_025594165.1. Classification (NCBI taxonomy): domain Eukaryota; kingdom Metazoa; phylum Chordata; class Mammalia; order Rodentia; family Sciuridae; genus Tamias; species Tamias sibiricus. The sequence continues at coordinate 80,342,390 of CM046661.1, forward strand.
ATCAGCATTTACAGCATAAGCAGTTTATGCTTGTGACCCTCATATTTCTCTTGCTATAGTTTTGTATTAAAATTGGTGGTGTCAGTCCCTTTGTGAGAACTAGTTAGGCTTTGTACACATCAGAGGTCCTAGGGCTCCACCTTCACCTGGCTCTATCCTTTCCATGTCAAGGTACTATTGCAAACACACCTTCTCCCCCACCTATTTTCCAACTCAATCATTTCTTACTTTTTTCACAGTTCAGCTCACCATCGTATCTCTATTCTCTATTTTTTCCCCTCTACTCTTTATGTGTAAGTGCCAGGAAAGAGTCTGCGTTAGGTGTCAAAATCAGTTTCAGCTGTTGTCTGCCTCTGATGGTCTGTGCATTCTTAGCCTACTAAGTACCTTTGTTTCTTTATCTATCACAGGAATCAAAACAGCCTGTGATGCCAATGACAGTTAAGTGCAGAGGAAATAACACATGTGGTAGTTATTAGTTTATAATCTACAATGTATTCTAAGGGACCACTGAGATCTAAAGCACAGAAATCAAATTCAATTCATTTATGCCATTTATGAGTTATTGACCTTAAGCAAGTTAATTAACCCTTGGAAGCCTCATTTTCTTTATCCATAAAATGAAGACAGTATAATAGCTATTGCTAGGTTTTTGTGAGGATTACACGACATAATCCATGTCAAGCACTGATCACATAAGACTAGCACATAGTAGAGGCTTAAAAATGTTGAACATAATTCTTATTACTTAAGGATAAGATATATTATTGCTGTGGGGGGCCACAGTATTACATGTTTACTTTTCAGTTCCTATTCACTTTTAAAACAATTCATTTATTCCCCCAGTAAGTTTATGCCTCCCACCTTTTTTAAATAGTATATTGGTAAAACAAGTTTTTAGGCTTTATTTCTCTGTTGCACTGTCTTCTTCCTTATGGGGACTAGTTAGTGTCTTTCACCACTGGGGTGGTGGAGGGAATGGAAAGAAAAAATCAGTTCACACTCTGTAGGTTGCCAATTAGCACAGTAAGTGCTGTTTTAATGTAACACATATATATTTTCTTAAAAAGCACATATTCAAAGACAATTAAAACCACAGATCTTATGGGAAAAACAAAGTTAGAGGCATAATGATCAAAAACATTTTAATAACATATTACAAGAAAGAAAACGTAAGAATCTGATGAAGACCATAAGACTATGGCACAGTTTTACATGTTAAATGGTTATTTAAAAAACAACAACAGCCGGGCGCGGTGGCGCACGCCTATAATCCCACCACTTGGGAGGCTGAGGCAGGAGGATGATCATGAGTTCAAAGCCAGCCTCAGCAATGGCGAGGCACTTAGCAACTCAGTGAGACCCTGTCTCTAAATAAAATACAAAAAAAGGGCTGGGGCTGGGGATGTGGCCCAGTGGTCGAGTGCCCCTGAGTTCAATCCCTGGTACCAAAAAAAAAAAAACAAAAAACACTGCCAGGTGTGATGTGGACACCTATAATCCCAGCACTTGGGAGGCTGAGGCAGGAGGATTACAAGTTCAAAGCCAGCCTCAGTAATGGCAAGGCACTTAGCAACTCAGTGAGACCCTGTCTCCAATAAAATACAAAAAAGGGCTGGGGATGTGGCCCAGTGGTCGAGTGCCCCTGAGTTCAATCCCCAGTACCAAAAAACAAACAAACAAAACAAAACAAACAAAAAAAAACAACACTGCAATAATATGGCACTTTACCTTGAAAAAGATCTGAAACTAGTATGTGGAACTGAGTGTCAAAGGCTGCAGCTTGTGAGTGATGGAAAGTGGAAAAAGAAGGGTTACATAAAATCAGACAGGAAGTTATAACATAAAATATGTGTGGGTGTGGCTCATGATACATGGTGAGGTAGGGTGTCTAAGGTGAGTACATTTTCATTCTGAGTGTTTCCATGCAGCTCATTGTTTAAAGAAACAATGAAGGAAGGTAAAGAAAATATTTCTCAGATGCAATCAAGCATAAGCAATGTGAAATTGTTAATTGTGCTGAAATTGTTCCCTAATATCAATCACTTAGTAACAAATTCCCATTTTCAAAACCAGCATTAGAGCAGAACTATTTATTCTCTAAGACAGAACTGTAGTCAGTATCTACAAATCTGGTTTATCTTCCATTTCCTATCAGCTTCAATTCTTTACCTAGGAAGAGTTGTCCTTACCCTGCCAGTATTGAGCCACCATACAACATGATCTAAAGTGTTTATAAACTTCAGCTTTGATCATTTCTTTAGCTTTTCCTGCTAGAAACAGCTCTAATTCAGAAATAAGGCCTCATTTCTTTAGACTTGTCCCCAAATGTGCATTTTAATAGAGGAGTAAAACGTCTGCTGGTGAATTCACTGCCATGTCATTCTGTTTATTAAGTCATCAAATATCTATACTGAGCATCTACTGAATGTAAGACAACACAGGAGAAACTAGACAAAACTACTTTAAACTCACAGTGACTTAGTCAATCATTTAAACTCAGTCAACATCACAGGAAGAGTAAAATATCACAGCACATAAAAAGAAACAAAAGACAGAATGCGAAGCACCATTAGAAAATGCAGAAAACAAAACATTATTTTTACAGTTGGAAGAGAGAACCAGAAGAAATTTAATGGCGCTGGTCAGTGAACCTTAGAAGAGAGGTAAATTTTAGTTATGAAGAGAGACTTTCCAGTTGAAGTATGAGTAAAGAAAAATGGGCAGGAAATGGGAACTATAATACATATTGAACATTCAGAAACTTAGGCAGTAAACTAAAATACAGGATTACAAATGATAAATTACATACTAGACAATGATTTTTATATGATGGGAAATGAGAAGTCCACTGACAACTTCTAGCCAGAAGAATGTGGCATGAGTTAAGAATGGGCAAAAGGGAGCTGGCTTTCAGGAGGCTAGGCTTTGAATAAGTAAAGAGAATTCATTCACAGTCTTTGGAATGGCAGCCCAGAGCAGCAGGACAGCTTTCCCCAACCACAATCCCAGGCTTTGTGTCCAAGATTGATATTCATGGCTCTATTTAATGGATACTAACTGTGTCATTTGGTCTGGCAAATTGTATGAAATGGTGAACTAAAGAAAAGTTACCTGAATAATGAGGGAAAGCTTTTTTTTTTTTAAAGAAACAATGAAGAAAATAGTAGGAAATTGTTACCAGAGCTTTAAATCTGGTGGTTTGGATTACCTACTTAACAAAGTTAAACAGTACTATTCTGAATTACATCTAAATATCTGACACAATGTATTTTTAATTAAGAAAACAACAATGTTCTTAAAACCAAAGCCTTCCTGGACAAGGGTGATATGTGATCCAAGACAAGCTTAAGAAACACATACCACTCTGCTGGGATCTTACATTACCAAGTACACTACTTCACAAATCGCTTTAACATTTGAGAAAATAATTTAATAATTAGAATAAAAGTTTCTTCTAATAAAATTCTTAAATCTAGTTAATATAATTCTGTATACAAGTTTCTATATACAAATGCTACAAATTTTAACCAAAATAAAAATTATAATGTCTTTAAGTAACTGACAAGTCAAATTTTAAGTACTTACATGTCAAATAACTGAAAACACATACATGAACCTAAACTCTAAAATAAAGGTATTTTAAAATACTTGTTTAATTAAATTTGGAAATCCCATAGGGTAAGTAATCAAAAGACTATATGATAATCTACTTCATTACATCCTCTGCACAAAAAATTTCTAATTTCAACTAACAATTATGTAAGTCTAAAATTCAATGAGCTGACTTTGTATCTTAAAAACTCCAGACAGTTCCCTCCATTAAACTTCGTACCTACTTTTATGAATTAATGGCAAATGATGACCCTGAAAAGCAAACTAAAAAGGAGACTTCTCTATACAATTTACTTCAGAATTATTTATATAGAAAAGAGACTAAACATGCATCCTCTCTCTAGTCGTCTCTTCTTATATACAATTTACTTAAGTTAAATTGAAAAAAAAAGTTCTCAAGTCTAGCTGCTGAAAAGCCAAAACCTCTTTTAAAAACCATTCCAGGTACAGTATATACAAAGATATCCTCAAAGTGGGGACAGCTGGGTCAAAGAACAAAATATTTTACATACTATTCTCAGAGAATACATAAAGTTTATATCCCACAAGATACTGACATTTGCCTTGGAATTTGACCAGTAAAGCTCACTGAAACTTTATTGGCAAGGTAAGAATAAATTGAACTATAAACATCTCAAGGACCCTCAACTATCTAATCTACTAAAAGCTGCATATCTCATATGGGTAAATTTTGTATGGATTGATAATGTCCCTTATGATATAGAAGAATCTTAAGAAATAACAGACACATTAGAAGAAAATCAACATATATGAGGATATATTTCAAAAAAAGTTCAATAAGACATAAACCATGGCACTTAAACTGAAGAATATACTATATCTCCCAGCACCAAAATAGTGACTTAACCTGTTATTTACTTTTCTTATCTAGTATGTTCAGACACAATGTTATCAGCTCCTGGTTGGTTTTAAATACTATCAATCCTAGCCTTGCATGTAATTACTAGTAGCAGAACAATAACAAAAAAGATTCCTTCTGAATATGATTAAATATAACAAACCAATAAGAACCTGAAAAATAAGACATCTAGAGACCTCTATATATTAAAGAATCATGTGTGTCACTAAACTCAAATTTGATGTTTAATAAAACACATAATTATAAACTTGGATTTTTGAAAGTTGTTCTTTAAAAGATTCCATTAATTAAACATTTGCAAATTCTGTTAATACACATGTATTTTTAAAAAAGAAAACTTTAAATACACATATTCAACTAAATTTTGGGTCCCAAGTGAATGTTTACCCAGAAATCTGGCAAGGTCAAGTCTGTGGGACTCAAAGCCAATAACAACCTAAGAAGGCTAAACCTGGTTAATAAGCAAATTTTCATAGTACAACTAACATTGTATAAACAATTCAAAGCAGTTAATATTTATAGGATAATCACAGTGTTTTGCATATAAGTTCAAAGTAATTTTAAGAAAAATTGATGTCTTGTGTCTGTGTATTTCCAACTGTTAATAGTCAACAGATCTCTTTTAGCTCTAAAATGAGGGAGAGATTATTCTCTTAACCACATGACCCAAAGGAAGGAAATCCTTTAAATCCCCATCACTGTAAGCAAGAAGACAGGAGGCAGGACTCTGTGGAACCTGAGGTAAGACCAATTTCACCAAGTTCAGAATCCACTTAGAATATCAAAAGGGAATTTAAAAAATTGTCAAAGGGCTTACTTGGACTAAAAATATTACTACGTTTCAAGGTCTACAAACACCTTCTCTAATAATCATGCCTTTGAGAGCCCTCCTTAGCAAAGAAAATATTCACAAGCTCAAACTTACCTACCCACACAATTCAGGCAAAACTCCTCCAAGCAATCCTCAAGGCACTACTGAGAGGGCATTCCTCTCAGCTCACTTATGTGCCAAGTGACCTTTGGCATATCCACAGAAAGGGTGGAACTTCAAGCTTCAGTTTCGGTATTGAACCAGGCTGAACAAAGTTTCTCCTTTGGCTTCTCTAGGGCGTTAACTAAGACTTCCTCTTCTTGTTAAGTAAGTAAACATAGCTACTATTAAGAGCTTCCAACTCTTGCCTAAGGTGGTTAAAAAAAGGGGGGCGGGAGAGTTAAATGGTCAAAAACAATGGGTAGCATTTATTGAGAACTTACTATGTGCTCTAAATTAACACTATATGGATAGTTGCTATAACTGATTACTTACATGCTGAAGAGGCAGAATCTGAGGAATAGAGTGTTAATAAATAACTTCAGGGAATCGTGGGCACAGCGATATGTTTCAAAGAACTAATAGAGAAGACTTCACTACAATGCCTTGAAAAGACAAAAATGAATGGAACAAAATCAATATATATAGTTTTACTTGCAATAAAGAAAATCCCCTGATGCCAAACCAAAGCTAGATCCAGAGGCCAAAGTGACAAGCACAAATGCAAATACAGCCTGAGGAGGCCCTGAAGAATGCTCACTGGAGTCTCCTGAGCACTTCAGTCTAGATTCAAATTGATAGCATGTCCCCGTAAGCAGACAAGACCAGAGGAAAAGAATTTGCTCAAGAGAGCAGAACTGTGGTAGATTTCAGGCCCCACTATTCCTCAAAACAAAATAAAATCTACACAATCATATATAGCAGTCCTGATGTCCACATGTGGACAGAAGAAGTCTTGGGTACACAAGGTATAAAGTTGTAGGCCCTCCCATAAAACCAGAGCCATTTTCAAAGTGCTGCCATTGCAGTTAAAAAGTGGTGGGGGCACAGAGGAAATTCACCCATTACCTTAGTAATATTTTAAGGGAGCTTGTCTCTGAGAATATGGGGGAGAAGATAAGGGAAATATTACAATAAAAAATTAGAACCCTGCCAGGCATGGTGCCTCACACCTGTAATCCCAGCAATTTAGGAGGATGAGGCAGGAAGATCACAAGTTCAAGGCCAGTCTGAGCAACTTAGTGAGACTCTATTGAAAAAGAAAAGAAAGAAAGAAAAATAGAGCTTAAAGTTTTGAATCTTATTGTGTGAGACTATTCAAACTAAGAAATTTGATCATAGGCCAGTGATACCCCTGGAGTATCTAGAAGCAAGCAAACTTAAAACCACTTTAATGTAATACTCCATAAACAGGGTAACATCAGCAGATAGAAAAAACAAACCAAACATAAAATAGCCATTGAAAGTGAGGTTATAATTAAATTACAAAACATGTGAGAAAATTTTTCACTTTTAACATATGTACTAAACAGAAAATTTAGAACTCACTTGAGTTTTTTAATATGAAGACTCAAAAAAGAGTATATTTAAGTTATTAAAGTATGGATAAAGAAAAAAATAGAAAGAATAGAAAACTGAAAAATCAGGTAGGTTTTACCAAACCCATTACCCATATATGTAAATATATTTACACATATGCAAATATTTCTGTACACAGAGCACCCAGGGTTTCCATCAGATTTCTATATAATTTGAAAAAGGAATAGTAGTACCATGGATGGAATGCTTAAGATTTACTTAGAAAAGTCAACACTACTATTCCATGGTCTAGCAGGACCAACTGCACTCCAACTTTGTTTTCCACCATCTCTTAAGCTCCTGACCACTCTGCTCTGCACTTCCCTATTCCTAGAATTTCTAACCCATCCCCCTGCTGTTATCATCTCCAGCAGCCAGATGGAGTTAAAACTGATGTACATTTGGATCCCCCTTCAGAACTGATGGGTTATTCTCCAATTGCTGTTGTGCCCCTCACCCAACATCATACCTTCCTCACAGGGATGGCTTTTCAAACATCCAAAGACTGGTTGGCATGTACAGTATAAAGAGTCGGTTCCCTCTCCCCAACTGACAATGGTGAGAAGCCATTCCAGCTATGGAGTTCCCCATGGGGTCAGATCCTCCTTGAGACTGCATAGCAGCTCAAATTACCACTCTGCCCAATACCAGTTCTTTCCTTCCTTTCCACAGGGAAAGATGCCAAGAGTACTTTCTAGTGTACTTGCCACGTTCTAATATCCATTTCAAAATATTCTTCCTAGGGAACCCAAACTGGGCAGAAGGGCTCAGGAAAACATGGCAGAGTTCAGACACTCAAGGGAATGAGAATAAAGGAATACTGAATTCTTAAAACTAATGGAACAACAGCAGAAATCACTAACAATCTCTTTAGTATTAAGATCAATATTAAATGTAGCAGAAAGAAGAGACTTCAAAATGAATAATATAATCAAAAGTAACAATACAATCATAAAATTCCAAACTAAAATTTCAAGGTATTCCTGTAGTTGAGATCTGAAAGAAATCTGAGAGTGTGTCCCAATTCTAACCCCTATCATTCTTAAGATAATGTCTCATAGGCCCACAGGTTTCCCCCTACCCACCAACAAAACAAAACAAAACAAAAACTATATTACCACTTGGAAAGAGATAGCTTTCTAGTAATAAGTTAATAGATACCATTCATATACTACTGTTAAAGTGACAAAATTTTGATACACATTTTGCTTCTGAATCATTGGTAAAGATGCTAATAAAGTTTTGAGAAAGGCTAATCTGGTACAGGATGGTGTATGACAAATTATTGTCCAGAATTTTTTAAAAAACTGCATGAAACCATCTATTATCCATGTATATGCACTCAGGATGCTGATGACAAGGGCAAATCCTTGCTTAGGTCCATGGGTATTGCCTTATTCCCTTAGCTTTCTGGTATAGGGCAGTTTATCAGAAGGAATCAGATAAAACATCATATATTTGGAATGTGACAGAATTGGTTACTATACATTTTTCCATAGCTTTTTGAGGATGCTGGAAATTGCATATATACATCTTTATTGGTAACTGTCCAACATCCCATACCTTGTAAACACACGTAGAGGCAGACAAGAGAGGCAATAGCATGACCTGTCAACAAGATCATCACATCTTGAAATAAGAGGTCACCTACACACAGTGTTAGAAGAGCCAAGCAGAATGGATCAACAATGTTATGACCCACTCAACTTGGAAGTATAAGCAGAATCTCAGTTCCTGTACAGGGTAGCCCCAGCTCATCATCTGTCTTTCATTCCTTCCTCTCTTAAGACAATCTGTTTTGTATTCCCAAACCAATGCTTCTCCTTCTAACTTTCTTGAAGGCAGTAAGAAACTAGTGTACTAATAATAAGACAATCTAAAAGAGGTTTCTGCTACAGAAAAGTCTCACTATACATCATCAAATTTCAATTACAAACAAGCTATCTTAATTCTTATATTTAGAATGACCATTCAAATGTTTTAACAATATATCTGAAGAAGGGATAGGAAATATAATTTACATTTGGAGGAAATCATATATAACTACTTGCATACCACAGGCAAAAGGACAAAAATGCATGGTAAGTGAGAGAAAGAACCAATTTGTTCATATAAAGAAAAAAGATTAAATAACTCACTATGGGTTTGGAGTTATTGTTTGGTCATAAAATCTAGATTAAAGGTAGAAACAGAAAAGTACATATAAATAAACACTTGATTAGGTAAATAAATACAAACAGCAGCACCAATATAATCCCTTCTTCCCATCAGTTATTTAGAAAAGTGAAATCACCATTAAATTGTCAAGTATGCAGATGGCATAAGTCTTTTTTAAGTTAGTGAAATACTGATTTGAGAAAGATGAACTACAAAACCATGTAACAGGGTATGTAAGTGAACAAAATGATAGTTTTACTTTAAACTTGCTAAATTTAGGAACAAACTAAAGGTAACACCATATAAACTTATCTGATTAAGGATTTTAAATATCTTTAATCTGAAAATCACTCTACGGTTCTAACAAATCAAGATCTTATTTGGCAATGTCAATTAAAAATTTCAACAAATTTCCCGGGGGAAGAAAGGTAAAAACCAAAGGAGAAAAAGTGATTTCTCATGCTCATTCATTCCAATAACCAAGGACAAGGTATAAACCATAAAGCCCTCAGCACCAGAAAAACCACAGGTTTAGGTTTACATACCACATCTTCCACTTAGGAGCTCTGCAACATTCATAAGTAAGGCAACCTCCTACCTTTCACTTGCTCACCTGTAAAATGAGACCAGTTTGTAAGGCCTCATTCAGATTTAATTTGCTATAATATTTGCCTAACACAAATTTAAAAGGAGAAATATTTGCTTAATTAGATCTTGGCTAAAACACAGTAAGTAACAGTTTTACTCTTTTCAACCTAAAATGACAAATTTCAGAAAACTGAAATAACTATTCAGAAAACCTACAGACAAATGAGATGCTTTGAGGATATCTGTAAATTCTCTTGACAAATGATCAAATAATACTTTTTACAGAACCTACCATTTCTGCTAAAAAAAAAAAAAAAAAAGAAAAGAAAAATCCCACTTAAATAGACTCTGCTGAAACACAATATGTACAAAGAATTTCTGAGAGGAATGTAGTACCAACACTTCCCATCATTATTAAGATGTCATTTAAATTTTCCTCATTTCACCTGGTCCAGATGGTGGAGAACGCATATCAAAAGAACTTACAGAATGCTCCTTATCAGGTGTCATTTTGAAACTTACAATGTCATCCTCTAAACCTGTCCTTTCCACAAAAAGTTAAGCTCTAAAAACAAATACTGATAATAAGAACAACAATGATAATGATGATGATTGATAGGAGTATTTCAGCTTATTAAAATCATGAGTGCACTAGGGTTCTTAAGTGCCATTTGGCAAGCAAAAGACATTTCATACAGAAGTAACAATCTTTCCTGAAGTATTTTTACCTCAACTCTGTAATACAGTCAGGAAGTTATCACATTGGCTAGATAATGAGGCTAACCCTCTCCTAATCCATAATCATGATATAGTACTGGACAGGAAGTGAGAGAAAGAAGAAAGGGAGGAGCCAACCAGCAAATAATAAAAAAAAAAAAAAAAAAAGAACTGTGCCTGCTGATAAGATATCATCTAAGCAAAAAAATCAGGAGAAGTGCCCAACTTTGATTCTGAATCACAAAACACTGCAAGGTATCACCAGCTAATAACAAGCAAGCAGCCTTGGAAAAATTAAATCAGGAAGCATTACAATAAACAGAATGAAATGCCAGCTTTCTGAATAGCCATTTAGAAAAAACCGTATAAATCTTTGCTAGCATGATATATACCTTATGTCATCCTTTGAAAATAAAACCTGCAATTAAATTTGCACATCAAATGATCCTTGAAGCTTGTATGTTACCAATAAATAGGGACAACAGAGGGGGCTTAAATCAGACAAGCCCTGTCAGTGGCACACAGAACTGTAGTAACATAAAAGAAAACACTTACAGCATCACTTCAAAAGCTGAATGCCAGCGAGGTGCTGATACTAAGCTGCCAGGAGACACACCATTTTAAAAGTGCTTTAACTTCTGTGACTATCACTGGACCAGAGTCTACCAAGGCAAAAAAATTCAGTTATTACCTTTGGCTGAAAATTGTTACAATAATGAAGGTTTATCCCAGTTGGGCAAAATATTAAAGGTTACTTTCAAGTTTACTTTCAAGTTATCTTCAGTTGATAAAATGTTGATTCTCCAACCCAATTCCTAATCTGTAGTTAGCTTGCAGATTTGAGACTTGTAATAATAATTCAGAATCTAGTACCTGATTCCCTTGTATTCTTGACATGGAGCTACAGAAAACAAACTTATATCAAAAGGCCACAAGTTATTGTCAAAGGAACCATGGATTTGAAATCTAAACCTTATTTTCCCTCCATGGCTAATAATTTAGTGTAACATAACCTTAAATAAATGATAAAAATAGGCAATAAAAAGCAGGCGTAAGAACTTGGGTCCAGATACAAAGCCAGTCAAATCCCGACTCCGTCATTTACAGCTATAATGGCTTTGGCCACATTACCTCACTAACTCTGCTGGTCTGTGAAATGGAAATGGTGTCTTCTTCACAGAGACTGAGTGGAATAATGCACCTAAAGAGCACAGCCATGCCTGAGTAACTGTACAAAATAAGTGGCGGATTTCAAAACATAACAACTCTTCGGAGTTTCCCCCTCTGAATAATTCAAATATTTTCTCCTTGCTAGGCGATGTTTAGGTTCAAATGAGGTAACATAGATTATAACGCTTCTTTTCTCCAGGGTGACAGAGAACACATTGGTCATACTATGACATAACCAGAGCATATTGTAAAAGTTGTTCATTGGCAGTCACTCTCTGGAAATTGTGACCAACAGTGATACTCATAATGCTCCTAAAATTGGCCACTTCTTAAAGCAAATCTGATCATATAATTTACCTAGTTAGAACCTTCCCATGCTGTCTGAATGTAAAAAGAGAAAGGGAGGAAGGAAGGAAGGAAGGAAGGAAGGAAGGAAGGAAGGAAGGAAGGGAGGGAGGGAGGGAGGGAGGGAGGGAGGGAGGGAGGGAGGGAAGGATTGGTTGATTGATTGATTGATTGGAATCTGTTGCCTGTCACGCTTTCCAACTTTGTGTCTTTCCATTGCCTCCTCACCTACTTTGCCCAGCAGGCCTCCTTGGGCAAATTGCTCTCTTTGCCTAGAACTAAATCTATCCATCACTTAGTACTTCTCATCCTCTAAGCTTCAGGTTATCACTTGCTCAGAGAAGGATGCACACTTATCCATCCCCTTACCTAACCCACCCCACTGCATTATTCTCTATAGGAAGACACTTTTCATTTTCTTCCTATTACTTAATTCAATTGGTGATTCTGAACATTACTTGTTTTTGGCCTGTGTTTTCCAGTAGAACATGTGCTTTTTGAGGGCAAAGACTGGCCTTTGTTATTTTACCACAATATTCCCAGCAATTGGCACAATGGTTAGCTCACAGCCCCAATATTCATTCAGAGTAAGAAGAATGCAAGAAAATGATATAACTCATATACCACAGCAGAACTCATACTCTTCCCTTGCACAACTCACAGAAAACTCACCCAACTACATATCTGCAATCAGACAGCAGTCTGTTATTCCCCATTCATGATTTTAAACCCACCACAAACCAAACAGGTATTTTTCAACTGACAAGCAAAACCAAATGAGGTTTTTTTCCTTTAACTCCAGTAGTTTGTCTCCAAACTGATTTTCTAGATAGACAGAAACAAACCAACATTAAAAAAAAAAAAAACCCTACTTAAAATTAAAAAAAATAAACAAAGTTTGTGGTACTCAACAAGAAAGAAATTACTTGAAAGCAGCCAGTTCTGTGAACCAATGAACACAAAACTTCATCTACAAACCCAGAACAGTCTCTCTAGTCTGAGGCATGATGCTTCAAATGTCAGCCCATTGGTTTTCCACTTTTGGAATTTTCCTTTTCTTATGCATAATAATGGGGGGGGTATCTTTGCATATGTATCAATTTAAAAGAATTTCCCCAAAAACTTAAAAAAGCAAATTTTACTGCTATGATGAATTCAAATGAATTCAAGTTCATGAACTGAATGGTTTTCTCATTAAAGTCTTCTTAGTATTAATTTAAAAGGTTACTTTTTAAAACTGTATATTTCAACTATCATCCTTGCACCAAAATCTTTTATAAACACTCTTGAATGTTTTCTTAGAATAAAATTCTAGAGAAGAAAATGCTATGTGAAGGAATATGTCCATCTCTGAAATTATTTCTACACAGTCAAAATTGCCCTCCAAAGATTTTATACCAACTAGTACCATCTTAGTCCATTTGGGCTGCTATAACAAAAATAATTTATAAACAACAGTGTGGAGGCACTGGCAGATTTGGTGCCTGATAAGGGCTCTCTGCTTCAATGATGGAGTCTTCCAGCTGCATCATTCATGGCCAAAGAGATGAAAAGGTCTCTTGGACTTCTTTTATAAGAGCATAAATCCTATTTAATCCCCTCTTAAAGACCCCACCTTTATACTATTACATTGGTGACTAGGTTCCAACTTACAAATTTGGGTTAGGCACATTCAGACCATAGCACATTTTCACTCATAATTTATGAGATATTTTTCTATTATCTTACACTCTGACCCAAACATTAGATATCACTTCTTTTAAAAATCTTTTCCAATCTGGAGTGGGGAAAGTATACATTTCTTGGTTTATCTATGATGTTAATCTCTCTTTAAAACCATTTTCCCTAATTTTTTCAATGCTTTCTTTCTGATTTTTTTTTTTCACCTTTGTTTTTTCTTTTGGATCTACAGAAAACATTCTATCAGTTATCAGCATGGATTTTCACTACATATATCCAAAGCATAAATATTTTCCCACTAGACCAAAATAAACACACATCTTAAATTTATGTATTTAGTGTCAAAGTTTTAGCTTAAAAAAATATATAGTACAAACTTATTCTATATCTACATTTAAAAACTCAGTAATAAGATCAGACACCTAAATTTAAAACTATATCTATTTACCTTTTTAAAAACTCTGTAAACTCAGTAATAAGATCAGACACCTAAATTTAAAACTATATCTATTTACCTTTTTAAAAATTCAGTGTAAGTGATCATCTTTTCTATATATCTCCTCAGATTATTCTAACTATGTTAAATACAAAACAAAATTTCCTTTTTGATCAACTCCCAATTAATATCATTTTATGCATAAGGAAATGAAGTTTTGCATATTAAATTAATGTTATCACTCCAATCCCAAAGAGGTTACACCTTTATTTTTAATGCAAACACAGAATTAAGGTTTTTTTTAATATATTTTTTTAGTTGTAGTTGAACACAATACCTTTATTTTGTTTATTTATTTTTATGTGGTACTGAGGATCAAACCCAGTGCCTTGCACACGCTAGGCAAGCACTCTACCACAGAGCCACAATCCCAGCCCCAGAATTAAGTTTTAAAATAACCTATACTAAAGCAATACTTTATTTCTATAAGGACAATTTTGATATCTTTATTTCTCATTAACTTGGAGTATTCTGGGCTTCTGACTTAAAAAAAAAAAAGTTCTGTGGCTTCTTAAAACAATATCAAAATATCGCCAATGAAACAGTCCATCCTAAAGTCTACAAAATTACGCAGTTCAATGTCATTTGATCTTCATCTCAGACGACCAAGATAAACAGTATACTTTATGTAGATGGTATGATTCAAATTTTACCCCCCAAAAATGTCCTTAGTTTGGTAAATATAAGACTTAGATCAGGGGCTGGAGTTGTGGCTCACACATGTGAGGCACTGGGTTTGATTCTCAGCACCACATATAAATAAATGAATAAAATAAAGGTCCATCAACAACTAAAAAAATATTTTTAAAAACAGATCAAAAAATAAAAACAAAAAAAACCTCTTAAGATTCATAAATAAGTATTTCAGAATATGAATAAACTGATATCAAAGTTTTCTGTATCTTTAAATAATAATATAAAAATTAATTTAAATCAGCTATAATTCTATTTTAAAATTTGGTCGCCAACTGCTATAGTATAAGTATTTTATTAAATAGCTACTGTGTGTAGATTTTTATTCGATTTTTACATGAATCTTATAAAAAGGATACATATTCATAACTCCCCCACAAATTCTCCTGACAATGTTCCGTTTTGTAAGGGATATGTTTACAGACATCTCAATATGTGCAAGTAGGGATATGTTTTATTTTTAAAAACCTATCAATCTTCAAACTTTTCCTCAAAAGTTTAAAATAGCACACAATGCATTTAAAATGAGTCTTCAGTTCACTTTCTGTCATCTTGATTAATTTGACAATGAAATAAAATTCAACATCCCTGGAGGATCATTCACTCCCAGGTATTTTGTTCAGAAACATTTTTTTTTATTTCACTTTACTTTAAGAAAATATTATTATGTATTCCATTAGGATACCACTAGTCCAAGGATCCATGTCAATAAGTTAGGAAAAACCAACAGATATCTAAACCAACTTCTACTCATTTACCGAGCCTGTCAGGAATTTTAGCAGTGACATACTTTATCTCATACCATGAAGTTTGAATTTTCTGAAACCACTCTCAGATATATCAAGAAAAATTGTGTGTGCACATATTTTGTAGTATATACAGCATACTGACTTACATTATTCTTAATTCTCATACTTTTGTTACCTTATCAAAAGTTACAAAATAAGGCCAGGCAATGGCTCTTAGTCATACAGTGGGTGATTCATTCACTTTCAGTACCAACTCTGGACATCAGACCTGTAAAGATCTCATTACAACAGCCCCGATTCACCACCAAAGAACAGAGAGATGAATGAGGAAAAATAAATGATTAAGGGAAAAATGGGATTTTTTTAAATTCGTAAGCTCTATCAATAAACAAGTACTTATTATCTATAATATTTTATGTGTCCTAATAATTTGTTAAAACTTGTCTCATATCAGTAGGTTGATTGCTTTACAAATAAGATATAGAATCTTCACTAAAAGGTTAATCTGTATTATAAATACAGATTCAAATGCACATATTAAAATCATGCAAGCAGCACATATATATTGAACATCATAAACACTGAACAAAGCATAAATCTAATAAAATTTTATTTAAGAGTAAGTGAAAGGATCAAAAGATGTTAATATGATGGCCAGTGAGCAATCAGTCATAAAAACTGAATAAACAGGAGGTTTCAGGAAGCAAAATGTCATTTCTGTTGCAGTAGGTCAAACAGGCTTTGTTTGATAACTGAGGATTATTTCACAATAGAAACTGAAAGGCTGATAAAGCAAGAAGTATCGGGAGCTTACTTCATATGAAGGGTAGGTTGAGGAACCAAGAATAAAGCAGGAAGACAGCAAGAAACCTGTGGGACAATGATACTATCCAGAATGATGGGGTATGAGATCTGGGAAGGGGACTGAGGATCTATCTGTGGATACAAAATGCAGTCCCTGTAGTTGTCAAGGAAGAAAATCTAAAAACCAAACCCCTAAACAAGGTAACACTGACTCAGTGGAATTCAAATATGTGCCAAAGTTCAAGTACAAGAACTAGGACAAAAGTTCTATGGTGATACATGCCAGGTGAGTTAATAAAACTGGTCAAGACCTGAACAGACACTTCTCAGAAGATGATATACAATCAACCAACAAGTATATGAAAAAATGTTCAACATCTCTAGCAATTAGAGAAATGCAAATCAAAAAACCACTCTAAGATTTCATCTCACTCCAGTCAGAATGGCAGCTATCAAGAATACAAAAAGACAATCAGTGTTGGCAAGGATGTGGGGGAAAAGGTACACTCATGTGGGACTGCAAATCGATGCAGCCAATATGAAAAGCAGTATGGACATTCCTTGGAAAACTGGGAATGAAACCAACATTTGACCCAGCCTATCCCTCTCCTCGGTCTATACCCAAAGGACAAAAAACAGCATTCTACAGGGACACAGCCAGATCAATGTTTATTGCAGCACAATTCACAGTAGCTAAATTATGGAACCAAAATAGATGCCCTTCAGTAGATGAATAAATTAAAAATAAAATGTTGTATATATATATATACAATGGAATATTACTCAGCAATAAAATAATCGCATTTGCAGGTAAATGGATGGAGTTGGAGAATATAATGCTAAGTGAAGTTAGCCAATCCCAAAAAACAAATGCCAAATGTTTTCTCCGATATAAGGAAGCTAATTCATAGTGGGGTAGGGAGGGGGAGCATGGGAGAAATAGATGAACTCTAGATAGGGCAAGGGGGTGGGAGGGGAAGGGTGGGGTCAGGGGGTTAGAAATGATGGTAGAATGAGATGGACATCATTATCCAAAGTACATGTATGAAGACATGAATGGTGTGAATATACTTTGTATACAACCAGAGATATGAAAAATTGTACTCTATATGTGTAATATGAATTGTAATGCAGTCCACTGTCATACATAACAAATTAGAATTTAAAAAACAAATGGTCAAGAGGGAGGGGCCAGGTGTCTACAAGGTCACAGCACTGAATGAAAATATAACATGCACACAAACAGAATGCTTTCTTCCCAGAGATACAAGCAAAATTTAATAGGCATTCCTCAAAATAGGACAGTGTAAAGAGGCAAATTTTGAAGTGATAATCTTTTTATCTTTTTTAAATTTAGCGTGAACTAGTAGTTAGTTATTAGACCCAACTCCTTTGCCCCCTGAAGAAAAACAAATATTTACTAACAGCCCACTTTGTGCTGTGTACTATATTACATGTAACTGAAATCATCCTAGAAGCAGAAATGATAGTTACAGTTTCACTAAAGATCTTTTTTCCACCAAAAAAAAAAAAAAAAAAAAAGGAAGATAGGGGGAAATCTCCTTAATTTGTCCTAAAACTGGAAAACCACT
The DNA here is from genome assembly GCA_025594165.1 of Tamias sibiricus. NCBI lineage: Eukaryota > Metazoa > Chordata > Mammalia > Rodentia > Sciuridae > Tamias > Tamias sibiricus. Next base: position 80,360,265 of record CM046661.1, read on the forward strand.
TTGATTGCTGAGCAATCAGAGACCTGGACCAAACCTGATCCTGGTAACCAGACCTGGACCAAATTGTGTTGTGTATGGCTAATTAAGATTAGATTGACACTGTTAAACAAGGATGACTGTAATTCAGTCAGCAGTATTTTTTTTCAAGGTTTTGAAATTTTCTCCCTTAAATCATCATGCCACTTAGGAAATCTTGCAAATTTTATAATGGAATCTAAGTTACACACAAGGTACAGTAGTTTTACCATTTAAATTTCTGACAATGCCTGGGGCACCTAGGATTCTAACTCATTGTCCAGCTGACTTGTATCTACCTAAAGACCTAGGAATTTTATTCAGCTAGATTTGCTTTAGGAGCAATGACTTCAAGTAGGTCACTCACTACATCTAGTTTCAACATTTGGCATCAAGAATGTAGTACCCCTGTCAGTAACTCACTTTATTCCCCCAAACTCTTTGTTTTACTTGTGTTCAGCTCTGCTCTTTCTTGTGTTAAATTTTAAACCTGACTAAAGCACTTTAACATTTCTTTTAATGTTTGTAGATATTAGCAGGTTTAACTTGAAGGAAACTAACCCATTCTTACAGCTTATGTAAACACAATTGAGCAAAATATTTCAAGTACTGACTCAGTAAAATAAAGAATGGATAAGTCCAATTTCCTTTATAAAGATGCTTTTGTCAGTTTGCTTCTGCCTCCCCCATAATTCTTTAATAAATAATGACAAATTATAACTGTAGCATAGGACAGTAATTCCCTAATAGCTCTGATTGCAATGGAAAGGTTTAAAGCCATGTGAAATGACTAAGCTCCTGCTAATTAGCACTGAAATAAAATAATCAATAAATTAAAAGCATTGATATGCAGCTAATTCTACTAAATTCCTAGGTTTGTGGATGGAAATTTACCTGTTGCCCAAAGTATGGCCAACTGGTAATAAGAAAACACAGATGACTAGAGGCAGAAGAGTCACGCCAATCATAAACTAAGCAGACTATTCATCACCATGGTATTAACTCTCAAGACAGACACAGGCAATCCACAGATTCCACTTTGAAACCGGGGGTGACAGGAGGGAGGATGCATGTGTATAATAAACACAGTGTCCTGTGCCAAACTCATAACAATTCACGAGAGGAAGCTTAAAGAAACTACAGCAGTGGCCCGTTATAAATACTGGGTCCTGATGCTTCTCACTACAAGAGTCATAGAGGGTGTTATACACAAAGCAACAGCAATCAGGAACACCCTCCCAGTGCTGTTATTTTTATTTTGCTATTTACATTCCATCCAATGCTTATGCTTTGTGGCTTTACTCTAAATACAAAAGAATGTATAAGCTAACATATGTTAGATTTTTAAAGTAAAAACCTATCTTTGTTATTGCAGTGTATTCATTAGATAATTGAAGATTTTCTGGTCATCTCAGCTTTTGCTTTCTATTGTTAATCATACTAACAATAGTCATCATTTAATTCTTTCATAATGCATACACACATACACATTGTCATTTATCCATTCCACAACCTTATGAGATAAATAAAAACTGAGGGAATAAAAGCTCAGAAAGCTTAGCACTTGCCTGAGGTCACCTAACTTAACTGGTAGTCAACTTTTAAAATTCAGATCTTGGTAACTCTAAAATTTCTGCTCTTCACTTTATGAGGAAAATACAAGTGCCAATTTTTCTTTTGGCACTTGATTCCATTCTACCAGTTTAATTTAACCTATATTTCAGAATATATATTACAAGCACTATGCTAGGTACTTTAAGACAATTTGAAAAAATAAAAATTCAACAAGATACACTGGAACTAGACTACTCCTATCTTTGAGCAGCTTAAAAACTAAAGGGCTTTAAATTGGCTAATGCATTCTAATTTGTAAACAAAACTATGAACACTTTGAAGGCAGGAATCTTACCTATGCTCTAGCATATACAACTCCTTCTCTATATTGGCTTCCTGTGTCAGTATAGAGAATTACAGACTTGGCAATCAGACACACTATAACTTCACATAAGCACCCTCTCTCTGGTCCCTGGCTGCTGCTCATTAATACTTCATTTCTTGTTGGTCCTATAATATACTCCCCATAATAACCATGTATTAAAGTTATAATACAGTCCCTCTTTTCCTTTATACCCCCACTCCTTTATCCCATCCCATGTAACTAAAACAATGGAGAGAAACTGCATGACCTCCCTTATCTACATATAAATAAGAAAATCTCCAACAGCACAAAAGATCTCTTAGGTGTTGAATATTGCTTTAAAAAATGAACTAAAAAATAATATCCTTCCATATGACACTTAAAAGATTCCATTTACTCATTTCAGAAATGAACTCAGGCAAAAGTAAAATCAACAAAATATATTACAGGAATGTAAAGGCTTGTCTTTATGTGACATGGAAACTAACCTATCTTGGATAGAATAATCAAAATGTTCCAGAAAACTGTTACACAGGGCTTATTTGGGTTTTGTTTTGTTTTGTTTTGTTTTGTTTTGTTTAAGCTGTTTTTAACCAACCCCCCTAAACAGAACCCTTGTGCTCGGAAATAACTATTCTCTTTTCAAAGAATTTGGAAGAGTTAATTTCAGAATATGAAACTTTAAGTTTTCCACCATTAAAAACATTTCACTGACATGGGGATTTTTCACCTCACATGAACTCCATACTAAAAATTCAAAGAGTAACATAATTTCTGAATGGATAAAGTATATTTTTCAGTATTCTTTGATTAGAAGATTTCTTTTAGTTTTCATGTAAGAGTTAGGAATTTCAATTACCCCTCAAACTGGCAGCAAAAACTGTGTGCTATTATCTAACCCTAGGGCTTGTACACTCATACTTTGAAATGAAAGAAGATTAATGTGTGCGTGCGTGTGTGTGTGTGTGTGTGTGTGTGTGTGTGTGTGTGTGTGTTTAGGCAAAATGAAGGTGGATAATTAATCACTATATATATCCTACATATATATGATTTTTTTGTTTGTTTTAGTTTTGCTTTCTAGAGATGCTGGAGTTTGAACCCCAGCCCAATATGTTTGTTTTTTAAAATTGAATTTTATGGTGAAAATTTTTATCTTGTCCATAGAAAGGAAACACAAACTGAAAACAAACAGATTATTATCTTTTAAATTGATAATTACTCTTTTTTTTTTTTTTGCAAAGGTAAATGGTTTAGATATAACTGTCAGCTCCTAATAGGAGGTAAATCTAAAATTAAATTGTAGATTTCATAATATTTTAAGACTATTTCCCAAAATGCAGCTCATTTCCTAAGGCCATAGTAATCTCAGTCAGATGAACTGACCCATCTCTAGGCCTGGACTTTCTCATCTTAATGAATATGAACAAAGTCTCATAGAACCTATAATTACCTACAACTTCTCAAGCTGATCTACTGTAACAAGAGATCTTTATCAACACTAGAATCCATTCTGATCAAGGCCATCTGCACAAAGCTACCTTTGGGGCTTTCCCACATAATCATGGGATTATGATAATGAAGAGGGAGGGAGGGAGCTCAGCAATGACATAATCCCCTGAGCACTTGCACTGCGTTCTGTATGATGCACTTCTCTTGCTTTCTCATTTAAGCCTAATAATTTTATATATAAGTAACACTATGCCATCCTAGTGTTAAGATGGAGGCTCAAAAAGATGGAGGCTCAAAAAGGTGCATGACTAAAATTTCACAAGTATTAGATGATGAATACTATAAAATCAAAACTTTCTCCTACTTCCTATACTACCTAAATTTAAAAAAAAAAAAAAAAAAAAATTGTGAATGTCCCCTACAACTGTCTATTTAGGTGGATGAGTTGCTTTTTCAGGAAGTCAAAAAAAAAAAAAAAAAAAATGACTTCCAAGAAACAACACTTCTTAAAGGTACAAAGGTAATATAAGAACACAAAAGTTACCAGATGAAGCAGCCAAGTAACAATTTAGAAGTGGCCACAAAATGAAAACAATTGAGCTGGTTCTAAAGATTAAAGTACATGTTGTCAGTCACTGTTAAGGGCCTGAATACAACCCCTGGGTCGCTAAGAATGACACTAAGTAAACTATATAGAAAAATGTAACATTCTCTTTCAGATTAAGAAACAGAAATAGCAGCTGCAACATTAGACAAAAAATAACCAAACCATCTAGCTACAAAGTGATGACTTCCACACTAGAATTGAACATACCTAAATAGCAGAGTACATGATGATAATTTCACTAGCAGCTAACCAGTGTTTATCTCCCAAAACACAGATACTGGAGAAAAATACACTAACCCATTATGTTCCACTGTCCTGCAGTTTTTATATATCAGATGATAGGGCATAATGGGTGAATCCCATTCACTAAATAGTATCCTGGCACCCTACAAGAGAGGCTAAACAGATTTGCTTACTGGGTGGGTAGAAGAATACAAGAACAAAAACAAAGGAAGTTCAAAAGAAAACCAAACAAGCAAAAATATTGATGAAGAAAACACCAAACACTCATTTCAGGGTTTTTTGTTGTTGTTTTTTTTTGTTTTTGTTTTTGTTTTTGTTGGTGGTACTGGGGATTGAACTCAGGGGCACTTGACCACTGGGTCACATCCCCAGTCCTTTTCTGTATTTTATTTAGAGACAGGGCCTTACTGAGTTGCTAAGTGCCTCACCATTGCTGAGGCTGGCTTTGAACTCGCAATCCTCCTGCCTCAGCCTCCCAAGTGCTGGGATTACAGGCATGCGCCACCACGCCAGACTCAGGGTTTTTTTTTTTTGTTGTTAGTTTGTTTTTTTTGTTTTGTTTGTTGCTTTTTGTTTTTTATTTGTCTATCTGTTTGTACTAGGAATTGAACCCAAGGGTAATCTCCCACTGAGCTACATCCCCAGACCTTTTTATTTTTCACTTTGTGACAAGGTCTTACTAAATTGCAATCCTCCAGACTCAGCCTTCTAAATCACTGGGATTATAGGCATGCACTGCCATGCCCAGCACCCTTTCCGTTTTACTAAGCACCATACCACATACATTAAGGTGTCCAGATAAATGCTCAAACAGTAGAGAAGGGAAAAAATCAGAAACAGTTTTTTTCCACAGCAAGAAATGCAAAGCACTGAAAATTATGCAAACAGGTTTTTAACAGATCCTTTTTAACAATCCATAGATTAAAATTTCTTCAAATATTTTCTAGTAAGTAATGTGTAATTCTAAAAGTAACAATGCTTTCAAAATTACACAATTGATTTGGATTTTTTTTCTTCTGCTGCTGCTTCTCCCTCTTCCTCATCTTCTTTTCCTTCTTTGTGTTTACCACATTATTAAGAAACAACACCTAGCCGAGCGCGGTGGCACACGCCTGTAATCCCAGCACTTGGGAGGCTGAGGCAGGAGGATTGCGAGTTCAAAGCCAGCCTCAGCAATGGTGAGGCACTTAGTAACTCAGTGAGACCCTGCTTCTAATAAAATACAAAAAAGGGCTGGTGATGTGGCCCAGTGGTCGAGTGCCCCTGAGTTCAATCCCCAGTACCAAAAAAAAAAAAAAAAAAAGAAAAGAAAAGAAACAACACCTAAGACAGCCCTGTCCCAGCAGTACTAGACTATAAGAACATGCAAATTTTTCATGTTTAAAAAGACTAAAAAGTCTTGTAAGTGCTAATTCCCATTTAATCACTAAAAAGTCTTGTAAGTGCTAAAAGTCATGTAAGTGCTAATTCCCATTTAATTTACTATGACAGTTCATAATACTAACACATCTACTCTATGAATAAAATATTTTCTTATTGGTGATTTCAATTAATTCCCACAATACGTAACCTGGAAGCCAAGCAGACCAAATAGCCTTTTCATTCTCGTTTTAAAAACAGACTCACTAACACAAAGATGTCAAGGAACCAGGGCCAAGACACCAAAGTGTATCTGCTGTAAGGCCAATATGGACAAGGGAGCTCTCAACTCACCCCAGGCTCTCACCTGAACTCCTATGAACAGTATTTTGTGGATAATTGTAGTATATCCTTAAGCACATGCAAATGACAAAGTTTCCCAAGAAACACCAGACTACTTTAAATATATACTAATTTTTCTACAAATGGACTCACCTCAAAATGAAAATAAGCTTCCCTTCTTATGTTTCTACTTCAATCCAATTAGGGTTGTATTGGAGGTGGCCTGCATATCAAAATAAATGATAAAGATAAAATACTCATTTTGAAACAAATATGCAAGTAACAATTCCTTTTGGATAAAATATATTTCATTCTCCTTTACTTACACTTTTTTCCCCTATATTCAAAGGAAAAGGGCAAGAAGAAAAAAGATCATGAAGTTGAAATAATAACATGGTAATGGCATCTAATTTAATTCTTGCAGTAACCCTGAGAAGTTCTAAGAGCTAAAATAGAATTTGAAGCCATGTACTTTATTTTGCATCTTAACAACTGTAAGCGAAACAGACATATTCACTTATTTCTTTACATATTCTCAAGTCCAAGACTTCAAATAAACATAGTAACCAGGTTATTTAAGTTGTACACCCTTTTAAATGTGCACATTATTAAATATCGCATACATCTATGTCATTTACAATGTTATCAGGTACATGTTGACCATCAGGTATTTAAAGAATCCATAATTAGGATAATTTTTTAAGAGGATAGAGGAAAATGCCAATAATAGAACCAGGACAAAGAATCCTGCATTTTAAACCAAAACTGATACTATAACATTTTAAATAAATGTATAATTAACAGCACTAACTTCTTTTTCAAGTCTAGTAGCAATGAAAATGGACTTTGGAGTGGGGAGATCTGGAATTGAATCCCAAGTCTACATAGTTGACAGTATGGAATAAGGATGAATATTTCATTCTTCTGTAGATGTGAAAAAATAAAATCTCACCTGCCTAAAGGCCACCCATATATAACAACTTCAGCAATGTCATAAAGTAAATTTAAAAGCGCAGTGCAGATGTTTAACACATAGACTATATTACAACCCCCCAAAAATGGTACACATAATGAGGACTCTGTATTTTGCTTTAAGATGCTGGAAAATGCTTGATGCCTGTAAGAAAAAAAGAATTACCATCCTGGGTGGGGGTGGCAGCTCAGTGGTAGAGAATCTGATTAATATGCAAGAGGCCCTGGGTTTGATCCCCAGTATTATCAACACCCCCCTCCCAAAAAAAAGAAGAAAGCATTATCACTCTAAATAGTTAAAAAATAAATTAAATCCTCATGTGTAAAGGAATGTACTTTACTGATAGCTAATATAGCTAGGAAAATCACTTACTTGTGAATTTGAATAGTATATTACTAGGTAATCTGAAAAAAAAAACTTATTAAGTATAGTTAATGGAACTAAAATTTTAAGGGCATAGGTTCCTTAATTAATATCAGGAAAAGTATTAAACATGATAGTATGAAGTAAGTCTCTTCCCTCCAAAAGATCACAGCTTAACAGAATACACTACTATATACAAAAATAAATGTTAATATCATTTTGTTCTATAACAGAGGAATCAGTGAGAGACATTAGATGTTTGGTTGTCTCTCTCTCATGACATTACCAGTTACTGATACACAATGCCTAGACACTTTAATTCAGTGGGGGTTACAAAATGTGACATTAAGAAGGCTGGATATAACAAATTAAAATAAATAAATAAATAATTTAATAACAAATACATAACAAATTAAAATAAATAAATAATTTAAAATTTTTTTTAAAAGTTTGGAAAATGGCTTGGGAGGCTGAGGCAGGAAGATCGAGAATTCAAAGCCATCCTCAGCAACAGTGAGGCACCAAGCAACTCAGTGAGACACTGTCTCTAAATAAAATACAAAATCGGGCTGGGATGTGGTTCAGTGGTTGAGTGCCCCTGAGTTCAATCCCTGGTACACCCTTGCCCCCCTCCAAAAAAAAAAAAAAAAAAAAAGGCTGGAATAGGGCTGGGGTTGTGGCTCAGTGGTAGAGAACTTGCCTGGCATGTGTGAGGCACTGGGTTTGATTCTCAGCACCACATATAAATAAGTGAAAAAAATAAAGGTCCATCTAAAAATAAAATAAAGGTCCACTAAAAATATATATTTTAATTTTTTTTAAAAAAAGGAGGCAGGAACACATGAAATAGAGGAGATAACATGTATAACAAAGGCAAAGCTGTGTAACATGGATGAAAATAAACATCGGAGGTCCTGCTTCCCAGTCAACTAACACCGAAAGCTTACAGTGCTGGGTTCTGCTGTAGGTGCCTGATGTTTGAACTCACTCCATCCCCACAACCCTGGGAGACAGGCTCCATTAATACCCTAATGAAACAGATAAGAAAACTAAGGCACACAGATATTACATAACTTGTCCAAAGTGACAATGGTAAGTGAAAAACCAAAACAAGAAAACAGGAAGTCTGGCTCCACAGCTCACATTCTTAACTGGAATGTTCCTAAGGATTAACCAAATACCTAATGATGCCATTGTCTTTATAATATTTCTCAAAGCAAATCACATGATTTTTAAGCTATTATCATTATTTAAAATGTTTCTTATTCCTTCAAAACCAATTATTTTTTAATTTTGCTCATGCTTAGGATTTGGCCCCATAAAAATTCCTCTATATTCTACAAGTATTTTTCATAAGTATATCAAACTTTTTCCAATGTCTCCTGCCATTAAAAACTCAGAATCTGCAAAAGAATCAAGGACACCCAATTTTCTTTTTTGCAAACCACACAATTTTGCAAGCAAACATTAAAATAAAGTAGATTTTAATTAAAATATTTCAGAAAATAACCAGAGATAAAATTGACAACATATCATAGTTTGCAATCCTAATGAACGAAGGCATCTAGGCATAACAACTAGCATCAAACAAAGAAAAACAACTACATATTGTATGTCTCCTCTGTGAAGAAGAACTATCACCTTGTGGCAGAAAGTAAGGAGAAGGGAAAGGAAGAATGAAGCAAAAGAAAGAAGAAGAAGAAGAAGGGCAGGGGGTAAACAGGGAAAAAAAGAAGAAGGAAGAACATGTACCTGAATTTGGTTACACCTCTACATCTTTCTACCTTTGTTTAAAACACACAAACACATACACACCATAGGACAGAGGGACATGTTAAATTACTACAGAGGAGATCAGCATGATCTTGCTGTAGGAAATTCTATAGGCCAAACCAGTTTCTTCAACAAATAAACCTCAAGAATATAAAGGAGTATGGTTTAGATGTGGAATGCCCCCAAAGCTCAGGTGTTGAAAACATGACCTCCATAGGAGCATTAGAGGAACACTAGAATGGCCAATGGGGAGGGAGGAGAAGGGAGGAGGAAAAAAGAAAAGAAAAAAAAAAAGATGGTAGAATGAGATGGATATCATTACCCTAAGTGCATGTATGAAGTTATGAATGGTGTGGATATACTTTGTATACAACCAGAGATATGTAAAAATGTGCTCTACAAGTATAATATGAAATGTAATACATTCTGCTGTCATTTCTAACAACTTAGAATAAAAAATAAACGCCACAAGGTTCAGAGAGAGGGATTTCAGGAAATGACTGGATCTTGAGGATTGTAGTATTATCAGTGGATTAATTCATTTGACAGATAAATATTTTGAATGGCCTACTGGGTGGTCACTGTGGGAATACAGGGCATGCCTGAAAGATGTGGCCTCCTGGGGCCTGGCCTTGGGATGATATTTGTCCAGCTGCCATGAGCTGAGAAGCCTTCCTCTTCCATACTCTTCTACCATGATGTGTCTTCCTTGGGGCCAGCCTACCATGGACAGAATCCTCTGAAACTAGGGGTCAAAATGAATCTTTCCTCCTATAAGTTGTAACTGTAAGGTATGTGAAAAGCTGACTAACACAAAGAATATTTGTATATTAAGAGTCATTAAAAAAAATATTAGTGAATCATAAAGAGTATTTTATGGACCTTGATTCAAACAAAATGTAAAAAGAGGACTTTTATGAAACTACTGGCAAACTGAACATTAACTGAACATTCAATAACATTAAGAAATTATTAACTTTTAGTTTGGGGTATAACAATGAAATTAAGTCTTTTAAAAGTATTTTTATCTTTTAGAATAACATACTGATATATTATAAAAGAAATAATGTCTGAGATTTGCTTGGCTTCACAAGAAAGAAAATGGGGAAATATGGATGAAAAATTTAGTCAAGAATTAACAACTGTTGAAGGTAGATATAGCTACATAAAGATTTGTTATACTGTTTTTTTCTGATTGATTGATTGATTTACTTACTTATTTATTCATACCTACATACTAAGAATTGAACCCAAGCTGCTCAACCACTGAGCCACATCCCCAACCCTTTTACTTTTTATTCAGAGATAGGGTCTCACTAAGTTGTTTAGGGCCTCATTAAGTTGTTGAGGCTGGCTTTGAACTTATGATCCTCCTGTCTCAGCCTCCTGAGCTTCTGGGATTACAGGAGTGCACCACCACACCTGGCTCTGTTTACTTTATATATGTGAAATTTTCCACGTAATATTTTTTTTAAAAAACTAAGAAATATGGTACAAGAAAAAAAAATTAGCATCTCAAGTATTACAATAGAACTGTTTTTAAAGAACAATTTAAAATATCACAGCATGTTCCCATAAGGAAAAAATTGTTTTAACTAAATAATAATAATAACCAAAGTCTCAACTAGATTATTTTTCTCAGTAGCTTACCTAAAATGTTACATTTTAAAAGTAATAGCAGATCCCTTTATTAAATAATGCTAGTACAGTGAAAACAGCAATTTGTTTGAAAAGTAATGACTGTTTAAAACTATTACCAAATTGCTAGACTTTAGGGTTTTTTTAAACTTACGAAGTATTTTATTCATTGCTAACATCAGAAACACATTATGATGAGCTAAAGGTAAATTATATCTTATACTCCTCAAGTTTGGAAAACACATTTGTAGTTTATTATATTACGAAGCCTGCTAAGTGAGAAAATTGAATACAGCATAAAAGGGTAAAAAGAACAAAGGTTTTGAAGTTCAATTTTGACTCTACCACTTATTAGTTTAATATTATCTCAAGAAAATTTCATCTGCAAAATAAGGGAAATAATTGCTTCCATCAAATGTTGTAATACTTAAATATAGATAATTATGTACACAGTAAATTCATGTTTTAATCCTTTATATAAATTTTAGGTATATATTATATATATAAATGTTTATATATTATATATGTATTATATATGTGTTATATGCATATATATATATATATATATAAAAATACATATTTCCCAACATTGCTCCTGGTAATGTTTAGTACATAATGTTAAATGTTCTAATTGTCAACATCCAATCATTGTTCTGGTAGTTAGCATTATTTTTATTTTTGCCAATATTAGACTTGCTTCTCAAAAGCTAACACTTCCTGAGGATGTAAATGGTCATTCAGAAACACATCCACTCTGATGGCTAAGAAGGCCTTTTGAGCATTTCAGCAGCTTTATGTAGTGTTTATATAATCAGCAAGTTTTTTGCGTGTAACTCCTATTCACCTAAGTTGTAAAGTTTGCAGATAAATAACATTAGAAAAGTTTGAAAATCAGCTTCTTTCAGTTAAATACCCAAAGTTACATTTTAAATATGTTTAGTATTTGAAGCATCAAACTACATTAGAACATATCAGAATAATTCATTGTAATTTCTGATAATATTTCTAAAATAAGAAAACTCTTTCCTTGAAAATAAATTATCAACAGAAAATGGCTTCCTTCCAACTCACCTGATGCTCAAGGGCATTTTGTTTGTATCTTAAAGCATTTATCACATATTTGTCTCACAGTTGGAATATAAACTCCAAAAAGACAGAGACTTGACTTTTCTTTCTTTCTTTTTTTTTTTTTTTTTTTTTTTTTTTCCTTAATAATATCAATACCAGCCAGGCACGGTGGTGCACGCCTGTAATCCCAGCACTTGGGAGGCTGAGGCAGGAGGATCGTGAGTTCAAAGCCAGCCTCAGCAATGGCGAGGCACTTAGCAACTCAGTGAGACCCTGTCACTAAATAAAATACAAAAAAGGGCTGGGGATGTGGCCCAGTGGCCCAGTGGTCGAGTACCCCTGAGTTCAATCCCCAGTACGAGAAAAATAATAATATCAGTACCAGCAAAGTTGCAAATGGTGGCACTTTGTTGAACCCAGGTACAGCATAATCCTTTATTCCAAGGACTTTTGAATCAAATCAGCTATAGTTTGGTCATGGTTTGAGTGTGTCCCACAGAAGTTCATGTGTTGGAAGCTTGGTCCCCGGTGTGATAGTTCTGAGAAGTGCTATACCTTGAAAAGATGGAGTTTAGTGAAAAGTAATTAGGTCACTGAGGGCACTGCCCTTAGGAGATTAATTCTGGGTTCATCAAGTGAGTTGATTGTTCTCAAGAAAGTGAGCTGTTCTAAAAGAGTAAGTCTGTCCCCTGAATCTCAGGTTTCCTCTCTCATCAAGTGATCACTCATGCAGGTACTGCCATCCTTGTGATATCATCTACCATGAGGCCTTCACCAGAGGCTGACTCTAGGTGCTGCCTGGTATTGGAATTTCTGCCTTCAAAACTATGAGCTAAATAAACCAGTTTTCTTTATAAAGTATCCATCCTCAGGTTCTTGTTACAGTACTAGAAAATGGAGTCATACAAAATTAAGTATTCCATAGTTAAACACTCGATGGTGGATCTGGTTCTACCAAATCTGGGACTAGAATCTGAAGAGACTTATACTTTGGTCTTATCATATCCCTTACTCCACATAAGACACATCTTCTGCAGATCACTCTTATTTAGCACAGACTATGTCCCTGGGTTACTCTTCAAAGCCTAAAACCTTCCATTAACAATAGCTAACACTACAGATAGCACTTTACATGACAGGTACTACACACTAAACACATTATATATCTTAGTTCATGTGATCTTTATAATAACCTGGGAGTATATATTATTCCCATTTTACAGGTGAAGATGCTGAGGCTTAAGGAGGTAATGAAACATGTTCAAAGACTCAAGTCACAGAGAAAAAGCACCAGTTGAGTAAGGTCTGACTGACTGTAGAGTCCACTCCATGATCAAGTCTCCTGAACAGAAGGTATCATTATTAATTCTAGGTGTCAAACTGACTGTACTAGGGACTATATAGTTAGTAAAGCATTATTTCTGGGTGTGTCTATGAGGGTGTTTCCAGAAGAGAAAGGTATGTGAATCAGTGGACTGGTTGGGGAAATCCTACCCTGCCTGTGGGTGGGCACCTTCCAATTAGCTGGGGACCCACATGAAATAAAAAATGGAGGAAGGGCAAATTCTTGCGTCTCTTCCAGAGCCAGAACACCCATTTTTCTCCTCCTTGGATGTCAGAACTCCAGGTTCTCTTGTTCTTGGCCTATGGGCCCTGCACCAGCAGATCTCAGGGTTCTTGGGCCTTTTTCCTTAGACTGACCATTGTCTTTGCTGGTCCTGAGGTTTGTAGACTTGGACTGGACTTTGGTTCTCCATTTGTAAGTAGCCTATTGTGGGACTTGTCAGCCTCTATACTCTCTTGAACCAATTCCCCACATAAATTCCCTTTCATCTATCTGTCTCTGTACATCCTGTTGGTTCCCCCCCCCCATCCCTCCTTCTCTCTCCCTAATATAGAAGGCTACTAGTAAACAAAGCTTTTCAAAGAAGGCTTTAAAGGTCCCTTGAGGTCCCTTGTTTTTAATAAGCTTTTTAAAAGTAATGTTGGTATCCTTATGGGAGTCCATCGGTTTTTCCTCTTCTGTTCTCTAACACACAGAGAATAGAAACCAACAGAAGTTACTCTGATAGGGCAGCAGATGAAGCTGAGGATGGAAATCATGCTCAAAGAAAGAAACCTGAGCAATCTAAAAAACTTATAAACAAAGACTCAGAAAAACTTCAAACTGGTAGATACACAATGCTATTGCATAAAGGATAAGAACAACCTTATGACTAAAATTTACAGAAGGCTTAAAAACTACAGAATGCACAGAAGTACACACACTAAATACACTAAATGGGAAGTTCCTGAAGTACAAAGCTGCTACCAGAACACAGAAATTTTCATTAAAGCTGGTGGAAACAGTATGAACTAAGGAATAAGATTGGTTTTTCCCAATTAAATCTCAGCTCTGTAGATTACTTCATGACTTTAAGGTACTTATTAATTACTCTGAACTTCAGTTTCCATCTGTGCAGGAAAATTGAAAGATTCATGGTTCATGCATCATTTTGTCCACACCTTTAGGTAAAGCACATCAATGTGAACTGGTAACAGAAAAAGGAAAAGTTAACATTTAAAAAGAAATGGTGGAAAGGGTTTACATGTCTCTGTTTTTTTATTCTAAGTTGTTATAAATGACAGAAGAATGCATTACATTTCATATTATACTTATATAGTACATTTTTACATATCTCTGGTTGTGGCATGTCTCTTTTTAAGTGGTAGGCTCTTAGATGCCAGACTCTTTTAGTAAGTGTTTTACATGCTTAATAATTTAGTTCTTACAACAAATTATTAGAGGTTGATAATAATACTGTCTTATTTTAGAAATGAGAAATTTGAAACATGGAGATTTTAACCACTTTCTAATTCATATATGGCTACTCAGTGATGAAGGCTGGTTTCAAATTTGGGCAACAGAATGACAAATGCTGGAACACAGGATAGGGGAAGGTCAACAACCACACATCTAAGTAAACTGGGAAGTAATGGAGAGTATTAACAAATATTTTTAAAAGTCTTTGTGGACTAAACTGAACACTCAACTATCTACTGTTTCAAACATTATTTATAGAGGAAAACTCTACCTGCGTCAAAGAACTGGTTTTAAATGAAAAGCTTTAAACCCACTGAACTGCTCATTACAAGCTAAGTTAATCATTCAACAGACTTCAGTTTCCTCATCTGAGAAACAAAAGGACAGACTAGATCAGGTCATCAAATACCTGGCATTTGCACAGGCACTCCCCATTCCCAGAGCCATAAAGGACATCAATACTGATTGTTACACTCTTTAATGCTGAACTCAAGTGTGGAAATCCTCAACAGTGCTCCAAACAGCCACTAGTAATTTATAAAGTGAGCTTTGATGTGGAAACCATGTATTACCTCTGCATTAGAAAAAAAAAGCTCTATGTACCCCACCCCCCAAAAATGATCCTGTAACCCACAGAAAAAGAAATAACTTCTATCAGGTGAGCTAGCAAACTACAAAGCTCTCATTATTCTCTTTGAAATTTTTACAAATACACAAAGAGAGGGTAAGTAACTTCACTGTCCCCGTTTTTTAAATTGTCATGGACCATAAAGAGAATAGCTTAGGTTCTCCACCTCTGATGGAAACATCCACAACTGTTATATTTAGTTTCCCCTATACACAGAAGTTTAAAAAACAAATGATGAATGACCAGGGAAAATACATTGCACAATGAAACTGGTTTCATTATTAAGTTGAATTACCATAGTACAATAAATGTGGTCATGCTATAAAACCTCACCAAGCCACTTTGGCAATGACTGAAGGGTGACATCATTTGCTGCAACACATATGTTTTACATGAGGATTCACCTTCAACTAATACTTTTTATTGGAGAAAAAGAAGCATCATACAGTTATACAATAGGGTCAGTAAAGGTCTTTTTGAGATGAACCTGTCTACAGCAGTTTCTTAACCAGATGTCTCATTTGGTGACACATCTAATAAATAACTAATTCTTTCTTGAAGCAGCAGCTGTGCAGAGACTTCCTGGAGTTCAGCTGCCCTCAGTAGAAGCAGGTAGAGGGATTGGTCCTGTACAGCTTGCTTTCCATCTAGTCTATCCTAATCACAAAGTATAAGTAAAGAGCTAGAATGTCAGCCCCAGGCTGCTATCTGCCTAATAAAACATTTTTTTGATGTTCTAATTTATTCATAATGGAACCTGATCTTCCCTACAAGTTGACTCTTCAAAGTTTCTCATCTGTTTCAATGGCGCTTCCTTTCTTCTTGTCACCCTAGCACTGCCTCCTCCTCCTCCTCTCATGCCCCGTCAGCTCACGACTGGATTATCAAAATAAGTACATCGGATCTTCCTACTTCAAATAACTTCCACTTCTAACCAATCCTCTTTTTCTAAGGCCAGATTTTGCCTTGCTGCCCTCTCTGAGAATCGATAATGGCAATGTAGGAAATCACATAATCTGAAGCAGCATTAGCTTACTGAATTCCAGGCCCAATTACTCCATTAACAAATCTGAGCAACTCAATTTAGCTTCCTGGAAAACAAGAGTCCTAGATTACCAGAACTCTGCAATCTCCTACTTTAAAGAACAATACATCTCCTATCTGGAATTCATGGTCCTTCATGATCTAGCTAGTGAAAGTGACCTAAAATCATCCCCCAAAGCATATTTTCCTACTCTCAGCCACCGTTTTTCTTACTAATTTCTCCTTCTAAAATGATTTAACCTGCCCCTCTTAACCGAAAAGTCCTCCAACAGAAGGGTTAACAAGGGACAGTCTTCTTATTCATCCTTTTCTGGCATTTCAAACTTTCCACAATCACACAATAAATGTTCAGGGGGAAAAAAATGAAATTTCCCAAACCAGAACTACAAAGCAAAATTATATCAATAAACAATGCCTAACCTAGTAACCTTCAATATCACATCCTCTTTCTTCCTAAAGATTTTATCTGCTGTGCATATTTGGCCCCTTTAACTTTAAAACTTAACCCATGTAACCTGTGGCTCCAAAGTGAGAACTTGGTAGCTAATAGACTGATTTTATTTTGGTTCTCTAAAGTGTGTAGTCTAATTTGTTAATGCCTGATTGAAGTGGACATTGTATATAGTTAATGTGGTTATATGAAAGTACTTAATCTTAGTACATTAACAACCTCATTCCCCATTTCCTAAAGGCTCATGTTATTTTTAAATGTCAAAACACATTATTTTATGAGGAGCAGGTTAGTTCTAGTAGCACCAATTCAGTAATTTCATAAGTTAAATTATTTTTGTAAACTGCTCTAAGAACCCCTAGCCAACATTTACAAATCTTTATTAGTAAAAAAGTGGCAAGAGATGAAATAAGAACTTGGGGGGGGAGCCCCCAAGACATTTTCCTCCTCCCCAGCAGTCAATCAGCTTACAGGAAGGAAAAATCAGCAGTACATAGATAACATCCATTTCTCCAGAATCTGCAGTGATATAACTTTGATATTAAGAAAGACAAATAGTTATATTTGAGAACAAAGATAGTGTCTCATGCTGGGCATGCCTGTAATCCTAGCAGCTTGAAGGCTGATGCAGGAGGATTGTAAGTTCAAAGCCAGCCTCAGAAAAAGTGAGGGGATAAGCAACTCAGTGAGATACTGTCTCTAAATAAAATACAAAATGGGGCTGGGGATGTAGTTCAGTGGTCGAGTGACCCTGAGTTCCATCCCCAATATCCCCCACACCCCAAAAATAGTGTATCGTACAAACTAATGAAAGCACAGATTTTCTATCAAAGGGACCATTCCCAATCCCACCACCTAATAACTCATTGTTACGGTCAAGTCTCATTTCTTCTAATCCTCAAATGGAGGCTATCATAATACCAGCTCTGTCTACTAAATAAGGTGAGGATCAAATGATATAACAACATGTAAGTGTTTGAAAACTGCAAAATGCTTCAAAAATATAAATTAAGACAGTCTGTGGGAAATATTCCTAAGTCAAATAAGCACAAAATGTTAAGTATTTGTTTATTATCAAATAAATCCACCTAGCGGGAAGATTAAAATGAATAGGATTAAACAGGGAAGAATTATCCTCAATAACATCCATTTTCTAAATCTGGGTTTCTATACATCTCATTTTTTTGCTTTATGTTTTTCTTTGTGTGTGTGTTTAAGTAGGACGTGCAGAGCGCTATACAAACAATTTCAGGCAGGTAAGTGTCTGAACACCTTTTCTTAAAGATCTCCAGGGAGAGAAATTCCACCAGTCCCTTGGTAATTTTCACTCTTGAAACTGAACAACTCCAATAAGGTATAAACAAGTAAGTTCTCATTTCTTTCATCTGATAAAAATCAAAGAAAATATACCCATTTGGCTTAAAACACTAGATATACAATTCTATTCTATTACAAGTTTATGGCAGGGGAAAAAAACCAAAGGTTTAACTAACCTATGCTTTTTCTCTTTCATTTACATTTCCTCCTTGTAGAAGTGGGAATATCAATTGCCTGACTGCTCCCCCTCCCAAAAAAATGAAAATAAAAAAACTAATCCAGTTTTCCCAGTTTTCATAATGGAATGTTAACCTTGACACTTGCTAATCCAGAAAAGATATGTTCTTCTCTTCCTTCTATACCACAAAACATCAGCACTTCATGTACTTGTCAAATGTTTCAACTCTTAACAAAAGCAAATACTAAGACTGTTGATAGATGCATTAGATTAGAGCAACTCTAATCCAAAAACCTGAAATCTAAAATGCTCTGAAATCCACAGGTTTTGAGCATTAATATGACACTCAACAAGTTTCAGATTTGAGTACATTTTAGAATTCAAGATTTTCGGACTGGGGATGATTTACCTGTAAAGTTTATGCAAATATTCCAAAATCTTAAAAATTCTAAAATCTGAAACACTTCTGGCCCAGGCATTTCAGATAAAGTATGCAAGAAAGAGAAGCTAAGGCCCATGTAAATTTTTCAAGATCTATACCACGAGTTCTCTTAGAAGAGCTGAATTTAATATAACTGAACAATATTACTTTCATTGCTCACAGAATGTATTGATTACTAGACTGTTAAAGATTATGCCTTAGATTATCATTGAGGACCAACTTAAGAAATGAGTACTTAAAAATTATTTTTGTTCTGGGTTCCAACAACATCCAACATGTTTTTCAATATATTTTTAATATAATATCTTCCTACTGCACTGTCTGTAGCATTTCAATGACAATTCACACATTATAATTTAAAAATTCTTACTTGCTTGTCTATCACTTCCCCTGGGCAGGAACTTCAAGAGCAGAAACCACATCTTGTTCAATGCTATTTCTGAAATGCTGAGCATAGTGCCTGGCACATAATAGAGCTCAATAATCATTTGTTGAATGAATAAATCATTTACTATAATTTTTTCCAGGACATATGTTCAGTCCTAAATAGAACATAATCTTCTTAAAAGAAACCACATCTTCCACTTATTTATCTTCTTCACTCTTCCTGGAACTGTGCCTTGCTCATAGCAAGGACTCAATAAACATTTGATGATGACAATAAAGATGAGGATGGTAGTGGTAGTAGGAAAGAAGACAAATTAACCTCATCAAAACAATATACAGCACATTATTCATCTTCAAAATCAAACACAAAATTATTAAGTGATTATATCTTGAGATTAGACTAGTTATTTTCTTCTTTTCTGTTTTTCAATATGGGTTGGAGTTCTTAGTTTTGTTTGCACCCACCATTGACCAAAAAAAAAAAACACACTCAGTTCCTTTTGTAAACAAAATTTAGTAGACTATAGTAATTCATCTAAGAAAAGTGAATCTCCTTCCTTAGGATATTTACCTTTTGGAAACCTCAAACCTCCTGCATTTTGTCCCCTAAGGTCTAAGATTTCAGATAACTTTCCTCTATTTCTTCTGCTACAGGAAAACTGCCTTGAGATGGGCTTTTTCTGAACTTGCTGGGTATTTGGATGAAGAGAAAGAGAGAAAGAGAAAGAGAAAGCAGGGAGCCAAGACTGACAATGATCTCCCACCCTGTAGAGGATACACCTGCCATTTCAGTGCTCCGTGTGCATTTGTCATGGTCCTGCCCTAATACTAACTCCAGTTTTAGTTCAAAGCTGGCAGAAGCAAAGTCCCTGATTGGCAAAACTGGCTATATACTCTGTCCTATGGCAGACATAATATGCATATGCACCAAAAATGTTACATTTTTATATGAAATGATGTTTATGACAGTTTGCAGTGATTTGATACCATAATGTACTCAATGAAGATAAAAACTAATGGAGAAATTTCTTTACATGTATCTATAAGATAACTCCCTACCACCACCAAATTTGATTATTCAGATTGTACTCTAGACAATTTTCACTTCTCTAAAATAGTAGTGTTTGAAAAATATATATCATTATGGTCTAAAATGGACCACCTGAGGTCCAGAGGTATGAGTACATAAAGAGGTGAATCTGACACCTAGAAACACTGACTCCAGCAGTGACTAATTGCTTAACTGTGGCTGCCTTTTATCACTTTGTTCAGTACTTGAAACCATAGCTTTTATTTATGGAATATTGAATTTAAAAATTCTTCTGATGTTGCTGATATAAATATGTTGACTATATAAGCAATTTTTAAAGCATGTTTCAGAAACATATCCACTAATTTATATACTGAATTTAATTCAGAAAGGAG
The DNA here is from genome assembly GCA_025594165.1 of Tamias sibiricus. Taxonomy (NCBI): domain Eukaryota; kingdom Metazoa; phylum Chordata; class Mammalia; order Rodentia; family Sciuridae; genus Tamias; species Tamias sibiricus. The sequence goes on from CM046661.1 coordinate 80,380,688, forward strand.
CATCTTAGGAACTGGAGAATATCTTGCTAAGAGAAATAAGCCAAACCCAAAATACCAAAAGCCGAATGTTTCTCTGATAAGCAGATGTTGATCCATAATGGGGGAAGGGGGGAAGAATGGAGGAATTTTGGATTGGGCAGAGGGGAGTGAGGGGAGGGGAGAGGGGGTGGGAAGGACAGTGGAATGAGATGGACATTATTATCCTATATACATGTATGGAGTGATTATGCACCATGTACAGCCAGAGGAATGAGAGGTTGTGCTCCATTTGTGTACAATGTGTTAAAATGCATTCAACTGTCATGTATAATTACTTAGAACAAATGTAGAAAGAAAGAAAGAGAAGAAAGAAAGACAGAGAGAAAGGAGCATCTTATATAAAAAAAAAAAAAAATCTCCCTTCCTTTTTTAGTGTCAAAATAACAGTCCCTCTGAATCCTTCAGTTTAAATGGGAGTACACTCTGAGAACAAAACTCTCATTGGACAATAAATGAGAAGATATAGAACTCTGCTTCTCTCCTTGTCACAGTGAAAGGCAATGCTCACCTTAGCACTCAAAATTTCACATTATCAATTTCAGCACTCTGGCATTAGCTCCACTAATCCCAAAATTTAGAATCATTTATTCAGAAAAAAAACATTTATACAAAGCTACAGCAATAAACAAGTTTGTAATGAACCCAGTCTCTAAAAGCTAAAGTTAAAATGATCTCCAAGAACTGTGTCCCCAAACACACATTCAACAGGTATTCACTAGATAAGCTAAATGCAGGAACCATTTCAGACACTAGTTATGTAGCAGTGAGCAATGGGACAAGATTTCTTGTGAATAAAGATATATAGCAGTCCCTTTGTACTTTTATGCTTCACATGTCATTTCCTCTCTCTCTCCACAACTCCTCCACACTTTTCTTTATCCTTAGTGTCAGTCCTAGCAAATTCCTCATACACCATAGTTCAGATAACACAGAAATATGAAGCAGACCGCTGATGAAAAACTCAAGTAGGGCTGAAATCTGGGGAAGGGGAGCAGCAAGAGGCCAATAAAGTTTAGGAAATCAAAGAGAATTAAGGGATTCTGGGCAGGTTTTTAAGGCTAAGACAGAGTCAACACAAGAAATCAATAACTGGATCTACAGTGCAGTTGAGGATTTCATTGTACACGCAAGACAGATACCCAGTGACCAGACTGGAACACAAAATTAATACAGAATCAGCAGCAAAGGTCCTTGGCATCAAGACAAAAACTCCTAATCAAGGTTCTTAAATTTTCTCCACAGGCAGAACTAGCCCCTCTAGCAAGTCTGAACTTCTAGTATGAGTCAAGTATTCCTAGCAATGAATTAAAAGAAAGTCAGAGGTCCACTGTCAGAGATGCTATCATGCCAAGGCCACAGAGTCTCTGAGGGGAAAAAAAAAAAGTTGCTAATTAAAAACAACCATTGGGGGCCAGGTATGGCAGTGCATGCCTGTAATCCCAGCATCTCAGGAGGCTGATGATCCTCCTGCAAGGAGGATCATGAGTTCAAAGCCAGCCTCAGCAAAAGTGAGGTGCTAAGCAACTCAGTGAGACCCTGTCTCTAAATGAAATACAAAATAGGGCTGGGGATATGGCTCAGTGGTCGAGTACCCCCAAGTTCCATCCCCAATACCCCCCACCCCCCCAAGAATAAAAAACACCATTGGGTATGATTCCCTTTCTCTTGTGATCAGAAGGCAGAGGAGATAGGTCTGAGAAGTTAAACTTCAACAGTGAGGATGTTAATAATGGTGATGCTGATAGTGATTAAAAAGAAAGTTAATTGTTAAAATTTATACTTATATTGCCCCTTTCTACTTATTGATCGCTTAACACCTTTAAAATACTTTTGAATCCACCATCTTATTTCATTGCCATAAACTCCTATTGAGGAAGGCCAGGCACTACTTTTCCAATGATATTAATAAGACTAGTTACATCATTTCAGTTACATTATGGAAGAAGAGGCATTTATAGGCTAAACCTCATTTATTTATAGCACTGCATCTTAGAGATATGTCACTCAGGCAGAAACTAGACCTTTAAGAAATCAGAATATATCCTTGAGCTGAAAATCCAGTGGATACAGGGACCCAGTCTAGGCCATAGTAGGAATATGATTTCCCCTCAAAATGCCAAAGTAATTTAGCTTTGTTTAGAAACATTTATGTGTCTCAGAAATATTCTCAATAAAGTTGTTGGGCTTTTCCTGTTACTGTACCCCCAAAAAAAATTTAAGCAAAAATTAAATAAAATGCAATTGTATAAATGCTAATAGAATGTATCATAATCATAGAAGGCAAAGTTAGTGTTGAAATAGATCTGCCCACAGAAAGCTCTGGGAAATGACCAGGTCTTTTTTTCCTTTTCCAAACTCTTCCTTGATTTCTTCATGTATCTCCAACTGTATTTGAGATTGTGAAACAAACCACATCAACTATAAATACTATTACCATTATTCAGATAAGGCATACCTAATATCATAGTACAATCTAAGTGCAAAAAGCACAATAATCATCAAATGGATACACTTCCACCTGAGGGAGACCTTGGATGTGCATTTCTGTCTTTATAGATATCAAGAAGTGGCCAAAAGATAAAGGTACTAAGCTATTTAATTCATGCAAATCTCAATGGAAGTCCTTTAGCAACCAAAATATTTACACTACATGGACCACACTAATTCAAATCTTCCCTTCTTCTCTGTGTTCAGTCCAGAAGCTCTAACACTAATGAGCTGGTGTTAAATGGATTTCATTCCTGAATTTCATCAAGTAACTTGCAGCTTTCATAATACCAATAATATCATATTGATAGTACTACAGTTACAAACTTAAACAAAACTACATAAATATTAAGTAACACTTCTGCAAGGTAAGGGACAGCTGGGCATTTTATCCTAGACCTGAGGAGGCTGAAGAAAGGCTAAAGCCAAGGGTCACCCGCTAGGTTGCCATCTGGCGTGGGACCAAACCAAGCAACAGAGCTTGGCAAAGAAGTCACTATTTTGTGTATCCAACTGGACATTAGCTTTATCCCTGTGGACACTGTTTGGGTACACAATTTCACACCATTCTTCTACCGTGTGAATGCTCTCTCTGTGCCAGAGAGGATGAGGGGGAAGATTTTGTCACACTAGGTGTTTGCCTGACCTCAATTAAGACACTTGTTCCATTTGGAAAAAAAGGAGTTTAAATGACTCCTATTCTATAAACTCCCAGAGAGCCCAAGGAGCTAAACCCAAACTGCAGGCAGATGAAGGGAAAGATTAAGTTGGCAGAGGTCAGGAGCTTGGCAGGAAAGGGAAGAGCTGGGATGGAAATCCTGAATTTCTTCATACAACACCATTATAAATCTGAAATACAGGAGGGAAACTCAAGAAGGTGAGTCACATAATAACATACTCTGGTTTTATTCAGTGCTGATCTAAGGACATACTAGTTGACATGGCTTTGTAGTAAATGAGGAGTAAGTGAACAGTATTTATTCATCCTTAGGCCCTAGGAAAATATTAATAGTCATGGATGCTGCCAGCATAAAGACATCCAAACAGCTCAAACCCTTTTTCTGTAATGGGAAGTTATTTTCTCCTTTCCCGTAACACCCAACTCCATATTTTCTAAGCAAACTGCCTACACGATTTAGCTAAAAATGTTTAAGTGAAATAAATGAAAGAAACCAAAAATTGTAACAATATTAGCTTTCTTTTTTTTTTTTTTTTTTTCCTGAAGTGTTGGAAACAGGGTTGTAAGCTGGCTGAGCAGCTTGTGATGTGACGTAATGTGACGTGATATGACAAGGCCAAGGTGATCATAAAGCTCTCTGGGCAGTTCTGCCACTTGGGTATATTCTCTTCTACCTCTTCAAGGCTCAAAGGGAGGGAATGCTGCTCCTTCTCTAAAGACTAAGCCCTTGGAACTGCAGTTCTTCCCTATCACTACTCTTCACCATAATATCACACAGGCCTCATATGCCCACATCCAGAAAGCCACTCAAAGGTCAGGTCAACTTGATCTTGTGGTGAGGAATGTAAGGAGAGAAGCTGTATCAAAATTACATCCATCACTAGGAACTATGGCATGAGCCTGGAATCCCAATTACTTGAAAGGCTGAGACAGAAGAATTGCAAGTTTGAGGCCAGCCTGGGCAATTTGGTGAGATTCTGTCTCAAAAGAAAAAAAAAATTACATTCATCAAAGGTATATATAGGTGACAACATTCACATGGATGCACACTTTCATAGAATTTTGAGATACTGTTCAGCACATTTCTTTTATTTTTAGGTTTCTAAGAAATCAAGTCTTCCTCCTTGACACTTTGCAATAGTCAGCTAGAAACTACCTGTAATGACATTGATTCTGCTAGGTTCCCTGCTCAGCAAATCCATAAACTGGTCTCTTTTTCTAAGCACCCAAACCCACACCTCCACTCCAAAATTTAATAAGCTATTTTTAACTAGCTCTGCATTCTGGGACTAAAAGACCTGACAAGAAAAACTTAAGAGGAAAAAAGCTTATTTTGGTTCATGATTTCAGAGGATCAGCCAGTGGTCAGCTGACTCCATAGCTCTAGGCCTGAGATGAGGCAGAACATCATGGCAGAAGGGAATGGAAGAGGAAAGAAGCTCAGGACATAGCAACCAGGAAGCAGAGATAGTTCTACTCACCATGGAAAAAATATAAACCTCAAAGGCACACCCCCCCCCCACCTACTTCCTCCAGTCACACCCTACCTACCAACAGTTTCTGCCCAGTTAATCCACATCAGCGAACTAATCCACTGATTATGTTACACCTCCCATAATCCAATCACTTCAGCTTTGAAGATTCTAGTGTTGCCTCATGCATGAGCTTTTGGGTGACATCTTGATTTTAAACCATAACACGAACCTACCCTCCTCCCCTCCTTTCCTGTCTGCCAGCACTGATATCTTCCCCATTGACCCCTTCCTGTTTCTCTCAACGTTTTACTCTGCAATGTTATTCCATTTCTTATACAGTCTGCCCTATTTGTCCACAGGTTCCACATGTACAGATTCAACCAAACTTAGATAAAAAGTATGTGGGGAAGCCAGGAACAGCAGCACAAGCCTGTAATCCCAGCGACTTGGGAGGCTGAGGCACAAGGATAGCAAGTTCAAGGCCAGCCTTGGGCAAATTTAGCAAGATCCTGTCTTAAAATAAAAAATAAAAATGGCTGGAGATGTAGTTCAGTGGTAGAACATCCCTGGGTTCAACCCACAGTACTGCAAAAAATAATTAAAGAAATATATATATATATATATATATATATATATATACACACGTATACATACATATACATACACTTACACACATGTACATGTGTATATATATGTATACATTCATTAATCAAAAATTAATAAATGGGATGGATTCAAACTAAAAAGCTTCTACTCAGCAAAGGAAACAATCAATAACTTGAAGATAGGGCCCTCAGAATGGGAGAACATCTTTCCCACACTCCTACACACACATCAGATAGAGCACTCATCTCCAGGATATGTAAAAAATTCAAAAAACTTAACACCAAAAAAATAAATAACCCAATCAATAAATGGGCTACGGAACTGAACAGACACTTCTCAGAAGATATACAATCAATCAACAAATATATGAAAAAATGTTCAACTTCTCTAGTAATTAGAGAACTGCAAATCAAAACTACTCTAAGATTTCATCTCACTTCAGTCAGAATGGCAATTATCAAGAATCATGCAATAGTAAGTGTTGGCGAGAATGTGGAGAAAAAGGTACACTCATACATTGCTGGTGGCACTGAAAATTGGTGCAACCACTACAGAAAGCAGTATGAAGATTCCTTAGGAAACTTGGAATGGAACCACCATTTAACCCACCTATCCCACTCCTCGGTCTATACCCAAAGAACTTAAAATCAGCATACATAGCCACATCAATGTTCATAGCAACTCAATTCACAATAACTAAGCTATGGAACCAACCTAGATGCCCTTCAACATCTGAATGGATAAAGAAACTGTAGTACATTTACACAATAAAATATTACTCAGCATTAAAAGAGAAATGAAATTATGGCATTGGCAGGTAAATGGATGGAGTTGGAGAATATCATGCTAAGTGAAGTTAGCCAATCCCACAAGGCCAAAGGCTGAATGCTCTCTCTAATAAGTGGATGTTGACCCATAATTGGGAGGGGGGTGCCCACATGGGGAGAATGGAGGAACTTTGAGCAAAGGAAAGGGAGGGAAGGGAAGGAGGCATGGGGATAGGAAAGATGGTGGAATGAGATGAACATCATTACCCTGTGTATGACTGCACATGTGGTATGGCTCTACATCATGTACAACCAGAGAAATGAAAAGTTGTGCTCCATTTGTGCACAATGAATTAAAATGCATTCTTCTATCATGTATAACTAATTAGAACAAATAACAAAAAGAAATATATATATATGTATACCTACATATACATACACATACAAACATGTATCTGTGCATATGCATTTACATATGTGTATTCAAATATATGCATGCATGTGTATATGTATACACATATATATGTACATATATATGGGCATGTATGTATAGATACATTTGGAGAAAATGCTGTATGTATACTGAACATTATTGACTTTTTTCTTATCATTATTCCCTAAAAAAACATAGCATAACAACTTTTATACAGTATTTAGATTATTTTAGATATTATAAGTAACCTAAACTGATTTAAAGATACAAGAGGATGTGTATATATCATTTGATATAAGAGACCTGACCTTTGTGGACTGTGGTGTCTGCAGGGTCTCCTACAGCAATCCTCCATGGATACCAAGGGGGATGACTGTGGTTCCACGTTCCTTCACATTTACCTCACTCTCCCAGAGTGAAACAAGTCTTCCTATCCCTGCATGCCTCAGAATCTGACACTTTCCAGAACTCATTTATAGTGCTGCTCTCCCCAGCTACAGGGCACTACCCTCTATCATCCTCAGATTATGAAGCAGTTCTGAACATACTTCCCCAGTACAAAAATGTAACATTGTTTTACTTAGCAGTATTCTGATTTGTTTTACTAAATTGTTAATTGATCCATTCATTCTTTCCTGAGATTTTTCCTATAAGCAACTTACTTGGAAGAAAGTGTTCCTAAATATTCAATCATAGAGAAAGTAACAAGGGAAACTGTATACTCCACAAAGGAATTAAATATCAGGAGCCAGGTAACATTAGCAAATTGGTCTAACCAACAGGGTTTCACCACAAAGAGACAACAAATAAACACACAGAGGATTCATTCCTTCTCATTTGTTTGAAATTATATGTTCAAAACTAAAAAATAAATAAATAAATAAATATAATTATATGTTTTACAAAGAACTTTAGAATTTGGTACAGAAAAATCTAGGTAAATTTTCCACTGTAGAAATAAAAACAAACACTTCTTTATTTTTTTATCCCAGAACCAAATAAACAAACAAGAAGAAAACTATGGGTTCTTAATGGAAGACCAAACTTTAAAAGCACTAGTTAATACATTTTATTAATAAAGTAACAGGGATTATAAAGTATATGATTATAGAACTTACCCACCCAATCAACAACTATTTACGGTACTATAAGGTGCTAGCATAGTTCCTAAATCAAATGTACCCTGTATTCTTTTTTTAAAAAATCAATAAACAGTATCCATAAAATCTTTAATTCATAAAAATTTCATTTAGCTCAAAGTATTTCTTATTTACATAAAAAGAAGCTTTGGACTTGGCAGATGTACATTTTAAAATATATAAATTTATATACTCAGAAAAAGATGCATTTTAATCCCTAAAACACAGGATCGATAGAACTTCTAACATAAAAGTATGCTTTTAAAAAATATAATTTATCTTTTAATTCTGTGTAAGAACATAATTCTGAAAGCAGCCCTAATCAGTCTTAGAAAGAGTCTACATTTACCAAAATGACATCTTTGTCATTTAGAATATACAGACCTCAGCCAAATCACATTGAAATGCAAATTCCCTATGACCCAATCAACCCCTTTGAATCCTAATCATGTTAGTCTTCATCCATAAACTGCACCTAAAAAAGGATCGTATCTTATGTATTTCTATGTTCCCAGTTTGAAAGGAGTAACTATAATGGAAGACTAGTAATGTTTATTAAATGAGGCTACAATATGAAGAGATTGAATAATTATTTCTATGATTGTTTCCATTTTTAAAATCACTCAAAACGGTGGTATAGAAGCCTGGGAAGGATATGGGGAGGAAGGATGGAGAGAAAACGGTTAGTGGGTACAAGGGTACAGACGGGTAGATGAAATAACCTCTAATGAAGCACAGTAGACTAGCTATGGTTGACAACAATTAATTGTATATATCAAAATAGCTAGTAAAGAATATTTTTAATGTTCCCAATGCGAAGAAATCTTAGGCAATAGATATGCCAATTACGTGATCTAATCATTACACGTTGTACACGTTCTGAAATATCACACCATACACCATAAACAATCAGTTACTATATATCAATGAAAAACAACAAAACATTTTTTTTTTAATTGTGTGGAGTGAAATGTTGACAAGTAACTTGGCAGAATATTGTCCTATACAAAATCAAACATTACTTTGGATTATCACAAAGAGAAAAAAAAGGTGATTTATGAGATATCTGGTGCCAAGTAACTAAATTTCACCAATAACAGTTATATTGACATTGAATACCTCCTAACCTGATCCAATGGAAAATGCACACCATCACTTACATAGCACTCTTGCCACATTTAACCTACTAATTATTTACTGCTGCATAACAAATTCCCTAAAACTTACAAGCTTAGAAGAACAATAATTTACTAGCTCTCATAATTTCTGTGTGTCAGAAATTCAGACAGCCCTCAGCTGGTACCACTAGTCTGTTGCATTGTATCTTAGGCCTCAACTGGAAGCACTGAGAGCTGGCAGATGAAGTCAACTGAAGCCCATTCACTTACATGTCTGCCTGGCATCTGACAGCACCCTCACAACATAATGGCTGGGTTCCAGAAGTAAGCAACCCAAGATTGAGTGAGTGAGTATTAAGTCACATCACATGACCTCCTTACTTCATTGCTCATCTGTCACAAGTCCTTGCCTACATTCAGGAGAAGTATCAATGACCTCACCTTTCAGGAGGAGAAGTGCCAGTCACATTTTTAAAAGAATGTGGGATGGACTAAATACATTAATGCATCTATCTCTTGGAAGAATAATCTGCCACAACCTGAATCGAATCATGAAGAAACAAAACAAATCTATATGAGGAACATTCAATAAGACAACTGGCCGGAACTCTTCAAAATATCAATTTTAGGAAAGAAAAAAGAGGTGGAGAATGTTGTAGATCTGTCCAACAGAATTTTCTGTGATAGCCAGGCACAGTGGCACCCACCTGTAATCTCAGGGGCTCAGGAGGCTGAGGCAGGAGTACTGGGAGTTCAAAGCCAGGCTCTGCAACTTAGAGAGGCACTTAGCAATTCAGCAATACCCTGTCTCTAAATAAAATATTAAAAAGGGCTGAAGATGTGGCTCAGTGGTTGAGCACCCCTGGGTTTTATCCTCAGTACCAAATAATAATAATAATAATAATAAACATTTTCTGTGATAATGGAAATATTATGTTTGTGCTACCCAACAGAGTATCCATTAGCCATATAGGGCCGGTGAGCACTTGAAATGTGGCTAATGTGACTGCTGAAAATAATTTTTTATCATATTTCCATTAAAGAGTCAGATTTGGCTGATGGCTACCACATTTCCTGGTATAGATTAAAGGGCACCTATCCTAAAGAGATAGGATAATTAAATGCAAATGCATTTGCCTTGATTAGATTCTGGCTCAAACAAAAAAGCTATGAATTTTCATTATTAAAGAAATTTGAAAATTCCCTACATAATGGATGATAGTATTGAATCAGTGTTAAAATTTTCAAGTGTGAAAGTTGCACACTGGTTATGTCCTTATTCTTAGGAGATATATGTCAGTGAAGTACGTTATTGTCTGCAGTTTACTATCAAATGATGAGGGGGAGAAAGAAACATGTACATTCTTATGAAGGGGGACAAATACAAATGTGAGGAAATGTTAATAATTAATGAATTTGGATAAAACATGTAAGCTTCATGAACACATTTTAACTGGTTAATTTTAAAAGGAACACCTGCTAATTCTATTGGGAAGCAGAACTACTTCTTGCCAAATAAAGTTTATATAATTTTTATCTAATTCAATTAATATTTTCCCTTAAGAAATATACCAGCATCTACAAATTAAACTTTAATACACTAAAAACTATCATTAAAGTATTTTTTAAATTTTAGGTAAGAAAACAGAATTCCAAATTGCTGGGGGCCAGCCCCAGCCAGGGGGTACAACGCAAGCGCTCAATGAAGTATGAAGGCAGAGAAGCAGCAATAGGGAAAATAACACACCGACACAACGAGTCAGACTGTGGAATCTTCTCTCTACTTTTTTCTGTTGTAGGTTTTCAAGCATAATTTTTGGCAGTACAGATTGTTTATACTTTCTTTGATGATTTCATTACTGACATGACTTCATTTATAGATTACATTTTAGACATATTAAATTTCTTATTTTATATATTTCAAGGTTTTGAGGTCACTTGCAACTTTTCAAGGCCCTGTACGTGACTGCCTGGGCATATTATAATTTCGTCATTATTTATCTAATTAGTTTGGGTGAAAATTTATTTCTCACAGATTCCCTGAAACTGTTTTCTCTACACACCATTCAGGCTGTCTGATAAAAGTCAACTTTCTCTGTCTGGGATTGCAAAGCACTATTGTTTTTCTTTTGTAGCAGTTGTTTATAAAACCTAGAAGCAGGGAAAAGAGGGAGGCAAGGCTGAATGTTAGCTCATGAAGAACTTTTTGCTCTAAGGGATTTATATCTACTTTAAAGGTAAGAGAAATTTATTTTTAATCACAAAAAGACTCTTAAAGCTTATTAACTAAAAATTAAGTACTTATAGAAAAAGGTTTGTGTTACTCTTTTTAAAAAAAAAAGATAAATGTACAGAGTTAGTCTGGATCTAAATAATTGAAATAGTGATACCTGGTGGCCATATATGTGAATAAAGAACTGAACAGCAAGTAGAAGTCAAAGTTAACTCTTTCAACACCATGATATCTTTCATGAAAAAGGAGAGGGCTTTATATAAAATGCCACAACACCAAATATGTCTTATTATAAAATAATAGTTAAGGATGGGGGGGGATAGTTCAGTGGTAGAGTGCTTCTCTAGCATGGGCCAGGACCCAGGTTTGATCCCCAGCACCACAAAAAAACAAAACAATCACATACATACATACATGCAGAGACATATCTCTCATATATAGATCTATAGATACAGAAAAGGGAGGATTTTTTTTTCTTTTTTCTAAGACAGGTCATAATTACACCTGGATGGAAAAGAAAGCAGATGTGTGATGCTAATGATTAATAGTGATATCTAACTAGGTTCAAATACTAAACTTTCCAAGTTGGCATCAAAAAAAAGCAAAGAAATATAATAGTTAAGGATGATATATCCGGGTCAATTCCAGAGTAAATGGAGAGACTACACTGACTACAGAATGCAGAAATAGCCTCACCATTACTTAGTCTTCCAGCATAATCTTTGAGGCAGGAGAAGGGCAGAGTCCTGCACCACAGTGACTATGCTAGCTTCACAACAGGGGCTTCTATTCCTAGAAAGAAAGGAATAGATTCTCAGAGATTCTCAACTATAAATGGCATTTATAAAGGGAATGAGGTTGCTTCCAACTAGATGATAAATTAGGGGAAAGAAAAAAAAAAAAAAAACCTCATTTCTCTGTCCCATTTCAACCCAATATGAAAATGTCATGAAATTCTTCTATACTATAAGCCAGTTTAGAGGTTAAAGTAAAAAATTCCAGAATAATTTCACACACAGGAAATTCCAACCCATCCCACCTCCACTCATTTTTGCTCTTATAATTTTTATGAAAGTATACAAAAAAATAATTATTTCCCAAGGAGATTTCTTGCTACTGTGAAAACCATAATTTATTTTTTATTCATAGCCTGCTCAGCACAATACCTGTACAAATCTGGAATATAAAAATATTATATCAGAAAAGTTAGAAGCAACTGATTAAGAGGTCAAGAGACAATCTGTTCAGTCTAAAAGGTTCCAGGCAAAAGCAAATTTTAAAATACCCCAGAATCAACAGGAGAGGGCAAAATATCAGATTCAAGCTATCAGGACCAAAGACTGATTTTTATGTAAACTGTATAATAGGCCTCTTAAGACCTTTTCCCTCTGAGTTTAAGATTATAAATCCTGGGCGTGGTAGAACTTCAGTTAGATAAAGCAATACCCAAACTTCAGAAGTGAGAAACTGTGTGTTTGATGACAGCAATTATGTGGAGCTAGATTCTGGAGAAAGGGTTTCTGTTTAAATAAGTTAACTAAAAACCTAATCTCTTCTTCCTTTAAGCTCTCATCTTGAGGTAAGAACACAAGATCTCACACTTATTGGAGAAATGAGGTACTAACATAATCAAATCAGTAAAATTCAAGTAATAGCTACAACCATTACAATTAACCATCACAGATATCAAGTATGATGTCAGTCTCTAAGAACAGTAGACCACTAATCATTTTTTATTAGATCATATTTTATTTAATTAATTCAATCCCCAGTGCCTCACACATGCGAGGCAAGTACTCTATCACTAAGCTACATCTCCAGCCATAAATTATATCATAAGTTAGGAAACATCCTTTTCTACAAACTGAAGTTAAGCTACATTTAATGATACCTACCTAGGTTATAATTAAACTTACGAGCACTTTAAGTTATGGTGTCACAGACAACTTAGAAATCCCAAAGAAATCAGAAAGAAACACCCAATATTTAGCATTCTGAAGCATTTTTAACTTGCAAAGTAAAACTTTTGTGTGCTACACTTTCTTTAGCAGAAGAATCTGGAAAGAGCATCTCAATGAATAAAATGAGCATTCCTCCTAAAGATTAATACCTAGTGAGATGTTGCTTCACTCTAAGTGATTGGAACACAATAAACAGGACTACAAGTGAAAGCCTCATTCACACACACTTGTAAGGGACATGGGTGTGTGATTCCATACTTGTGCTCATCCCCATATTAGCTGCTGATCTTCACATGTGAAGTTTCTTAAAATGTTAGACCTGGTGTTTAAGGTGAACAAACGTTATACATAGTTATGGAATTTAAGACTGGTTCCTTTTGGTAGTAATGACTGAATGATGTTGGTTCATTTCAGGGAATCAAGTCAGAGAGATGTTTAGATGATTCCATAGTCTTATTTTACATGCTGAAGCCTGAATGAAAAGCAGTCTCATTTAGTTTTACAAGCGTCACATGGTCATCATTTTATATATATATATATATAGAGAGAGAGAGAGAGAGAGCGCGCTGTTTTTTAACACTGAAATAAATCACTGTGAAGCGTGTTCATTTCTCTGTTAGAACTGTATCTAAAACCAAAATACTATTGCCAAAATACTAACTGTCTAGAGATGATTTGAAAATCATTCTCTGGTAATATCAATTTACTACCCAACTTACTTTTCTGAAGAAGTGTTTTTATGTTTTTCATTGGCCTTTTGCTATTCTTCCCCTCACAGTAATTTCAGTGTCTCATAGTTTTGTTCTAATAATTAAAAACAGAACATCTTTTTTCCTTACTGAAAGCTCCAGAAGGGAACAGTTTACTAATCCTTTCTTCTTTCTTTTTGGGGGCTTCTGTTTTATATTTACTTATTTATTTTATTCCGTTCTGTTTTTGTCCCCTGAGCAAAGGACTTCTTTTCAAACTCCTTTTAATGCCTGACTGCTCTGAGATTTGTTTAAGGCTTCAGCATGTAAAATAAGACTATGGAATCATCTAAACATTTCTCTGACTTGATTCCCTGAAATAAGCCAACATCATTCAGTCATTACTACCAAAAGGAACCAGTCTTAAATTCCATAACTATGTATAACATTTGTTCATCTTAAACACCAGGTCTAACATTTTAAGAAACTAAGTTGTATATTTCTCACAAATTCTACAAACCCAGTAGAGCATCTCTGGAGCTTAAACATATATTGATGACAATGGCAATGGTGGTGGTACCAATAATGATAATGGAGAAAAATGATGACCACAGCTAAAAACCCTGACAAACCGGTGAAGAACAGGAGAATGCATGATTTCTTCCAATATTCTATTCAAAAAATAACTGTTTGTATGGTTATGGAGAAACTAAGGAATATTTTAAAAATAAGTTCATGCTAACAAAGAAGTGCATACAATGGGAGGAGAATCAGATATTAGAGAACCTTAAAGTTCAGCCCCTACCTTTTTCACAAATTAAATTTTAGAGCAACAGGCTAGTTCTGGTGAATACTGCTCATCAATTCCATTTTATGCCAAAAAAAAATTGTTTATGCTATAAAATTTACTTTGAAGCTTTCTGTTTTAAAGACACAATAGCTTGCACAGAACAAAGACATTAAATGACAGAGTGGTATAAAATGAAATCCTCTAGGAATATTCTTACTGGATGGAAGACACAAAAGTTCACAGTATCAGGCCACTATCAAGCCATAAAAAAGTACTTTATTGTGGCGCACGCCTGTAATCCCAGCACTTTGGGAGGCTGAGGCAGGAGGATTGCAAGTTCAAAGCCAGCCTCAGCAATGGCAAGGCACTTAGCAACTCAGTGAGACCCTGTCTCTAAATAAAATACAAAAAAAGGGCTGGGGATGTGACCCAGTGGTCGAGTGCCCCTGAGTTCAATCCCTGGTACCACAAAAAAAAAAAAAAAAAAGTACTTTATTACCAACACTGTTACTCTGTTCTCCATAATAGTGAACTAAATGCCCTATTTTCCAATACATCTTAAAAGGTTTATAGTCATCCACCTCCTCCAACACCAAGCATTTGCTTCACCTGTGATGTCTCCTCCTCTGTACATGTGGGTGTTACAACAAGGAAACTGAAATGGTTGGAGGTACAGCTCTCCTTCCAGGAATACCTGTCAAAATACTCATTTCTCAGTTTTAAGCTATCTAGAAATCTGTTTTTCCACTAGGATTTCCCAAAGTAGAAACAATTCATGTGGGAAAAAAGTTATTATAGAATTGTTTCCCAGAGAATAAAAGCAAGGTATTTTTTGGTTGTTACTTCACAAATAAATTTTCTACTCAATTTAGGGCAAGGTAAAGAAATAGTAATTTTTACCTTGGAAATTAGAATCATGCTACCCTTTCATTGCAGCTGATAACTGACCTAAATAAAAATCAAGGTCTTATAAACTACTGGAGTTGTAAAAAGATAGCCTCTTCAACAAATGGTGCTGGGAAAACTGGAAATCCATATGCAACAAATTGAAATTAAACCCCTATCTCTCACCATGCAGGAAACTCAACCCAAAGTGGATCAAGGTCCTAGGAGTTAGACCAGAGACACTATGCCTAATAGAAGAAAAAGTAAGCTCTAATCTCCAACATGTCAGAGTAGGCCCCAAGTTCCTTAATAAGACTCCTGTAGTGCAAGAATTAATATCAAGAATCAATAAATGGGATAGACTCAAACTAAAAAGCTTCTTCTCAGCAAAAGAAACAATCAGGGAGGTGAATAGAGAGCCTACTAATTGGGAACAAATTTTTACCACATGCACATCAGAAAGAGCACCAATCTCTAGAATATGTAAAGAACGCAAAAATCTTAACACCAAATAAACAAATAATCCAATCAATAAATAGGCCAAGAAACTGAAGAGTTTTGAATATGTACAATTTTAAAAAACTGTTCTGAATTATATAATTAACTACCAAACAAAAAATCTTGGGAAAAGACAAAGATGATTGAGATTTAAGAACATTAAAAGCAGAAATAATGAGACAATGATTGCCTAACAAGTTATACAAAATTTGATACGTAGTATTTACCAATTATTAATTAATGAGAATACCACTTTAAAAGTTGAGTTCAAAATACTTTTGTCATATAATTACTGGAAACCAGTTTTTTAAAGGGAGAAAAAAATGAATTTTTTTTAGTATTAACGTCTAACAAGTAAAATCTCCTTTCATCATAATAGTGATTTGGCTATCTACAAACTTATACATAGAAAAAACCTTTTCTTCCTAGCTGGTACCAGCAGATAGCTAATAGTAAAGCACTACTGATACTTGTCTCAGCAGTCATCTTAACAATGTTATCAGGGAAAATGTGACACAGGAATGAAAAGACAAAGGAGAGGTCTGGCACTCTCAAGATTTTCCAAGTTTACACATCTTTCGATCCAGTCAGAAAAGGAAAAGAAAAAACAAAAAGATCCAAAATCATTTCCTAAACATAGACTATTTTAATCAGACTCTATTTTCAACAATTTATAAATGAAATTGAAATCATATGGGCATGTAAAATATATAAAAATTATGCATAGCCACAATTGTTCATAATTGCATAGGCAAACCGTTCTCTTAAAAAAAATTTAAATTCTGTGTGAAGAAATATTCCCATTCCTTTTCCATGTGCCCTCAAGTCAAATCTAATCTCTCTCCCAGCCACCTATACAATCTCACTTTATGTCCTATTATTCAAGATTGCATGAAATCAACCCCAAAGGAAAGGACAGGAGTTCTCTTACCATAGAATAATCTTGGCAAAATTGATGTATGTTTATCAAAAAGCACATACAAAAAAAGAGACACAATCAGGCAAATGTTCTAAGTCATTTCTCCATTCTTACTACAAAGTAGTACTTCTGTCAATTTTATTAACAGATTCTCATTAAAACAAATGCCACATTTGATAAATAATATAACAAGAAAGAAAGAAATGAAAAAATAATGCATTTAAGGAGACTTTTTAGGAGAATCTTTTTTAATTTTAAGTAAAATAAGCAAACTAGCATTAGGAAATTAATTAACTTTCAAAAGGTTACACAAATATGGTATGAGACAATGATACTAGCATGTTAGGATAAAACATTTCATGAAAATATTTCAAGTATCATATCTAAAAATCAAAATACATTTTTAAGATAGTAAAATATAAGATATATTTATGATCTATAATCATTGCTATAAAATTATTCCATGTATCATGAGAATATTCACGATTCCACTGAGTTTCTCCCCAAACAACAAATATCTCTAAACAGTAACCATATTTTCAGTCCTTTGTCTAACACTAGCATCCCCAAGAATTTGATTACAGAGCAAAATAAACTGAACGCAGTACAAAAATTTCCTGGGCTTTCTGACCAAAGCCATGTTTCACTATTTTTCAGTTTTTTGCCATTATGGTTATTTTATTTTTAGCAACCGAATAATACCCCAAATAGTTGCAATGCCATAATTACTTAA
This sequence comes from Tamias sibiricus, assembly GCA_025594165.1. NCBI lineage: Eukaryota > Metazoa > Chordata > Mammalia > Rodentia > Sciuridae > Tamias > Tamias sibiricus. Next base: position 80,398,139 of record CM046661.1, read on the forward strand.
AATTTTCATATTTTAATTGATTTTATGCATTATAAAAACCAGGATTAAGAATTACCTGATAAATAATTCCCAAGGAAATAAGGGTGAACCAAGTCACTTTACCAAAGAAAATAGTGCAAAATAGGTTCCATAAAGCTAAGAAAAGAATAGATAACATTATTCATACTATTAAAAATATTTATGGGCTGGGATTGTGGCTCAGCGTGGCGAGCGCAACTCAGCCTTGCACGAGTGCCCCTGAGTTCAATCCCCGGTACCACAAAAAAAAAAAAAAAAAAAAAAATATTTATGGGCTGGGATTGTGGCTCAGCGCAGAGCGCGGCACGTTCGATCCTCAGCACCACGTAAACATAAATGCATTGCATTGTGTACAACTAAAGTAAATAAATAAATATTAAAAAAAATATATTTATAATCACAGTGAAACTTGGTAAGAAATAATGTACTAAAGCATGGCTTTTAAGGCTCTTGTCATGAGAGTTGGTTAAAGAGAGAATCAGAATGGTCTCATTGTCCATTTTAGGTTTGTTTTTTTAATACAACCCTTGAAAATTGTCCTCTAATGACAGGAATGAACAGAAAAGGCAAGTGTGAGAGTAAAATACTTCACTTTGTTGGCTTTTTATCAAGAGTTAAGTTTTTTCAAGTAATAAGTTATAACACACTTTAAAACAATGCTTTACTTTATGAACTCTGTGAAATGCACAGGAGAATAATCGTAGCCCACATTTAAAAGAATGAGAACTTGAAAAACAGGCATGCTTGCCAGAAGATTGTGTCCTAAATAACACAGTGCATTCTGTCACCAGGTTGAAGATTTTTCAAGACTCACTAAAAATTGTGGCCATTTTATGTTTCCTTTTCAGATTGAGACTTGGGGAGTTACTGAGCACAAATCTCATGATGGAATACACAAGGCAAAATATCATTTACTTCATCATTTAACAGAAGTGTTGGGCTTCTACCATCAACCAAAGTAGCCCTCTATGCTTCCTGGTTTCTCTAAAAGTACAAATCATATGTGGAGTTTACCATGGAGAAGCTTGATGCTGAGCAGCAGGTAAGACACATAAATTACAATACATGATAAAGAAATAAGTGCCTACTGAGATCCTGAGGATGCATACCGGGTATGAAAGAAGGTGAAGATTATTCTGCAATGTCATATGATCCAGACCTCAAATGACAGATTAGATTTATATATGCTGATAAAGTCAAAAAGATATCCCAAGACGGGAGAGACACTAAGGGCAAAGAAATTGGAAAAACTTAAGTATACAGGGAGAAGTGTACAGCAATTCAGGATTGACACCATCTGAACTTAACTTTCACAGAACTGATCTGAAAGTAGTAATTAAAATTAACTGAAACAGACTGAATCTGATCTAGAGATGTGCAGGGGACAACAGTTTAAGAAAATGATCACAGGACCCTAAAACAATGAAAAATTGAGAAGGGGCAAAGATGAAGTTTAACTTAAATGTGAAAGCAGCAGATTTTGCAGCCAACTGAACGCAGTAGGTAAAGTAGAGGGGTCAAAGATGTGTTATCATAATGGGCTAGAAAGTCTCCTTAGAACTTAATTATTTCTAAAGCTAATTCATAATTAAATGGGATTATTTGAGGCCAAACTGAGAGCTAATTTCAAAATAAAAAAGGAGGAAAATATTCTGTATAATCTAATCCTGAATTCAAATGAGAAACCTAGAAAGATTACCCCACATTTCCTTCACTCTTTAATCCATTTTTTTTTTGTATTCATTTTGCTTTAACCTTTTGAAATGAATTGGCAAAAACATGGCTGGAAATCAGCCAAGTGACAAAGGAAACATGAAACTCAAGTGTCATCTGATCATAACTTGCCTTTTGAACTCCAGGCATTAAGCACTGAATGTAAGAGTAAGCTTTGCCCAAAAGTAAAGTTCAATCCATGGATGACAAGAGATAGGAGAATGAATGACATTGTAGACAAACTCTATCTCCTCACAATCTCACCTTCAGATATTCTAGGAAAGAAATCAGGTGAAATAGTCAAACATGGAGCAAGTGATGTCTGCTCAGTTTTCCTTCCATATTTATGTTTACATGAAGAGCAGGGAGTAGAATCACTAGCTTCAAAAAACATTTTTAGCATTCATTCATTGAACACATATTCAAACAAAATAATAATGCATATGGTACATCAAAAACATTGTGCTAAAGCACAGCAAAGAAAAGATTATTCAGACACATTTTCTACTACTGGCACTTGTTCACAGACTGATTAGAGAGAAAATTAAGCAAATAATCCATAAATTGGAACATAGTTACTAATGAAAAGTAAGTAATAAGATACCATTTGGGCACAAAAAAAGAAATGGCATTTTCCCCCTTTGGAAAGTGATCTTTAAGCAAATTCCAACAATTATGAGCAGTTTTCCATGCACATCAGATAATGGAATTGACAAAGAAAAAAACTCAAAGGTAGAGGGAACAGCATGTGAAGTCATGGAAGCTAAGCATATTCAAGAAATTACAATTATACCAGAAGCGGTGGCACATGCCTGAAATGCCAGCAGCTTGGGAGGCTAAGGCAGGAGGATCACAAGTTCAAAGCCAGCCTCAACAACTTAGTGAGGCCCTAAGCAATTTAGCAAGACCCTGTCTCTAAATAAAATATAAAAAAAGGGCTGGGGGATGTGGTTCAGTGGTTATGTGCCACTGGATTCAATCCCCAGTAAAAACTTGCAATTATTATGGCATCTGTGGAGTAAAAATAAGGCTTGAAAGTAAGCAGGGACTGGGTGTTGGGGATGCCTATAAAGAGGAGCTGGACTTTATAATGAGCACATCATAAATGGAGAACCACTGAAGAATGTCAAGCAAGGTGGTAAAGATTAGCAGTAAGAATAGGAAGAGTGTGATACTCTGTGGGCCATTTTGAATAAAAATCAATAGGATTTAGTGACCGCTCATTTAAAGGTGGGGCAGAATGATGAGTATGGGACAGGAGAAGACGCAGACTCCTGTCACTGTGCTGACAGCAGCTCCACTTAGTGGGACAAGAAAAGGAAAGCAAGGAATAGGGCTGGGTAAAAGGCAACAAATTTATTTTGGGAAATGAGAAGTCTAAGAGGCCTGTGTGACATTTTGGTACAGTCAAGAAGGAAGGGTCAGAACTCAGGGGAAAGAAAGGGGCTGAAGAAAAAGAATTGAGAGTCATGTTCTAGCTGAAATAATGTAAGCAACTGAGGTCACCTTAAAGGGTACTGAGACAAAGAATGTAACATGAAATGAGAGGAGAGCCAAAAACACAATTCCAGAAAACTCAGAAACTTTCCAAATTTTGAGTGTTCAGATAATGAACAAAATAATGAACTGAGGCAAAAAAAAAAAAAAGTTGGGGGGGAGTTCTCACTGCCACCATCTGTTGGTGCTGGAACTTACTTGAACAGCCTTATACCTCAAACAGCTTTTAGGTTACTATTCCATCGAAGGAGTAGAGCTTCTTAAGTGCAGATAATTAACAGAGGAGGTAGGTGCACACCACCAACCAACAGCACCATGGCAGCCAAAGAAAGAGGGCCTTCTTGAATCAAGGAAAAGACCATTATAAACATACATTCACTCAGCAAACAGACAAATCTACAAAATGCTAGAAACTCCAGGTGATGAATATTCACAGTGAACAAAACACAATGCATGTCCTTGAAAAGGTGATGGGTAAAACTAGAGCAAAATCAAGTAAGAAAAAAACTAAGTGTGTTCCTCTTGGTTTGGCTCTTTGAAGATTGCAGACGACCCACAGACTGAGCTCAGGCACCAGACCTCTGTGTGCTGACTAATCGTAGAAGTGAGACGAGGGAACAACAGGTACAAGCTTCTCCGTAAGAATCTCAGCTGGGAAGAGACAGAAATAAGGCAGCAACAAGAGGCGGTTAAGAGAATACTTTACAGATGCATATGATATCACAGCAAGGGACATCTATACTCCAGGAACCTACGACATAAGCACTTAAACACACATACACATATGACAGAGAAGAACAATATTTTAAATGCACTGTCATTTTACAATAGACAGAGGCCTGAATTATTAAAATTACAATCCGACGTTATTAATTTTAATTATTAATGATGCTCTTACTATACTTGGGTCTAAGTCAAGTTGAAAATTAGAAGGCAATCCTGAGGTCACAAAATTCAGTTGCCCTTAAAGGAAGAGGAAAATGAATGGAGATACCTGAAGGTAGTTTGTATTAAAGATATGCATGGGATCAGCTCCCTGTTAAAGAGAAGTGCAAGAAATATTTTAGAACTGGGTTTATCAGCTCCTTTAAAAGATGCTGGAGAGGGGTAAGAAAGACAAGACGGGAAGAGAGACACAATGTGATAGGAGCAAACAAGTACTCTAAGTACTTAAGAACAGCGTGATTTATATTAGTCTAGCTGACAGAGTCTGCATCCATTTCATCACTCCAGCAAATAATCTCAGTTTGACATTATTCTGATGTAAAACAGGACATAACCATATGCAAGGGAAGAAGGAAAAAAATCCTATCTATATCTAACCAGGCTATTGAGAGTCAAAGAGGCAATTAGGAAAAGTCAATATCTAACCAAACAAAGAAAGTAATTCAAATTGGTGTAGATAATTCAACTTTACTTTTGCAGTTATCATTTATAAAAGTTATAACAAAGCCTGGAAATCTTACATGACTTTAACATGACTTTAATAAAATAATCAATTACATGTACTCACAAATGTTTGTTAAATGAAAGATCTTATTTGGATAGTTGAACAATTGTCAAAGTAATTTACTATAGAAGAAAAGCACAGAAATGCTTTTCTCCCAATACATTCAAACACTACCTTTCTTTAAAAAAAAAAAAAAAAGTCTTCAAAAATAACATTTTAGTATACTATCAATTTTTGGAAAAAAGAAAAAAAGATTCTTTGGTAATGATTTGTTTGAGACACAAGTAGAAGGACTAACCAGAATGAGAAAATAATTAAAGTTTTCTTTCAGAAAAGAAGTGCTCATATGTTATAGATTTGGCAAAAGTGCAGGGAAGGATTTATATATGTACCTCTTCCTTCTTCTCCCCACTCCACCCTCAACTCCATGCAAGTCTCATGTTACTGAAACTAACAGCATACAATTTTAAACTCTCCAGTTAGGTAGACAAAGCTTGGAAAAATTAGGTCATGAGGTTGCTACGGGGACTCCAACCATCTGTCTGGCAAGTTTGTATGACTTTCTCCTCCCTGTGATCCTGTGGTACAATGCCCAGTAGGCAAGATAAGGGAAAGGTTAGCAGTACTTTCTATAACAGAGACAAAAATATTTTCATCCAATCCCCTAGAATGTGGTCAAACTCAGGTACCTCAATCCTTCTACAGCCAACAAAATAATCAATGATTTTATGAATATTTATCTAGAATTTTCTTTGTAAACAAAAATCATTTATTTTAAATTCAGTGTCAATCATGGCCCAACCCATATATGCTAACATAATTTAAAAGAAATTTTTGATTCTGCTACCAATTAAGCTCTCGGCAATGCAAATATAGAAGTTTTTGAAACAGATAGTTATGAATCTTTCATTCATAGTAGCTAACTAGAAACACATGAGCCAAACACATTGTGAGGATCTGTTCAATGATGTGTAATTTGAGAGGCATGTTAGAAAGACTTGGCTCCACTAAAGGAGGAGGAGTCCACGTGGTTTTTTCTTGCAAGTGAAATGCAAAAGCAATTTTACAACTTTGAAATTTATATGGTGATCTTAGAGCTGCCAACAATTAAATTCAATATAATAGATTTTTTCCTATATCTAGTGTTGAACATTTAAACAAGTCTGAAATCTTTAGGATGACTTCATTTTATGAATAATGGTTTCTTCATTCCTAGAATTTTCAAGGAAAAAACACTGAATAGTAAATATAAAATAACACAAACCATACTGGTCTGATCTGTTCTTAAATTGATCTTAATAGTTAAAAATCTTGCAAAGGGAGTACTGGTATACTGTCATTTTCCCCAAAGCTCATAAATAGCAAATGTTCCATTGTGAAATTATTGTAAAATAATATGTAATTTAGACACAGACTTATTTTATAACCCACAATATCATTACACATAAAAAAATATAATCTGAAATGTGATCTCTTACATTTGAATAGGAAAATATAGATTTTAAATATGTGAACAGAAACATGGGAACAATTAAGGAGAAAGAGAAAAGCCAGAAAAGTTATCCTTTATTTTCCTTATTTTTGACCATTTACCTAGAATTTTATGCTTCTAACATTGGACATTCAGAAAGGACAAGAATCAAGTCTGTCTTGTCAATTATGGTATCTTCATTATTTAGTAACATAACAAGCACTTAATAAGCATTTAATATTTACTTACTGACAGGTAAATTTCACTATATGAAAAAAATTTGTTTCCCGTTCAGTAAAGCTGCACATGTCCAGGACTGTAAGATCAAGAAAGTGCTGAAACAGATTAAACAAGATTTACTATCAGGAAAAACAACCCACTGTGTATCTCCTTTCATTATGCATTTGTATACATAATTACCTTCCAAAATCTTTCCTCTGAATAAAAGTTTTGTCCCTTTCCAACGACAGAATAAAAAAACAGCAAGAGTAAAGAAAGAGGAAGAGGAAGCTGAAATGATCACAGCTAGAAGCTTTAAAAAAAAAAAAAAAATTCTTTTTTGGAGAAAAATACACTTCTGGCTGAATTAGTTGCTCTGGTTGTCAAGGTTAAGCCATGTTCTCATATCAATCCCTGCAAAACTACAGATTCTTATACTTTTTTGGAAGAAAGAAAAAGCTGGCAGGCTTGGAATAGCTGCCTAATCTGAAAAACAATCCAGATTCACATCTACTTTCTCTCAGGAACTAACACAGAAGTCATTCCCTCTACAGATCAGCAAGCATCCTGTCACACCTAATGCCCAAAATACAGCTAATGTTCACATTAGTCTAATAAAGTCAAGGTCAGCAAGAAACACTTAGCTGTTAAATCTTGCAAGAATGGGAATTCCCACCTTAGGAACTCATAGCCTAGTGAATACATATTTATTATATTCTTATATCAAATAATATGTTGTTTCTTAACAACATATAATCATAGTTCCTTAGACAATGCACATGAACAACATAGTAGTGGTTTAAAAAAAAATGGCTCACTGGTTCTGGATAAATTTTAGTTTCCACTTTTACTACCACCAAACTATTTCTATATCTACCAAATTCTACCACCACCTGCTTTCCCAATAATCTTAGCACTTACTGATTAGTAATTAAATTAATCTCATTTAAATTTTTCATATTTCTAGATAACAATAGCTTGATGATACCAGCACCTCTGAAAACCATAAATATTACCCAAAATGTAATTTACCTCCATAGGTCTTCTCTACCATATAGATAACACATATAGATGGAGGAGGGAAGCTCTGGAAGACTTTTATTACTGTTTGAAGACCCTTTAAAATGCTATGGCGTGGCTGGGCATGTGGTGCACACCTGTAATCCCAGAGGCTTAGAGGGCAAAACAGGAGGCTCACAAGTTCAAAGCCTGCCTCAACAACTTAGTGAGGTCCTAAACAACTTAGGGGGATCTTGTCTCAAATAAAAAATAAAAAGGGCTGTGGATGAGGCTCAGTGGTTAAGTGCCTCTGGGTTCAATCCCTGGTACCTCACAAAAACATTTAAAAAGAAAGACAAGAAAAAAGAAAATGTTATAGCATGTCCTATACAAAATTAAATTTTTTATGTAACTTCACTTGAGATATATTTTAATTTAAATTTTGAAATTCGCTATAGTAATTAGGGACTTCTACAAAATATAAAAGAAAATCAGTAATATATATGTATTTTAACATATAAATAAAACTATGGTGGATCTTTCTAACTAGTATAAAAACTCAATAATATTAAGATGCATTCTGGCTAAAGTAAAGCACTGTTAACATACTTACTCTTATCTGGAAAAGATTTCAGTCTCTTCATAATGAAATTTTACTATTTTCAAAATAACTTACTTACTACCCAAATAAGTGGGAAGGTGATGACAGCTTCAAACATTCCTTTGTTTCAAACCCTCCAGCCACCTAAACTCGATCTTCACTGTCCTAACCACTGTGAGTGTCTCTTTTATTCATACTTCCCTCTCCAGGACTGAGATCTCACCAGACAGTGAGTTAGAATAGTAAATGGAAATATATCAAAGTTGTAAAAAGTATACTTTTTAACTAATGCCATATGAGTGTTGAAAAAGGCCGAGGCTAAAGGATGGGGAAAACCAGGGAGGAGGGAAGCAGGTTGGAGAAGGGGTAGTGAGGGAAAACCCGTAAGGCATTTATTTGCTTCAAGATCTTTATAGGACTGTTTTCTTCATGAAACCATGGAAAATAGCAAGGCTTAAGATAAAGTTGAAAAATGTGAAATGTAGCCAAGCACATGAATGCTGTAGTAACTGGTGCTGAGACTTTTTGTTGCAACAGTTTGAGAAAGAAAAATATGAAAATTAAAATAATATAAACAAAAAGCTGATGCTTTAAACAATTGATTCTGCAATTCTACAAAGATATCAAATACACTAATATATAAAATTATTCCTAAATTTAAGTAAAATGATTTTTTATTTTTTTAATTTGTTATACATGCTTTTAGAGTGTAATTCCTTTCATATTACATATAAAGAGCACAGTTTTCCAAGTCATTGGTTTTACACAAAGTATTTTCATACCATTTGAGTTTTTATACATGCACTTAGTATACTGATGTCCAACTCCTTCTGCCATTGTTTCTATCCCCTTGCCCCTTTCCCTCCCCTCCCCCCCTTTTTTCTTTACAAATTATTGTTTAGGTTTGGCCATCACAGACTATTCATTTTAAAATACAAGTGATAATACTTTAAGTAAATCTATGAATTAATGCACATTAACATCTTTAGGGAATTATTTTTTTCAATTATTAAAAACAATCTAACACATATTCTTTGGTCATACAGATTAATCCCACACCTTTACATTGGTGAGTATCATGTAAATAATGCTACAAGAATTGGCCCAATGGCCAGATTTTTATCACAGAAAGAATTCCATTGCTTTTAAATTATTCAAAATCTAACAAGGCTCCACAAAAGAGCTGAATGAAAGAACTACTAAAATGAATGTTCTCTCTTGACTCAAAGGATCTTGATGTATTAAAAATATACATAACACTGTAATTTTTTGTACCAAAAAGAGACTTTACGTGAGAAGTTCTGATAACATAGAGAAACACAGCAAAATAAACAAAACTCGATCTAAGATCTGGTTTCTAAATAAATATCCTTAGCTTAATGAAATATATTTTAAACTCCCAAAAAACAAAAAAAAAAAAATAGTTAAAGTTTTTAAAACACACTGGAAAGAGAAATTAAAGGTTACTTATACATGAATTCAAATAAGATGAGAATACTTTTGTTAAAAAAAAAAAATCCACATAGACATAGTAATATTCTATTTTCTTCTGTATATCAAAGAAATGATCAAATGTAGTTTGCACATTCTGACAGAAAACAAGTCATTAATATTGTAAGTTACTTACAGACTGAATTTCAAGAAATCTAGGCCCCCCCAAAAAGAAAGCAAAGCAAGATTTTTAAATGTGACTGACTTCCACTAGCTGTTCAGTGGAGCTTTTCTACCCTCACAAGTATATCTTCATTTAAATTTTGTATTAAAATATATATATAACACTGTATATAAACACTGTATACAAAACTGTCTCATTGTACATTCATGTCTAAAATCACCATTAATCTCAAATGTCAAAACTGTAGAAAATTAGACAAATTCTATGAGACATATTAAAAAGGATGAATTTCATACTTATTATTCTTTATAGCTTAATTTTACCACTTGTACTTTATTCAACTTTTTAATTTATAATGGGAATTATTATTAAAAATTATACTACAAATATTATAATTAGTAAGAAAAGAAATTGTTTAATAATCACAAACATATTTCAGACACTAGAAATATTCTGCAGTTGCATGTGACCAATAAATATCGCAATAACATACATGAACTTGAAGAATAAGGATTAACTTAGAGGTAATATTCTTATGATACTAATATAAGATTTTCCAAATAAAATGAAATCAAAAGCCTTCAATAATGGACTTTTAAAAATATTTTAAGTACAAACTTCCCTTCCATCCTTTTTTTTTTTTTACTATTTTTCCTTTTCTTTTTAATTTCCCCTATATTATGAACACAAGTTTTCAACTGTTAAACTTTCCTCTTATCTAACACATAATTTATTTAACAAACAATTTTAGCACATTCTTAAGTTCTATGATTTAGGTTCTTTTCAGAAACTGTTTATGGCTCAGAATTCTAGATAGTTCAAACAGGACTAGACTCTGTCTGCATAGAATATTACATTTGTAAATTGTTATGCCTTGAAATAGAGGAATGGTTTAACACGGACCTCTGATTTCACCCAAAGACATGCAAGTCATCTTTCTTAAGTCCCATATAATCACTTGAGTATCACAGGACAGAAAAAAAAACACAAGAGTTCATCTACTACATAAAAGGTTATATTCAGAAGCCATATGATTACAAGCAGAAATTCACACAATTCTCAGGTTTGGTATCTTTACTCTCTCCTACTATTATGCAATGAATAGTCTATTGTGTACTGTTACTTATAAAAATGAAAAATAGCTAGTTATTCAATTCTCTATGAGCTCTAAATGTGGGAATGTGCAGATTTCCCACCACTCCCATTGAGATGACCCATTTCACACTTGCCATACACATCCATCTCTTTGCCTGGAATGCCTTAATGTCTCACCTCATTCTCTCCTTCACAGCTTCAAAAATTCATCCTGAGATTCCCCCAGTACTTTTCTAGCTTCCTCTGCAATAATGAGCCTCTCCTTTACTATGTTCTAGAATATAAACAAGTGTATATTTGTATGTATTTATACACACACACACACACACACACACACACACACATTGTTTTTCTTCATTTAACCTCTCTTTCACCTACAACTGTGACCAGTGAATACTACCATTCTTTCAACTTCTTAAATAGGAAAACTAAGATAGATAAAGTTTCTCTGATTTCAGAGTCCATTGTCTATATTTTAATACACACTTCCTTCAGTTCCACAGCTCTGAAATGGTCCTCTAGCTGCCTCCATCCTCTGGGTCTCCTGAAGACAGAAGGCAGAGACCCCGTCTCCACCTTTATATTCCTAGTGTCTGGCACAGAGCAGACACTCAACAAATGTTCAACAAGTGAGGAATGAATAAACAAGTGAAATTCAGTAATGTTCAACTTCCTCTGTGAGGAAAAACTCATCCCCTTCCAAAATTTTTTTAAATTTCTTTTAAGTTGTAGATGGACACAATACCTTTATGTTATTTATTTATATATGTGGTGCTGAGGATCGGACCCAGTGCCTCACACATGCTAGGCAAGTGCTCTACCACTGAGCTGCAGCCCCAGTCCCCCTTCTAAACTCTTATTTTGTAAAAAGTATGATCACAAGTGCTAATTTCATTCAACAAGTAGTTTGTGTGTGTGTACCCTTTGTGATGTGCTGTGTTTAAATACCACAGGGAATTTAAAGATAACTGTCCTCAAGAAACTTAAAATTCAGTGGGGAAAAGGGATAAATGACTGGATAATGCTATCTTTACTTGTTTTATTTTTCTTAATCCCCACAACTGCCTCTTTAAAAGATGAAATAATCTCATTCTTCATAAATTTGTTCCAACACTACACGCTTGTGGGTTGGTGGGATATAGATCAATGAACGGGGGAAAAAATTTTAAACAATTTTCATGGATCTTAAATATACAAACTCTTGAGCCATTCTCACTTAGCTCAGTGGTCATTTAAGTAGAACATATTATTAAAGAAGATAACAAAATCAAGGATACTCTGCAACTATCCTTGCTTTTTCTTTTTCGAGAGGCAGCATAGCCAAGTGGAAAGAGCATGGGTTTTGAAGATCAGGGTTCCCATTCCAACTCTATTCTTTTCTCCCCATGTGAACCATCCATAAGTCCCTCTGTTTTTCTGAATCTATTCTTTATTTATATAATATGGAGATAGAGACCTGCCTGAAAGAACCCTTATAAAGAGCCACACGCGTCAGCCTCTTCTTGATGCATCTTGAAAGCTATTGGTTCTAACTTTCGTGTAACAATACAAATAATTCTGCCCCAATATCAATAACACATAATGTTCACCAAAAGAGAGATACTTGAGAAAAGCTATTTGTGATAGAAAAGGTGTCTTCGTTAAAATTCAAGACCCTGAAGCACTTGGGAGGCTGAGGCAGAAGGATCGAGAGTTTAAAGCCAGCCTCAGCAATGGTGAGGCACTTAGCAACTCAGTGAGACCCTGTCTCTAATAAAATACAAAAAAGGGCTGGGGATGTGGTCCAGTGCCCCAAGTTCAGTCCTCAGTACCAAAAAAAAAAAAAAGGATCCAAGACCCATAAAATGTAGTTAAGCCTCAAGTTTCTAGATCATCTACCTCTTCCCAACACATACCTGCAAATCCCTTATTCCAGATTCTGTGTGTGAAAAAAAAAAAATCAAACTTAATAATTATTTTCTATGTTAAGATCTAAAAGATCAGAAAGATGTTACTCTGTACTAAGAAAACCATTTTTACAATGAATCTGGAGTAAAGGAGAGAGAAATAAATCATGGACAATGTCCAGGAACCAATCTCAGCCCAGAGCATATGTGGTCCAAGTCATTTCTCAACTATTTCTATTAAGCAATTTTGCAGAACACATAAAAATTTTCCTTATAATCTATTGACTTAAAAACACATTTACAGGTGTTAGTACAACTGGACATCCATATGCAAAAAGAAGCTAAACATGTATTTTAAGACTTTCACAAAAATTAACTCAAGATGGATCACAGACCTAAATGTAAATTGCAAAACTATAAAACCTTTTAAGGGGGGAAAAATGGCTCAGGACCTTAGCACAATTCTCTCAGAAACATCTACACCATGTCAACCAAGGGGAGAAAGTAGTGAATGCGTGAAAGATAAAGGACAAATTCAAGTTCACTGCTAGCTTCTGTACCTTGGAGGTCAGAAGAACAGAAATAAAGAACGCTGGAGGCTGGGTACACTGGCACAAGTTGTTGAACTGTATGTTACAGTCTAGAGTTTGTCTCTCAAAGAATCTAGACTATCCAATCACCAAGACCACCTCTGAGACATCCACCTTGCTCATGTCAAAACAGTCCCTGTTCACACTTGGCCTTGGGCCTGTGGCATTCTGGACTAGTTGCTCTCAGAGTGGCACAGTATGATATGTGTACAATAAATCGTATCTTCTATTGTCTTAACTGAAATATCAAAAACTCAAAAATAAAAACCAATATAAAATACAGGTGCCCTTGGGCTTGGCAGTGAGTTCTTAAAATGACACCAAACCATGATGAAATTGATAAATCAGCTTTATCAAAATTAAAAGCATCTGCTCTGACAATGGCACTGTTAAGAGAATAAAAAGACGAGCCAGTCTGAGAGAAAATACTTTCAAAACACATATCTTAAAAATATACTTACAGGAACACTAGAATGGCCAATGGGGAGGGAGGGGAAGGGAGGGGGCAAAAGGGTGAAGGAAAAAAAAAAAAGATGGTAGAATGAGATGGATATCATTACCCTAAGTGCATGTATGAAGTCACGAATGGTGTGAATATACTTTGCATACAACCAGAGATTTGTAAAAAAGTGCTCTATATGTGTAATATGAAATGTAATGCATTCTGCTGTCATTTATAACATCTTAGAATAAAAGATAAATAAAATATATAAAAAATTTAAAAAATAAAAAATATGCTTATATACAAATATACATTTTTTTAACTCTCAAAGGTAGGGGTAAACTTCAGTGGTAAAGCACATGTTTATCAGTATGCATGAGGCCCTAGGTCCAATTTCCATAATTACAAAAGAAAAAAAAAAGTAATTTTAAAAACTCTTGAAACTCAACAGTAAGAAAACAAACAACCCCCATTAAAAAGTAAGAAGGTTTGAGCAGACACCTCACCACAAAACATATGTGGATAGAAAATAGCAAGCATAAAGATGTAACATCATACATAATTAGGGAATGGCAAATTAAAGCAACAATGAGACGTTACTATGTACCCATAAGAATAAATAAAACCCCCAAAATTGACTAGATTAAATGCTACCAAGGATGTAGAGCAATAGGAATTCTCATGCATTGCTAGTGTGAATGTAAAATGGTAGTCATTTTGGTAAACAGTCTGGCAATGTCTTACAAAGCTAACTATAATCTTACCATATGATCTGATGATCATACTCCTAGGTATATAGCCAAGATATTTTGAAACTTATGTTTTGATTTCCCAGTAGTAACAAGTACACCTGGCACCCAATCTTGATTTCTAATACAATTTCCAAACAAAAAACCAGATTCCTTGGATAAATGTTTTGTGTTTTGAAACACAAAAACCTGCACATGAAGGCTCATAAAAACTTTATTCATAGTTGCCAAAACCTGTAAGCAACCAAGATTCTATGTGATACTGTTAAGCAATAAAAAGAAATGAGCTATCAAACTTCAGAAGGCATGGATTAACCTTAAATATATATTGCTAAGTAGAAGAAGCCAGTGTGACAAGACTGCATGATTCTAATTATATGACTTCTGGAAAAGACAAACCTATAGAGACAGCAAAAAGACCAGTGACTGTTGGGGTAGAGGGTGACAGGTGAAGCACAGAGAATATTAATGTGTTGGAATTATTCCTATGATACTATGATAGTACAATGATAGATATCAAAACATAGAACTTTATAGGACAAAAAGTGAAACTTAGTGAATGCAAATATGAGAAAATCATTGTCAGGTCAAGGGATTCCAAGATAGAATGCAGACTGTGAAAAAAGACTGTTAACTGTGTTTATAAATGTGTCTAGTACAACAATCTCACTAAAGTGCACACAAGAAAAAGGTGCTTAGGTAACTCTGGAAATGAGTGAAGACAAAAAGACTAAAAGCAAAGGGAAACCAGGTGCTACAGCACACACCTGAAATCCCAAACACTCAGGAAACTGAGGCAGGAGGATCACAAGTTTGAGGCCAGCCTCAGCAATGTAGTGAAACCCAACTTTGAGTCCTCAATGTCTCAAAAATAATAAAAATAGAATGGTAATGTATCTCAGTAGTAAATTGCCCCAATGTTCAATCCCCAGAATAAATAAATAAATAAATAAATAAATGCAAAAGGAACTATTCATAAGCACTGTACTCTAGTTGATAAAGTTGTTTCCCATGAGAGCACAGGTTAGCAATTCCAATATTGCTACCTTTGTATAATGGAAATGAACAATTAGGCAGATGGTGGGAGCCAGGTTCTTCCCACTGTTGGAGTACATTTATAGATAAATGGGTTAAGACCAGAATGATACATAGTGAATGGATTACAGTTAAAGATATAAGTATGAATTCATATTTAGCTTAATATGGCAATATAGTCACACAGAAATATATATGATACATATACACATATGTACAAATATGTATAGTAATGTTCCTATATGTGGGTTTGCATATATACATATGCTCCCTGCTTTTTTCACATGAAAAAGCCTGGAAGCAATGATTTCCCAGTAGTAACAAGTACACCTGGCACCCAATCTTGATTTCTAATACAATTTTCAAACAAAAGGAACCAGATTCCTTGGATAAATGGCTGATTCTCAAACTGGTACAGGATATATACAAGAAGAGCCTGGAATATCTTATAGTACCAGAAAGTAAAGAAATGCTTCCAAAGAGAAAAAACTCACATTGATGGTGGTATGTCAAAGGGACACCAGGGCCAAACTATAAGAACTTGGGCAACAATATAAAATGGACTGGATTGTAACCTGAAGTATAAAACATATAATAACATAAGTAAACATAATAACTAAGTAAATGATGACCAATAAGAGTAAACAATGAGTAAATAAAGTGGAGAAAAAGAGAAAACTCTCCCATGAAGAAGAATTCCAAATAATGAACATAGATACTCTAACTGTGAGGCTGGGGGTGGGGCATGAGCATAACTCTCCAGTCTGTACGTGTGGGCTGTACACAGTGACTTTCTTTCAGGTGTACAGGATAGAAAGGGGGAAAAAATGAGGAATTTCACAGTGGATAAACCTTACACTGCCTCAGTCAGGCGATCAAGATAAGTATCAAGCATGATAAATCACAGTGACAATATGTACCCTTGAATATGATGTGATAAAAATGGCAATTTACCTCTGTCATAATCCTTCCCAAAACCCATGCTCACAGTCTAATTATGAGAAAAACATTAGACAAATTCCAAAGCAGGGGCATGCTATGAAATACCTGACCAGTACTCCTCAAAACTGTTAACGTCACAATGAAATACTATTCAGCATTAAAAGAGAATAAAATCATGGCATTTGCAGGTAAATGGATGGAGTTGGAGAATATAATGCTAAGTGAAGTTAGCCAATCCCCAAAAACCAAATGCCGAATGTTTTCTCTGATATTAGGATGCTGA
Source organism: Tamias sibiricus (assembly GCA_025594165.1). NCBI lineage: Eukaryota > Metazoa > Chordata > Mammalia > Rodentia > Sciuridae > Tamias > Tamias sibiricus. The sequence continues at coordinate 80,414,744 of CM046661.1, forward strand.
TTCATAATGGGGTTTGGGGGGAGCATGGGAGGATTAGAGGAACTCAGAGCAAAGGGGAGGACAGGGAAAGGAGGGGGCATAAGGGTAGGAAAGATGGTAGAATAAGATGGACATTATTATCCAAAGTACATGTATGAAGACACAAATGATGTGACTCTAATTGTGTACAACCATAGATATGAAAAATTGTGCTCTATATGTGTAATATGGATTGTAATGCATTCTGCTGTCATAATAAATTAGAATTTAAAAACTGTCAACATTATCAAAAACAAGAGAAGGCTGAGAAACCACCCCAATCAAGAAGAAGCTAAAACACATGATGACTAAATGTAATGTAAGATCCTGGAGAACAAGATCCTGTAATAGAAAAAAGACATTAGATAAAAAATAAGGAGGGGTTGAGGGTATACTCAGCAGGAGAGCACCTGACTAACATGCAGGAGGCCCTGGGTCTAATCTCCAACACACACACACACACACACCATACAAAATATAAAGTGTAATTAGTAATAACAAAAACTGATACCAGTTCATTAATTGTAACAAATACCAATATAAGTTGTTATTGAGAGGGGAAACTGGTGTGGGCTTATATAGGAAGTAACTGTACTATTTCTGTAGTTTTTCCATAAAACTGTTCTTTTAAAAATGCATTTTTTTAGATCCCATTTAAGAATGTGTCTGGAAAACACTGAAGAGGTTTTATTGCAGCACTAAAGAACCTTCCACTAGCCGGGCGCGGTGGCGCACGCCTGTAATCCCAGCACTTTGGGAGGCTGAGGCAGGAGGATCGCGAGTTCAAAGCCAGCCTCAGCAATGGTGAGGCACTTAGCAACTCAGTGAGACCCTGTCTCCAAATAAAATACAAAAAAGGGCTGGGAATATGGCCCAGCGGGTGAGTGCCCCTGAGTTCAATCCCTGGTACCACACACACACACACACACACACACACACACACACAAAAAAGAACCTTCCACTTTCTTGTATATATTCAACTTAAAATGTTTGCAACTGCTCCACTACAGAATTTTTTTCAAGAAAGTATTTTCAATCACTAACAGCTGCAAACAATTTCATGCAGTAATTCCCAGCAGGGATGTACTATAGCCAGAGTACTTTAAAGTTCCACTTTTCCCCTTACATACCTCTGCAGATGTCTGAAAGTTTGTAACCTATCATTAACTTATGTTGTTTTGTTCTAACCCAAATACCTACCAAATATGCTTAATATGACTCAGAAAAGCTAAAGTAAATTTTAAATAAATCATACTAATACTAAAATATTCAATCCAATAAAACTTCAAACAAGTAAAAAAGAACTTTTTAAAAAGTATGGTTTTCTCTTCTGGATACTATGTTTTGTTTTTTTAATTTAAATCTGATTGAAGTGAGCTGCTACAGAACTGAAACAGGTAAATGAAGAAAAGAGGAAATAAAAAGCAGTGGGGAGATGATGTGTAGCATAACATAAGAAAAAGACTAGGTTTGAAATGGATCAAATAAGAACAGTGGAAGCAGAGAGTAGCAAGCCTATGTCATGACAGAAAAGGTACCTCAAAAGAATCAGCATAGATCAAAAACTTGAAAGGAGGAAAAAGCTAGATACAAAAACAAAATGACATCTTTAGTCACAAAATGTTCAAACTTAACAAAAGAAACATCCTAAATACAATTTGATTTAAAGTACTCTCCACTATTAATTCCCCATTAAAACTGCTATAAAATGACACTCAGTGATATTAGCAAGTGAAAATAAATTAGAGTGAATGAACCAAGTACTGTGAACTATGTTTTCTCAGACTAAGAATTAAACATTTTTTTTCCTTTTCCCGCCTATGAAATGAATGATTTGTGGAATTTTACAAAGTCTTAATCTGTGTATTCTGCACTACAGGCATTCTATTAACATATTACATTTGTGATATGTTGGCAAGTCTATAAAGTGCTTTAACTTCCAAATTTTAAATGTGAATCCATGACAAAAAAAAAAAAAAAATTCTACACCAGCAACTTAAGAACTACAGCAACCTGTTCAGAAAGCTCCACTTCCAAATAGAAAATCTACACTAGGTGAGAGAGGATAAAAATGATTTTAACTTCAATAGACTCACTGCCACATTATCTAAATTTGTACACACTTTCCAAAACTCACAGAGCTATAGAATGGCATCCTTCCAGTGGCAATAAATTAGAAGCAATACACAAATAGATATTTCAAGGTTTCTGGGTTTGTTTTGTTTTTAACATAACGAAGCCTTCCAGGAATCCTAATTCTACTTTCCAGAGATGACAAAGCCAAATGTCAAACTGTTCACACACATGTGAAATCAAGTTTTATCTGAATTCATCCTAACATATTAGCTATTTTAACTATTCCCCTTATAATCAGTGGTAAAAACTGAAAGCTTTTAAAGAAAAGCAATCATATATTTCATTGAAACATACTTTAGTAAAGAAGGATTCCAATTAATGCTTTAAGGCTCTAGAAGTCTACCTACGGATTCAAATCCTAAAACCATAGAGACTTGTCCCCAGGAAGAATCCAGCAATCCTATGTGAGTACTACAGGAAAAGAAGGATTTAAGAAACAGCGTGAAAACAGTCGGTGCAAAGATTGTGCATACAGGTAGTACTGAAAGTAAAAAGAAGAAGACAGCAGGGTCTTTATGGGTAGGAAATCCACCCCAAACGCTTTAACAGACAACAGAAGAAAGGCCATCATCCCCAAAGTAAAATGGTGCAAGTAAAGTGGAACAAGCTGAGGAAGGAAAGTCAACAACAATTAGGGATTGACAATCATCCCAAAACAATGAGCTATCTTAATTTGAAACGGTGCGACCCTATCCCTACCGATCACTTTGAAAAGAACCCCCCAACTTGAGGTGGGGGAGAGTAGCTTTGAAAGCCCTAATGGGAATACTCCGTCTGTAGCTGACCACGGAGCAGATAAGCACAGGTGTATCTGCAGAAGCCCAGGTTACAAGGAATATTACACGGAATCTTCCCTTCCCTGCCCTCCAGAAACCAGGTACCCGCGGGTGAGGGGACGCGGGTGGTCACCCACTCCGCGGCGCGCCACGACTAGGCGCGCGGACGCGCTCCAGCAGCAGCGCCCGCGCACACCTGGCTGCCAACACCAGTTGAAAGCAGTCAAAGTGAATGAAGGCGGACACGGTGCCTAGCACCGCTCCGATCCAAGCACACAAAGGCGGGTTTTTTAAGTCAAGGGGTAGTCAAAGCCGCCGAACACCCGGGCGGGCGCCTTTTGCCGAGGGGCTCTTACCTCGGATCCGCCCTCGAAGCCACGGCTCTTCCCAAGGCTCCACGAACCCAGACGAGGTGGGAAGCGGACGAGAGAGAGAGACCCCAACCTGGAGCACTCCCTCCCGCTCCCCCTTGAGCTGCAGAGTCGCCTTCGGCGCCCGGCTGAAAAGAAGGGCTCTCAGGGCGAGCACCGCGCCCGCCTCGCGCCGGGCGAGACCGCCTCGCTTGCCGCTGCCTGTGAAGTCTGGAGCTGCCCGCCCGCTCGCGGCCAAAGCCTGCCGCTCCGCGCATGCCCAGTGCCCGCGCGAGGAGCGAGCGGGCGAGCGCGCGCCGCGCGGCCGGGAGCTGGCTCCGCTCTCCGGGTCTTGACTGCAGCCGAGGTGCGGAGTCTCTCGGTCCACGCCAGTGCTGGAGGCAAAGGGGCCAGAGCGGCCGGAGGGAAGGAGGCGGGGCGCCGCGCCAAGTTATCAAGGCCGCGATCAAAGTCAGACCAGGGTTGTGAGCCGCAGGCGGGTTTCCAGAAGTGCCCCAGCGAGACGGACTAGCAGTATGAAGACGCGGGATAGGCAGTAGAGCTTGTGGAGAGGTTCGACCTGGACTAGGGTGGATGGCCCGGGCAGCGGAAGCACTTCGGTGGCTGCGCCTCGGGTCCTGCTGCACAGTACGTGGCCATTCTCCTGTGGTAGTAAACCTGCCGCACCCAGTGACCAAAACAGCCTTTTGTCTTCCTTCTCTGGACCCCTGGCCTATTTCCCCCTTTTGGTTGCTTTCCTCTTTTTCGTCTCCCTATGCGTTAAACCGGTGGTACCCAAGGTCCTCCAGTGTTTCCTGAGATCTCCAAACTGCCTGTCCTGTGTTTCATCCAGCAAGCCCAGACCCGCCTCGCGCCGCTGCTGCCTCCGATCCCATTTTTCATTGTAGCTCTTGCCAAGAGCCTGATGTAGTTTGAAGTACTGGAGACAGGTTTTTTTTGTTGTTGTTGTTGTTTTGTTTGTTTGTTTTTTGTTTGTTTGGTTGTTGTTGTTACTTTTTGCCTCTTGTACCTTAACCAACCTTCATAAACATCGCCTCCTCGCTGAGATAGCGCCACAAAATGAGAAATCTTGTGAACATTGTGCTTTCTTACTGTTAAAGCATCTCAGTTGTCATAGCTACGCCCCCACACGCCATGGTGTTCCAACTTCCAATTCAATTGACTTGCAATAGTCAACAAAAGACTGTAAATTAAACTTGGTTAAAACAGACTGGACCTGCCTGCATTGTGAAGCATGTGAAAGTACACTCAAGGGAAACGGAGATATCAGGCCGAGAAGTAAAGAAAGTTGCAAAAGAACTCACATATACTGTCAGATCCCCAATTCCTAACTTACTAGTGAATCCTCTCTCCAATAATTCCACCAGGTCACCATCCACTTGAACATTTCCAATGTTAGAATACTCTATTTTTACCAATATTATGTATAACCATGATTATCTGTTGAATATTTATCTATGCCAGGAGCTAAGCAATTTACATACATTAACTCTAACCCTTAAAATAGGCATTATTATACCTATTTAGCACATTAGGCAAATGAAGAGCAGAAATTTCTTTCTTTTGGCCCAAGCCAATTCTAACATCAGAATTAAAACATAGGTCTGCTTATTCCAAATTTTGTATCATTTGATTTATGAACCCAAATCAACTTCCCTTAAATAATACCACTGGTCCTGGTTCTACCCTTAGAATTCACACAAAATTATTTTTATTCCATTTAGGCCTTTCAAGCCATGAAATAGCGGAACAAAGCTACTAAGTAACAACCAGAACATCTAACACTTTTCTTCAAAATTGTTTTCCTTTCACTTTCCTCCTAAGACACAGTGAGCCCTAACTACAATACTTACCCTGCTTTGGATGTGCTTTGTTTTTTCATTCTCCCGACCCCCATCACCAAATTGTATACCCAGAACAGAACACTACTTTCAAATACAGTGGGCAGATAACTGAGTCAGGAAGAGATCACTGGCCCCTTTCATCCAAGCAGTCCTTCCCAGTATAAGCATCCTAAACTGTTTTGGGTGTTTCTTTTAGCAAACATACTACTTCAGAACACCCAACTAAAATTAAATTATCTTTCACCTTCCATCATCTATATTTCTAAAATCCTATATGTTTAAAGCTTAATTTCCCCCTTTATCCTTATTAAATTTCATCATATTTGTTTTCAAACACCATTTCAGATAAAGAAATATTAGTGATCACTTCAGGTTTAATGAATATACCTCCTTTGTCTCCATTTAAGTAGTTAAAAAGTTCTTAATACCATTGTAATCTGGCTTATGCTTTTGCTAAAAATACATGTTAAGCTTACCTGTTTATAGCATCACCATGTATACAAGTTTTTCCCCTTCAAAAATCTCATTTGTTAATGTTGATATGTGGGACAAAAAATGATGTAGGACACAATGGAGATAGATAGGGGACATGGAAAGAATGAGGCATCCAAAATGTGGATTCAAGTAGCAAAACTCAGGAATGGACAGAGTCTACAGCTGAATATAAAGGCTATACACAGAAAATAATATTGAATATTTCAAAATAACTAGAAGAAAGGATTTTGAATCTTCTCACAAGAAATGATAGATGTATGAGGTTACAGATATGTTAAATATTCCAATTTGATTATTTTGTAATGTATACATGTATCAATACATCACACAGCACCCTGAAAATTTTTAAAAGCCTTAAAAAATGAAATAATATAAAAAACAGAGGATTTTTTAACATGGAGAAATTATAATGGCAGAATTATATTTGTGGAGTTTAGAAACTCCACAAATACTACCCAAAGGGATATATTTCTCAAACATCCCTCTTTACTCTCACCTACAATTTGATATATGAATGTCATTTAAGGATTTGCAGTCTTAAAGCCATATAATGCAAAAGAGACATGTAGGTAAGTCTAGAAAAGGTATACTGTAGTATAGGATATTATAATTGTTCTGAGCCAATCTCAATGTTCTAAATATAACTTGGTAAACTAGTAATTTCTCTTTGGCTGCCACCATCATTATTATTTCTCATTTGAAAGAACAAACCAAATTGCTTAGATTATTACATTTGCTCTCACTTTAGAAGGTGCTTGGACTTGCTTCTTACTTTGTAATTGATGTTTATATTCCTCATTTGTTATGGTTCTTTACATTTATTTGGGTTAACAAACACAGTTTTGCTTATCCTTCAAATGCTTTGAAGCTAGAACTTTAAAATGCTTTATTGTATACCATAAGAATACAAATGTGTGAAAATTGCAAAGCATGATAGGAAGTGAAATATCACTAACAAAAAGTCCCCCCCCCATAGGTAACCTCTGTTTCACTTACAAGAAACTTTACTAGTCAAAAACAAATAAATGAATATACATCACTGCTTACAATGGATGAAATCATTTGCATTTATCTTTTTCTAATAATCAAGAGTTAATTTGCTACAAAAAGATGAAAATCCAACAGTGCTATACACAAATCCTCTCTAGAGAAAAATGATAACATCAAGTTAGCATCCCAAAATTTCCCACGAATTAACATCAACCAAGTGTAATTCATTATCAAAGATCACAAGACATATGAGAAAATTAGTCACCATGAGTGTCAGCAGAATAAACAAAGATAATTAGATATATGAGACAAAAACACTAATTAACATTAATCTAGCTGCCAGAAAAAATAAAAAAGCATAAATAAAAGACTGATAAAAATGACTTGGCATACATGAAAAAGAATCCAGCAGAACTTTTGGAAAGAAAAAGTAATAATTGCCGAAATCTGACACTCCATGGATGAGTTAGGTGCATGGGTTAGAATACATTAAATATAGTCAAAAAGAACGATGAAAGCTAGATATGAAAATTTTTTCCAGCATGCAGCACAGAATGGGTGAAAAGAGATGGAAAATAAAGATTAAAAGATATGGTCAATATGTTATATAGCTACTCAGAATCCTAAAATGAGACAGTAGAAAGAATGCAATAAAGGCAAGAGGTGAAGAGACACTAGGTGGTAATGTTCCAAAGTTAACTGTAAGATATGACTCTACAAAGAGGAAGGACTAGTATATACTCGTATCGCGTAGGATACCTGGAAAAAACAGATAGAGGAAACACAACATAGACAGATATCACATAAGACACGTGATAACAAAAAACAAACAAATATACAATAAGTGAAACTGGCATACACCAGTGGAAAGGCAATCTTAAAAGCATTGAGAAAAGAAAAGAAAACTATCTATAAAGGAAAAAACCATGTGAGGAATTCTCAGCAGTACTAATAGCATCCAGAAGACAGAGCAATATATATCCACCAATGTTGAGTGGAAATAATTGTTAACCTATAAAAGTTCTAGGAAATAATACGTTCAGGAAAGTTGTATTTCTAAAACAAAAATGGAATTAAGACATTTTTAGATAAGCAAATTTGTCCTCTTACCACTTTCACTAGATTTGTCCTCTTACCACTTTCACTAGATGAACTTCAAAAGCACATTTTCAGAGGCAGAAAAGTGACCCAGTAGGAAATACTGGAATGCAAGAAACAAATTGTGCAAACAAATTTGTGCAATTTGTGCAAACAAATTGATAAACATTTGAGTTAATCTAAAGAAACCTAGTCTGTATAAAATAATAATAAATAATGTGGACTTTGTGGAATTAAAAGAGGACACAACTAAAATACTGGAAATCTACATATAAATCAGGAGGAAGATGGTCAGAGTTTAACTTTTGAGCCTCTTCTATTGTTCTAAGGAGGCTAAGATACTAATTTCAAATGTCCTCAAGCAAAACAGTCACAATAAAACTACCCATATGGTACTTACAATGTCTAAATGCTTAATATGAATTAACTCATTTAAATTCTCACAACAATCTTTTAACAAACTCCACTTCTTAGGTTAAAACACACAAGTACACACACATTCACACCATAACTCATGGATCTAGTATATGATGAAATTGTGATGTGACTTCAAGCAGCTTGGTTCCAAAGACTTTGTCCAATATGCTCTACAGTATACTAAAGACTCTAAAAGAATAGAAACAGTACATAGAAATTCCAAAACTATACAGGAAGAAAAAGAGAAGAAGAAATGAATAAACAAACACTGACAGGCATGGCTCAATGATAACGTGTGTGCTGTCCTGGGTTCAATACCCAGCACCAAAAAAAAAAAAAAAAAAACAGGGCTGGCTGGGGTTGTGGCTCAGTGGTAAAGCACTTGCCTAGCATGTGTTAGGCACTGGGTTCAATTCTCAGCACCATAAATAAATAAATAAACAATAAAGTTCCATCAATAACTAAAAAGTATTTTTAAAAACTATTAAAAATAAAGCAAAACAGTCAATCCTCCTTTCCACCCTGTGCAAAAATAAAAACAACCAAAAAAAAAGTAAATAAGTATAGAAAAGGGGGGCATATAAAAAGATTTAAAATAATGACTGAAGGGAAAAGCATTCAAATACATAAATAAAACAATATATGACATTTATTAACAAAAGAATGTAGAGCCAGCACAGTGGTGCACGCCTATAATCCCAGCAACTCAGGAAGCTGAGACAGGAGTGCAAAGCCAACCTCAGCAACTTATCGAGGCCCTAAGCAACTCAACAAGACCCTGTCTCTAAATAAAATATAAAAAACGTCTGGGGATGTGGCTCAGTGGTTAAGTGCCTCTGGATTCAATCCATGGTACCAAAATTTTTTTTTAAAAAAAGAATGTAGATATTAAGTACCTCAGTTATATAATGATAAAAAGAAGGTTGATATAGTTATATTGATGTCACACTTAATGGGCTTAAAGACAAAAAAGCATTGTTGTAGATAGAAAGGGTTACCACAAAATGATAAAACTGCTAGGAGCAACTGATAAATCCACCCACCATAATGGTGAGAATGTTTCAAACTCCTTTTGAATATTAAGAAATTATTGATCCCTGTCTCCACATATAGATGTATGTATGTATATGTATATGTATGTGTGAAGATAAAGTATACATCAATTACAGAATATACATTTTCATCAACCCCTTGAGAAATATTTATATAATAAGCATATTTTAACACATTTCAAAGAATTTATGTCATCTGGACCAGGGGTTAAGAAACTTTTTCTGTAAAGGGCCAAATAGTAAATAGCTTTGCAGGTCAATGGTCTCCATTGCAACCCTCAACCCTGTCACTCTATAACTCAAAAGCAGACACAGACAATGCATAAGCAAATGCCATGGCTGTGGTCCAATAAAACTTTGTTTAGATGTGCAAATTTTGATTTTACATAATTCACACACACCTAAAAGTATTATACTTCTTTTGTGCTTTTCTTCCATTTAAAATGTGCCAACTATTCTTAGCTTGCCAGCTGTGAAAAACCAGGTAGTAGGCTGGATTTGGCCCATAGGCAGTTAGTAGTTCACTGACCTCTAATCTACACTCATCTCAGTTTATAAGGCAATAGAGTTGGAAATCAATAGCATACTAATTTTTAAAAATGATTAAAGTTTAAAATTAGCTTAATTTTTAAATGACAGTACATTTCTAAAGATTAATTTAAATAGGGATCTAAAAAAGACCTCCAGATAAATCATGAATCAAAGAAAAAAACATAATTAAAATTTAAACAATACTTAGAACTTTGAAAAAGAGAAATATATTTTGGTATATTCAGATAATGAAATAGTCTATTGCAGTGGACACAGGTAGTTAGTATATTTCTATAATGTTTGAGTGTGCAACTATGAACCTACAATAATTTTTTTGTAGCAGAGAAAATTTAGCATTTTATTAGCCATTGTGAATTCTGTGTATTTCTGAATTCTTTATTCCTGCTGGATTCCAGATTCTTAAAATTTATATTCCTAATACCTAATACACTCTGTTCATCTGCATAAGTTACTCTTGTATGAGAAAAGTCACAGAAGATTATGTATGATCAGATATGCCTTTTCCAAAGCTCAAAACTAAATGGCATGTTATTTAGGAGCATGAATATTTGTTAATAATTTGCTTGTAAATAAAAGAATGTTTATCATAAAACTGAGAGTAGTGGTTACTTCTGTGTTGCAAAGGGGTGGAATAAGGAGACAAACATGGATAATTTGTAGTTGTAGTGTAAGGTGAGTCGAAGTTATTTGAGGGGTGTTCATCTTAATTACTATCCTTGTTCCTGCAGAGGAAAAGGTTGTGAAATTGCATACAGTAGGGAGGAACATAATGCAGGAAGACAGCTACTTGCTAGGGAAGGGCTGGAAAAGATGAGACAAATTACAGAACAGAGACAGGCAATTGCTGCTCTGATTTGTGTGAAAGTGATCCATCACATCCTCTTATTTATCTGGACTGGGGTCATCAGAATGCCTCTTTGCCTTATCTGTGACCTTTGAATAACTGATAAGATAAAATATATCCTCCAGGCTTTCTCAGCGGGACCACAGGTAATCTGCTTCTAACCTTAAATGTGGAAGTTTACTTTTATGACAAGGCTTATTTCCACTGGAAATTTGAATGCTTCTGTATAATTGAGGGAAGTTTAATTTTTGAATCTGAGAGTCATTGATTCACAAAAATAGCAATACCAGAATATTCTTTAAAATGCGAAAGAGACAGCATCTGTTTATCTTTTTGAGATAAAGGTGCTGCTTAATCCACAAAACTGCAAAGTTACCACTTGAAAACAGCACTTATCTCATTATTTACATCTTTTTCTAATCAAATCTAGATGCACCTTGTCTCTGAACAAGAAAGCAGATGAGAGTAAAGATGAAATAATAATGGTAACAGTAAAGAACTTCAAAATATTTTGTATTTTAAATGATAGTATGACCATAAAATGGAATTCTACCTCACAATTTAAAAGAATGATATGGGACCATTAACTACCTACTTGGATGGAGAACAAGATATATAGTTATCAAGTGGGGGAAATATAGGCAAGTTGCAATATATGTGTGACATAAATCACTTATGTAAAAAAGAATAACAGCTAGAAAAACATAAGCCAACATTTTAGCAGTATTGGGGGGGGGGGCAAGTGTAAATTGAGAGTTACTTTCTTTATTTCAGGTAGTATATTTCTATAATGTTTGAGTTTGCAACTATGAACCTACAATAATTTTATGTAGCAGAGAAAATTTAGCATAGAATATTTTATTAACCATTGTGAATTCTGTGTACTTCTGAATTCTTTACTCCTGCTGAATTCCAGATTCTTAAAATTTATATTCCTAATACCAAAAATTGGGTTTTTGTATCTTTAGTTTTGCTTAAGCCATTTAACAATTCCCCTTGGGTACACTCATTGGTATTGCAAACACAAACTCTGCTTCCTTTAATTGCACCCAAACTTCCTTCTTTTTGACAGCAGAATCCTCAAGGGGAGGAAATAAAACAAAACAAAATGAAACTTCTATTACAAATTTGGAACATTTTAAAATGTAAATTCAATCTTTGAGTAGCTACCTCACTCAGGTAGCTTCAACAACCTTAAAAATAGTTTTCCTGATCACAGTGTAGAAGCCTAAATTTTGGCAGGGCAAAAGCAAATATATCATACACACAGACACCCAAAATCGCCAAAGGATACTGAAAACACTTGTTGACTTTCCAAATATACTAAACATTTCTCATCTCTTTAATGAGCACTTTTTTTTTTTAGTTGTAAATGGATCTTTTATTTTATTTATTTATTTATATGCAGTGCTGAGGATCAAACCCAGGGCCTCACACATGCCAGGCAAGTGCTCTACCACTAAGCCACAACTTCAGCCTCTTTAATGAGCACTTGTAAAATGCAACACTTTCAAAGCATTTTCCATGCTTACTTATCTTAACCACGTTTATGTTTGGGGCATTCATGACTGTACTGCATAGGTACACAGACCTCCCATCCAAAATGCTTCCGATCAATTTTTTTTTTTTTAATTTTGTAAAGGCAATGTGTTGCTTAGACCATATATTCATCACATCTCCAGCAGGGTCTGTAATTAACACATTATTTCTACAGCAAAACACATTCCCACAAATTAGAATGAAGTTCAGAGGCAGCCTCACATCAGTTCAGATCAGATTTGCTGCCAAACTAGTGCAAGTGAAATTAGTCTTTGCCACCAGATGGAATTTGAAAGTGAACAAACAAAACAACAATAACATTTAAAAAACTAACGAGACTTTTGAATTGACATTGCAGAAAAGTCTGTGCGGCTGCATAGTGAAGCCTAAGTGGGTAACTTGGTTGTTGGCCTGGACCTAGAGGTCCCCAACTGTCACTTTTTCAGTGTTCAACACCTGCTTCTTGAAGTCTTTCTGCTTCTTCTGTGCCATAGGCACCCTTCCACCCGTTTTTTGCCATGAATTCCTTTACCACCTTTTCTGCACTTATAATTTATTACTTTTAATCTTCCATGGATTAAAATAGAGATGATAAAATCGTCATAATCACATATGAAGTTAGAATATATAGGGTTTACATAAAGAGCCCAAAAGGTTTGTATATTACGATATGAAAATTCTGCTCAGATGCACCATAATATCTTACTCAACAATTTTAGAGTCTTTGTTTGTTTGCTAATGGCTCTAGCCTGTATTCACAGTTTTGAGAGTCTTTGAAAAAAACAGTTCCAACTTTCTGCTCTAAAAGAGAGAGAGAAAAATACATTGTTTTACAAATGACTGCTGCTTTCAAGGAAGTGAAGCCATGTTGTTTTAATATATGCACATATGACATTTGGTCATATGAAAACAAACTAAGATCTAAAGCTTATTCATTCTTACACAGAAAGGGGTTATGTCAATAAGGAAGTATTTATAAAACTTTAAAAGTTCAATCTCAGGGAGACATTTGTAAACACACATGGTCAATTGACAATATTTTTCTTCTCTGCTCAACCTGCAAGTCCTGACCCCACATTTTCATTTGTCCTAACTTATTTGTGCTCTCAGCATGAAGCTTCCCAGAGTTCCAATATATAGCACCCTTGGGTGGCACTGCTCACACGGGCCACCTTTACGGGTGCCACACAGATGAAATCTGAAAGGAATAGAGAATCATAATGGGAAGTCAGCACAGGTTTGTCCATTGATCCAAGTTTCTGGAAAGGCAATAGCCAAAGCTGGTAAAACATGTAGACCCAGTGCTGAGAGCAACACAAAGAAGGCCTAACCCAGAATTCTGAGAGCAGTGGGAACCCAGTGACCCCATCAGTTGACTCAAGCATTTTCTTATACATCTTAAGGTCTCTGACTCATCCATTCAGCAAAGAAGGTCCAGGCACCTGCCAAGCACAGGGATAGACCTTGAGGATACAAAAAGGAGAGCAAGATAATCCTCACCCTTCAGGGCTTAAGTTTCACAATTAGACATAAACAATGGCAACCATACACCTGAGCACTGAAAAATGAGTGCCCAACTCTGCTGTGCAAAATCGGGAGTGGCCTCACAGGGACTCTCTCTGCTGCCTTCCAACTGAGTGCCCTCCAACTTCCATGCGGTTCCTAGAGCACTCTAGCACATTCCACAGAAGAACCTTAGCACTTGAAGCTCCCTTGTCTTGGTTCACCCTTCTTCTTCCAGGGAGCTAGGGCTCACTCATTTCATTCAGGTCTTGGTTGGAACACTACATCACCAGAAAAGATTTCTCTGACCAACTACCCTATTTAAACTGTATTTCCATCCACCTACATTCTTTCTTTCTTCCCTGACTCTCTGCCCCTCTCTCTCTCCCTATTGCATTACATCGCCTTTTTTTTTTTCCACAGCACTTATCACAATCTGAGCATCTGGTTTAATAATTTATTATCTGTTTTCCACATGTAAATTCTGTGAGAACAGAGATTTGTCCATTTTGTTTATTGCTATATCTACAGTGTTGAGCAGAACTGAATGAAAGAAGGAATGAATGAGGAAAAATTTGAGCTGAGTTATAAAGAACATGCAACAGTTTGTCAAGGGAGTGAGCAGTGGGTAGGGATGGATACAGAAGGTAACTAGGCACCAGGATAATCAAAAGGAGTCAAGGTACCTCAGAGGGAATTTAGAGAGAGAAATAAAATGACCTGTGCCTGGCCTATGGCTGATTTACATTAAATGTTATTAAGTAGATAAGCAAATGAGAGAAATGACTGAATTAATGATCAGGGTTGTACTTGAGAAAGTATATGAAGATAGACTGAAGGAATGGAAGACAGGAGAGGAGACAACTTTGAAGGCTGGTCTTATCTAAAGACGAAAAGTATCAAGGCATGAACTGGGAAGGTGGGAATAGAGAAAGCAGAATTGAAGAACAAGCAGAATTGCCAGCTGTGGAATGTGCAGCAGTTGATGAGGGAAGAGATGCTGATCTGGAATTTTGGGTGAGTGGCAGTGCCATGGACTGTAGCCGTCAGATCAGGTTTGGTGACTAGAGCCTGTAGTGGGGAGATAATCCATCCACGTGGGACATTTTGGGATGGAAGTTTGTAATAACTGGAGACAATTTATAGGTAGTCAGAAGTATAGACCTAGGAGTACAGTCAAGACAAAATTCAGATCTGCCAGAATCACACAGATGCCTTCATCTTCAGGATTAGATGTTAAAATAAGAAGACAAAATATAAGAATCATTTAAGAGACCAAGAGGCAGAGAGAGGAAAAGGAGCCTGCATGGAAAACTGAGAATCAACTGAGAGGTTGATAAGAGGAAAACAAAGTGTAGGAATCCATGAGAACACATCTGTGCTGTCTTGCTCACTACGGTAGCACCAGTGTCCCGCTGGCACATAGAAGAGCCTCAAATGGGGGGGTGGGGGGGACGGTGAAAACAAAACCTAAAGGAAAAAGGAAAGACTGGGATAAGAAGAAAGGTTGGTACTGGTCAGCAGTAATACTACAACAGCATCAAGAAAGATAATAATAGCTAAGAATTCAAAATGTATTTTATTGGGGGATTATAATACATCAGACACTGTTAGAAGCTGTTTACATGGATTAACTTACTGAATTTGAAAAATAACCCTGTAAAGTAGGGATTCTTATTACCATTCTCACTTTATAAATGACAAAATGAGGCACAGAAAGGGATTTTGCCCACAGTTACCAAGGAAGTCAATGAGAGAAGTAAGACTCAAAAGTCCAGCCATGGTGCTCCAAAACCACGTGTGCAGAGATGGAGGAGCCACTTTGCCAAGGACTACAGGGAGGATGATGTGCAGGAGTGGCAGCTCTGTGGCCTGGGGAGATGCAAGGAAGGTAAGGAAGTGCAGAGGCTGCAGCCACAGAAAGTGTGGCTGAAAGAAAAAGATAGAGTAGTAGCTGGAAGGGAGCAGAGGAGCGACAGAAGCCGTTTTGTGTTTCTAACGCGCAAGTCTGGAGCATGTGGACTCATAGATTCTGTTTACATCACACTCTAGAATTGCTAAGGAAAAACGAGGGGGTTGGATGAAAAGACATGTGGGTTCCTTCCAGCTCTGATTCTAGTATTCCACAACTTTGAATTTCTTTCTCAGTGAAGCCAGATGGAAGATTTTGCCTGACAAAATGTGTTGGAAAAAATTATTTAATACACTTTCAAAGAGCCATTTAAATAGAAAACCTAAGAGCCTATCGATTCTAATTTCCTATAGTTCACGAACTTTTAATGATTTATTATTCTGCTCTGTGGCATTTGCTGGGGGGGCGGGGTGTACGGAGGATTGAACTCAAGGGCACTCGACCACTGAGCCACATCCCCAGCCCTATTTTCTTTGTATTTTATTTAGAGACGGGTCTCACTGTGTTGCTTTAGCACCTTGCTTTTGCAGAGGCTGGCTTTGAACTCGCAATCCTTCTGCCTCAACCTCCCAAGCCGCTGGGATTACAGGCATGCACTACTGCACCCGGCAGCATTTTTTTAATCCTTAAAAAAAGAACAAGGGCGATCTTTCCATCTTCTAAGGTCTTCTTTGCTGGTGGGACTGCAAATTGGTGCAACCAATCTGGAAAGCAGTATGGGATTCCTTAGAAAACTTGGAATGGACCACCATTTGACCCAGCTACCCCACTCCCTGGTTTATACCCAAAGGATTTTAAAACAGCATACTACAGTGACACAGCCACATCAATGTTTATAGTAGCACAATTCGCAATAGCTAAATTGTGGAACCAACCTAAATGCCCTTCAATAGATGAATGAATGAAGAGACTGTGGTATGTGTACACAATGGAATATTACTCAGCATTAAGAGAGAATAAAATCATGGCATTTGCAGGTAAATGGATGGAGTTGGAGAATATCATATTAAGTGAAGTTAGCCAATCCCAAAAAACCAAATGCCGAATGTTTTCTCTCATACGTGGATGCTGATCCATAATGGAGGTTGGGGAAGCCTGGAAGGAATGGAGGAACTTTAGATAGGGCAAAGGGGAGGAAGGGGAAAGGAGGAAGCATGGGGGTTAGGAAAGATGGTGGAATGAGATGGATATCATTACCCTAACTACATGTATGAAGACATGAATAGTGTGACTCTACTTTGTGTTCAACCAGAGAAATGAAAAATTGTGCTGTATATGTGTACTAAGAATTGAAATTCATTATGCTGTCATGTATAACAAACTAGAATAAATAAATAAATTTAAATTTTTAAAAAAAAATCTAGGCCTGGGGATATAGCTCAGTTGGTAGAGTGCTTGTATTGCATGCATAAGGCCCTGTTTTCAATCCCCAGCATCACCAAAATTTAAAAAAAAATCTTAAGTCTCAATGTCTTTAGATTTGACCTAATTACTTTCCAAGGTCACAAAAGAAGGATAGGCATCTGGGTTTACATTCTTTTTCTCCATTGTCTTTTCCCATTTGTACTCTGCCCTATCTTCCAAAGGTAGGGACAGGGGGAGCAGTACAGACATTAAAAGAAAAGCCATAAGGTTTCAACTCTCACAATGTGTCTTACACTAGTGTTTCTTGGAATTCTCTCTCTACTGTCTCTTGAAATACATTAGCTTTTCTTCCAAGCTGGGATCTTTTCTTTATGCCAAACTTCTTTCCTCTTCCTTCTGGAAGCATGTGAAATGGATGCGTATCAGTCCCAGAAATTACACCAGCACTTTGTTTTTACCTCTACGCCACAAAACAAAATTTTCTCCCCAGCACACTTTCTTCAATTATACCTATTCCTATTTTTTGGACTTTTTTTGCCCTTTTCTATTTCCAGCTGTTCTTTTTCCTGTCTGCATAATGTCAGTTTGCCACTATTCTTTAGTAGGGCTGCAAAATGGGGCAAGATGGGCTGCAAAAATGTAGAATTCATTTTTTGTCCTGGGTTGAGGATATATTTTCATACTCACCAAAACTGGTACATGCCCAATTTTGGAAATTCACAACACTTCAAAATAAAGTTATAGTCATTTCTCAAAAGGAATTAGAAAGCTATCCACTTAGCAAATCTTTTCTCCTTGCTCATTTCTATTCTGGGCAGTTCTCCATGCAATGGATGAATAGCATTATCTCTTAGACAAATGCAAATAATCTTCATAGAGAGATCTTTATTTTCCTCTCTAAGTATGCTATCTTTCTAGCTCCCAATTCCCTGGAGCAGGGTGATAATTAAAGTGTTTTGGGTTCGAAGGCATTCTCTCTAAAATTCCTGATGAGCTAGTTTTAGACAAGAATGAGAGTAAACAGAAATGATGATGATATCATAAGTGGATCAGGTTATAATGCTAATAAGAAGTTGAAAATAAGATGTTTCATCTGTTTAGTATCAATAATTGACTCTATTCACATTTTCCCTGACACATGTGAATCCAAACCCCAACATTCATATTAGTAGTTATTTTGGCAGGCATATGTACCAAGATAAGATGAACAGAGCACAAATAGAGAATCTGTCAATGCTGTAGTCTATACCATGATAGCACCTCATTATTAAGAGAACTAAAACATCATGTGACAGCAGGCAACTCTTATCTAGAAATAGTAGAAGTTTCAATATCTTTAAATCCAAATAAGGATTTGCACCCTTTATCTTTCCAGGTTGTGCTTCTGAAACTATGAACTATTTCTCAGCAGTGATTTGGAGCAACCTAAGTACTTTCCTATTTAGTTGAGCAACATTTTCAAATACTGACCAATGATTCTAAACCAAATTAATCAACATAATCAAATAAGTGTTCCTCCATTTCAGTCTTGGGAAAAATTATTGTTAAAATAAAAAGGCATTCTCATGTTGTTTTATTTCACCTTGTTTCTATTTTTTTTTCTTGGTTTAAAAATGCTGAAATTTTAATTTTTAAACCAGGAAAATGTTCCATTGGAAAAGTTTCCAATTTCTAGGAAATTTGTTCTATCAAATGTGGGACAATTTAGATTATAGATTAAAACAATTAAGCTGGGCATGGTGGTGCACACTTGTAACCCCAGGGCCTTAGGAAGCTAGGTAGGAAGATCGCAAGTTCAAAGTCAGCCTCAGCAACTTAGCAGGCTCTAAGCAACTTTAGTGAGGCCCTGTCTCAAAAAAAAAAAAAAAAAAAAAAAAGACAGGGGTTGGGTTCAATCACTAGTACCAAAAAAAAAAAAAAAAAAAAAAAATTGAATTAAATTAATTGTCAAATTACCAATATAAACACTTTTTATCTTTTTTTTTTTTTTTTTTTTTTTTTTTTTTTTTTTTTTTTTGGTACTGGGGATTGAACTCAGGGTCACTCGACCACTGGGCCACATCCCCAGCCCGTTTTTGTATTTTATTTAGAGACAGGGTCTCACTGAGTTGCTAAGTGCCTCGCCATTGCTGAGGCTGGCTTTGAACTCGTGATCCTCCTGCCTCAGCCTCCCAAGTGCTGGGATTACAGGCGTGTGCCACCATGTCCAGTTCCACTTTTTATCTCTTAAAATTTTATATCTATTTAAGCCAGGCACTGTAGTGTGTGCCTATTGTCCCAGCTACTGCAGGAGGATCACTGAGCCCAGGAGTTCCAGACCAGCCTGGGAAATACAGCAAGACCCTGTCTTAACAACAGCAACAAAAATTCTCTATTTTTACAAAGACAAAAGGCCCTGAAATATGTGATGTTTGCCATCTAAAAGTTAAACTTGTCTGCATTCAAGAATAATCCATCTGTAAAACGAAAATTTTCACTAAATGAATTTTGAATGGATCCATTTCCTACAATCCTGAGGCACAATAGTTTTTTGACAAGACTTGTTTCCTAGATCTTCTGAGCACCTTTCTTTTGACAAGACTTGTTTCCTAGATCTTCTGAGCACCTTTCTTTTGACAAGACTTGTTTCCTAGAGCTACTGAGCCCCTTTCCAAATCATCAGGCACAAGACTATTCCATTTACTTATTCTGAACAAAAAAGCTAGAAAAACTCTCTGGCTGCTCTACCCTCTCCTGACCTCCCCCACTCTCAGCTCTCAGGAGTCCTGCCAAAGATTACTGATTGGTTTTAATCCAACTCCAACTTTTTAAGTGAGGGCTTGTAAGGGCAACCTAGACTTTTAAAACTTTTCTTTCTTGTTTCTTGCTTTATAAAACACAAGATAAAAAGATTTTTATAAAACATCGACTTTCAAACACCTAAATGGCCTCGGCCATGCTTTTACTGGCAGAGTCCCCAAGAGCACTGTGGTCCCAAAGCTGGTTAAGAGGTGGAGTGTTATTTCTCAAAAGGATTTGGGCCATATGCAATACATGTTTTCCCGCCACAGTGGAAAACATCTGTTTTGCTAATGGATTTGATTCTACTTGCCAGAATAACTTTCCAGATGTTTTGAAAGCTCTAAACAACTGAATCCTTTCTGATCTGCTCTGGCTCAAAAATTGATTTGTTAAGAAAACACATAAGTCTGTGACATAAATAAAAACAATACTATTTATCTTAACCTGTCCATAATATCTAAATATTTTAGACATGGCCTTGAATTAATGGCATTCCAAAGGTTCTTTTTTTTCTAAAATATGCATACAGATATGTATACACATAGTTTCTTGGGAGGGATTACAGTGTGAGTAGAAAATTATTCCCAATCTTCTCAATGTAAATAACTGCTACTTGTAGACACTTTATGCTCCTTTGTCATTTCCCCAGATTTTTCAATGACTTAAACGATACCCCAAGGTTGGTACAGTGGCACACACCTGTAATCTCAGCAGCTCAGGAGGCTGAGGCAGGAGGATCAAGAGTTCAAAGCCAGCCTCAGCAACTTAGGGAAACCCTGTCTCTAAATAAATTATAAAAAGGACTGGACTCAATCCCCTGTACTCATAAAAAAAAAAAAAAAAAAGATACCCCATTAGAATATAAGAATGCCTAGCCCGTATTAGATCCTTTAAAAGGATTCCAAAATAGCACAAAAAGTATATTACACATTTTTTTCCCATTCATGTTGGCATTTTTAGCTTTTACTGGAGCTATTCCCAGTTAGCTTTTGTCGCTGTTTTGTTTTTGTTCTTGTTTATTTGTTTAATTTTACATAATTTAGAAATTCTTTTTATTTTGTTCAACTGCCAAACAATGTAGTATTTCTCTTTTCTGCCTCACTATAGCTACTGATTTCACTGTGAGTCTTATTCTAATTGTGTTCAGATAAAAACCTGTGTTTTTGTTCCATTTATGTCTTCTTCTTCTGTTTTCCTTTATGCTGTAGATAGAACCCAGCACCTTGCACATGCTAGACAAGTGTTCTGCCACTGAGCTATGTACCTGACCCCATGTTATCTACTTAACATTTCCCTCTTTTTTTTTTTTTTTTTTTTACAGAGTTGTTTAGCCAGATCATATTCCCAGATCTACTCTGATCCAGAAAGGCAAATGTTTGAAAGGAAATTCTCAACAGAACAAAGCAAACCTATTATGCATTGACATTCAGTTCTATTTTTCCCTTGTAAATATTTGCCAAACTTTTGTGTATTATTTTCATTTCACATAAGTTTCCAAACTTCAAGAATCTGTTAATCTGTTGTTTTAGATGCTAAAGTTAGTTTGTCGTTTCTAACAAGCACACTTTTTTCATTTTGCCCCTAAAATGTAGGCTACATCATGTTTACCTTTGTATTATCAGTGTCTAAAGCAGAGAAACTGGTATGCTTTCTAATATCCATTTTTTAATAAATCTAACATTTGTTTGCAGGGGGGTGTTACACCCCAGAGGCTGTGCTAAGCTAATATATCTGTATACATAAAATAGGAAGATATTTATGTTTATTTTATGTAATCTCAAGAAATTGTGCAGTATTATTATCACCATTTTACAATTGACAAAACAGAAACTCAGAGAAGCAGAGAAGTAATTTAGACAGATTTACACAGGTAGAAGTTTGTAAGTTATTTATTTACAAAGCTAAATGATTGGAAATGATTATGGCTGTCTTTCATATTTGTGTAATTTAAATACATTGACTTAATCATTAATTCATTCAATGAATTGTTATTATCTACAGAATAGATATTTTGGTACAAAAAAAGAGATTACAATCCAGTAGACAATATGAATCATGTATACAAATGATTAAAAGTTAAAGCATGTGAGATTATTGTCAAAAAAAAAGGATAAAAATATTCTAAGATATCCAAGTGAGAAGAGGTGCGAATAAGTAGGGGAATCAATGGTGATTTTGACATATTAATTTTTATATTTTACCTTATGTATTACCAAGAATAATAATCAAACACATGCTATTTTTCAGGCACTGAGTGGGTAGTTTATAATTAAATTGGGTAAGATTGCTTTTGAATGTATCAAAATTACCCTTTTGCAACTTATTTAAACATAGTGAGAAGTGGTTTGGAGGCAGGCATTTCAAGAATAAGAGAAGGGGTTCAACAATGTCATCAGGGAAGTAATTTCTTCCAATCGTTTCCCTATGACAGTTTTGTGATTGCAAGATAGCTAGAGCACTTTCTCTAGAATCCATTATTTACACAAAAACTTCAAAAGAGCTATTGTCTTCAGTGGTCTCTCTCTGATCTAGGAAGGAAATAGTTTCCAAATGTCCCCATAAATCTGCAAATGTGGGCAGGGGTTGGTAGGGATGAAAAGTTGCAGATCTCCCATGGCATTAGTTAAGGTAGCTTGACTGGGGCAGAATCCACTTCCAAGATCGTTCACTTGCGTAGATAGTGTCTTACTCATTGGGACTACTAGGACGAAAACATCACAGACTGGGTGGCGTTGCCAACACAGTTTTGAAATCTAGAAATCTGAGGTCTGTGTGCCAGAATGATTGGGTTCTTGATGAAGACCCACTTCCTAATTAACAGATGGCTCTCTTCTTGTATCATCACATGCTGGAGGGAGAGAGAGAGAGAGAGGAAAGGGAATAGGAGAAAGAACTCTTTCTTTTCTCTTATAAGGGCCCTGACCCCATCATTAGGGCTCCATGCTCATGACCTAATCTCCCCAAAACTCTATCCCCAAAAACCATCATATTAGGGATTAGAGTCTCACAAAGGAATTGGTGGGGGGCATGGGGGGACAATAATTTTCAATCCATAGCAGCTAGCAAGTTGTAGTACCTATATGCAGCAAACTTTGTCAGGGTATGGGCTGGGAAGTTGGTTCCTTTGCACATGAGCTTCTCCCTGTGGACCTCTTCGTAGCTCCTTGGGCTTCCTCACAGCATGGCAGTTGGGTTCCACAAGTGAATATTCTAACAGGAGGTTGAAATTGTAAGTATTTTAAGGCTTGGTCCAGACACTGTCGCAGAATTAATCCTGCTTTATTTCATTAGTTAAACAGTCTTGAAGACCCTGCCTAGACTTAAAAAAAAGTAGAAGCACATTCCTAGTTTGTATGAGAGTAGTGTCAAAAAAGTTGTGGCCAACTTTAATCTCCATAGATGGAAAAGAATACTTAAGTCTATTTTCAAGGTTCATCCCAGTGGAAAATCTCTATTCTTTATAACATAACACAGTTGAACCTTAAATATTGCCAATTTATTTTATTATTTTTATTATTTACAGTAGAATGCATTTTGACATATTGTATACAAATGGAGCATAACTTCTCATTCCTCTGGATATACATGGTGCAGAGTCACTCCAGTAGTGTAATCATACCTGTATATAGGGTAATAATGTCTGTCTCATTCTACCGTCCCTCCCATCCTCACAGCCCCATCCCTCCCTTCACTCCCCCCTACACAAACCAAAGTTCCTTCATTCTTCTCTACCCCACCCCACCCCACTATGGATTAGCATCTGCTTATCAGAGAAAACATTCAACTTTTGGTTTTTGGGGATTGGCTTATTTCACTTAGCATGATATTCTCTGGTTCCATCCATTTACCTGCAAATGTCATAATTTCATTCTTCTTTAAGGCTGAGTAATATTCCATTGTGTGTGTGTACCACATTTTCTTCATCCTTCATTCAGATGTCTGTTGAAGGGCACCTATGTTGGTTCCATAGTTTAGCTATTGTGAATTGAGCTACTATAAACATTGATGTGGGTACATAACTGTAGTATGCTGATTTTAAGTCCTTTGGGTATAAATCGAAGAGTAGGATACCTGGGTCAAATGTGGTTCCATTCTAAGTTTTCTGAGGTATCTCCATACTGCTTTCCATAGTGGTTGCACCAATTTGCAGTCCCACAGCAATGTATGTGTGTACCTTTCCCCCCACATCCTCACCAACACTTACTATTGCTTGTATACTTTTAAAATTTATTTTTGAGGAAAAATGAAACATCTCAACTTTATTTTTCTCATTTTACTTGAGATACTGGTGACAATTTTGTCATTCTTGACATTGTCAGTAAAGACAGGTTTGGGGGAACCTCTAATAGGTGTTATCCTCCTTTGTGGTGCTTCTTACTACATACCAAGTTAACTTTTTTTTTAATAACATGGAACACTTATTTGTACAAATTAAATGTTAGTCATAGCTTACTTATTCCCTAATATATTTTATTTTTTCTTTTCAATTAAATATTTTTTATTAAATTATTTATTTATTCTAGTTTGTTATACATGAGGGCAGAATGCAATTCATTTCATATTATATATATAGAGCACAATTTTTCAAGTCCACGGGTTGTACACAAAGTATTTTCACACCATTCATGTCTTCATACATATACTTAGGGTAAAGATGTCTAACTCATTCCACCATCATTCTTACCTCCTAGCCCCCCTCCCTTCCCCTTCCTCCCCTTTGGTCTATCTAAAGTTCCTCCATTCTTCAAATGCACCCCTCCCTCCTATCACCATTATGAGTCAGCCCCCTCATATCAAAGAAAACATTCAGCCTCTGGTTTGGGGGGATTGGCTTACTTCACTTAACATTATATGCTTCAACTTCATCCATTTACCTGCAAATGCCATTATTTTATTCTCTTTTATTGCTGAGTAATATTCCATTGTGTATATGTACCACATTTTCTTTATCCTTTCATCTACTGAAGGGCATCTTCCATAATTTAGCTATTGTTAATTGTGCTGCTATAAACATTGATGTGTCTGTGTCCCTGTAGTATGCTGATTTTAAGTCCTTTGGGTATAGACTGAGGAGAGGGATAGCTGGGTCAAATGGTGGTTCCATTCCAAGTTTTCCAAGGAATCTCCATACTTCTTTCCAGATTGGCTGCACCAGTTTGCAGTCCCACCAGCAATGTTTGAGTGTGCCTTTTTCCCCACACCATCACCAACACTTATTGTTGTTTGTATTCTTGATAATTGCCATTCTGACTGAAGTGAAATGAAATCTTAGAGTAGTTTTGATTTGCATTTCTCTGATTGCTATAGATGATGAACATTTTTTTTTTCATGTTTGTTGATGGATTGTATTTCTTCTGTGAAGTGTTTGTTCAGTTTCTTAGCCCATTTATTTATTAGGTTGTTTGTTTTTTTGGCATTAAGTTTTTGTTGTTGTTGTTGTTTTGGTACTGGGGATTGAACTCAGGGGCACTGGACCACTGGGACATATCCCCAGCCCTTTTTTGTATTTATTAGAGACAGGGTCTCACTGAGTTGCTAAGTGCCTCGCCATTGCTGAGGCTGGCTTTGAACTCATGATCCTCCTGCCTCAGCCTCCCAAGTGCTGGGATTACAGGTATGCACCACCATGCCCGGCTGGTATTAAGTTTTTTGAGTTCTTTATATATCCTGGAGATTAGTGCTCTATCTGAGGTGCATGTGGTAATTTTTTCCCCCATTCTGTAGGCTCTCTTATCATGTTATTGATTGTTTCCTTTGCTGAGAAGCTTTATAGTTTGAAACCATCCCATTTATTGATTCTTGATTTTACTTCTTGTGCTTTAGGAGTTTTGCTAAGGAAGTCAGATTCTAAGCCTACTTGATGAAGATTTGGACCTACTTTTTCTTCTGACAGGCACAGGGTTTCTGTTCTAGTGTCTAAGTTTTGACCCACTTTGAATTGATTTTTGTGCAGGATAAGAGATAGAGGTTTAATTTCATTTTGCTACATATGAATTTCCAGTTTTTCCCACACCATTTGTTACATAGGCTATCTTTTTTCCAATGTTTGTCTTTGGCACCTTTTTTTCTAGTATGAGATAACCGTATTTATGTGGGTTTGTCTGTATCTTCTATTTTGTACCATTGTCTATTTTGTACCATTGGTCTACATGTTTATTTTGGTACCAATACCATGCTGTTTTTGTTACTATGGCTCTGTAGTATAGTTTAACTTCTGGTGTTGTGATGTCTATAGTTTCATTCATTCTTCTTGCTGAGGATTGCTTTGGCTATTTTTTTTTTTTTTTTTTTTTTTTTTTTTTTTTTTTGGTGGTGCTGGAGATTGAACCCAGGGCCTTGTACATGTGAGACAAACTACCAACTCAGCTATATTTCCCCTGCCCTGCTTTGGCTATTCTGGATCTCTTATTTTTCCAAATTAATTTCATGATTGCTTTTTCTAGTTCTATGAAGAATGTCACTGGGATTTTAGTAGGAATTGCATTAAATCTTTATAGCAGTTTTGGTAGTATGGCCATTTTGACTATATTAATTCTGCCCATCCAAGAACATGGGAGATCTTTCCATCTTCTAAGATCTTCAATTTCTTTCTTTAGTGTTCTGTAGTTATCAATGTATATAGGTCTTTCACCTCTTTGGTTAGATTGATTCCCAAGTTTTGTTTGTTTGTTTGTTTGTTTTTGTGTGTGTGTGTGTGTGTGTGTGTGTGTTTTGAGGCTGTTGTGAATAGGGTAGTTTTCCTAACTTCTCTTGCAGTGGATTCATCATTGAATTCATGCATTTGATTTACGGATATTAATTTTATATCCTGCTACTTTGCTGAATTCATTTATTAGTTCTAGAAGTTTTCTGGTGTAAATTTTTGGATATACTAAATATAGTATTTTGTCATAGGCAAATAGTGATAGTTGAGTTCTTCTTTTCCTATGGGTATCCATTTAATTTCTTTCATCTGCCTGATTGCTCTAGCTAGAGTTTCAAGGACTATGTTGAATAGAAGTGATGAAAGAAGGCATCCCTGTCTTGTTCCAGTTTTTAGAAGGAATTCTTTCAATTTTTTTTTCATTTAGGATAATCTTGGCCCAGAAAGATTACCAATTTTGTAAGAAAAAATCATAATGAAAAATCATAATGAAAATCTATCAGAGTTTAATGATAGATTTTACTATAACTTGGAGACCTTATAAGCCTTAACTGGAAACATCATATTCTCTAAAATTAAATTGCATACTTTATATTTTATATGCTAATGTTGCATTATGCTAATGTTGCATATTATTTTACATATTTGTTTAGTTTGGGTTTGAAGTATTAGGAAGTCAAAACTTGACTGATTTCAAAGTTATTTGGAAAGTGCTGCTACTTTGGAATGAAAATTAATAGTAAAGTAACTTCTAATTATAGAACTCCAATTTTTTTCTGAATCTTTTTGTATGATGTTATTTTACCCTTACATACCAGGGATATATTTTTGTGATTTTTATAGACAAAGCCTAGGTATGTAGAATAATTTTTTCAAAACAATTAAAATATTAGCAACAGAATCAGGACTAAAGTTTAGTATCCAAATAATGCTTTTCTACCCAGATGCTGGTCAAAACAAATTTTCACCAAGAACCAATACTGATGTGCTATTTGATACAGTATCAAAGACTAATTAAGAGGTATTTTTTGCTGTATTTCTTTTGTATTTACTAATTAACATGATTTACAGTACTTTTTCCCTTTTTTAAAAAGCATTAATTATTGCATATTCTTAAGTTGTATTTTGATAATTCAATTTAAAAGTAAACTAGAATAGAACATTTCTCTTTATAGAGTTAAATGGAACATAGCAGGTAACTTCTGATGACAAATAAATGAAAATTTTTATTACATAGTGAGAGACTGGTACTAACTCAGTGCGAGGTGCATTGAAGTAGTTTTCAATTAACTTTTATTTTTATGAGGATGATGTGCTTGGACTTTATAGAAATTGAAAGATTTCATGATACAGTAAGTGACAAATCTTATAGGGCTTTCTCCCTCTATTATTAAGCTGCTGAAAATGAGGATACCAGTTTATTTCTTTGATTTGTGAGAAAACTTTTCATTCTATAGTTTTATAGGCATCATTAATATTGTTTGTCAGTTATTGTTCAGCAACAATGTGCAAAGCTAGGCATGAGCAGTCAAGGCAATGGAGTGAGAGAATTAAAAACGATCAACTGGTGGTCTCTTTCCTTCCAAGGATAAGCCATTCAGAGTTGCCAGGGCTATCAGTCAGAGGACCACTTCCTCCTTGAATTTTTTTTTTTTTTTTTTGCTTTAATTGTACACAATGCAATGCATTTATGTTTACGTGGTGCTGAGGATTGAACGCAGGCCACGCACATGCTAGGCGAGCGCTCTACCGCTGAGCCACAACCCCAGCCCTCCTTGAATGCTTTGATGACATTGCAAAATTTTTTTTCACCTAGGCTTCTATTTTTTCTACTCAATGGCTTCTTCAGTCTCTCAAACTCTTATATCTTCTTTCTACCCAGGGAGTATTGGTGTTTTGTAGAGTTGCTCTTGTCCTACTTCTATTACAATTCTATGTTTTCTGATCATTGTCCTCAATATTTGTATATTTAGTCAAAAATTATCTACCGCTAGGCTCAGTGGTGCACACCTGTAATCCTAGCAACTTGGGAGGCGGAGGCAGGAGGATCACGAGTTCAAAGCCAGGCTCAGCAACTTAGTGAGGCCCTAAGCAACTCAGCAAGACCCTGTCTCTAATAAGATATAAAAGGACTGGAGTTGTGGCTTGATGGTTAAGGGCCCCTGGGTTCAATCCCTGGTGCCAAAAAATAAACTTCTCTGTGAATTCCTTACCTATCAGCCAACGTACTACCTACATGTCCCATAGGACCTGTTTGCATCCCTAAAGGAACCACAAAGTCAATCCCAAATTAGAATTGTTGTTCTTCCTAAATGGTTGATGGATGCTACCCTTCACCAATATTCATTAAGTCATTAGGTCCTAAATTCCATCTTGACCTATACTTGTTTCATCCACGTCTCCTCTTAATTTCCTCCCAAGGTCTCCTTATGGGTCAAATCACCTCCAAATCATATCCCAAACTGCTGCCTGCCTCAATGAACCAAAATACAAATACCATCCTTCCTTGCTTACAGCATAGAATCCATTCTTTATCATCAGATATAATAAACTGTCTGTCCATGATATGACTCTTGCTTTCTTCCTCTCTATTGTCATCTTCCTCCACTGATTCCTTACAGCCATGAAGAGTTCCTAAAAGATTCAACACTTTGTTTCATGACCCTACACCTTTATGCATGCACTCAAGTGTGTGTGCACACCCCCCCACAGACACACATACACACAAACACCTAAGTCAAATGCCTCCCCTCTTTCATCTGGTAGTTTGCCAAGACCTCGTGTAAACATAAACTACTCTTTGAAGCTTTCTCTCACCCTTCCTCCTTTGCTGCCTGCAATACCTCCTGTATTATGCTACAAATTGTGCTTAAATAAAACAAAAACTTTTGTTATTGTACTTATGAAACTGTATTTCTATTATCTTTTGCATGTGCATCTTCTGTAGAAATGCATGAGTCCTTTAAAAGAAAAAACCATGACCTATCTACTAGTATCATATAGTTGTGTTACCCTCCACAAAAACCTACTGCCCAAGCTGTGTAAAATGAATGGAAGAAAATCTAAAACTCAACCACATTAAATACAAAATGGTTATTAATTTCTGAAGTTATGTTGAGAGAGTAAGAATTGCATTTTATTTTTATAAAGAAAAGGCTCAAATTCAAATATCAAGAAGTAACAACTTGAAATCCATTCACAGTAAAATATATATATATATATATATATATAGTCTGTCAAATTTTAATGATTAGTATCAGCTGCTTTCCTATGTAACAAGGAAAGCTAGAAATTTGCAGAAAACATTCATCAGAAAAAGGCAAACTAAAATAATTGGTATTCCAAACAATTTTATAGGCAAGAGACTAAAAAAATTTTGCAATGGTATAAAAGCTTGGATACTAGTAGAGTAATAATGCAGATCTAAATAAAGCAAATAAAATAATCTGGTAGAAAAGGAAGAACCAAAATTATTAATTATAATAATAGTGATAATAACAATTATAATAGCCACTACTATTTATTGTTTATTACATGCCAAGCACTATACTGGACCACTGTATATCTTTCTTCATTCTGTCCTCATAATAATCTTGAATACAGGTACTATAGTTATTTATCACATTTTAAAGATGATGAATCTATGACTTAAAAAGAGCTCTTTAAGTTAAATTGGCAAGGTCACTTATTAGGTCTTTTTAAGACAGAACCAGGTCTTAAAATAGGGAGGCCAACCTTTTATCTGTTAGATGAACACAGACATTCCTTACTCCTGTATGACCTTGTTTCTCCAGTCCCTTAGTGAAGACAAATTAGAAATCACATAGGAAATAAACTCCATAAAAATTATAGCAGTCATATGAAACTAAATATTGCATTTACACTCTTGGGATCATGAAACCAACAGTTAGAGTGGTATTTCCCCTGGAGGGAATATATGCTTCTGCAGTCAACGTAAACCTCAGGTCTACAACAAAGAATTGGTTAGTAGGTAATAATTGGTAGAGATGAGAGGAGAGAAAATTTCCTCTTTTTTAAACTAGGAAAGTGTTGTTGTTGTTTTGTCACCCAATAAAGGACACACAGGAAATAGTTCTGGTGGGAATTGATGAGCCTATCCCTGGCACATACATTTAGTCAAGGTGACTGCCTAATCAAAGAAGGGGGATGAGAATAGGGATTTGTGTAGAAGTTGTCATTAATTCCCAGGGTTGTAAACCCTTTCTGTAGTTATACAAATTTCAGTGAGATCCCAGTACAAGTTCTAGTCTGATCTCACCTGGACTGTAAAGAGTTAAATTGGAAATAAACCTGTGGCCTAACTTAAGGCAAAGCAAAAGAAGAAGGAAGCAGAGTGGAGGTAGTAACCACAGTGAACAAGGGAAGGTAACTGTGCCCAGCAAGGCAGATGTCATGAGAGTCAATGGCAACACAGCAGCACTGGAGAGACAGTAGAGAATATTGGATTCAGCAAATTAACAAATGATAGGTACAAGAACAGCAGCTGCCACATAAATAATAGCTTACAAATGCATCATTATGATCAATATAAGTTGATCATTGTGAGTAAATATAATCTTATTTTTCATCCCAGGTGGTTGAACTTAGACCCCTAAATCACATTAATCATATTAATGTGCTTTAAGATGTTTGGTACCTCCCTGATGTCTTCAAAAGGAAGTTCAAATTTTTTAGCCTGTCACCAACAAGGCAATTCATGAAAAGCCCAATGGCCAATGTCCTCTCTCACCTCTGCTGCTACACACAGGTCCTCACGTTAAAAAATTCATGAGAATTTTTCTAAATATGTTTTTATCCTTTTTTAGCTTTTGGATACATAATGCTTTCTCTGTGTGTAATTAGTAATCCCTTCATGTGACTCTGGCTTTGAAACTCATTCTTTGGGGTGTGGCTCAAAAATTTCCTCTTCCAGAGGGGCTGGGTCTGTGGCTCAGCGGTAGTACACTTGCCTAGCATGTGTGAGGCACTGGGTTCAATTTCTTAGCACCATATGTAAATAAATAAAGGTCTGTCAACAACTAAAAAAAAAAAAAAAATTTAATTGCATCTTCTAAAAGTTCTTTCCTGACTAAATTTTAGCTTACGTGCCCTTGAATGAAGAACCAGTGAGCCTCTTCATCATCATGCAAAGAACCTGATCTAATCCTCAGAGATTTGCTTGTGGGTTTTTTGTTGTTTTCATTGTTGTTGTTTTGTTTTGTGAGAAGGCCTGTAGGCCAGGAGTTAGTTCTTCCATTAATTTGCAAATTAATCTAACATTGAAATTAGTGAGGCTGACAAAAAGAACTTCAGAAGAACAAAATTGACAATATTTTATTTTCCTTCTTTAGTTACTTGCATCAAAGTTATTACTGAGCTCATGCTCCAAAAAAGTATGCTTTCCCTTTAAACAAGGTACAGTATTTGAAAGAAATATAAGTACTTAAAAAACAACTTTTATTAATTCTTCCAACTTATACGAACTGTGACCTTCTTTCACAATCATGTAATTTTCTGGCACTATTATTCCATTCATGGAGTAAAAGAATGTATTGATCTAATACTTGATCTAATAATAAAATTTCACCAAACTTTTAAAACAGATTTGAATTATAATAGAGATCAGGTTTGCATTGTAAACTTAACATTTTTACAAGTTCTGTCCCAGATTTTACAATCTCTCCATTTTAAATTATCAAAGGAGAACATCACTCACCTCTTTATCTCATTGTTTCCAATTCTGTTCTGCTAGTACTTCAGTGCATAATAATGGTTGTGGGTGACTCATCAATGACATTACAAACTTATAATGCCCATTCCTTCTAATTGCAAAATGTTTTATATTTTTATACTGCTTTTCTCTTTTCCAGTAATTGAATAAATATTCTTTCTATATGTTCTATGCAGCTTTGTTCCAAATATGTATCTAAAAAAAGTATTTCAAACATTATTCTTTTTTTCAGCATTCACACACATCAATGTTAACAGACTCTGTATGCCATCAGATTCCATACCAATATTTAATTTGCAAGGGTTGTTTCAAGTTTTTTTTCCTTTTAATTATAAAATATTTCATACATTTTAAAAGGCATTGAGGCAATTAGCACATGAAAAGATGCACATCATTAGTCATCAGAGAAATGAAAATCAAAACCACAATGAATTATCACTTTCGACTCAATAGGATGGCTGTAATCAAAAAGACAGAAAATAATGTGTGTTGATGAGGATGTGAAGAATGTAGAACCCTCCCATATTACTTGTGGGAATTTAAAATGATGTTTCTGCCCTGAAAAACAGTTTGGCAGGTCCTCAAAATGTTACCACATGATGTAGCTATAATTCTACCACAGGATCTAGCTCTTCCACTCCTAGGCAACATAAACACATGTTCACCTAAGAACGCATACACAATTGTTCACAGTGAGATAGGGATTTGGGAAAAAGAGTATTACTGAATCCTAAAGGAAATGCCCACAAGTCATTGAGATGCAGAAAGCACAGTTGTAAATCTTGAGCAACATGCCCTTGGCCCATGCCTTTGTAAATTGGGGGGCTGGGGGGTGGGAGGGGGGCGGGATGCCAGTGCAGGGAAACCTGACGTGAAATTGTGCAGCTTCACCTTGGCTCCAGTCCAACCCCCCCATACAGCCCTTCTATAAATATTGGACCTCGAGCCCAAGCTGGGGCTTCTTTCTCTTGAGATAGCCTGCATTCTCCCTTAAATGTATATCTACCTTCCTAAATAAACCTCTGTCCATGTCTTTGTCTTTTTCGTGCTGAAATTCTTTCCCATCACATATGCCAAGTACCCTGTTGGTCCTGAGTTGAGTTCCCCTCCTCCTCCGGGAACTCTTCCTCCTCTGACCCTTCTCCAGAGATTTCTCTTCTGCCCTGACAATAGCAGCATGTTCAAAAAGCAGAACAATCCAAATATCCATCAACTCATGAATGAATAAACAAAACATAATATACTCAAATGAGTATAATAATATTTGGCCATAAAAAAGGAACACAGTACAGATGCATGCTACAACATGGATGAACCTGGAAGACATTACATTAAGTGAAAGAAGCCATCACACAAGACCACAAATTGTACAATCCCATTAATAAGAAGTACGCAGCATAAGTCAAATTTGTAGATAGAAAGTAAATTAGTAGTTTCCTAGGGCTGAGGAGTGTTGGGAGAAATTGGGGTGTGACTGTTAATGGGTATATGGTTTCTTTTGGGGAAAATTAAAATGTTCTAAAATTGATTGTGGTAATAGATGCACAATTCTCTTCTTTGGCAGGGGATGGGAGGGTGGGGGGCGAGGGGTTTGGAGGAGCACTCCACCACTGAGCCGCACCCCCAGCCCTATTTCGTATTTTATTTAGAGTCAGGGTCTCACTGAGTTGCTTAGCACCCCACTTTTGCTGAGGCTGGTGTTGAGCTCGAGATCCTCCTGCTTCAGCCTCCAAGTCACTGGGATTACAGGTGTGCACCACCACGCCCAGCTAGAGGCACAATTCTACATATATTAAAACCCATTGAATTTTATAATTTTAAATTGGGAAATTTATATGTTATATGAACTGTATTTCCATAAATTCTCAGAAAAATAATTAAAATGAGAAAAAAATTAGAAACCTGACATATTGTACAAAGACTATGTAGCAGACACCCATTAAAATATCTCTGAGGTTTAAAAATATGTTATTTTGCCAATTTTGCATGAGATTTTTTTTAAGAAACAAGAAATTACAAAATAAATTGAAATCTCTGATCTTCACATTGCCCACTTTGCCTAAAAATAACCACTGTATGAAATTGGTACACATAATTCTCATGCATAGATTTCTTTTTTACTATTTATTTTTAAACAAAACATGAGCCTATTTTGAATGTTTTTTTTTTTTTACATCTCACATAAATGGTAAATTTCACAGCTTGCATTTTACACTTTGCCTGGTGTTTAAAAATTTTAAATGTGTCCATGTAAACATGCAGACCTAGTTCATCTACTTAAATTATGTGTAGTATTCCTCTGTGTTAAAATAACAGAATATCTATTGGTTTGGTGGTGAAAATTGATGCTGTTTCCAAGCTTTCAATGTTACCAAAAGTACTGGGGGAAAAAATTTCTTGCACATGTTTTGGTGAGTACATCTACAAGTATCTATCTGGAACTATACACCTGAAATTGAAAGTCTCTTGGTTAGAGGTTATGATCAATTTAAGTAAGTATAAAATTATTTCCAAAATATTAGTGCCAAGTTATGTTCTTGATGGCAGTGTTTGGGAACTATACTTTCTCTGACCATCACCATCATTTCTAATTGTCAATCTGAGAGTGGTGGAATAATAATCTCATTACATTTTAATTTTGTTTTCTTGAATTTAAGTGAGATTGAGCATTTCATCATGTTTATTGCCTTTGGGTATTCTTTCTATAGATTTTCTCACTTATTCTTTGCAGGAACTCTTCATATATTTCAGATGATAATCTAGTTATAAATATTTTAAAGGTCTTTCCTAATTTTGGTTTGCATTTAAAGTTTTAAAATAACATCTTTGTCTGATGCAGACTTAAAATTTTTATAACATTAAATTCAATGGTCAGTGGCTTCTTTGTGACATGAGCATACTTCCTTTGTGACATGAACATGTTATATTTTTTTCTAAACATTTTAAGGTTTTAATTATCAAGTATGGCTCTTAATTCTCCTGAAATTTATTTTTGTTTTGTGTGAACTAGAGAAAATTTTTTCTCCTTTTCTTCAGAGAGTCACTTGCCCAGAAAAATTTTCCCTAGTGATTTATAACTATTATGTATAAAGTTCGTTGTCTAGATTTTTGTCTGTTTCTGGAATCATTATCCTTTACCCTTAGTCTATTTGCCTTTTCTTGCACTAATATGCTGTTTTAATTGCTAGATCATATGAGTCTTGCTATCTTGTGACTTTGTTTGTACCTTATCAGCATTGCATCGACCAATCATTGAATAAACCTGTGAAGCAGAGTGCTTGAGAAAATAATTTCTCAGAATGATAAGATGTTGGCATTGGCTCTGGAACATTATTTGGAATAATTCAGAGTGGTAACTGTTAGTGAAATATGCAACTATCTTAAATGTTTTGAATCATGATCAACTGCAAAGATTTTAGTTTACAAAGAAAATTATTTTGAACTTAACTGTATCTACTAGGTAGAAGGACTTTTTATCAGAAATTGCCTAGAACTCCTTCAAATACTGATACTATGAGAAGCACATATAAGTCCCTCTATACACCCCCCCCCCATTTTTTATATTATAATATGAACCGGTGTGTCAATTGGAAAATTAACTTTTATTTTTATTGTTCAGATGAATGTGATTTACTGTGATACTTCCACATGTGCCAACAGAACAAATTGAGCAGGTCCATTTACTCTTTTTCTACTTTCACCTACCCACCCCTGTATCCTTCCTAGTCCCTACTAATCCCTCTTCTACTTTCATGTCTACTTTTTTTATTTATTTGTTTTTCTTTTTTACTTTCCACAAATGACAAAGAACATGCCATACTAGTCTTCTGTATCTGGCTTTTTGATATCCTCCAGTTCCATTCATTTTGGGGCAAATGACAGGATTTCATTCTTCTTTATGATTGAATAATACTCCATTGCATATAGTATATGCACATATACCATATTTTCTTTATCCATTCATCTGCTGATGGCCATGTAGGCTGATTTCATATATTAGCTATCATGAAAAGTGTTGCAATAAAAATGGGCATGCAGGTATCGTTTTTGTGTGCTGACATAATTTCCTTTGGATATATACCCAAGAGTGGTCCTACTGGATCATATGGTACTTCTAATTTTAGTTTTTTTCCCACCAATATTATATTTGGGTACCTTTCCCCACACACACACATCCTTTTCAGCATTTTTTAAAAAATAATAGCCATTCTAACTGGGGTGAGACGTAATTTTATAATTTTTATTTGCATTTCTCTGATGCCTAATGATGGTGAACTTTTTAAAATATTTATCAGTTATTTGCATTTCTTCTTTTTTTATTAGAGTTAATGGTTGTACATAGTAGTTGGGTGCATTTCTTCTTTTAAGAACCATCTATTCATATCATTTACCCATCTTTTAACTGGATTGCTCAATTTTGCTGGTTTTTTTTCTTAATATATTCTGGATATCACCCCTCTGCCTAAATAATAGCTGGCAAATATATTTCCCCATTCCGTAGGTTGCCTCTTGTCTCTTGAATATTTCCTTTGCTATGAATTTTTTCATTTTGATGTAGCCTCATTTGTTAATTTTTGCTTTTGTTTCCTGTGTTTTTAGAAAATCATTGCCTGTACCAATATCTTGAAGTGTTTCCCCTATGTTTTCTTCTAATAGTTTCTGGTTTTATGTTAAGGTCTTTGACCCATTTTGAGTTGAATTTCGTACATGGTGAGAGATAGGAGTCAAGTTTCAATCTTCTGCATATGGTGACCCAGTTTTTCTAGCACCATTTTTTAAAGAGTCTATCCTTTCTGTAATGTATGTGTTGGGTACCTTTGACACATGGATTATCTCTGAGTTCTCTGTTCTATTCTATTGGTCTGTGTCTATTTTGGTGTCAAAAGCATGATGTGTCGGTTACTATTTCTCTGTCTGAAAAGAAGTATTATGATGCTTCCATCTTTGCTCTCTCTTTGGCTATTTGGGATCTTTTCTGCTTCCATATGAATTTTAGGATTGTTTGTTCTAGGTCTGTGAATAATGTAATTGGTCTATTAATTGGGTTTGCATGAATCTGTAGATCACTTTGTATAGTATGGATATTTTAACAGTATTTATTCTTCTGATCCATGCACATGAAAAGTCTTTCCATATTTTTAGTGTCTCTTCTCTTCAGCATATTGTAATTATCATTATGCAGATCTTTCACTTCCCTAGTTTATTCCTAGGTATTTTATTTACTTACTTATGTTATGGCTATTGTAAAGGGGATTGCTTTCATGATTTCTTTCTCAGCAAATTTATTATTGGTGTTCGGAAAAAACTGCTGATCATTGTATGTCAATTTCGTCTTCTGCTGCTGCAGCTTGCTTCTCACTGCCTTGGGATGTCTGCCAGGTTGGGGTATGGGGGTAACAGAACCACAGAGTTCTGCAGGGGGGGGGGAGAGCCAGCCGGAACTGTGTGGACCACTGCCCTCCATCCTGGTGCTCTCATGCCCTCATCTCAGAGGGTGGCTTCACATATTTCAGTTCTAGAAAGTGGAACCTTCCACTCCCCTCTGCATCATGGCTCTCGGTCTCCACTATGCAGCACTCTCAGAGGGTTTGCATCCAAGCATGCACCAAACCAAGTCTGACTCATAAAGCTGTTGTCTGCTGAGTTAGTGCAGTGGACGGACCATGGGGTCCCAAAGATGGGAATATACACAGGGTTTTGCTCCCCCAGGACAGTCCTAACTCAGACAGTAGGCCACTTCTCAAGATGGAGCCCAGTTACAGCACCCGGTAAGTACACTGGGAGATGTAGTAAATTCCTTCTCCAAAGGCTGCCAGTAGGCTTTTTATATACTCAGCCCCCAGGCTTCTTATATACTCAGTAAGCCTAAACATTGCCAGCTTCAGGCTGACAGAGGTTGTTGGGACTCTCTTTCATCTTATCCCCTGACTTAGCAGGAGGCTGACAACTGGTAAGAATATTTTCTTTCTCTTGCTATGCTGCTCTCCCAGGTGTTTAGGCTTCACCAGGTTTCTGTATTTCCACTGTTGAGTTCCAGAGTTCTCCTGTGGTTACTCACCTCAGCCACACACCTGTTGCTTTTTGGTTCTACCCCACGGAGGAGCTGATGAATGCTGGATTCTTCTATTCCACTGTCTTCCAGGATTGTGACCATGGAAAAAATATTTTAAAGGCAAAATTAAAATTCTATAATAGTAAGACATATTATCATAATATGAATATCTGTGGTGCATAGCCAACATCCAAAGCTACATATATATACTTAAATATATAAATATATATAAATTGAAAAGATCTTATTATAGTAGTAATTAGCATCAGCTAAATCACAATGATTTTACCCCTCAGTATTTGAAAATTGTCTATGGGGAAATTTCATTTGAATATCACATGAATAATTAAACTAAGCATTTGTCAAGATGATTTGCCCCATATCAGTTTCCCCTCTCAGCTTTCTTATTTCTGTTATTTGTACCATTGTCCTTATAATTTCCCAGTTTCAAAAAGTTGGCACAATCATTGATTTGTTTTACCTCTGTACACTCTATCTGTCGTATAACGATACCCTCTACCCCAAAGACATTCATGTCTTAATCCCTGGCACCTATAAATATGCTATGTTATATGGCAAGGGGGAATTATGGTTGCTAATCAACTGATTTTGTGTGTGTATGTGTGTGTGTGTGTATGTGTGTGTGTGTGTGTGTGGTGCTGGGAATTGAACCCAGGGCCTTGTGCATGCGAGGCAAGCACTCTACCAACTGAACTATATCCCCAGCCCATTAACTGATCTTAAAATAAGAAAAAATTTTTAGATTGTATGGGTGAGCTCATCATAATCGCAAGGATCCTTCATGTGTAGAAGATGGATACAGAAAAGTGAGTCATTGCTAGGAGCGGTGGTACACACCTATTAATGCCAGCAACTCAGGAGGCTGAGACAGGAGGATCACAAATTCAAGGCCAACCTGGGAAACATAAGGAGACTCTATCTCAAAATAAAAAATAAAAATATCTGGGAATGTAGCTCAATGATAGAGTGCCCCTGGCACCCTAGTACCAGGAAAAAAAAAAAAAAAAGAATGAGTCTGTGTGAAAGTGATTCAGCTTCAGAAAGACTCAATCAGATAGTTCAGGCTATGAAGATGGAAGACATCCATGAATCAAGGAATGGTGCAGCTTGTAGAAGCTAGAAGAGGTAAGGAAGATGATCCTTCCCCAGTGCTTCCCAAAGGAAGGCACCCACAGACAATACCTTGATTTTTGCCCAATGGAACTCATTTTAGACTTCTGACCTTCCAGATGGAAGATAATAAATACATTTGCATTGTTCTAAGCCATCAGGTTTGTGGTAATTTGTGAGAATAGCAATAGGAAGCTAATATCCACTCCAATCACTAATCATATCTTCATTGATTCATATTTTATACTACCTTTCAAATGCTTTTTTCATCTCAATTTCAAATGGTGGTAATCTAATTCAGGTCTCTATTTGTTAGCTCCAAGATGTTGTAATGCGTTACTAACAGTGATGCAGTGATACAGCCTGGAGACCTGGGTGCTAGTATGCTCCTGATACCAAATAGCCTATGAATCAGGAAATCTGAAAGTCAAGCTTTGTCATTCTTCGCCTGGAATGCACACATACACACACAATCAGAAATGGAGTAAACTGAACAAGATGATTATTAAATTTCTCTCTTGCTAGGGCCATTGTGTAGTCTGTCTACTTCTTCCTTATAACATCAATTCATCCTATACATCAATCCAGAATTATTCTTAAATTTAACTTGGTAGAAATTTGACTCTTAATTAGAAACTTGCATTAACTTTAATGGCTTATAAATTTTTAAAAGTTCTTATTAAAGGCTTTTTTAACCTGCCATGCCTTGTGTCTCTGCAATGCTTTTTCTTTTCTTGTATTTCCTCCTCACTTCAGCAAAACAGGTCTACACATTCGTTCTTCTAACATGGCCTGTTCCGGCTCTTCCTCCTTTCTGTAACATCCATCCCACTTCTGTAGAATTATCAGATCCCTGCATTTTCTTTAAGAAGCTCAGCAACCTACCACTCCTTTGTGTTTGCTTCTCCCCAGCAATCTATCTGCACTTTGTTGCTCAAACTAAATTATAATGAGAACCTACACATTATCTAAATTTTCCAACACTTAGGATTAAGGTTGGTAAAGAGATGATAAGAGAGGAATAAAGTCAAAGAAAAACTAGTCCAAAAAGATAAAGCTTTAAAGGCCTTTCAAGACTCTAGAGGAAGTAGGGACACAATTGTGCTCAGAACCCATCTGGTTCAACTTGCATTATTATTTCTCCATTATGGTTATGTCTTGTCTCCCAAGGCATGAGCCCTTAACAACCTCATTTCTGATGTTTCTTTTATCCCCATCATTTGGAAAAACTTTTATGTCTTACCAACGTAAGTTACTTATCTGCTCAGTGTTGTAATACATAAATAATAAAGGACACTAACATACCAAACCCAGTTTTAACCTTCACCATTCATGAGGATATGAAATACTTAATGAAGATTTCATCTATGAGATCATTAATTGCATATTTATTAAAAGCCTCCTTGAGCTCAATGTGTGTTAGCCAAAGTATTCCCCAGTGTTGGACCATGTAGACTTTTACCTAATCTTCCCAATTTCTTGGCCTCCAAAGCCCACCTTCCTACCAGCACTATGCCAAACATGACTCATAGTTCTCTAATCCCTCTTGAATTTCTCTGTTTTCTGGGAGGGAATTCCTCCTGTCAGTGGTCCAAAGCCTACTTTGTTGCAAGCTGTATAATCATAGTCTATTGGTCAGGGCGGTCAGCTTCAGCCTGTGGGGCAAAGCAGAGACCTTGAATAAATTCAAGACCCCATTTTCCAAAAAGAGGGGCAATTTCTTAAGAAACTGGGCATCCAAAGGAGGTAATATAAAAGTTAATTCCATTCTCAAACCTCCCAAGAAATTTTTAGATTCCCCTGATTAACTCACAATAGTACCTGGTTGAGTTCTTTGCTTCAAATTCTTTGTCCAAACCATCTATTCAGCCAATATTTGCAATTCTTACTAGAACATCATCTCTACGTGGACTTTGTAACTTGCCATTGTATTCTGAAAACAGAAGGATTTCTGTATGGTCAATTTATGCTCTATACGTCTATGATGCTAACAGAGTTGTCATGATGGAAGTGAGCTCTTGGATCAAGTCTGGGTAATGATTTTAATTCAAAGTGAACCTATGTACTTGGTCTGAAGTCCTAGACACTATGTCAGCATATAACCATCCTGAGAATCCAACACAATAATTTTTAAGAATTGTTATATGTAGCTAAACATTTAATTTTTTCTATTTGTTATTCTCTCTATATCGTTTTCTCTCTTCTTTTTTCCCCCACACTTAGGTTTATTTCCACATACATATTGTACCAACTGTCACACGTATGAATGCCTCCTTTTTGTGACTTGTCAGTGATATAAATGTTCTCTAATTTAACCTGACAAGAGCATTGTATTAGCAATGTCATTCATTTCTCTCATTGAGTCATACATTTTAAGTCTCTTTCAAACATTCTGTATCTTTCTCATACAAATTCCTTTGACTATTCAACATTTTTCTTTCCCACACAGATCATATATTTCTATGTGACATTATTAAATGGGTAAGGAAGTGACTTTCAGTTTTTGAAAATCATGATAGTATCTTAGACCTAAGGTACTGTGAGCTAGTTATTCCCACCAAATATATGTAATTATCCATATCTTCCCATACAATAACATAACCACTTCTAACAACATGTTATGTATAGACTGTTTCACATACATGGTAATATCTATGAGCTAATGGAGGCTATATAGCCACAATTTTTACAATTTTATCTTCTCCCAATCTCCTACTTGTTAATTATGTTCATCACCATCGGGATGGTGAAATACTGGTTAACTGGTTAGTGTGCCCAAGACTGTCTGGAACAGCATGCAGATACACTTGTTTACCATAATGAACACAAACTAGAATCCAGAGAACAGTACAAAGTATTTATTTATTTTTATATCATGTTCTTTTACTTGAGGATATAGCATAAGCCTTATATGATCTTTGTCACATCCTCTTTCTTCTAAGCATCCTCACTTTTCTCTCAGCACTGTTGCCTCCACCTGGTAACACACTAGCTCTATCTTGAGAAGGCAAAGATGAATTGATGATCCTTCCTTCATATAAGTAAATGTGGCTCTCTCAGTCTGCAAAGCAAAACAATCATAGGGCAAGTAAGCCTTTCGTTTCCTAATTATGGTCACCATTGAAAGCAAAATTTCAGTGTATAATCATGCTGCAAAGAACTAGGACTGAGGCTAGGAATTGAGTGGAGGAAGACGATTTCTTACCACAAATATGTAACAGCTAGCTGGATATAGCAGATGCAGATGTCCAGAGTCTTAAAGGCCAGCCCAAGGTGACTCAGGCTAAATAGTGGCCTGAGCAAAACTGCCTGACGTAAGTATTCAGGCCTCAGTGAGGCCAGAGAGACCCCTGCAGGGTACTCGTGGTTCAAGGAAATTTCCTGGGAGTGTTCTGAGGATCTCAGCCCATCGTTTATGCCAGCAGTTTGCTGGGATGTGGGCAAGTCTGACTAGTGCCTGAGACTTCTCAAAGAAGGTTTAAACAATGATGGAAGCTTCGAGCAGCAGAGAGCATAAAAAGTGAAAATGAGGAACAGGTCAATGTCGGCTTCAAGGTCATGTTGACAGCAGTTCAGAAGGAGTAAAATAACCTAAAATGAAATTCCTCAACCAGGAAGAACTCTCTAATTTCAGAATGTAAGCTATGTAAGGATAAGGATCTTACTGGGAGAGGTAATCTACTAGTAGGCCCTAAGAGTCCTATACTGAGAAAGCAAGGCTGTCTCTGGTCTTTACCTGGGCCATTTTTCAGGGTGATATTTGTAAGCAATCAACCTTGGAGCCATAAGGTAATATCCTCCCCTGAACAAAGAACAGCCTTGTCACTGTTCACTCTG
This sequence comes from Tamias sibiricus, assembly GCA_025594165.1. NCBI lineage: Eukaryota > Metazoa > Chordata > Mammalia > Rodentia > Sciuridae > Tamias > Tamias sibiricus. Next base: position 80,457,831 of record CM046661.1, read on the forward strand.
AGAGTGACCAAAAAAGCACAGCATTCCTCTCTCCAGTGAGTGTGTAGGCATCCACATAGGCTGCCTGTGTCATCCCACAGAATTTGAAGATGGTAGGAAATGAATGCAATCAAACAAGCTCATGCTGCCTGCTGTGTCATAAGCGATAAAGCCCTTTGTCTCTGACTCAAGAGTCTCGTATCTTTTGCCAGCATCCATGACAGGGTAACCATCAGCTTAAAAGTAGAGTAAAATCCCAGGCCTTTCCTGATAGCTCTATCACCAGAATGCAGAATGGTACTCAGCAGAGAGGTGTCAATTTGTTAAATGAGTCCCTTATTTTTAAAAAAAAAAAAAAAATTTGAATTTGTTTTACCTTACCATTAACTTCATTTCTGAACACCAAATTAGTCAACATATGCTTGTGAAAAACCATCGTATATGGGTTATTACTATTAAAAGCTTGTGCTAGACGGGTGCGGTGGTGCACGCCTGTAATCCCAGCACTTGGGAACTGAGGCAGGAGGATCGTGAGTTCAAAGCCAGCCTCAGCAATGGCAAGGTACTTAGCAACTCAGTGAGACCCTGTCTCTAATAAAATACAAAAAGGGTCTGGGGATGTGGCCCAGCGGTCAAGTGCCCCTGAGTTCAATCCCTGGTACCAAAAAAAAAAAAACTTGTTCTAGGTGTTCACTCTGTTCCAATTCAAATAAAATAGAGTTAATGGGACTTCTACCAAGAAATGCTTCTAATAATTTCTGAATATTCATCAAATTATAGCTATAATAATTTCAATATTATCAAATAGAATATTAATTTATCATAGAATATTTAAGCAAAGCATCAAAATCTGTTGCCTTACATAGAATGTTTTAATTTATGTATATGATATCAAAACTATCCACTTTATGAGGAGAGTGAATAGTGACTAATAAAGTATTGAAAAAAAGACCTCCTACCATCAATTTTTCAGCATATCCAGACCAGGATCTAGGACAGGAAACCTTGTAAAAATAAGCAACTCAGTTTTCCACTTTACCCAAAAGCATTGATCCCAGGTCCTCTGAGTTCCAATGAAACTTGAGTTTTGTCTGTCTATAATTGATTTACCAATAAAACAAATAACTTCGGATTTGTGATACCTTTCAAAAGAATCCTTATCTGTTTATACACTAAAAAATAAAGCATCTTAGACACAAAGCTCACATTTGCAGGTCATGTTGTTTGCGCCAGGCTCTGTGCTACGTCTTTTCACACAGTTATGCATAATCTCTTAGTAACAAGGGCCAGTGTTAAGTCTTGGTAACTGGTTAGTTGTATTTTTCTCAATATGTTGCAATCCTTTTTGCATGTGGGTTCCACACCTTTCTAAATACTGAGTACTTTATGGAAAAGGCATCCCTTTTTTCCTTGTGGGAGGTTGTAGAATTTGTTTTAACTGAATTCACGAACTTCCTCTTCATTTCCAACAATGTGAGACTGTAAACTACTAGCATTGGTGCAAGTAACACTGGAACAAAACTTCAAAGAGCACAATGGATCCTCAGTGTTTAATCCAAATCTTTAAAAATGGTGATTGCCTAGAGATGATCTTTGTGAATAATCTTCTATAGATGTCAAACTACATTAAAGATGAAAAGTACTTTATTATAAAGAGAGTAAAATGGGACCCTGTAGGTAAGTAACCTCATTACACTTTTTACCACCACTTTCTCCAAACAATTCACTCATACAGGATTCTAGAGCTTTGGGATTTTGATTAGCATGGCCATTACAATCTTATCTTTACAAATGAATGTCAAAGAAACCATTTAAATTAAGCAGGTCATTACATTAGACTGAAAAAATAATCCCCTTGAAATAAAAAAGAAACTTAGAGATATTTGAGTTTTCCTAGCTCCTCATAACAAGGCAAGACTTACTAAAATGTATTTGTAGAGCCTATGCCATCACACAACCAGGATGACAAACATTATGCAGATTTGCCTCACTTAAGCTCTGAAACTGAATTTTCAAAGATGATCAATGATCTTATGACAGGAAATAAAATTTCCTTTCTTTTTGTCTTCATTTTTAAAAGCAATTTCTACCATTGCTACTCACACCCACTACATTGAATATTCTTTCTGCATGTACTATATATTATGATCATCTCTTTTCTAGTCTGTCACTAGTGCCACTGGTGGCAGGCAGATCCTTGATGGTAGAGACTATTTCTTATTCTTTAATTATACAGACCATCCCTGACATCCAATAATTTTAATTAAAATTTTTTTTAATTTTTTGGTGGTGCAAAAAGCAGGGGCTGGAGTTGTGGCTCAGTGGTGGAGAGCGCTTGCCTAGCATGTTTGAAGCACTGCGTTCGATCCTCAGCACCACATAAAAAATAAATACAATAAAGATATTGTGTTCACCTACAACTAAAAAAAATTTTAAAAAAAAAGCAGTATGCATTCAGTAGAAACTGTATTTTGATTTTTATTTTTTTAAATCAGAGATTGAATCCAGGGTTTCTTAACCACTGAGCCACAGCCCCATCTCCTTTTACTGTTGCTAAGTTATAATGTTGAATAGGTAATATGGTTTGAGTGTATGCCCAACAGTTCCTCAAGTTGCAGTATTGGGAGGTGGAGCCTAGCGGAAAATGATTGGGTCTTGGGGGTGAAGCCCTCACAAATGGATCAATGTCTTTCTCACCAGCGTCATTCCAGGTCTCATTGGTCTAGATTAGTTTATATATATATATAATTTTTTTCTTTGAGACAGGGTCTCACTAAGTTGTTTTAGGGCCTCGCTAAGTTGCTGAAACTGGCTTTGAACTGGCCATCCTCCTGCCTTTGCCAACTGAGCCACTGGGATTACAGGCATGTGCCACTAAGCCAGGCTGAATTTTGAATTTTGATCTTTTTCCAGATTAGCAATAGGTGTCACAGTGCTCTTCTGGGATGCCAGGCTGAAGCAGCAAACTGCAGCCCCCAGTCAGCCATGACTACAAGGGTAAACCACTCATGCTCTACAGAGTACTGTTGCTAAGTTATAATGTTGAGTAGGTGATATGGCTTGAGTGTACGCCCAACAGTTCATGTGTTGGGACCTTAATTCTTCAAGTGGCAGTATTGGGAGGTGGAGCCTAGCAAAAAGTGATTGTGTCATGGGGGTGGAGCCCTCACAAATGGATCTGGTCTTTCTCACAAGAGTGATTCCAGCTCTCATTGGTCTAGATTAGTTATGAGAGTAGGTTGTAATAAAATGAGACTACCTCTCATGTTCTTTTCTTCTTCACACACACCCACTTGTTCTTCCCTCTCCACCATGAGTTGAAGCAACATGAAGTTCTCACCAGATTCAGCCGCCTGATATTGGACTTCCCAACCTCTAGAATCTTGAGCCAAAATAAATCTCTTTATATATAAGTTACCCAATCTCAGGTATTCAGTTATAGCAACAATAATTGAACTAAGACAGTAGATTAGGTGCAATCAATACATTTTCAATTTATAATATTTTCAACTCAAAATGGCTTTATAGGATATAACTCCATCATAAGTCAAGAAACATCTGTATTTGTATTTTGCCTAAGTTATTAGAACATTGTAAATTAATAAAAAAATGTTAGTTGAATAAGTAAATTTGTATCCCCCATAATCAATCCTCAGTTTAGTTTTCTTTTGTCTATATGGAAGTCACCCAAATATATTTATCATCCATTCACTCCCTCCAGATCTTGAGTCTTTCACCTCCAACTGATTGATAGATGCTCTGCAAGTTTGTAATCTCAACATGTGTAAAATTACATCCTCAAATTCCACATGTCTTTGAAACTACCATTCAAAAGTCATTTGTTAAGGCCATACATGGTGGAACTTGCCTATAATCCCAAGAGGCTGAGGTAGGAGGATCTCAAGTTTGGGGTCTGTCTCAATCTCTCAACTTAATAAGACTCTTTCCCAAAATACATACACAAACAAACAAACAAAAAATAAGCCTGGGGATATAGCTCAGTGGTAAAACATCCTTGGGTTCAACCTCAGTACCACACACACACACACACACACACACACACACACACATTTGTTGATCATCTATAAGTACAATGGACCACACCAGGTGATGCAGGTAATATAAACAAGAGTGAATTATGATCTCTGTCCTCAAGAAGTTTACAAATGGTAAGGAAAATGTGCATGTATAAAGATGTACAGCAGAAAAGTACAGCAGAAAGGGTATTGTAAAGGAAGTACAAACTAGATACTGAAAATTGTAGAACTATCTCACAAGCACTAACTATTTGGGAAACATAAAAGTTTTATCTTGAACTGGACATAAACTTCAGAAAATCTCCAAAATGTTTTGCTCCACATTTACCCCAGAATCATCCTTTGATTTTTCACCATTGGCTTTAATGCCCTAGTTATATTCAAAATTGTGGCCATGCTGATTAGCATGAAGCATCTGTCATTTGAATGATTGACAGGGCACCCTGACCTGCTTTCTCTTTTGCTCCATATTCCTGGCTTTAGCATGTGGTGGTAGTGTAGGCATCTCTCCAGCCTCTTAAGCCTTTATTTGCTACTCCAGGTCTGTGGCATCCTGGCTGCCTTCTATGCTTCCATCCTACCTCAGGTTGCTTCTAAATTTGTAAGATACATGTTAAGAGGAAGGAAAAAAATCATATTTCAGTAAAATTCTTTAAGAAATGGTTAGCATTTAAGTATTAAAAGATGGGTTTGGTTTAAATAGATCAAGAGTGGAAAAATTCAGATAAAGGGACAAATAAGAGCAAAGACATTGGAGAAAACCTAAGGGCATATTCCAGACAAATTGGATAGAACAGTTTGGTGTGCTTGGTCCTGTTTGATTCCCACTTTCTTACTGTATTCACAAGAAGAATCATTTCACCCACATTATCTTTACACTTGAGGACTAATTCTGACATTAGGGAAAAGGAAGAATATTGTGCCAGAAAAGGGGAGATTGGAGATAAAAATAAAATGTATATTAAAATAAAAAAATACCATGTGGACTGGGGTTGTGGCTCAGTAGTAGAGTGCTTGTCTGGCATGTCTGAGGCACTGGGTTAGATTCTTAACACTACCACTTATAAATAAATAAAATAAAGGTCCATCAACAACTAAAAAAATTTTTTAAGAAAGGAGGAAAGGAAGGAAGAAAGACAGACAGACAATGAGGAGATAGGAGAGTTGCATGAAGGCAATCGGAGCCTGTTGGTAAAGCGGGCATGTAACATAATTCAGGGCTCAGCTCATCATCCTCAGACAGAACAATCAAAGGGTTATGCATAGCAGAATATCATGACAGTAAACTCTCTAAAGTGGCTCTGACTACTTACTCTGAAATCTGCTCCCCTAGCTGCCCTGAGTTCCTCTCCTTTTCCAGGCAGGATTAGAGGGATTTGGGAACTCCCTATACTGGTCCATGGGCATGGCTGATGGTGGTAATCTCTTTCAGGTGTCCAAAGACAGAACCAATGCTATTCCTTATGGCAAAACCCTTATCTGCTTGGTGTTGCTCTGATTCTCCTGCTGCTGCCAACTTCACCTCTTCTCCAAATCTCTCTTCTTGCTGCTATTGCCACCTCCATTATACCTTGAAGCTCTGTTCTGAAATATATGGTCTTTTTGTTTTTTTGTAAACCAGGGATTGAACCCAGGTATACTTAACCACTGACTCACTGAGTCACATCCCCATCTCACTTTTTCTTTTTTAAACAGGTTCTTGCTAAGTTTCTTAGGGCCTCACTAAATTGCTGAGGCTAACTTTGAAATTGTGATCCTCCTGCCTCAGCCTCCTGAGTTGCTAGGATTACAGGAGTACACCAATGTGCCTTGTATGGTCTTATACTAACCCCTGGACCTTAGCTGTGTCATCTCAACTGTGTGTTATAAGGATAAATGTACAGAGTGGAGGAATATTGCAGCATTAAAGAAGCAAAAGTGAAATGGTAGAATTTGCCCGAGCTTTGAAAAATGGTGGTGCTGGGTGGGGTGGGAGGTGGATTTGAAAGCCAGAAAATTTATAATGGAGAAGTCTATGAGTTTGAATAAAAATGTTAACTATTGAATTACAAAATGTGTTTAGAAGTCATACAATAAAACTCCTTAGCAGGTGATCAAGATTCACATAAAGGAACAGTGACATTATGTTTCGTCTTAGAGCTAAATATTTTTTCAGATTTAATGACAGGGAGAATTAGCATAAATAATAGCATTTTATAAAGCTAGAATACTCTTCCCTGTTGAAGGAAGTTGACTGAGAGTGATCTTTAACATGAGTTGAGACTTTCTTCTTTACATGGTGTTCACACAAAGAAAGGAAGGCACACTTTTTTAATTTAGGAGGCAAAGATATTTATACAGTAGTTTAAACTTTTCCAGGCACAGGTAATGCATTGGGAGCCAGCAGGGTGGTCCTTAGTGGAGACATAGTGAGTTCATACACAGCCTTTGTGTGAAGGAAAAAGATACTTGCTATGGTTTGGTCTGAATTGTTCTCCAAAACCTCATGTGTTAAAAATCTTAGTCCCCATTCTGGTGCTATTGGAAGGTGGTAGAAATTTTAAGAAGTAGGGCCTATGGAAGGTCTTCTAGTCACTTGGGGCTTGCCCTTAAAGGGCACTGTGAGACCCCAGCCCCTTCCTCTTCCTCTTTTTTACTTCCTGGCCATGAGGTGAGTGGTTTTCCTCCGCCATGTACTCCCACTAAGATGTGCCCCCACAGGCTCAAAACGACAGGGCAACTGATCATGGACTGAAATCTCTAAGGCTGTAAGTCAAAATTAAAATTTTCTCTGTAGTTGATTATCTTGGGTTATTTTTTTACAGTAACAGAAAACTGATTAACACCATACTCCTTCATTCATATATAGGCTCAGGCAGGCCCATAGATGGCCCAGAGTGAACTGAATTTAATCCACCTGCCCCTTAGTCAGATACTTTTGAGTCTGTACAGTCTTCACCGAAAAGTCAGGAAGCCCTCAGGTTGAGGATGTCTAGCTAGATTTAAAGTGAATATGAGAATACCTCCATTCCTCTTCCGTGTCTGACAAGAACAGAGATAGAGGTTTCAAATGACAATGAGTCTCTTTTCTGGTGCAATGAGATATAAGCCTGGATTCGCTATCCCTGTGCCTATTTTTCCTGTTTCCTTGAGATTGCATTACTTGTAGCCTTGAGTGTTTAAAAAAGAAGATCAAACCCATTTATTTAATGTCACAATCAATACTGATCCCAGGACTATCTACAGAATAGATTCTCTGTAGGCCGTTCTCACTACGGCTTTCAGGAGTTCAGAGAGAATTTATGAGCACAATTCTTTTTTCTGTTACAAAGGAAACACATTCAAGATGTACTAAAATAGCTGAAAAGAAGTTCCCTACTTCATGCACAAAAGATGAGCTTGTATTTACTAAACGAAGAATTTATAGCTGGGAGAAGTAGATTTTAGCTTATAAGAATTTCTAACTATTTTTCAACTCACTCCAAGAGCTGGCTATAGAAAATTGGCATTGAAAGACTCTGAAAAATAATGAGGTCATAAATGATTGAATTATAACATTCAATTACTAGTTTTTTCAACTAATAATTTTGCTTTCTATGATTTAATGCAACTTATAAGTAGCCACTTAAAATACAATCTCCCATTACATATAGTGAAATATGACTCTGTAGACAGGTTATTAAATAGAATGTAGCAATGGATAAACCATGCTTTCTACTCATAGATCTGTTTAGAAATCAAAAGAAAATATTGACCCCAAAGTAGTTTTCTTTCCTTTTTTTTTTTTTTTTTTTTTTTTGGTATTGGGGATTGAACTCAGGGGCACTCGACCACTGAGCCACATCCCCAGCCCTATTTTGTATTTTATTTAGAGACAGGGTCTCATTGAGTTGTTCAATGCCTCGCCATTGATGAGGCTGGCTTTGAACTCGCGATCCTCATGCCTCAGCCTCCTGAGCCGCTGGGATTACAGGCACACGCCACCGCACCCCGCTCAAAAGTAGTTTTCAACACACATAATCATAAGAAAAGGTGAAGCATTTAATACTTTGTGTCATTGTTTAATTAGATGGGTAATTAATATTCTGCATTGCTCTCTCTGAAACTCTTTTGCAATTTTATGTAGGTTAACCATAATGTTTTTAAGGCTGTAAAATACTGAAAAAGAAAAAAAATCACGGTAGGTTTTCCTATAAAAACAAACGAACAGCCAGGCACAGTGGGGCATGCCTGTAATCCCAGCAACTCAGGAGGCTGAGGCAGGAGGATTGCAATTTCAATGCTAGCCTCAGCAAACTTAGTAAGGCCCTAAGCAACTGAACTGAGCAAGACCCTGTCTCAAAGTAAAATAAATAAAAAGGGCTGGGGATGTAGCTCAGTGGTAAAGGGTCCCTGGGTTCAATCCCCAGTACCAAAAACAAACACACCCTAGAAATTGGATCCAACATTAACACTATATTATTGATCATACCTCACATGTTTGCATTTTGTTTGCAACCTGTTTCAAATGGACAGTTTAATCTCTATTACCCCAAGATCTACAGGCAAAATGAGAGCAATGATAATGTCATAATGATTAGATAGAGTAAATCTTATACTATTCTTTCCATAACACAAATCCTCTGTTTTGTCCTACTGGCTGCAGTTTAGGATCTGTCCTGAAAGCAAGCTTGTGTTCAAAAGGTTTCCTCTCCCTGTAATGTCTCCTTCAGTTCTCTCTACCTCTCCAAATCCTACCTCAAATCCAAACCTATCTCAAGCCTCTCCAGCAAGCTCTTCCAATCTGTCCTCCCTTCTTTGAATTCCCATATCTCTCAAATACTTCTACTTATTTAACTAATTTTGGTGCAATACTACACCATCTTATAGTATGTCTCTCTTATATGTATGAGCCTTGTTTCCGTAGCAACTCCTTAAATATTTGTTAAGAGGGTAGATCTTCTGTTTACTTTTGCCACACAGACACACACACACACACACACAGACACACACACACACACACACATCTTTTGGAGGCGATGAATATATTTTTTTACTTTGTGGTGTTAGTATCACCGGTATAGTCATATATCCAGATTGTATGCACTTAATATGTACAGATTTTTAAAATATTAATTATACCTCAATACAATCACTGAAGGTAATAGAATCATTGTCATTTTACAGAGGAGAAAAGTGAGGCACAGGAAAGTAAAGTTGCATGTTCATCCATGACAGAGCTGGAACTCAACCTCAGGCATCAGGATGTCAAATCTGGAGTTTGAATGCTTCTGTAACCATTTGGTGGACATCTCAGTGGCAGATCCTGCACTGAGCATCCCTAACACTGACCCAGACAAGGGTCCTATCCATTGAACTCCAAAGAGCTAAAAACACTTTGATCTAAATTCTTCTACAGTTGTTCTGAGCATAGACTTTTTATGGCAGATGCATCCTAAGGTGACCCTCAGTGAGTAGCACCTTATTATAATCTCTTCCCCTTTAGTGTGGGATGGAAACTGTAACTTCCCTTTAACCAATAGGGTATAACAAAGGCAAGAAGATGTCACTCTTGTGATTAGATTGCATCTTATATGAATCATTCTTAGCAGACTGGAGAAGAACCCATACTGGCTTTCAGAGCAAGCAACCACGTTGTGAATTTCATGTGGCAGGGAGTGGTGGGTGACCTTTAGGACAGATGAGTGACTTTTAGCCAACAGCCAATCAAAAGCCTCAGTTCCACAGCAACAAAGAGATGAATTCTAGTAATGAACCTGAATGAGCTTGGAGGAAAATTCTTCCCCAATAAGCCTCCATATGAGAGAACACAACCTCTCTGACACTTTGAAGACTTGTGAGACTATAGGGAGAACTCTCAGATTTCCCCAAGATTCCTCACCCACTAGTATACACACATCTTCTCTCAGTTATTCCATCAAATACTAATCTAGTTGCTACTGCGAAGGGATTTTACAGATGCAATTAAGTTTTCAAATAAGTGCCCTTAAAATAGAGAGATAATCCTAGGTTGGCCTAACCTAACCAGGTGAGCCTGTTAAAGAGACTAGAACCTTCCCTGAGAGATGTATGGGGAATATTTGACACGAAAGATTCTGCATTGTTGGCTTAAAGATGGGGGAGGCCGTGTGACACAGAATGCAGGAAGTCTCTGTGTGCTGAGGGCAGCTCTCTGCTCACAGCCAGCAAGGAAATGCAGACCTCATTGTTATAACCACAGAGACTACGTTCTGCTTGGAAAAGGAGCTCGAGATCCAGATGAAACATAATCTGGTTTGCACCTTCGTTTTAACTACCTGAGACCCTAAACACTGTGCCCAGACTTTTTTTTTCAGGGTTAGCAATCATACATGCTAAGCAAGTGGCATACCACCAAGCAACACCCTAGCCCTTGCCCAGTTTTTGACCTACGGAAAAATGAGCTAATAAGTAGATGGTGTTTTTAAGTTAATCAGTTTGTGGTAATTTGTTTCACAGCAATAGAAAATTAATATACATCTCATATTTGTAATTGACATGAGTCATTTCAATTAAATAAAGGTGAAACTGCCCAGTTTAGAGCCTAGAATATAGAAGATGCTAAATATTTGTGGGAATTTTTCCCTACTGAGCCTCTGAAATACAGCATTTCTTCTATCATTGTTAAAACTCATCAGGTAACATTTGCAAGTAAACGTGCTAACCACCCAGAACAAGTGAAAAATATTATATAATAATCTATTAAATATAGTACAAACTGGTCTCTTTGGCATCTATAATGATCCAGGAATCAAATAAAATAAAAACAAAACTTTGTTGGCATGATTTAAAATAAGAATAAAAATAATTGAAGTTACTAACTTGATTCTTAAATGATAAAATGTAATATTTCATGTTTTGCTTTACAATATTATTATTTCTCCAACTTCCCAGACTTCCACTTACCAAAATTCAAGGATACTGAGATCATGGGAAAGGTTTCAACAAATTGTCTCATAACTGACTCATAAAACTTGGCAGCTGTGAATCTGTTAGTCGTGTATATAAGATGATCTCTGGGTGGAGAATTCAAATGCTTAAATTCTGGCCTCTGCATCATAGATAATTTGAACAGCAGCTCCAAGGTTTTGGGATACATTCCAATGTAAGTGTGTGTTGACTGAAATTCAGAAAATCTGTAGTTTAAAGTGTCTCACTTTCTGCTCTAAGAAAATTCATGCATCAAATTGATTCTATTTGAGATTTCTTTGTAGGTCCCTGGGGATGGTTTCACATCATTGGTGAAAATAGATGATTTTCACATGCCTGTTTGATGCCCATTTTGGTCTATTGGTTCTTAACATTTATAAAGTCATCTTGACCATTTCAGGATCCTAAGTATTATGATTAAAATGAGTGAACTGAAACTTAGTCTTTGAGAGTAAAAAAAGATCTAATGTGCTACTGGTTGGTTTCAACAGAGTTACAATAGATATATGGGCATTAAAGAAAAGTATCTCATATAGGAAAGAGTTCTTTTTCATTAGGAATAAGTTTTTGTTTTTTTGTTTTGGTACCAGGGATTAAACTCAGGGGTACTCGACCACTGGGCCACATCCCCAGCCCTTTTTTGTATTTTATTTAGAGACAGGGTCTCACTGAGTTGCTAAGTGCCTCGCCATTGCTGAGGCTGGCTTTGAACTCGCGATCCTCCTGCCTCAGCCTCCCAAGTGCTGGGATTACAGGCATGCGCCACCGCGCCGGCTAGGAATAAGTTTTAACAACGAACGAAGGAATATTTTCAGGTTTGCACTGGTGAGAAGCAGAGTAAAGTTGGATGTCTCAGAATTTTTACTCATACAAAAATTTTGTTTATACCGTTTATGTAGATAAGTTTATCCTTCATAAGATAAAGCACATTTTTGAGGCATTGAACAGCTTTATGTTATTTGTGAGATTACAGTAATTCAGATTTGATTTTTTTTTTTTTTTTTGGTGAGGGGTGGATACTGGGGATTTAACCCAGGGGTGCTTAATCACTGAGCCACATCCCCAGTCCTTTTTATTTTTTATTTTCAGTAGGGTTTTGCTGAGTTCCTTTAGGCCTTGCTAAATTGCTGAGAATGGCCTTGAATCAGAGATCCTCTTATCTCAGCCTCCTGAGTCACTGGGATTATAGGCCTGCACCACTGCTCTGGGCTTGATTTCTTTTTTTAAGCAAGCACATTTGCTTTTGAATAGAGTCACAGTTAATATTTGGCTAAAGTCAAATGTTCTCTACTTTTTAATTCTTTTAAACATCAACTACATTTGCCATTTGAACTTCTAGTTCTGCCCTTAGAAGTCACTCTTTGTTCTGAAAGATAAACTACAGCTTTAGCAAAGTGGAGATCAGTATTTTTTTAAAAGGCAGAGCACCTTTGGCTTATAAAAATATTATTTTCAGGTTCTGACTGGTACTTCGGAATTTGTAAATTGAATTTTGTAAAGTCACATACTAATGCCTGCATAGTTCATACAGAGAATATAGGAAAATGTTGTCTTTTGAGGGTTCTGGGATGTCCAATATTACATTATTGAATGTTGGAAAATCATTTCCTGTTGGGAATGACCCACTAGCTCACAGGATTACTCTGTAATAACTAGGGTAGAGGACAGGGATGGGCTCGGTAGAATCAGTAAAACACATGGAACATATTTCGTATCAAGGGGCTATTTATACTGGAAAACATAGTGAATTCTGGAAAGTCTCCCCCACATTTAGTATGACTATTAAGAGATTCTAAAAGCTTGAAAAAATGATTGGAAGACAAGAATGATAGCTCAAGCCACGGAAAGATTAAGGACAAAGTATAGTATCATAAACAACTCTCTCTTGGTTCTCCAGTTATTTCTTAAATCAAATTTCTTCTATTTGTTTTGTGAGCCTCATTATTTTCCTACCACTCAGGTCCCCAAACAGAATTTATTATCGCCCCTAAAGCACTTCTGTCAGATACTTTAGAGTGAACCTAGGCTCCCTCTCTTTCCCTGCCTGAGTGGAGTCAATCACCAAGCCCCATTGCTGAAAGTTTCCAGATATTTATCAGATCCCTTCCCATTTTTCATTCCATTGCTTTGGCTTTAGGACAAACCCTAATCATGTCTTGTCTGATACACTAAACACCTTCTTCTAATTGGTCTCCCTGCATCCACCATCAAAATGTCCCTCCCCATACTCCTAGCTAATCTCTGTTTTGCCAGATGACCTAAAATACAAGTCTTATCCTTTCATTTTCTTAAGTGCCTTCTCATTACCTAAAAACAAAATCTGAACTTGTTAGCATGACATGTAAAAGTCTCTCCACATCCCTCAACTCACAGTTCTGGGGATTGAACCCAGGGGCTCTTTACCACTGAGCTACAGCACCAGCTCTTTTTTTTAGTTTTCAAACAGGATCTTCCTAAGTTTTGCCCAGGCTGGCCTTGAATTTGGGATCCAACTACCTCAGCCTACCTTAAGTCCTTGATATTAAAGGTATATGCCACTGTGCCAGGCTAAAGTTTCTTTGATTTGGCTTCTGCAAGCTTTACTAGCTTCTTGTCCCATATTCCTCCACACACAGAACATACTTCTCCCATTACAATGGCTTCCCTAAATGTTCTTCCCTCAGCCTACTTTCCTTTAGAGACTTCTCAATTAACCTCTATTTTTTGTCTTTTTTTCTTGATTGCTGATTGTGTTGATCCCATTTCTTTTATTCTTCAATCTGCAAATAACTGTGTAGATATAAAGCTGCATTAAAGTACAACCTACCCTCAAGAATTCTTTAGCCCAGTGGAGTTCAGTGGTGATATAATAGCACGTTGAAATAGCAGGTTGTACATCCAGCAAGCAAGACATATATGTGACTGTACTGTGGGGATGCAAAAGAGGGAGACAAAAATTGTAGTTTTTGCATTTGCATCCTATCCAGAACACTAAAGCTAATCCAATATAGTGTTTAAGTTATTCCTGCAACATTTCATATTTCTTTACTAACATAAACGTAGCTAAATGTAACAACTGCATTGCTATAATAGCATGTGTGAACTAAACGTATTAGCATGTACAAGCTAATGTGTTTATTTACTTCTTTACTGTTTTTGTAATATTCAGCAAATACTTCCTAAATGTATAAACATGATGTTAAAATTTATTCAACTTTGTTATTGTGCTATATATTTTATTCTGAGTCTTACTGAAATATTTTCTCCTACATGTACTTCAGCTGTCTGTACACTACTTCACTCACAATTATTTTATATTGTGACTTGGTATTTAGTTAAACTACTCACTGAAGTACATATTGGCATTTGCTTTAATGTCATATATGGTCTCTAATTGCCAGTGAATTTACTGGGTAGCTGCCTGCTTTCTATCAATTTTCAGTAACAATAGAACATTTATTTTGAAATTTATGATTTTCATACTCATGATTAAAGGTTAAAACTTTTGCATATTCTAAATGTATGTTTTCTTACTGCATTATAAGCATTCAGTATTTACATGAATGAACACTTTTTTTCCCTCATAAACCAATTTTAATACATGTTTGGTAATGTACACTCACCTGTACTTCCATAACACAAATTTTATTAAAAATATGAGCAAAATTTATATGCCAGCAAATGTCAATTAATAAGTACTTCCAGTAAGGGGCTTAGGGAAAGATTCCAAAGTAACATTTGAGCTGAGATATGATGATAATTTGGAAGCAACACAAAGGACTGACTGACAAAATAAAAGCAGATCTATGAGGAAATTTCATGAAGGTAGAAAAGTTCAGAGCATCATTGTGTACCTGCTGTAACTCAGAAAGACTTCAATCAGCATATAAAAAGGAATTTTAGGATGTACAATTGAAAAGCTAGATTGGAGTCAGGTCACAGAGGTCCTTCAATGCCAGGCTGTGGATATAGAAGTCTATTTTGTAAAGTATTGGGAGCCACTGGAGGTTTTATTTTTTTTTTTTTTTTTTTTAAGAACAGAAATAATATAATCAAAGCTGCCCTTCCAAAAAGATCAACCTGGCAACAGCATTTTAAGTGAATTAGAAGAACTGGAGGTGGAGGACTCCTGTAGAGAGGCTAACAGTGCAGATAATGTACAATAAAGGTAAAGAGAATCTAAACTAGAACAATAACATTGAAAGCCCACAGAAAAGAGCAGAAGGAAAAGATGGGGTAGGGACTGAATCAACAGAATTCATTATTATTTGGATCTGGAAGGCGAAGGAGGGAAGAGGTAACCTTGCTCTTGTGTTTGAGAGAATGGTCGTGTGTATTAGCACAGAACTAATGCACTCATTTTGATGCACCTAATTACTGCATGTGAGGAGCCAGCAGATGTTCAGACTGAGTACTCCAGGAGGCAATTCACAGGTTAGGGGCAGAAATCATGAAGGAGATTAAGTTCAGAGATGCTGATTTGGTAGCTGTGGTAGCCATAAGAATGTGTTTAACAAGCTTCCTACTCCACGGAAAGTAGTTGGCTAAGGGCCCCAGGCACTGGACTTTAAACTCACCTTAGCATTTGAGCTGAGATGTGCATCTCACAGGAAATTTCTTGCCAATGATTAGTTGCAGCGGAAATCCTAAGGCTGATGAATTCCTGAGGAAAAAAGTCCTTTGCCAGTCAACTTTGACTCCAGGACTCACCAACATTTTTGTTGAATTTCCTGTTGACTGTTTTGCTAGAAGACTCCACCCAACCTTCCTTCTATCCAGTCTTCTCTTCCTCTCTCCTCTACTTGGGATTAAACTTGCACAATCTGACCTATCTCTAGCTCTCCCATTTTCTTTTTTCTTTTTAGTAAAGCCAGTCTATACCAACCATAAAATCCTTTCCCATTTAATTCTGTCTTGGTATCTGATGCTCAGACATGAATTAACACAATAGTTATTGGGGGGGGGGGGTTTGTGTGGTGCTAAGATCAAACCCAAGGCCTAGAACAAGCTAGGTAAGTGATCCACAGCTGAGCTATACCCACAGCCCACAACAGTTATTTGAAAAGAGGTAATCAATTTTCCATATGCCATTTTGAACAATTTGAATTCATGTTTGAAATAAATCTTGAATCATTAAAACACAGTTAAATTATTGAATTTAATCATAAATTACAAAACTACATTTAGTAGGTTATATCTTTAAATGAAGATCTTATGCATTTATAATTTAAAAGATTATTTATTATGGAAAAGTTGGGAAAATTATAAATAAATTCCAGTGGGTGGATATATTTAACCTCTAATAAATATCCCAGAGTTGAGAAAAACGAAGTTGGAGTCACACATAAAAGTGACCTATAAAGCAATGCAAAATCCTAGGTTTCAAAAGAAATGTCATGCTCTCTAAAAAAGAACAGCTTAGAGTCAATCAGAACAAAAGGTCTTAATCCGTATAATAATAAGGCTATTGTCTGAATTATTCGAACAATTATGGCTTTCAATTTGATTGATATATGTTTTCTAAAACCAATGTAACATGAGAATTATTTCTTTGCTAGAGTATATAAGGGTATCTCTTTAGAGATGAGAACTTTAAAGAAAATACTGTATGGAAAAGACTATTCAAAAGATTTATGTTTCTTTACATTCTTAGCAATTGTTTACTTTCGCTTTTGCATTAGGCTGCAGTTTAGAAATTTAGTATGTTGCTAACTCTGGCTCCATTGGATGTCTTTTGACTCCTGAGACTAACAAACAATGTAGCAGGAACATCTGCTGATCTTTTGAAAAGAAGCCAATGAAGTGGAGTTTCCTTGGCCAGACAAGTCATGGGATCCGAGCCCAGTCTAGAGCTAAAGTTAAGAACAATAAGATTAGTTCTGACATCTAGAAAAAATAATTAAACACATGGGTAAATGCTAGACTTCGAAAAATTATTTTTAAAGGACTGTTTTTCTTTTTAATATCTTTTTTTAATTTATTTATTTTTTTGTGTTGCTGAGGACCGAAGCCAGTGCCTCATGCATGTGAGGCAAGGGTTCTACAACTGAGCTACCACCCCAGCCCCTAGAAAAATTATTATTCTCCAAATTTTTTTCACAGTTAAAGTGAATGAAAGTGAGTATTAGGGATAGCTTAGAAAAGTTCCAAAAACGTATGTATGCATAATTAAAATTTAAAAAGATGAATTAGTTTGTGGAAAGTTTGGATCATACAAAATTTGGCTATAAAAAAAAAAAAAAAAAAAAAAAAGATTTGATATGGTACTACCCAAACTTTATTTTTTAACTGGACATAGAACTACTAATAAACATATTTGATATTGAAATGCTTAAACTATTTGTAGAAATAATGCATCTCTCACTAATTTAGTATACTTGGATATTGTGAATTACCTCTTTGTAACATTTCAAGTTTCATTTCTTTCCAGGTATTTCTTTATTGTAGCTAGCTACTTAACCTCAGAAGTCTACCATGTGTGCAAAGATCTTCCATTAGGTGATCTCCCACAGGATCTATTCCCTGCAAATCTTTATTCCTTTATTATATCGACCCTGGTGATAATAGCTTCCATGGCTTCCATTGCTATTAGTATGCATTGCATTTATACAACAACCATTCTTCTGTCCCTATCCTGCTCTCTGCTCTCTAACTCCTACATCTTAAGTCCCACATCAAACCACCTTACTTAAATAATTCTTTTTTTTATTGCTTACACACTTTTTCATTTAATTCTTGCAGTATCCCTGAGGAAGGTATTATTATCCCCACTTTACAGATGAGTAAACTGATGTCCCTAGGTAAGTTTATGTGTCAAAGATCATATGCTTATTAGTGGCAATGCCACTGATAACTCCAAGCCCAAGGGTACTTGAGTAATCCACAGACTGCTGCCAAGGAGAACTTACTTAAAAAAATTTTAGTTGTCTTTAAACTATCTAATATTCCCAAATCTAATTATAGTCTCCTGTGTATTACTGCTCTGCTATTATGCATAAAATTTATTTCTCATGTTTACTTGTAAACTTTTAAAAAGCAGGTATGTGTGCTAATTTTTATATCCTTCACATATAAAATCAATTTGATTTGATTTTTTTCCTAGTAATATATATAACGTGATTTATACAACTCTATTTTAAATTCTAACTAACACAAAAATAAAATTTTATCAACTCAAACAGATGCTCATCTTTAATATACTCTCTTCCCTTGCATTCTTAGAACAACAAACTGCTCATTTTGCTATTTCACAAATAGTTTCTTTAATGCCAGCTTTACTGTTGCATCCCTCAGATACCAGGGTTCCTCAGGGGTTTTTCTAGGGTTTATTGTTTCATGAACCCCCTCACTGTAGGTGATTTCTCTTCTTCTGTAGCTTTCATTATCTTTTACACAATTATGGAAATTTTAAAATATGGCTGAAAATTCTCTTTTTTAATTTTTTTATTTGTTCTATTTAGTTGTACATGACAGCAGACTGCATTTCAATTCATTGTACACAAATGGAGCACATTTCAATTCTATGGTTGTACACGGTGTAGAGACACACCATTCATATGATCATACATGTACCTAGGGTAATGATGTCCATCTCATTCCACCATCTTTCCTATCCTCATAACCCATCCCCAACCTCCCCTTTGTGAAAATTCTTTAACATTGTCAAATTCCAGTAATATTATATAAATAGGAAAAACTTTATTTATATTCTTTGGCTACAATTTTCAGGGACTAAGAAGAGAGCTATTCTTATGGTTTGGATGTGAGGTGTCCCCCAAAAGCTTCTATTAATGCAGGAATATTAAGAGGTAAATGATTAGACCATGAGTGCCATAACCTAATCAGTTCATTCTAGTGAGAATGGAATGCCTTGGTGGTAACTGTAGGCAGGTGGGGCAAGGGTCTAGAGGAGGTGGGTCACTGGTGATATGCCCTGGACACCCTTCTTCCTGTGGCCTCTTCACCACCCTTATCCTGCCTTTCTTTCTCTCTCTGCTTCCTGACCCTGCCAGGAGATGAGCAGTTTTCCTTTGCTAAGCTCCTCCCCCATGATGTGTACCTCATCTTGGGCCCAGGGCAATGGAGTTGGCCATCTATGGACTGAGATCTCTGAAACCATGAGCCCCAAATTAATTTTCTGTCCTCTAGGTTGTTCTTACCAGGTATTTTGATCACAGCAATGCAAAAACTGACTAAAACACTCTTTTCCAGAGTCATGTTCTGATGTAACTTTTGCAGGACACTGTGTCACATATCTTATGGCCTTATAAAAACCATGCCATGACATAGATGCTTCATAAATAGCAATCATTTATTTTGTCTATGAATTTGCAATCTAGGCAGGGCTTGGCTAGATGGCTCATCTCTGATCCGTGCAGTCTCAGCTGGGGTGATTTGTCTGGAGCCTGGAGGTTCACCTTCAATATGGGTCACTCATATGCCTGTCAACTGGGAACTCAGTCATGACTGTGGCCAGGTGACTCAGTTCCTCTTTACATAGGTTCCTACATGGACTTTCTTGGTTTCTTCACATTGAAGTCACTGCTCCAATAGTGATTATTCCAAGAAAACAACCAGATAAACAGGCTGCTTTTATGAACCTAATCTTAATTTGAAGCAGTTACAGTGGCTTACCTAGGTTCAAGGGGAAGGAACATAAACTTCACCTCTTGAGTAAGGACAAGGTTACAGAAAGCATAGGGATAAGAGATCCCACTGCAATTGTCTTTTTAAAAACCACAATCTGCTACTGTAACTAAAATACCAAGTCACTATCTGTAGGTTAATTCTGGATCATCCACATAATCCAAAAGAAAACCAATATGCCTTTCCTGTTCTAATTGGTGCAACATTTTGTCTATCTCTCCCCAGATGTTTAAGGATAGTAGAAAGAATGCTTTCTTTTTTTACTGTATCTATGTGTACACACACACACACACACACACACACACCCTTAAATATGTATGAATTCCCATAACAGCATCTATGATAGATCCTCAATGACAGTCAAATTTATACCCCTGTTAGTCAGTTAAGCATCTTTTCCCAGCTTTTGAAAAAAGTAAAGCAAGCAAACAAAAATTCCCCAACATAACTTCAAAAAATAAATACCACATAAATGAGACTGTCAAATAGATAATCTTATTAAGTTTGTGTTCTTTTTCCTGAGATGACCAATTTTTAGAAGTGGACATCAATTTCCTAGAGTATGAACTGTGTTCCTCAATTGATTTCTGTTAAAACTTACATTTTTAAACATTAGAAAGAATCACAGTCAGTGCCTTAGGAAACTTAAGCCAGTGACCCTTAAAATTAATACTCAATGTCTCATTTTCAAAATCTGATGTAGTTTTATCTTGAACTCAGCATGACTACCTAAAATAAAAACAGAATGTAGCATTTAGGATCATCTATCAGAGGCAGAAAATAACAAACAAATCAGTGTGTGACATTCTTACATTTCTAGGGTCACATAATTTTTGCTGTTTCACAAAAGACAAGAGAAAGAAAATGTTATTTTATTATTTCTCCCAAATACAAGTTATCAAAAAATATCAAATATACAAAAATATACAAAAAAATACAAGATATACAAAAAATATAATATATATACATATAATATATATATTATATATACATATAATATATATATATATATACAAAAAATCATCTTGTTTTCCTAAGAAAGCATTTTCTGATAATTAAAACTCACACATTAGACTTTCCCTAAGAGTCCCAAACTGCCAAGATTGTGGATCTTTTGTTGGCTCTATGGGTTTAGAGACTTGCTGTTCTCAGCTTCATGGTCTATGATGGGACCCAGGTTCTACACAGGCTAGGCAAGTACTCTACCACTGAGCTACATCCCCAGCCCTAGAGAAATATGTATATATATATATATATATATATATTTTTTTTTTTTTTTTTTTTTTAATGTACCGGGGATTGAACCTAAGGGCGCTTAACCACTGAGCCACATCCCCAGCCCTTTGTTTTATATTTTATTTTGAGTCAGGGTCTTGCTAAGTTGCTTAGGGCCTCACTAAGGTGCTGAGGCTGGCTTTAAATTTGCAATCCTCCTGCCTCAGCCTCCGAGCCACTGGGATTACAGGCATGTGCCAGTGCTCCTGGCCTAGAGAAATAATTTAAAAAGTGATCTGCTTTCCCTTTTTGTCTACACATATTTATTTCATGATATCAGTTTAAGATAAAATAAAATCCTCTGAACAATAAACCAAGATACATGTGATAGATCCTTAAAACTTGTGCTTTCTTAAGTTTGGTGAGCTAAGATTTCCCTCATAGTTTTAAACATTTTTGTTATATGCATATATTTGGAGAATAATATTATGAATAATGATTATGTGTTAAGAGTTCTTTAGTTTATATGCAACCCAAAAGAGTGAGTTGAACAGAGAAAAAACACAGCCAACAAACTGTTTATCTCATGTAGGTGCTTAGGATCTTCCTAAGAATGAGTACCATACTTAAATGAACGGGTTCAAGTTTTAACTCATCTATTTATCACAGAACAGGAATGATTAATAGTATTTACTTTTAGAGTTGGCAGAATTAAGTGGAAGAATTCTTTTAAATCCTGTTTGTGTAGTGTCTGGCACTAAATGGGACGTGATGACTATGACCTGTTGTTATTGCCAAGCCCAGCTGTTACCTCCTCTACGAAGTCCATCTTCCAAATCTTCCCAAGCACCTTGATGAAAATGAATTGTCCTACTCTTTCAGTACAACTTCAACACTCCCTCTCCCTTCTTTGATAACACTTCTACTATGAATCTCAGTATAGATATTCACTGTGTGTGTGTGTGTGTGTGTGTGTGTGTGTGTAGATAAATGCATTCTTCACTGGAGATTAGATTCTAGCAGGCTAGGACCATGTTTTCTGCTTTCGTGTTTTTTTTAATATTTATTTATTTGCTTTAGTTGTACACAATGTATTTATTTGTACGTGGTGCTGAGGTTCAAACCCGGGCCGAGCACATGCTAGGTGAGCGCTCTACCGCTGAGCCACAATCCCAGCCCTGCATTTTGTGTTTTTCTCCCAGCACACTCTCTCTAATATTTAACACCAGGTTTATTCATGCTGAACCTGAAATGAATGCTCATTAAGATGACAGGCTCATTCTCATCCTTCTAGTCTGATGTCAAATGTCACTCCTCTGCTAATTCAGTCTCCAAAAGCTTTTCCATCCCTCCCACAAAGTAACTCTATCACACCATCTTGTTATTTTGTTTATAGTCCTTACCACATTCGGAAATTATTAATTAATGCATGTACTTGTTTGTTCTTTGTCTCTCCTGACAGGACAGGAGCACTGTGGCAGCAGAGCCCTTGTTCATCACCAAATTCTTAGTCCCAAGAAAGTATCAATTTAATTACTCAAGAAGTATTTCTTTCTTTTTTATTTTCCTTTTTTGGTATTGGGAATTGAACCCTGGGGCACTTAACCACTTAGCGACATCCCCAGCCCTTTTTATTTTGAGATGGGGGATCTCACTAAGTTGTACTGGGCCTCACTAAGTTGCTGAGGCTGACTTTGAACTTGTGATCCTTCTGTCTAGTTTCCCTAGCTGCTGGGATTATAGATGTGTGCACTGCAGCTGGCCAAGAAGTAGTGCTTAAATGAAACATACCTCCTAGGGCCCAGGTATGAAAAATACCATGTCCTAGGGCACCTTGCTTAAAGAACAAGTAAAATAAATGATGATTTCTGAGCATTTAAAAAGGTGACATTCAGGAAGTACTGTAAAAAAGTGTCTGTCCTGGCTTGGCGCCTTTGCCATCCCAGCCATACTTACCCACAGAGAGCCTGGCCTGCAGACTTAAGACCAAATGAATTCCCAAACTAATCATGGCGTGAGGAAGGAAAGCTTCAAGCAACTGCTGGAGGCATGGTTAAAAGAGAGCTAGTGAGGCCTTGGTCTACCTGGATGGTTTAGACAAGGTCTAGCTCACAGGGAAGGGCTTATCAAGCCATGTGCCCCAGGCAAGCATTGCCTCTTACTACACACAATAAAAGATTCTTTCTGGCTCACTGGAAAACAGCAAATTTGTTATACCATTTGAATGACATAAACAAACATTTCATTTATCTTTATGGAGATGGCCTTCCACTTGGCTCATTCTCCAATATGTATGAGTCTGGTAAACAACCTGGTGTCTGGAACAAATCCAACAGATCTGGTGGGGTCTATAGTAGGGAGAACCCTGATAATCATTACAAAACAAAAGTTTCTTATTCTTTTTCAGTTTGAAAATTACAGGAGTCCCCATCTATGATATGGACTTTGGTATATATATCAGGGATTGGACAGAAAGTAAATCTCTTTTTATTAATAAATTTGTAAACTCAGTGTTAAAGAAATTATATGGGTTATGTCATATTACAAAAATACCAACTCAGTATCTTTTTAAAAATATTGTTACTTGGACCAAAGTATCTTGACTCTTTCAATTCATTAGCATATTCTGTCAGCTTTTCCTTTAAAACCTGACCACTTCTTACCACCTCCCCTGCTACTACTCTGATCCAAATTTCCATCCTCCTCCTGCAGGTAATTAATATCCTCCAATGTCCTTGTGTTAACCCCAGATCGTCTCACTCTTTTGTTCAAAACTCTCCAATTGGCTTCTCATCTCACTCTAAGTAAGAGTCAGAATAGTCACAAAGTCCTACTGAGCTGGCTCCCATTACTGCTCTCATTTCATCTCCTACCAGTCTCAACCTTGATCACACAATTAAGTCAGCCTTGGTGGCCTTCTTACTCTTGTCTTTCCATGAAATGTTCTTCACACAAATATCCACATGCCTTGCTCCTTAACTTCCTTCAAGACTTTGCTAAAATGTGATTTTATCAATGATGCTCGCTATACCTTTTTTCCACAGCTCTTATCACCATATACCAGAATGTATTTATTATTATTTGATTATTTATTGCTGTCTGCCCCCACTAGGATGTAAGTCTCCTGAAAGGAGAAAGTTTTGTATGTTTTGTTCACAGCTGTGTCCCCGGTTTCCAAAACACTCCTGGAACACAGTAGCACTCAAATAATTTTTCAAAGAGCATAATTATATATTTATTTGACTCCTTCACCAGACTCTAAGTAAAGGTTTTATCTTACCATCTATCTCAGTACTCTAGTAATATTCTCTGAATGAATTAATTGAAATGTTTTGAAAAGAAATCTATAGTTCTATTTGTTATTTTTAAATTCATGCTGTACTCATGTCAAGTTGCAATTATTGGCACAGATGGTGTTATTTTTAAGTTTGTTTGAATAGATGAAGAAAATAATTATAATTATAAAGCAAAGAGTATTCACATTGAATATTGACTTCTAATCTTATTTTAAAATTAAAATTATGCTCTAAAATCTACTAATGGATGAAACAGACATTTAATTCTCTAGATATTGAACTCATATTTCTTACCCTGATGCAAAACTTAGTCTTCTCATTTTCTTACTTTAATTTTATGTTTTCGATTTCTACATACAGAGGATAAAGAGAAACATTCATCCTCACAGAATGGCGTAGCATGCAGAAGTGATGAGGGCTGCACTCTAAGAGGATTAAGCACACAAAGAAGATAATTAACTTGCTAAGGCCCCATAGAAAATTGTGGAAGAGGAAGAATAGCATTCAGTTTCTGTTATCCTGAGAAAGACTGATTTAGCCAAATAGCTACATATTCGTGCTTCAGAGTTCATTTATAGCTCTACATGTTCACATAAATTTAAGAAATATTAAACCCGAAACATTAACATACAAAAATTTAAGTGTTAATAATTTACAAACCTGGTCTGTTCTTAAATATAGGTTGATATCTAGTTTAAGATCAAAACACATTGAAATTTTTGTACTATCTTTACAATTATTCCCATTAGCAACAAGTCTCTAACAAAAATTCACTAGGGATAAAGATGAGAATGCAGAGATACTAGACTTACTCATTTAACATAAACTTTTAAAATTGAGAGTGGGGGGTATAGCTCAGATGTAGAGTACCTGCTTAGACATGAGGCTCTGGGTTCAATCCGCAGTACATAAAACAAACAAACAAGGAAATACCTTCAAACTGGTTTTATAGCCATTTATAAGAACACTTTCCTTGGGCAGGAAAATTATGAGTGATGTTAGCTTTTCTTCTTTGAGTTTTTAGAGCATTCCAAAAATTTTACAAAGAATGTGCATTTTATAATCAGAAGAAATTATGAAAAATTAGTATTTCTTATATATCCTTCATCTGTAGTAATTACCCGTGAATATAATATTCAGCTATAAAATTTAGACATTAGAAATGCACCTCACATGTTCAAACTCCAAAAAGGCCCAGTTCGTCTGGCAGAAAAACAGCTCTGAGTCTACCAGATTTGACTCATTCCCTGAGTACTGTTTATTGTAAATCAGAAATGTAATGCCAGGTGGATATGTAATCATCCAACTAAAGTGAAACATAAAGAGGAATCATTTTTGACAAGCTATCAGACTTTGGAAAGAAAGGAATGGGGGGAAAAAACAATCTGAAAGGGATTTGAGATTTCTTTAATGTCTATAATACTCTCAATGCAAATAGTGGTGAAAATGGCAATAGTAATTTTAAAAAATCTTGCCAAATGAGCTATTATCCTCTAATATTTTAGGAATATTCATTAATACCCCTGAATATATTGTTTCAGTCAAGATTTGAAATCATTCTGATCTGTGCCATCATGACATTTCCTACAGGACTGTCTCTTCTCCCATCACCCTCTGACCTCAGAAAGTTCAGTTTAACTTGACCCCCATGAGTGCCCATTCTGAGGTCTCTCCTAACATGGAGTTGATATAGGGAACTGGCAGTCTCCTAAACCTTGAATAACTATGTAATAATTCCTGTGGATATAATCAGCAAGTCTCAAGGTCTACATCAAGAATAAAATCAAAGGGAAATTCAAGGACCTTTTAAGAGGTGTTTGGGGCTAACTAGAATAGAACTGGTTAAGATACCAATAAATAAGAAATATTTATAAGAAACTTGATTTGAATTCTAGACAAATCTACAATTTTTTAAATGTGTGTTGAAATAGCTTATAAATATAAAATTATATTTGTTATTTGAAAAATAAAATAATATGTAAATGATGCACAATCCCTATGAAGGTACTTTAGCAAATTGCAAATTGTATAATATTATGTGAAGAGATTGCCATCTACTGGCTCAAGGCAAAAATACATTTTTGTGTAAGCAGGGGTAAAAATATGTCTAGATAAATATTAGTAATCCTCACTAAGCTATTAATTACACAAACATTTCTATCATAATTTAGCAATCAGGTAAATTCTGATAGAAATGTACATGTTGGTTTTAAATGTGTAAATAATATTTCAAATACGTAATAATTTTTTTCAGTTTAAAAGTGTAATATATGCCATTGTAGAAATTTTCTAAACTGTAAAACAATATGGAGAAGAAAATAAAATATATAGTGCCACCTAGAGACAGCCAAAGTTAACATTTTAGTGAATTTTATTCAGTCCATATGAAAATATGTTCACGTTTTTGCATATAATTGACATCATAAAAAGGATTCAATTTTGTTTTTTTATTTGTTCTTCTTAGATATACATGACAGTAGAATATATTTTGACATATTATGCATACATGGAAGAACTCAATTTTAAGTAGTATTTTGAAAACGTTAATGTTACATTGTGTGATTTTTCCAAGGACAAGAGCAGCTTACCATTATGAGTATCAATTTTTTTTCCAAAACAACATGATTTAGCATCTTATGTGGGAGGTATAATTTTCATATTAATGTGACTTCCTACTCCTTAGAAAATAACTCTAAAAATTTTTGAATAAGGATTTTCTAGCTTTTTCCTGAACATGTCCAAATTACTAGAACCATTATATTAGTTTGAAATTGCTCTTTGTGAATTATTCAGGGACTTTGGTGTAGGTTTCAAATAGATTCTTTCTCATAATATAGTATTTCCTTTCAGAAAAGTATGGGTAAGTGTGGTAGCAGAGAATCTCATTCTATCTCATTAATCCATCTACAAAACCATGAAAGCTGATCATCTCATCCAAAACACTCAGATAGAAGCAATACCAAAAGTATTTATATTAGGTCTCTCCCTCTTCTTCACTTGACATATAATGGGATTTCCCATGCTGAAGGAAGTTATTTAATCCCAATATAACAACTAATATTTATTCTTTGAGCTAAAATTGTAAGGCTATACCCAAAACAATTCCCCATAAAAGCAGGAGGAGAAACACAAAGAATATATTTTATACTATTCTTGTGCAAATATCATATTGAATTAATAGACCAGCCACCATTTAAAGGTGAGTAAATGTGATCTTTGTATTGAAAAATGTTTGTTTTAAATAAAATAAACATAAATGCAAAAGACAGATATGAACTAATGAAAAAAATAGATGAAATGTTTAGGCAAAAATGTCCCTAAACTCTCTAAAAACAATAAGAAAAACATGGTCTCTATAACAAACAAAAAAGTCATTATTAAAAATTTAATTTAAAAACAAATATGTCTTAGCTACTCTTGGCCTTCTGTTTTCCTCTATCACTATTAACATCTGTGTGAAAAGTTTTATTCAAAAAGAAATGGAGGCTGGGCATGGTGGCACATGCCTGTAATCCCAGCAGCTTGGGCGCCTGAGGCAAAGGATCCTAAGTTCAAAGCCAGTCTCAGCAATTTAGTGAGGCCCTAAGCAGCTCAGTGAGACCCTGTCTCTCAATAAAATATTTTTTAAAAGGGCTGGGGATGTGGCTCAATGATTAAGCACTCCTGGGTTCTATCCCTGGTGCAAAAAGAAGAACTGAAGGGGCTGGGGTTGTGGCTCAGAGGTAGAGTGCTTGCCTAGCATGTGCATGGCCCAGGTTCGATCCTCAGCACCACATAAAAATAAATGCATTGTGTACAACTAAAACAAATAAATAATTTTTTTTTTTTTAAAAAAGAAGAACTGAAAAGGACTGGGATGTAGCTCAGTGGTCAAGCACCCATGGGTTAAATCCACAATGCCAAAATAAATAAATAAATATTAAAAATTAAAATAATTGGAGCTTTTGTTTGGAATTTTGTTTGGAATTGTTTTGAATCTTTAAAAACAATTTGGGTATGTATTGGTTTTCTAGAACTGCCAAAACAAAATGCCATGGACTGGGTAGCCTAAACAAAAGAAATTTATTTTCTTACAGTTCTGGAAATCCAAAATCAATGTGTCAGCAGATTTGGTTTCTTCTGCGGCTTCTCTCCTTTGCTTGCAGATGTTAACCTTCTCGCTGTGTCCTCACCTGGCTATTCCTTGGTCTGTTTCTCCTAACCTCCTCTTTTCATCAGAATAACTGTCCTGTTGGATCAGGGCCTACCCATTCAACCTCATTTTACCTTGATAATCTCCTTAAAAGAACTATCTCCAAATATAGTCGCATCACAAGATAGTGTAAATTAGGGCTTCAACATATAAGTTTGGGTGTAGGGAAGGACACCCAATTCAGCCCACAACAGAGGAGCATTTACATTTTTCCAGAACTGAATCTTCCAATTTTTATTTCTATTTATTCATATATTTTCAATGCCTTTCAACAAAGTTTATCATTCTCCATAGAGGTCTTGAACATTATGTTGAGTATTCTCCATATACTTTACCAAGTCCCCTTGAAGGAGGGCCCAGTCACTGACCTAACCAACTCCATTTTGTCCTTCTCTGAATCCATGTCTCTTTTAACTTCTTTTTATTTTCATTCTTCTGAATCACTTTCTTCTGTAGTTACTTTGGTATCCAGAAATCATAGGTCTAGTTGATAAGCATCTTTATTACAAAGGACCAAAACTATCTCCAGACAACAGAGTGTCTCAAAGAATGGATCACCATGATGAGATTGTCCCCTGTAAGTGGGAGCAATTACCTCATGATAGAACCAAGGCTTCTGCCTAATCAGGAGCCAATCATCTCATCCTGGGAACAAATCATCCCCTTAAGCAATAATGACCTTCTCACTTCAAGCAATGATGAACTTCTCAGAGCTTCATAGCACCAGTCCTGAGATAATGATCAACCAAACCATGGCCTGACCAAGATGACTTACTCTGCCAGCGATGCAAATCCCCCATATTGGGACAGGTGGCCTCGCCTGATCTGTTGGCACCACTAGAGTGGGTCCTTAACCAAAGGGCTCTGAATACCCTGTCCTCCCTTTTGCACTGTGGTACATGTGCTGGAAGGTTAATATATATGGACTCCATCAAAAGGCTCCCTTGCCATTCAGTCTCTGAATAGGTTTAACAATAGGAAGCATGGGCAGATTTACAGATATTCATTCCCCAACTTCTACCTCACCGCTTGAGCACTGGGCCACATCCCCAGCCCTTTTTTGTATTTTATTAGAAGCAGGGTCTCACTGAGTTACTAAGTGCCTGGCCATTGCTGAGGCTGGCTTTGAACTCGCTATCCTCCTGCCTCAGCCTCCCAAAGTGCTGGGATTACAGGCGTGCGCCACCGCGCCCGGCTTCTATATCCATCTTTTAAACCCATTTTCTAATCTCTATAATCCCAGATTTATACATTTCTTTCAACATTTATGCCTTTCTGGGTTACCTAGATGTCTAATACTGTGTTGTATTGAAGTAGTAGCAGTAATCATTTATCTTGTACTAAACCTAGGAGAGAATACTTTCAGTGTTTCACTATAGGGTGTGGTGTTTCTTTCAAATATGCTTTCAGGATAAGGAAACTCCCTGCTATTTCTAGTTTCTAAGAGTTCTTATCACGAATGAATGGTAATTTTTACCAAAAAACTTATTTTACATGTCTATTGATGTGATTATTTTTGCTTCAGTTTTTTAACATGGTTTATTATATTCATTGCATTTAACATCTCATATTTTTTCTTCTATTTTTGTAGTTGTAAATGGACAAAATGCCTTTATTTTATTTGTTTATTTTTATGTGGTGCTTAGGATCAAGCAGTGCCTCATACATGCTAGGCAAGCACTCTGCCCCTGGGTTACAGCCCCAGCCCAACATCTCTTAATATTAAACTGACCTTGAAGGCCACACAACTGGTCATGACACCAAATGCTCTTAGCACTCAAAATCCAAATAGGGGAGAAGCAATACATTCTTTAGAGCCAAAGGAGGAACCATGGTTATAGGTTATATATATATTTTTAATCTTTACACAATGAGCACTAAATGAACATACATTAATATCTGATCAATTGTTGTTTTAACTTGAATGTGCCTTTTATTAATTTACCTCCCTCAATAATGTAGCAATTCTATTTAATCAGTAAACAATCATTTGTTGAATACTTACTAAATGTCATTCATTCTTCCCCACACCAGGGTATAAATGAAGTAAACATTGTGGAGTTCATTATTTAAATGTGTAAGTGTGTGTGTGTGTGTGTGTGTGTGTGTGTGTAGGGGGGAAGAGAATGGAGTGAGATCAGCTCAAAGGAGAACAAAAGATAATGAAAAACATATGTTGTACTGTAAGTGAATGAAGAAAGTGTTAAGGAAATAAAATGGAGACATATTCCAACTTCCCATTCAAGTTATTTGACTTGAATCTTGAAGGACAGATGTTCATCACCAACAGTGCATGTTCATCTCAATAAGATAAAAAGAAAAATTCAGTTATTTGTGTTAAATATTGATGCATATAAACGAAATGTTATGGCCTTGGGAGTAAAGCAGTGAACAAAACACAACTTTGCTTTGTGCTTACATTTGAACATTAAGGCAAGAAACAAACAACTTGCCCAGAAATAGTGTCTTTCCTGCTTAGGAAAACTTTGAGCCATCAATGCACAGTTCTGGTTATACAGAAGAGTGATCTCCTCAGTGGGCTGCCTGCAGGAAGACAATACCAGAGTTCCTATTTATATTTACTGTTTTAGAGTCCTTTAGTATTTCGACTTTTGGTTTATGTACACGTAATTTGCAAATTATCATCCAAATATTGGAGTGCGGGTTCAAAATTTATTGATGAGAGTATTTCATCCAAAAAAACTGAGGGTCCACTACTATAGTCCTCCGGGAGGGGGAAAAAAGTATTTAGTAGTATTTAAAACCACGTAGCATTCATGTTTGAAACACTAAGAAAAAAGGAAAGTTTCAGAAGGGATGGCTAGGGAAATTATTTTCCTTAACGGTGGTAACTTGAAGACAATCCCAGAGGAGCTGGCCCTATTTCTTTTAATAAGAAAAATCAAACAAGTTAAGAGAACGTGCGCTAGTTTGGGCAGTCTCTACGTACTGCTCCGATTTCTGTATAGCAGTTAGGAAGGCGGTCAGATTTGGACCGCTCTGCGCAGAGTCTACAGCGGCAGCCAAGTCCAGGAGACGTGCGTGGGAACAGTTCTGGACACCGCGAACTCCGACCCAGGACAGCACGAACGTTCTCACTCCCTGGAGCTCCGTAGAAGCGACTGGGGTCCCCTGCTCGGAACCCGTCCAAGTGCCTCCCGCGGTTGGCGTGAGACCAGCTTCAGGTGCCGCCAGACTCCCGCCTGCGCATTCCCTCCCCTCTTCGTCT
Organism: Tamias sibiricus; assembly: GCA_025594165.1. Classification (NCBI taxonomy): domain Eukaryota; kingdom Metazoa; phylum Chordata; class Mammalia; order Rodentia; family Sciuridae; genus Tamias; species Tamias sibiricus. Next base: position 80,489,331 of record CM046661.1, read on the forward strand.
TTAAGCCTTTTACCAGGCGAACCCGCCGTCTGGCCAGATCGTCACTTCCGGTGGACGCTCTGCGTCATTGAAATCGTCACTTCCTGCCGATACCGGTGTGGACGGTGAAGATCGTGGCTCGGCCGGTGTTCCGGTTCTCTCCCTCCCCTACTTTCCTCCCTCCCTCCCTTTCCCTTCTTCGGCGGCTGTCGTAGCCGGTGTGTGATTCCCTGACCTCTCCCTAACCCCTTCCTGACCTCGGTGCCACCGGATTGGCCTCCCTTTCTTGTTCCCTGGCCCAACGCCAGTGTCAGGGCGGGGGGCCTTGTGGAGCCAGAGGCGCTGCAGCTGAGAAGAGGACTACGACCCTCCACTCACCAGCCGGATCGCCGGGTGCACCGCCGCCATGGCAATGAGACAGACGCCGCTCACCTGTTCCGGCCACACGCGGCCGGTGGTTGATTTGGCTTTCAGTGGCATCACGCCTTATGGGTATTTTTTAATCAGTGCTTGCAAAGGTGAGCAAGGCCGCTGGTCCGGGTCCTTGACGACTATAGCTGGACAGTAAGGGAGTCGGGCTGGCATTCCCCAGGGCCTAATGAGTGGTGGGGATGTTAACGTTTGAAGTGGGAGCCAACGTTGGTCTGATAGGGAAAAGAGGTGTGTTAGGGAATCCGCAGCTATAGCCCGGGGGCCTTCTTTCTGACGGCTCTGACAAGTATTACCCGCCAACTAAGCCCCCTGCTCGGGCTTTTTTTTTTTTTTTTTTTTTTTTTTTGTGGTACTGGGGATTGAACTCAGGGGCACTGGACCACTGGGTCACATCCCCAGCCCTTTTTTGTATTTTATTAGAGACAGGGTCTCACTGAGTTGCTAAGTGCCTCAACATTGCTGAGGCTGGCTTTGAACTCGCAATCCTCCTGCCTCAGCCTCCCAAAGTGCTGGGATTACAGGCGTGCGCCACCGCGCCCGGCTCCCCTGCTCGTTTTTTTATTGCTGTTTGTGGGGAAGTTGGGCAGCACCTTTCTAGGTTCTCCGGTCAACAAACTGTAAATACCTTTCAAGGATTTAGGGAAAGGGAGAAATTATGCCAGGTCGAGCGATGCCTTACAAAGATTTTCTCTCTTTCTCTGGATATTTTTTCGTGGTATTAGCCTCATTTTTTCAAATGGAGATGAGATTTAGGTTCTAAGTTCGTATGTCCAAAATAAAGACTCAAATCTAAATTGTTTTTACTCGACCCGTATTCTCTCTCAGTCACGTATGTTTCCCAGAAAGAATGATTGGTTCAACTCCTTTAAGTGTATTTATTTTTTAGATATTCCTTAGTGACCCCAATGAGTGGGAATAAACAACAACAACAACAAAAAGGTTGTTCACTTGCTATTCAATAATAATAATTTGACGTTCGAATCTTAGATTTCAAGTAGTCTGAATTTCTAAATCACATATCTTTTTAAACATTTTCTAGATGGTAAACCTATGTTACGCCAGGGAGACACAGGAGACTGGATTGGAACATTTTTGGGTCATAAAGGTGCTGTTTGGGGTGCAACGTTGAATAAGGATGCCACCAAAGCTGCTACAGCAGCTGCAGATTTCACAGCGTAAGTGTAACCAAAATGGCTAACTTCGTTCCCTGAAAAAAATCAAAATCTTCAACCTCAGTTATTTATGTAATTCTGACTCATTACCTACCACATAGAATACACATGGTGTTTAATTTTACCGAGATTTCATCCTGTTTCTATGTATTTCTTTATCTGCATTGGTTCTCAAAAGCTTCAGAGACTTAGATGACTTATTCTTTATGTCTTTGAACCCAGGATTCTGCATAATACTAAGCACCCCAGATGAGGAATGTTGTTGATCTCCTTTACAAATATTTCTCTGCATGGCCTCCTTAATAATATATATTAATGGTCCCAGATTTTTATTTCACTTGCTTTGTTAACTAGATTTAGACATTCTATGTCCCAAGTTTAACTACTCTTTTTTATTTCCTAAGGGTTTTTTTTTAAGATTGAAATTTTAATTTTCCTTTTTTTCAGATTATCATCTTTTTTTTTTAATTTTACCAGTTGAATATCTGCTGACTACAGTGTTTCTCCTTGTCTCTCATTACTTTTGTTCTAGTTTTATTTTTTACTCGCCACCACTAGTCTCTTAACCTTCTTTCTGTTCATCTTTCATATTCCTGGCAGTTGACTTCCTAAGAGCAAATGTCATCACATCACTTGTTCACCAGATAATCTTGTTTTCCCTTTGCTATTTTAGCAGTTTGTGACTTTGAATGTACATTGGCATAACTTGGAGAGTTTTTAAAATATCAAATGCATGTGTCCCTGAAATTCTGATTCAGTTGGTCTGAGGATGGATTCACCATTTGGTTATTTTTCCTTCCATAATTTCCTCTAGGTTATATTTATGCAGCCTTAGAACCATCAATGTAAGGGACAAATTTTAGTTGTTAGCACTTTAGGTTTTGGTCTTATCCTAGTACATTAGCATCATTTCTAGGCACTGCAACTGTAAACTCTACAGTCTAGCTGTACTAAATGTACTATTGCTGTAATGCACTTAACTTGTTCTGACTTTTTGTTTTGCATGTTATTAAACTGACTTGCAATGACCGTCCTTCCACCTTTGGGCACATGTCATATTGTTATAATTGGGTACCTCTAGTTCCTACTTGTGTGTGTGGACACTTTAATGTTTGCTAATGAAGGCAATGTCAAAAGCAATTAGACCTGAAAAACTGGAGAGTAAAAGTGATCTTGTTGATCTCTTTTTTTTTCTCTCTCTCTCTTTAACATCAGTAAGAAAAGTCAAAAATGCAAATCTGAACTTTTTTCCAGTATCCAATGAATATAAATTGCTATTATGTCATTACACATAACCGTTGTAATGCTTTATGCTCTGCCCTCTATAATACATAATTCTGATAAAAGAAACTGCTTGCTTTTATATAAGTCCTTCCATGTTGATATTTTCATGCCAAAAGTTGCTTTTAAAGTCAACATGCATGCTAACTTATAATATGACAAAACACTTCTTTGTTGATTATGGGAGGTGAAAATAGGAAGTAAAAGTGATTCTCACACAAGAGAGATGACTTATGGAATATTGGAAGGTTAAAATGAAGGTGTCCCGGGGCTGGGGTTGTGGCTCAGCGGTAGAGAGCTCGCCTAGCACGTGCGCGGCCCTGGTTCTAATCCTCAGCACCACGTAAACATAAATGCATTGCATTGTGTACAACTAAAGCAAATAAATAAATATTAAAAAAAAAAAATGAAGGTGTCCCTTTTAGCTTTTGTACTCATAGTGTATCTAGTGTATAAACTTCAGGAATATATAGCACTTTTTTTTTTAAGTGTCATTTTAAGGTCAGGGTCCATATTCAGTGTCCCTAGTTTGTTCACTACTTCATATTTGCCAAATAAGTAACTTGAAAAAGTTTTCTAAAGCAATCAAGTGGGAGGGTTAATTATAGATCTTGATTTCACTTATAGAATATTTGTGTCTCTGATTGTTGTAAGTTTAGTTTTCTTCTAAGTTTGTTTTTAACTGAGTTCAATAAGAACATCATTAGAATGAATTTTCTTGATTTTATAATGAATGTAGAAAGTTGGATTAATATACACAACTCTAAATTTCAGATATCTGTTAAGCAGATTTAAAATTCTTCATAATGGTGATTAGGTCCTAACCTGATGGTGATAAAATAATAGTGAACAAAGTAATATTTTATATAAAATATAATTAGGTTATAGGAGTGGGCACTGCACGCAGAAATTAGCATTAAAAGAGATGAGCTTTTGGATTGTAATTCTGCCAAGATATATTTTTGTTGACCTCAATTCTATTATTTGGCCCTTATTACATTAGCAGAATGTTTTGTCACCTGCTTGATGGTCTTATTCTGATTTTTTATGCAAAGCTTTTTAGGAAAGATGCCTGTCTCTTGATAAGATCCATGAAGACTCTTGTTATGCATTTGACCAAATTGTATTTGTCAGCTCCTAGGAAAAGAAATAAAGGAAAATAGATAAGAATTACTGCTCATGGGATAACTTGAAAGGAAAAGGCGTGCAAAAAAATTGGCACTTTAAATACTTGACAGAATCTTGAAAAGCATCCAGATTTTATCTTGCTACCACAGGAACAGTTATATTTATTTAAGTCATTTACAGGGCATTGTTAACTAAAAAGAATTACACATTTGAAAGCATGCCTGTGAATAGTGTTATTTTTGTACTTAACATTTCAGGTCTCAGTGTTTGTATTTATAAGTGATATTAAGAGCACGAACACTGGAGGTAGGAGTGGCCTGTATTTGAATCCTGGCTCTGTCATTTAATGTCTCTGTGACCTCAGACCCTTTATTCAAGCCTCTTTTTCTGAGTTTTATCATCCGTAAAAATTAAAATAATATGGTACTTACTTCTTAGATTGGTTGTGAATATTAAATAAGTTAATATGTTTCAAATATTTAGAACATTGCTTGACTTTCTATGTAAGTGTTACATATGTAAGGTAACAATGATAGTTACATATTATAAGGTAACAATGATATTATCACCTCCATAGACCAAAATCTTACATGTTATTTTGAAACTTCATGGCTAAAGCCATAAAACCATTTGGTTTCATGAAAGTAACTTAGAGTAGATTTAAATATCAAGAAGGAAGTTTTCTTATTGTTCTTTTTTATTTTATTTTTTAGGTCTCTCTTTTTTTTTTTTTTTTTTTTTTTTTCATTAAGACTATGGGTGCTGTGATAGAGTGGGGGGAAAAAATGTAACAATCATTGGCATATGTATATGCTCACGTGCTAGCTAAGGTGTGTATTTCCAGTTTGATTATAGAATATTTTTTTAAACTTTAGTTTTTATTTTGGTAAAATGAGACTAAGACTGATGAGGTTGGTGGAGAGACAGGGACATCTTTCTCCACTATATTCCCAAAGTCTAGCATTGTGCCTATCAAAAAGTTGGTGCTTGGTAAATGGTAATTCAGAATTACTCCCTCATTTCTTTTGTCTGTTGGGTGTGGGAATATGTGTGTTTATGTGTGTTTAGTCTGCCCGGTTAATGACTTGTGTGAGGCCTGTGTTGATAGAAGTTGAACTTGATCTAGCTAAAGAGCAGCTTGCCCGATTAGTCCTAATTGATCTAAATCATTTGTAGGGAAATCCTTTTGACCCATTCTTATATTTTTTTAAAAAATATTTTTAGTTGTAGATGGACACAATACGTTTATTTAATTAATTTTATTATTTATTATATTTGTGTGTTTGTGTGTGTATGTGGTGCTGAGGATTGAACCAGTATCTCATGCATGCAATGCAAGCACACTACCACTGAGCTACAATCCCAGCCCTCATTCTTATATTTCTTGGAAAATTCATAAATTTTGTTCTATTTCTTATGGATAAATTATATTCAGGGTAGGTCTGTGGCTCAGTTTCTGAAACACCATCTTCTTTTTTCATCTTTTCATTCATAAAAGCTAATTTCAGCCTTCCTTCATATGCTTACTCTTCTATGTACTTCTGCTTTTCCTCCCATCAAAATTGTCTTTGGAGACTGCCAAAATAGAAAAGATTTCTATGTCTACTCCAGAGAGTGCTTAAAATAGATCTGGAGTTCTATAATAGATCCAGGAATCTATACATAATTATTATAGTTTGTCCCCACCAAAATTCAGGTTGAAGCTATGGTGTAGAGGTGGTTGGGACATATAGAGGGTAATTAGAAATGAGGGCACTTCCTTCATAAATGGATTGGTGTCTTTCTCAAGAGACTTGATTAGTTTTCTGCAAGAATGGGGTGTTACAAAGCAAGCCTGGCACCTTCTGTGGTCTATATTGCACAGGTAGCTCCTTCAGTCTGCATCCATTTTCCATTTCTGCTCTCTGCCATGGTATGAAGCAGCATGAGGCTCTCACCAGAAGCCAAATACATGCTGGCATCCTGCTCTTTGACTTCCAGAACTATGACCCTTTTTCTTAATTAGCTTTCCATCACTGTAACAAATACCTGAAATAATGAACTTATACACAGAAAAGGTTTATTTTGGCTCAGAGTTTTAGAGATTTCCATCTATGATCTATTGGCCCTTATTGCTTTGGGCCTGTGATATCACAACATGGCTGGGAAGTGAAAAAGAGGAAGAGTCTAGGATCTCAGGGTTTACTTCCAGGGCATGCCTCTGGTGATCTTAAGACTGCCCACTGTGCTCTACCTCTTCAACATTTCTACCACTTCCCAGTAGCACCAAGCTGGGGACCAAGCCTTTAACACATGGGTCTTTGGGACTATTCCAGGTCCAAACTATAGCACCTAGTCTGTATTTGTTATATGTTATATAACAGAAAATGAACTGTGACAATAAGACTATAATCTTTTTTCTTCCTTTTTTCCCCCTTGTGCTGGGGATTGAACTCAGACCCTTGTAAATATATGCTCTCATTGAACTATACCCCTGCCCCCAGTCACTGTTTCCTATAAAACTGGTAAAAAGATCTGACTTTTCTCTGAATGAGGACCTTGATAAATAAAAAGATAGTGTTATCTCTTTAATGACTTAGTTAACATGGTAATTAGGCACTATTTTCCCTCAAAAATATTTTAATTGTTTCAATAAAGTTTAAATAAGTGAGTTAAGCACCACCTCTTAATACATTGAAAAATATTTATATTAGTTTACATTCCTTTTAGAACTTTTATTGTGATGGAAATATGTCAAGAGTTAGTATACAAGTGATGAGAATGTGATCTGTCAGAATGCCATGCCTCTATCAGAATTTTGAAATAGGAGAAAAAGACATTAGCTTTCTTGTTTGGTCACTCCAGTTCTCTTTCCTCACCAGTAAATCCATGTGGTCTACACAAAATCTTAAGGTTAAGAATTAATTAAGAATTTAAGAAGATTTTGCAAGATGATTTAATGCACTTGAAATTAGCATTTCAAAGGACATTGCTGAGAGTTCTATTGAGAACTCTATTTCTATCCTGAATAACTAAGATAGAAATATCAAATATGTTTAACATTTTCTTCACTTTTGGTGCTTCTGTCATCCTAATCTATATGCATTGTTACCATAAATGTTTAATCAGTTTCCCTGTGATTAAGAATAAACATGTAAATAAAATTTTAAAAAGCCAAATTAAACACAGTGATTAGTGGAAGCTGAGTTCTATGGAAGAACAGAAGGAAATGGTTAATTCTTAGAGGTGAGGAAATACTTAAAGAGAATAATGTAAACAAGGATATAGAAGCCTGAAAGAAAATTCTTGGCCTGTGTGAGGGATAGTTTATAATCCAGTGTGGTTAGATTCACAGAATTAATGCAAAAAATGAGGTTGGGAAAGTATATTGGGGTCAGGGAGTTGAATTGGAATGGGATACTTGATCAGGTTTCCTGTGTAGAGAAATGAATACTTGGGTGTTTAGTACTAGTCCTACTCAGAGTTGACATTATTTCTCTCAGAATATATCTTTCATTAATCTAGTATTGGGCATGTAACAAAGATTTTTATTACATTTGTAAATACCTGTAATTTGTTGAAAAATAAAAATATGGTCAATTCTAAAATATAAATATATATCTTTCAGCCATTCATATGATTCATGTGTCACAATACACAAGGTTTGATGTTGTATCATCAGTTACATGGTCTTTCGTATTTCTTAGCTAATGTACATCCTGTGGATATTTGTCTAGAATAATTTTTCCCTTCTTTTTTCCTCTGGTGCATTTCTGCATGCTCTTTAAGACCACTAGCTCTGTTGCTTTGATTTTTCTGGGCTTTTCTGGCATAATGAGAAGTGTGGTTTTTTCATTTTTTTTATAGGTGTATATACTTGATTTTAAATTGTGTTTATTTGATGTGTAATTTAATGCATATTTTTCTCCTTTGCTAAAGCTATACTAAAGCAGGAACTTTGTGGGATATTTTTCCCTTCTATTTGTGCCCTAACACTGAGCATAGAAAGGACATAAATATGTTTGGTATAATCTCTGAAGCATATTTAACAGTTCTTTTTCCTGTATACGTAGTTTCTGGTTTATTTTTCACTGACTTCTTCTAATCTAAAATTAACTCCTTTTTTAAAAAAAATTCCTCTTCCTAGCTGGGTGTGGTGGCATACACCTGTAATCCCAGTGGCTTGGGAGGCTGAAGCAATAGAATCGAGAGTTCAGAACTAACCTCAGCAACTGAGAGAGGCACTAAGCAACTCAGCGAGACCCTGTCTCAAAGTATAAAAGGGGGCTGGGGATGTAGCTCAGTGATTAAGCCCTTCGGATTCAATCCAGGGTACCCCCCTAAATAAATAAATAAATAAATAAATAAATAAATTTCTTCTTCCTTTTTTCCCTTTGGTCTTTTTTGAGGAAACCCCTTAGAATACTTTGATCAAGTATTGTTCAACCATGACCCGCCCTTGATGTATACATACATATTTAGTATTGTTGTACCAAAAATGTTGTATCCAGCATAATGCCAATTAAAACTCCAAGCCACATCACACTAATGCCAATAAAAAGCCTTTATTAAGCTGATCAGCGACCACCATCCTCACACATCACACAGTGTGACAAGATGGCGCGCAGGCAGTGATTTTTCAAGGGTTTATAAAGAGCAAAATCACAGAGGGCGGAATATTCAATTGCAGGGTTTTAGCCAATGCAAGCAAGCCACAGTACAGAAGCTGAATCTAGGCAGTTAGCAAGACAAAGCAATGGGTACAATAATATTTCCCACGGGACTTTCCAGGTTGATATAGCAACAATCAAGTAGAAGGGAATGGGGTCATGATGACCCTAGTTGAGTACATGTTAGAGAATGGTTACTAACATCTAGACAATCAATCTCTGACAAGGTATTTGCCCAGGAAAAATGGAAACCAAAGAGAGCAATTTTACATTGTATAGGAATTGCTGTTTTTATGCTGTCAAGCGTATTATGCTAGGTAACGATTAATGGGTACACAGGCAGGACTTTCTGTATTCTATTATTTCTGAGAAACAGAACTATTTCTCGGAACTCCTAAGATGGCTGCTGAAGAACAAGATGGAGTCCCTTTAGTTCTCTTATCACAGTATATATCCTATATAGTATAGTAGTATATATCCTATATTTGGGATGGAGTAAGTCAGGGGAAACAAACATAATTTAGATATTTAAATCCTCAGTTTAGCATTGTACAATAAAAGGGTGTTACTTTGGGAGCAGTTAATTGGATTGACATTTGAAGATTTAAGTAAACTTTGAGGAAGAGATGGGGAGAATATTTTCTCCACTATCTTGATTTTACATTTTATGTAACCTGTATCAAGGTCTTTCATTCTCATAAAATTTTAAAGAATCTTTTTTTTGTTTGTTTGTTTTGTTTGGCACACTCATGTGAATAGAAAACTATGAAGAACAGATTGGCATGGTGAAACTAAAAATTGGTTGAAATGTTTTACAGTCTTACTAAAAGGCTAGTATAGGTTAAAATAAAAGTAAGTAGAATGGGTTGATTAATAAATCTTATTTACTTTTCAAATCTTTTATACTGTCCAAGAAAATTTAGGATTATAAGGCTTTTATGGAGAAATTTCCTTAAGACTTATGTAGATATTTTCTCAAATGAAGTCTAACAATGAGGGATATTACAACACATATAATTTTCTTTATATTTAATTTATTTGGTAATAATCAAAATATTTGTCCTTTCAGTATATTAATGTTGCATAATGTGTTCCCCCTCCCCCGCCAACTTTTAGCAAAGTGTGGGATGCTGTCTCAGGAGATGAATTGATGACTCTGGCTCATAAACACATTGTCAAGACTGTGGATTTCACACAGGTATTGGGAAATGGAAATGTGGGTTGGGGACATATGTCAGTGGTACAGTGTTTACCTAGCACGTATAAAGCCAAGTTCAATACCCAGCAACGCAAAAAAAAAGGAAGATAACATTTATTTTAGGTAGTTAAGTTGTTATTGCACAGTATGATAATGATTTTAGGTTTGATTGGTTTGTACATTTGTCTTATATTTTTGTGGAATATTTGGTATGTATTAATTTGTATTTGATTTGGTTATATATTAAGCTATATAAACTTGTTTTTTCTTAAGTTAATTCTGTGAGGCTTTTAGATACCCTGGTTCTCTTGTCTTAGTCTTCAAACAAAAGCAGTTAATATCTTTAAAAAAACTCATGTTTCTTAGTTAATCAGTGGGGAAAAGGTAAATATGTGATCATCAAAGAAATGCTACTACGGAGGGAGGGGAGCACAGGATAACAATTTATGTGATATGTGGTATTGTGTAACATATTTGAACTGGGTAGCTTAAAGGGCTTGACATTTATGAGATGGGCTTTGTTCCACAGCATCTTCTCAAGTAATTGGTTATACATTGCATTTCTTTGTAATGTCTATAGCTATATTTGTATATTATTTGGTGTTGAAGAAGTTTCCAAGAGAAATAACTATTGAAGTGGTTAATCTATTAACATTTTAATTTTTTGTTTGTTTGTCTTTAGGATAGTAATTACTTGTTAACTGGGGGACAGGATAAACTGTTACGCATATATGACTTGAACAAACCTGAAGCAGGTAAGCATAATTTATGTCCAGTTTGTGGCTTTTTTTCTTTTCATTTAAGTAACATTACTGACTAAAAAAAATACTCCAATTCGGGAAATATAGTCACAATTAAAACATAATCCGTTATCAAGTATTAATCACTTTTAATATCTCTTTAGTTTTTTTCATATAGCATCCCAGTCCTTCTATATTACTGTTGGATAGCCTTGCAATTTAAAAATTTTATTACAGAAAGTTTTTATCAAGGTGCAGAATATTACTACCTTTTAGTAATCTGTAGGCAGTGAAGATGGTGTAAATTCTCAGTTGTTGCATGTTAGTCTTTAGATTTTTGAACCACGTGAGTGTTAACTGTTGATTCAAAAGAATCTTTTACAATCCATAGTAACAGTTTTTTTCATGTCACTAGATGTTTTCTGAACTGTTTTTAATGACTGTATGTTTTCTTTCCTGTGTATATCCATAAGTGAATTAGCCAGTTTCTTATTAAGGCCTATTTGGGCTGTTACTATGTTTTTAATATTTAAGATATTTAATATTTAAAATATTAAAAACAATACTATGCTAAATACCTTTATATTTGCCAGTATTTTTCTTAGGTAACTGAGCACAAATACAATTGTTGGAACAAAGATGAGCAGAATTATTAGAAACCATGGATAGATTTCAGCAAAATATATAGTTAATTTGTTTTAGTGAGCACTGACACCTAAATTGATCTTGTTTTGATACTGGGTATTGAACTCAGGGATATTCTACCCACAGTTCTTTTTATTTTTTTGTTCTGTAACAGGCTCTTGCTAAGTTGCTGAGGGTCTCTTTACATTGCTAAGGTTGGCTTAATTTTTGTAGTCCTCCTCCCTCAAGCCTCTCAAGTGACTACGATTATAGGCATGTGATTTCCTACCCGTACAAAGCTATGAAAACATGATAAACAGACTTCTAAAAATTGATTGCTTATTAGTTGGCATCATGTGTGTATGTGTGTGTGTTTTGCCGATATTGAACCCATAGTTTATATCTTTCAGACTTAATCATGGGCTTTTTATTTATTTTTTTAATGAGATGAGTATCTTGTTTATGTTGCCCAGATTGGGCTCCAACTTGGCAATTCTCCCTCAGTTTCCCAAGTAGCTGGAATTACAGGCATGCACCAACCACAGTGCTCAGCTTTAGCATGGATGTTTATTATCCATAAATCTATAAAATTTAGAAAGAGTAGAAAAATTTAAGAGTAGTAAAAGTACATTGGGAATTAAGCATTTATTTTCTTACGATACCTTTTCTTTGAAGAAGTATTTCTAACGTGAGGAAAAAAACTGCATGAAGAGATTTTTATTTTGTCATTGCATTGGAATTATACACTAGAATTATACATTTTAAAATATTCATACTTTCTATATTATTTTTGATAGACTTATACTAAAACATAGCAAAATATGTTGTCCTGAATCAGTGAATTTGTTTGGTGAAACAAATTCAAGGTTTGGTTGGATATTTTTCATCCTCTTTTACCTTTCCCAAAGCTGTTTTTCAGAAGTTGCTCTACTGTACCAGCAATAGAAATAGCAGTTAGTAGAGTTTTTTATAATATGCCAGATGCCATATCAAGCACTTTAGATGTATATTCTTATCTGGTTCTCACAGAGATATAATATCTATTGTTATCCTGTTTTACAGATAAAGAAATGTAGTTTTCAGAAAAGTTAAGTAATGTGCTCAAAGTCCAAGTAGTGTTGAATGGCATTGTTGTTTCCATTTGTTTTTGCCCAGAGATGATAATGAAGGTTTTTGTTTGTTTTAATCTGTTGAAGGGAAAGTCTCCTACTGAGCCAAGTTCCCCTTTTTGGGGATGCTTTCCTCAATTACTTGTCTTATTTTTTCAGTTTGCTTCTAATTCGTACTTCCTAACAACAGTGTTTTGGATAAAAGTCCCCAAAGTTAATGATAGCACTAGTCTTAGCTCAGACTACCTGTTTCCTGGGTCATGTTATTATTAAATTATGCCTCATTAGTAATTCTTACTTCCTGTTTTTGCATTGTGTTATAATAATGCTTTTGAATGTTATTAGTTGTATAGAAAATGAGCTTGAGGAAATGAATGGTACATATACTCAGTTATGTATAGCAAAGATCATCTTAGGGTTTTTTATCTTACAGATAAATAGGGTTTTGTTCCAGTACAGAAAAGCCAATGTATTCTGGTAAACATCAAGTTTTTAATTTTGCTGGGGTTTAAAAAGTTGCAGTCCAATTTCAAATGTTCTGTTTTTCTCATTACATTTTTTAGTTGTTCTTATAGTGTTCAGTTTAAAAAGTCAAGTATTAAATAATTTTAAATTGTTTCATCTTAAGAACCTAAGGAAATCAGTGGCCATACTTCTGGTATTAAAAAGGCTCTTTGGTGCAGTGATGATAAACAGATTCTTTCAGCTGATGATAAAACTGTTCGGTAAGTAATTTTCTTTAATAATTTAAAGTTTGAAAAATTATTTTACCTTAAAGCTTGTATTTTAAATATTTTTTGTAACTAGCATGTAGGAAAAATTGTTTGAACATTACATTTAAATTCCACACAGGTCACATTTATTTGGAGCTGTCCATTTACTACATAGAGTTCAGAAGAAACTTTAATTACTGACACCTATATAAGGAGGTTTCTGTGGACAGCTGCTTAAAGGGAGTTCATGAAGCCCCTAAAATTCTTTTCATAGTTTATGTTAACGCTTGATATATTCTTCTATAAAAAGATACATAGCTGTCATCAGATTGACAAAAAACAGTATTAATAAGCAATTTAAAACAGTGCCGAAAATTGATTAGATTAGGACATGGGTGTCTTAATGGCGTAGTTTTGCTGAGTTATTTGGAAAGTGTATTTAGGTATTTGAGTTATTTCATCAACAAGCTACTGAAGATTTTGACATTTTATAGGAACTCAAAATTTCTCTTTATCTGAAATTTATTGTTTGGAATGAAAGTTGTTTTTACTATAATTATGATTATAATTAGTTTATCTGCAGATGTAATTAGAATTTAAGCTTTTTTTCCCCTTATGAATAAATATTGCCATATTTTCCCTTCTTTTGCAGCCTTTGGGATCATGCTACAATGACAGAAGTGAAATCTCTAAATTTTAATATGTCTGTTAGCAGTATGGAATATATTCCTGAGGGAGAGATCCTGGTTATTACTTATGGACGTTCTATTGCTTTTCATAGTGCAGTAAGGTATGTCCAGGGAATCTCATCTCTTTTTTTTTTTTTTTTTTTTTTTTTTAGTAATAAGGACAATTAGCTTACTTAAAAATCGGAAAGCACATGTGGAAGATATTTAATTCTTTTAAAGGTGAATATGAGCCAGGCACATTGGTGCACACCTGTATGCCCAAGCCTGAGGCAGGAGTATGACAAATTGGAGGCCTTTCTGGGCAGCTTAACAAGACCCTGTCTCAAAATTAAATCGGAGGCCTAGGGATACAGCTTAGGAGAAAGCTCCTGGGTTAGATTCCCAGTACCACCCAGATACAAAAAAGGGTAAATTGTGACTTATACTATATGATATGAAAAGAAATGTTTCTTCCATTAATAGTGTGTTTTATAAGAATTTGGCATACCTTAACCAAAGAAATTAAGCAAATTTGTGGTATTTAGTGCATTTATTGATAAATTCAGACCATTGGGATCTCAAGCCTCATTTTATTTGCATTTTAAATTTTTGGAGAGCCAGGTGTGGTGATGCACACCTGTAATCCCTGCAGTAGGAGTACCACAAGTTCAAAGCCAGCCTAAGCAACTTAGAGGGGCTAGGAATATAACTCAGTTTGTAGAGTGCTTGCCTAGCGTGCATAAGGCCCTAGGTTCAAACCCCAGCACCACCAACACCCCCTGCCCTCACCCCCCCCATAAAGCAACTTAGCAAGGCCCTAAGGAATTTAGTGAGACTCTGTCTCAAAATAAAAAGGGGTTGGGGGGCTGGGGTTGTGGTTCAGCTTTAGAGCGCTCGCCTAGCATGTGCGCGACCCAGGTTCGATCCTCAGCACCACGTAAATAAACACATTGTGTACAACTAAAGCAAATAAATAAATAAATACATATATTTTTTAAAGGGGGGGGGAGGGTTGGGGATGTGGCTCAATGGTTAAGTACCCCTGGGTTCAATCCCCAGTATCAAAAAAAATGTTTTTGTTTTAAGAGAACTAGTGCTGTTTTTTCCCCCTACTTCTAAATACATGCATACCTAATGATTCTTTTAAACAGCCATAAGTTTTGCAACTAGGATATATTTAGAGTAAATGCTCTTGTAGAAAATTTGGAAAATATAACAATTAAAAAACAAGTATTCACAGTCTTATAACCATAAATTCCAGAATGGTTATTGTTTTTTCTGCCAGTCTTTTTCTTTTTTTAAATTTTCTGTTAAACACATACATACATTTGTGTGCTTTTTCTTTTAATTACTAGGACCATAGTGAATATTATTATGATGTTTTATTTTTGAAAAATATTCTTAGTCATCAGAATGTCTTTGAAAACATTTTCATTAGCTGTATTGCAATATACGTTGTACTAAATTATGTATCGGTTCTGTTTTAGCACTTCAGTGAGTGTTACAGTATATCTCTGTTTCCTTATGATAGAATCCTGTAAGTAGAATTATTAATTCAAAGGATAGATTGAGTTTAAAGTTATTATTTATCCATGGTGCTTGATTTGATTTCCATGTAGTCTGACTGCAGTGCTACCTTTTTGTCTAAAAAGCTACTTTCAGAGCTAATTTTTACTTAATGAAAGAAAGAGAAGGCAGTAAAATTGGAAATTTTAATAATGTAAAGGAGTTCATATATATACACGGTAAAATTATAATCACAGGATACTTTTGTCTACAGTCATCAAATTGTAAGCTATATTACTGCTCCTTTGGCAACATACGACACTGCTTTATACTGTTAATCTCAAATCTCATTTTGGTGACAGTGATTTGCTGGCTGGTTGAATTTCGAACATTTCGGCCAATAGGTTGCTATTCAAGGATACTGCATAAATCATGACTAACTTTAATTTTCATGCTTTGTACTATGTGTTCTTGGGAATAGGAGAATGACATTTAGAAGATGGAGTGTTATATTCTATATTTAAGGCATTTCATGATTTTCAGGGTTAAACTGAAAAGGAACCAATGTCTAAACTAATTAATTTTCAGTGATGCTATCATTTTACATTGTTTTTGTTTTTTTTTTTTTAACTCTATATAACTATAGTCTGAAACCTAGTTATTATTTTATTGCCTGGTAATAAAAACAACTGTTTATAGCTATTTCATATTTTATGCATTTCTTGTTACAGAAACTTAAACCCTCAACAATTGAGAATAACCTACAGTCCTTTATATTAAAGTAATTAAATTCCTACTGTCAAGCCTTTTTTCTGTTTATTGAGATAATGCCTGCTTTTTGTAGAAAAATATAAAAGTACTGAAAGAAAAATATTTTAAGGAGAAATTCTGGGGACTAGAAGTACAGCTCAGGCATAGAGTACTTGCCTACCATTTTCAAGGCCATGGGTTCAATCCCTAGAACCACAAAGAAAAAAATTTTTTTTTCAATTTAAAATTCTCAGAACTTTATTGCTCAAAATGTAGAGATATCGCCGGGCGCGGTGGTGCACGCCTGTAATCCTAGCACTTTGGGAGGCTGAGGCAGGAGGATCACGAGTTCAAAGCCAGTCTCAGCAATGGCGAGGCACTTAGCAACTCACTGAAACCCTGTCTCTAAATAAAAATACAAAAATGGGCTGGGGATGTGACCCAGTGGACAAGTGCCCCTGAGTTCAATCCCTGGTACCACCAAAAAAAAAAAAAAAAAAATGTAGAGATATCTTCATTGAAATGTCTTCCTGAGATGAACTCTACTTGGACATAGCATCCATGTACTTTCCTTTGTTTATTATATCACAATTCGTGTTTGACTAAATGAATATTTGTCCTGTGGGTTTCAGAATATAGGAACAGTGTAAATGTAAATTATTTCCTTGTATTATTTATACAATATTAAAACTTTGTTAAACTACTCCCCCCCCCCCCAGTTTGGATCCAATTAAATCCTTTGAAGCTCCTGCAACTATCAATTCTGCATCTCTTCATCCTGAGAAAGAATTTCTTGTCGCAGGAGGTGAAGATTTTAAACTTTATAAGTATGATTATAATAGTGGAGAAGAATTAGGTAAGTTGTCCTTTTTTTCCTCCCTTAAAATGATGTTGTTAACCTCTACCAGATATTGAGTTCCACTAATTAACTCTCATTTATGTATATAACATGTTGAAAGTAAATTTTTCAGCTACCTAAAGCTTGGTGCTTATAAGTACAAAAATTTAAGTTGTTTTATCCATTTTGGATAGAAATTGTTATAGACCTGTGAACAAAATATGCTGAACTCAATTTTATCTTTTCCCTTTTAACTTATATTCATCCTTATGCTAATGTTTGGTACTATTGTGAAGTAGTTTGCAGACTTTATTGGGGGTAACAACTTTATGTCAAAATCATATTAAGCAGGTACAGGAGATTTATTCTTAGATGTAGTGCGTGTGTGTAGCTCCATTTATCTGACCTCCCTTTCTTGCTGCCAACTTAGGAATTATAAAGATTCTGTAGAGAGTAATGTGGGCAAAATCACTATGGCTTATTATAAAGGTACCTTCAGGAATCTGACTTGGAGAGTTATTCTGTTCATTTTTATTCTCTTTTTGGAGTCTTGAGTTTTGCTGCTTTTCATGCTGATAATTTTTAACAGGGAAGCAAGTAGGGTTATTTGAAGTTATGTACAGTCTAACTTTATGCTTACCTGATCAACCAGATAGTTCAAAAAAGGTACATGTGATATATACTTTGAGCCTTCCCAAATAGTTTTTGCTTTTGGTTCAAAAAAAATCTCTCTCTAAACACACACACACACACACACACACACACACACACACACACGTAGGTAGGTATGTAGTTTGTAAGTTCTCTCTCTCTTTTTTTTTCCTGTTTGTGTCTGTTTTGCTTTACCACCTAAAGACCTAAGCTTGCTAGAATTACACCTAAAGAACAAAAGACAACTTTACATTTTGTTTCTTGGGAAAATTGATGGATTTAGTTTGTATATATTTTAAAATGTTTTGATCACATGTTACACTCTTTCTAGATGAGAGAGCTTGGGCTGGGGTTGAAGCTCAGTGATTGAATATGTGCTTAGTATTAGTGAGGAGACCTTGGGTTTCAGTCCCTACTGTGTACATGTGCATGTGTGTGCACACATATGTACAGAGCAAGAGAGAAAAAGCTGAACTGAAATATCTTCTGAGATCTGAGGCCACTATTAATGAATTTTAAACCTTGAACCCAGCCATTGTCATTCCACTATTTTATGTTCTTTCTATTCCTATAAATTTTTTGCTTTATTTATTTATTTTTTTATTTTAAGTGCTAGGGATTGAACCAGTGCTTGCACGTGCTAGTCAACTGCTCTACCACTAAGCTATACCCCCAGCTCCTCCACTCTTAAAATTTTTTTATTATCTCGTTGGACAGAGATGGAAGAAAAAACAGGAATATTGGTCTAGTATATTAGATCTTTGAAGACTTAACAAGGTTATGAGGCACTAGAATATTAATGAGAAAGTTTCATAAATATCACTTAAACAGAAAACACTCTAAGAATTAGTATTGATCATGTATCTCAATGTTTTGTGTGGTGAGATCATTAGTGGATTCTACATAGCCTAGTGGGAAATTAAGAGGCAAAGTGTAGGGCTGGGGTTGTGGCTCAGCAGTAGAGTGCTTGCCTAGCACGTGTGTGGCCCGGGTTCGATCCTCAGCACCACGTAAACATAAATGCATTGCATTGTGTACAACTAAAGCAAATAAATAAATATTTAAAAAAAAAAAAAAAAAAAAAGGCAAAGTGTATAAAAGAGCTCCATCTGGTGGCTCTCCATAATAAGAATTAGTTCCCTACTAAATAGGCAGAGTTTAGGTTATAGAAATTGGGATTATACTGATAGACTTTAGATCTAATTTCTGTGAAATTTATTTTTTTTTAATTGATCCTACTGCCATCCTTAATAGAACACAAAATATTCATTTTCTTTTTTGAAAGACAACATAAAACTGTTATGTCAGATTTCTTTTAGGGACAGATAGTATGATATAGCACTTTATGATGAGAATTACTTTATTTTCAATTATGTAGAGTTCTTTGTATTTGTCCTTATGAATTTTTGCATCTCTCCAGTAATAGAGAATCATCTTTAGTATATCAGTACTTAATGTAATAATTATATTAAATTGTCTAATGATCCTTATCTTCTTTTTCAGAATCCTACAAAGGCCATTTTGGTCCCATTCACTGTGTGAGATTTAGTCCTGATGGAGAACTCTATGCCAGTGGTTCTGAAGATGGAACATTGAGACTATGGCAAACTGTGGTAGGAAAAACCTATGGCCTTTGGAAATGTGTGCTTCCTGGTAAGAATTTTTATTCAGAGCTTTCAAATTAAAATGCATGGTTTTGTGTCATTTATTCTGTTTCAGTGTTTCTGTCTCAGTAGATTTTAAATTATCCAATACAGTTTAAGCAAAAAGAAGCCATAATTATAATTGGCCACTATGTTCTTCTGTTAGAGTTTTTTGTTGTAAAATATATTTTACTCCTAAATTTTTAGCTTATTTGGTGAGTGGAATGAACTTAATTCAAAATTTGTTAGAAGGCAATATAAAGAAGTTATATGTAAATGTATCTAATCTCTAGATAATATTACTTAATCTTTACCCATAGGTAGACATGTTTTTAATTAAAAAAAAAAAAAAGACTAGTTATTGATCCCATTGTAGTGATAGTACCTAAGTGTAATTTTTTAAAAAAAGGTACATATGGCTGCCAGATTGTATTTTATTTATTTATTTATTTTTTCATGGTGCTGAGGATCAAACCCAGTGCCTCGCATGTGCTAGGCGAGCGCTCTACCTCTGAGCCATAACCCCAGCCCCCGTAAACATAATTTTTGAAGAAAGGCATTATTTTAGAATCAGTTACTAAAATAAGAATTGTTCCTATTAAACATTGCTTAAAATAGTCTTGTCTTGCTCTTCTTGCGTTTTTAAATTGTACAAAGCACTTGTGTTATCCTAATTCTCAAAAACAATTGCTCTTTTATAGAAGAAGATAGTGGTGAGCTGGCAAAGCCAAAGATCAGTTTTCCAGAGACAACTGAAGAGGAATTAGGTAAATACAAATTAATTGACTTATTTTTATAAGAGTCCTGGCAGATTTGAAACTGAAGTACTATAGATGAGTTTTGCTCACTGATAAAAGAAATTTAAAAATGAACATATTGAATATGAGTATGTTTAATAATTGGAAGCTTAAATTTTTACATTTACATAATTATAAACTAAATATTTAAATACCTACTGTTTAATGGTGGGCACTGAGATATAGTGTGGACATGACCAATGTGGTTACTCTTATAGAATGTAAGAGTCTAACTTATATGTTTTAGCAAATTAATTAAACAAATTGTTAAAATTATAAGAAGAGTTAGGGAAAATTTAACACTCAGAAACAAAAAGGAACACAGCATATGAGGAAGTAGAAGAACTTCAGCATGTGTCCCAGTTAAAACCCAAGGCAAAAAGACTGGAGAGGTTAGACCATTCAGGACCTCATTTGTTTTATTAGAACTTGGAGAATTTTATATGAAGGTAATGAGAAACCTTTGAATTTTAAGCAGAGGAATAATAAATTTAGATTTAAGTTTCTAAAGATTGCCTTGACTACAGTATGGAGAGAAAATTGGACTAGGGAAAAGAGTGAACCAATTAAGTGGACATTATGGCCTAGATGAGCAGTTATATGGTTTTGAATAAGAGAATGTCAATAAGAACAGAAAAAGTTCCATGGAATAGTCTTTCATGGTAGAATTGATAAGTCATAATTTTATTAAGTTGGAAGATGGAGGTATACTAAGTCAAATTTTAGATTGTTGGCATGTGGAGCTGGTTATTATGATTTGGGGACAATTAGGAAGGGATTTGCCATTTACTCAATTATTTTTCTTTAAATTTGATTTTTTCTTGCTAAGCACTTTTTTGCCGAAAACTTAATGTTTCATAGTTAATATTCTGATATTAATAGCATTAAGTATTGGGATTTGATCACTAAAGGAGAGGGCCAGTTCTTTGAAATACATGACTTTAGTTCAGTGTTTATTGGATAGCTGGAATTAATGGAAATTCAGCTTGGAAGGAGAAAACTTTTGGTTAAGGTATGATATAAAAGAATTAATGGATAATACATGAACTCTTTCTTGGCTGTTTTTTCAGTAGCCAGAGTCTAGTTATTAATGGCATGTGCAGTTGCTGTATTCCCTCAACACATAAACACACACACACCATAGCATGCTTAAAATTTTTTTCCCCATTCATTACACAAAAATGTAGATTTGCTTCTTTCCTTTATTAAATTAACTAATGTGACATTGTTTTTATTTGTAGAGGAAATTGCTTCAGAGAATTCAGATTCCATCTATTCTTCAACTCCTGAAGTTAAGGCCTGAGCATCAAGTATATGGTACAGATAGTATATAATTTATGGACTAAATGACCAAGCAGAGAAAAGCATCAGCCTTCTAGAGTTACTCTCTGCTTACAGCAAACACAGCAGTAAATAATGGGGAATACCAATTAGCTCCAGTGCTGGAACAACTTACTTGGTGTTACCTATGAGTGAAAACTCAGAGTACCAGATGAAGGCAGGTGGTGTTATGCTCTTGTAGCATGACAGCCTGTTGTCTTTTTAATGAATATGTGTAAGCCAACATCCAATTTCTCTTATTATAATTAAATTTCTTGTAGCTGTTTATGTTATTATGGAAAAGAAAAATATATTGGCCTATTTTCTGACTTTTTTCCTTAAAGCAGGATGCCTTTTTTTTTTTTTTTTTGCTTTAGTTGTAAAGAAGAGGGAAAACATGATAAAGTAACTGGTTTGATTTCTCTTTCATTGTACACTGCTTCTGAACATCTAATTATTTTTAGTTGTCTAAATAAAATGCCTCTAAAACAAAACAGTGTTTTCTTTCTTTGGAAAAAAAAAAAAACTAATAAATTTGAATTTTCTAAATGAAAATGAGAAGTTTTTCTACATCATGCTCATAGTAAAAAACGATTACAGAATCTATAGTATTAGTTTCTTTTTTTTTTTTTAAATATTTATTTATTTACTTTAGTTGTACACAATGCAATAATGCATTTATGTTTACGTGGTGCTGAGGATCGAACCCGGGCCGCGCACGTGCGAGGCAAGCGCTCTGCCGCTGAGCCACAATCCCAGCCCCTATAATTAGTTTCTGAAATACATTTGCCTATACAAAATTTTAGAAATTTTCATGTCCTTTGTTTGAGTTCAATTTACCCTCTCCACCTTCCTGAGTGGATAGAAATGCTTGACCTGCCATTATAAATGATAACTTATTTAAATGATGAATGCTAGTTATAAGAAAAACGTAAAGCAATTACAGATAGAAAAATCACTTAAAACCCCACCACTCCCCCCAAAAATTATTTCAAGAGTGACCATCATTGCATTGCTATGTGTATGTTTAGATAGATATAAATGATTTCATGAAAGCAGGGTAAGTATAGAAGTATAATGTTTAAGATGTACCATTTTATTTTACCTCATGAAATTTGGGTAACATTCAAGAAATGTTTTTACTAACTTTCTAATAAATTGGATCAATTGAGTTTAGACTTTATTTTATAAAATATGGAGGAGAATATTAAACTAGTAATTTAGAAATATTTCTGACTAATAACATCTGCCAGTTTGCTTTTTCTTTCCTAATTCAAAAGTCCTTTGAATGACTTTTGACAACTTTTCTTAAAAGAAATAAAAGCCAACCAAAGAATAGGTTAATTTTTGAGGACTTGTGATAGCCAGAAGAAAGAAAGCCTTTGAGAGCCAAGAGAATTGTGTTCTGGGCAGAACTGATGATCCACATAGGGTCTCACAGGATGGTAGTGTTTTTGTCTCAGCTCATTACATGCCTGATTCTGTGCTTTATAGCAGTATTGTCAGTGTATAAAAGAGTTACTTAGATTAATCAAAGTCTGTCTTACCCTAAATAAAGTTGAGATGTATGTGTATCAAATCGAAATCGAGAGTTGCTTGGTATTTATGAAATTAATGACCCAGTAAAATTTCTTCTACTTAGTTTTCATAAGAGTAAAGACCCTATACAGATGCAATCCTTTGTGTATTGGTTTCCTATTGCTAAATTACTACAAATTTGTGACTTAAATTTTTTCTAGTTCATTTAATAATTCTGAAATAAATCTTTACTAAAATCAAGGAACTGGACCTTGGTTCAGTGGCTCATGCCTATAATCCCAGTGACTGGGAAAGCTTTGGCAGAAGTATCTTGAATTTGAGACCCGAGTTCATTCCCTAGTAACAAAAATAAGATGATAAAATCAAGATGTTGGCAGTATTCCTTTGGAAGCTCCAAGAGAAAATCTGTTAACCTGCCTTTTCTAGCTTCTAGAAACCAGCTGCATTCCTTGATTCATGGTCTTTTCCTTTGTCTTTAAAGCCAGCAGCCTAGCATCTTGTAATCTCTTGTCTGGACTCTCTTGCTTGTCTTCTTCACTATATATGGACATTTTTGATTACATGGGATCCACCTGGATGATCCTGGATAATCTTCAGTTCAGGATCCTTAGTCACATTTGCAAAATTCCTTCTGCTATATAAGGTAACACATTTACAGAATTTACTATAACAAAAAGTTTGAGTATTAAACTTGCATTTCATATTTGTTTTCTGTCCTCATCTTACTAAACCTTCACCAGCATTCAACAATTGTCCTCTTTTGTTTTTGAAGTATTTTATTTTCTTTGCTTCTATGAAACAACATTCCTGGTTTTTCTTACACCTTATTGACCACTGTTGTATTTGCCATTCCTTTTTTTCCTAACCTCAGGGCTGAGCATCTCAAACTTAATATATATAACACAAATCTTGATATTACAACCCAACATGTTTTTCCCTTAGTTTTGTTTTCTAGTAACTTGGTATATTACTTAAAACTCATTTGTTCAAACTAAATGATGTGGAAGTCTTTGACTCCATTCTCTGTCATTCCTATATCTAATCAATATACAAATCCTATGGGTTTTTGTGACTATATGCTTTGTCTTCTTTCCATTGCTGCCCCTAGAGGCCAAACTACCTTTCTCACTTGAACCCTTGCATTGTCTTCCAGACTGTTCCCTCTTGCTCCTGGCTCTTATCCATCTACACAAAGGGTCATTCCTTTAGGACTTGAAGAGACTGCCTTTTTAAAAATCCACAGCAGCTTCCCATTAACAACAAATTTATATTATTATCTGGCTTCTGCCTTCTGTGACCATTTTATTTTATTTTTTTCTTGCTTACACTGCTCTAACCATGTTGGACTCATTTCTGTTTTAATTCATTTTCACTTGCTGCCAGTTGGTCCACTTTTACCTAAATTTGGTTCTAAAACCCTTCTATGTCTCTTCTCATCACTTACTATTAGCCATAGTTTTAGACTTTATGAAAGAATCTTGTGTATTTCTCATCTTTAGTACTATTCCCTTTGCCTAGAAAGGTGGCTAATAACGTAGGTGCACAATAGTTAAAAACAAGTTGCTGCCACTAGAGGCCAAGCTACCTACATTAACCCTAAATTTTAGGAAGACCCTCTTCCAGTTATCCAATCTGCAGCAGATAAACATCTCTACTGGAGTCAGACTGCCTCTCCAGTGAACCGTTATATAGCTTTGACTGGTGTGAGGCTGTCATACAGGAGAAGCCTGCCTTGTATGATGCAATCTCTTCATCCCTACCCACTCTTTGTCTAATTCCATTCTTTCTCTGTAGCCAACTCTAGTTCCTAATGTTCAGTAAGTTATGGTGTGTATCCCAACTTCCTGCCTAATTTAAGTAATGTACATTCTCAGTTTTAATGACATCTACAGGTTTCTTTTGGGAAACGTATTGAATGTGGTTCTCTTGAGCATATTTTGCATGTCAATAAACAAAGTTCAACACTTTTTGGTGGTGCTGGGGATTTACCACTCGGGCTGTGCACATGGTAGGCAATCACTCTCATCACTGAGCTACACCTCCAGCCCTATTTTTTGTTGTTTTGCTTGTAATTGAACCCAAGTCCTTTTACTTGCTAGGCAAGTGCTCTACCAATGAACTAGGCCCCCAGCCCCTCATACTTGGTAATAACTTAGTAAAGATGTACCAAAATGCTGGGCATGGTGGCACACACCTGTAATCCCAGAGGCTCCACGGGCTGAGACAGGAGGATCATGAGTTTAAAGCCAGCTGCAGCAACTTAGTAAGACCCTCAGCAACTCATCAAGACCCTGTTTCTAAATAAAAAATACAAAAAAGGGCCGAGGATGTGGCTCAGTAGTTAAGTGCCCCTGAGTGCAATCCCTGATACAAAAAACAAAACAGAACAAAAAAAAAAAAAACCCGATGTACCTTAACATAATAATTTATAGGTATATATTCTTAATAGCATCTCAAACTCAATGAAGTGATAATATAGCTGCTTTTCTTCTTTGAGACCAAGTTTGGGGGGTAGGAATTTATGTCTACAAAAATGGAGAGGCATTGAAAATGCAGTCTTTGTCCTGCTGTAACAAAATACCTGTGACTGGTATTCACAAAGGATAGAAATTTATTTTCTCTCAGTTCTGGAGGCTGAAAAGTCCAAGAACAAGGTGCCTACAGGATTAGTTTTCCCATGAGGGAAACCTCTTAAAAGGCTCAACTTTTTAATTCTATCACATTGGCAATGTGAATTTTGGAGTAGACATCTTCAAACCATTGCATAGACCAAGGGAAAGTATTATCAAGCATGTACCTTATTTTATACATGAGTGATTAACATTTTAAAACAAAAATTGATTTCTACTGGGTTACTATATAAATTACTGTGCATGTTGGTCTTTTACACAGGGGGATATCTGAATAAGAATTGTTAGAATAAGAACATTCTCAGAGATTTAGCTTTCTTTGCTTTCTATAGAAATGTTCAATTACCCTGGGCTGGGGTTGCAGCTCAGAGGTAAAGTGCTTGCCTAGCATGCATGAGGCACTGGGTTTGATCCTCAGAACCACATAAATATAAAAAAAAGATATCGTGTCCACCTAAAACAAAAAATAATAAATATTTTTTAAAATGTTCAATTACCCATGTGACTTTAAGACCAGTCAAGTTCCTGGAGAAACAAATGACACATCTGACAAATTTACCTGTAGAAACAAGGCCTAAGATTGTATCTAAATGATAGCTAATCATTAATAATATTTCATAGGCTTAATCATTTTAATGAGGTAAAGGAACTTGGTCAAGTGGAAGATAACTGATTTTAGCTTAATGATGAGTATGGAAATAATATTAAGTATATTTTTATGTTAAGATATTTCTTACTCTTCAATATTTCCTAATAAGCCAATGAGGTAGGTTTATTATCCCCATTTTATGGGAAACCTGAATTTCAGTGATGATAAACAGCTTGTTTAAGAAGTTTGGATTCAAAGAGATAATAGGGAACAGTAAGGGTTATAGGGTTATATTGCCTGGGTTTTAAACTATCATTAATTATATATTATCATCTATAGGGTTATATTGCCTGGGTTTTAAACTATCTCTAGACTTATAGACTATCTATGCCTGAGTTTCTTTATCTGTACAGGAACATAATTGTTCTCCCACAGATTTTCTGAGGAAAATACAAATTTATTTTTTGAAGTATCAAATTACATAAAGTTAACTCACAGGAAGCACCTAATATTAGCTAGTATTATATATTCTATTAGTGATTCCCAAACTTCAGGATTTCATGGTTAATAGATTAATAAAGAAGAAGAGGGACAAGATCAAATGGTCTGCTTCTTATCTTCCCAAGCGAGGCTATTAAAAAAGGAAAAGAAAAGAGTTATATCTCGGTCTTCATGAAGAAAGGACGTTTTAAAAATCCAAGTTGGTGGTTAACAACAGTCTCAGAATGAAGAACTGTTCTTTAAATTGAACCAATTTAGCTTTGTAAAAGGCCAATATAATTCTTATTTTTCTTATTTTACCATGAAATTAGATGTTTTATATAAGTCTCCCTCCGTTTTAAAATATTTTGACTCTAATCTTCATACTCTTTCCTACTCTTCCCTGCTTCTACACTTTTCTCCATCAGCCCTAGGAATACTGGCTGTCAATCCACTGTCTAATGTGGTTAGTTACCCAATGAATCTACCAATAACTACTCTTGTAAACCATAGGATAGGGACTCCATCAAATGAAAGTGAACTGAATAAAACAATAGTTACTATAAGTAGCACAAACAGCAATGTGCATTCATTCATCTAACAATATTCATAGCTTAGTACATTACCAGGTTGTCTTCTAGACCCTAAGCATATAACAAAGTACAAATAAGTTCACTTCCTTCTGAGCTTAAGATGTGAATTACTCATAACTCCCAAGTCAAGTAGTTTCTTAAAATCTTTAAGATAAAATATATTACACATTCCTAGAGCTTTGGTTTTTATTGTTGTTGTTGATTTGTTTTGTTTTGCTTTTGGTATGGGGCTGGGGTATACCCAGGGGTGTTTAACCACATCCCTGGCCCTTTTCATTTATTTTTTTCATTTTGAGACAAGGTCTCCTAAGTTGCTGGGGCTGTGCAATCCTCCTGCCTCAGCTGCTCAAGCTGCTGGAATTATAGGCATGTGCTAGGAGTGTTGATTTTTATTGAAAAGAAGAGTAGGGGTAGGAAGACAGAAAATTTCTTTGGCAACTTAACATTTATAAAACAACATTCATAAACAGGAACAGCATGCAAAATTTACATGGTTACAAAGTACTTAATACTTTAAAGACAATTTTATTCTGTTAGAACCAGTTAAGACTGTGGATTCAAACTGACACAATTCAACTCTTATTCTCTAGGTTGGTGCCTCTTTAGAGTTTATTCACATAATCATCATGGATGAACTTGTTGAAAATACTGATTGCAAGCCAAGCGTGGTGGCACACACCTTTAATCCCAGCACTTGGGAGGGAAAGGCTGGAGGATGGCGAATTTAAAGCCAGCCTCAGCAATGGTGAGGCACTTAGCAACTCAGTGAGACCCTGTCTCTAATAAAATACAAAAAAGGGCTGGGGATGTGGCCCAGCGGTCGAGTGCCCTTTGAGTTCAATCCCTGGTACCAAAAACAAAACAAAACAAAACAAAAAACAAAAAACAGAAACTGATTAGATTCTGATTCAGTAGGGCTGCAGTGAAGCCTAGAATCTGCTTCAGAAAAATAGGTCTTGGTTATATAATAACAAAGCCCATCATTATATAGAACTACAATGTGCCAATAGAAAAAATGTTAAAAAAGAAAAAAAAATAGAATAAAGTTTTTGGCAATTCCAGTGTAGCAGTCTGTAGATTTTCTTTGAGAGAATTTGCCTCAGGGATACTTGAGAAGTTTCAGAAGGCAATAAAGTTATTTATTTATTTAGGTACTGGGGACTGAACCCAGGGGCACTTCACCACTCAGCTACTCCCCAGCCCTTTTTATTTATTTAGAGTTGCTTTTAAGACCTTACTGATTTGCTGAAGCTGCTCTCCAATTTGCGTTCTCTTGCTTTAGCCTCCTGAGTCACTGAGATTACAGCCATGCGCCACCACACCATGCAAAAGGCAATAAATTTAAATGGGACTTTTATAAAATGAAATTTGAGAATAATTCTCTAATAATAATTTTTTAAAAGCCTATTTACATTTCTACCCACTCTCTTAGTTTTGTCGAGTTAACATACTCTCAAATTATAAAGATTAATCCCAGATTGGCAGTGTCTACAGATCAATTTCAAAAAAGTCCTTCAGAAATTCTCATCAGAGCTGGTGCAGTGGTACATACTCGTAATCCAAGCAACTCGGGAAGCTGAGGCAGGAAAATTGAAAGTTTGAGGCCAGCCTGGGCAATTTAGCAAGATGCTGTCTCAAATAAACAAATGAAAAGATAAAAAAGGGCCAGGAGTGTAGCTCAGTGGTAAAGCTCTCCTGGGTGTCAATCCAAAAAGAAAAGAGGAGCTGGAGTTGTAGCTCAGTAATAGAGCACTTGCCTAGCATGTGTGAGGTACTGGGTTAGATTCTCAGGACTGCATATAAATAAATACATAAAATAAAGGTCTGTCGACAACTAAAAATATACAAAAAAGAAGAAATTCTTATTAGATTTATTTACAAATGCTAATTTTTATTTGTTCTTTTTAGATATATATGACATTAGAGTATTTTAACATACATACATAGAGTATAACTTGCCCTTCTTGTGGTTACATATAATGTGGAGTTATTATACTGGTCATGTATTCATTTAAGAACATAGGAAAGTTATGTTTGATGCATTCTACTGTCTTTCCTATTCCCATCCCCACTCCCTTCTCTTCTTTCCCCTTTGTCTATCCCAATGAACTTCTATTCTTACCCCCAACCCTTACTGTGTGTTAGCATCCACATATCAGAGAGAACATTTGCCCTTTGGTGTTTGGGGATTGCTTATTTCACCTAACATAATACTCTCCAGTTTTATCCATTTACTAGCAAATGCCACAATTTCATTATTCTTTGTTGTTGAGTAATATTTCATTGTGTATATATATACCACATTTTCTTTATCCATTCATCTGTTGAAGGGCACCTAGACTGGTTCCATAGCTTAGCTATTGTGGATTGTGGTGCTATAAATATTGATGTGACTGAGCCACTGTACCTTTGGGTATACACCGAAGAGTGAGTTAACTGGGTAAAATTGTGGTTTCATTTCAAGTTTTCTGAAGAATCTCCATACTGCTTTCTATAATGATTGCACTAATTTGTAGTCCCACTATTTGTATTCCTTTAATTTTGTTCTTCTAATTGCTCTGGCTAGAGCAATGTATGAGTGTACCTTTTTTCCTCACATCCTTGCTAACATTTATTGTTACTTGTATTCTTGATAATTGTCATTCTGACTAGAGCAAGATGAAATCTCAAGTGTAGTTTTAATTTGCATTTCTCTAATTGCTAGTGATAGTGAACATTTTTTCATATATCTGTTGGCCGATCGTATTTCTTCTTCTGGGAAGTATCCAGGTCTTTTGCCCATTTATTGATTGGATTATTTGTTTTTTTGTTGTTGAGACTTTTGAGTTCTTTATATATCTTAGAGATTAATGCTCTATCTGAGGTGTAGGTGGCAAAAGATTTTCTCCCATTCTGTAAGCTCTCTCTTCACTTTCTTGATTATTTCCTTTGCTGTGAAGAAGCTTTTGGGTCTGATACCATTGTTGCCGCCTACAGCAATGATACTGCGGGAAAGAAATCGGAGGCAGACTGGGAATGACTGGTTCCTTTATTCTTGCTTCTTCTTCTCTGCTTTCTCTTCTGTATTCTCCATCCCCCTGTGTTTCCCCCACAGTCTCTTTAAATACTCTTTACCTTAACAAGTATACACGTGTCACAAGCTCAACTTACAGGTGTGTCACACGGTGTTCACGGGCACAAAAAGATTCTTAGTTAATTACATTAAAGTCGTGTGTAAACAATTAAACGCCTCTTCTTTGGCTCTCAGCCAGCCACCATCTTAGCTACTTCCTCATACAAGGCTCTTACATACCATCCCATTTATTGATCTATGGTTTTATTTCTTGCAATTTCAGAGTCTTGTTAAAGAACTTGGTTGCTAAGCCAATATGATGGAGAGTTGGGCCTACTTACTTCTAGTAGGTGCGGGGTCATTCCAATTTTAGTACATGTACTGCTGAAGCGAGCACTCCAATTTTTGTTTTTGAAGCTATTGTGCATGAATTAGTTTTCCTAATTTCTCTTTCACTGATTCATCACTAATATATAGGACCACAATTGATTTATGGGTGTTGATTTTATATCCTGCTACTTTGCTGAATTCATTTATGAGTTCTAGAAGTTTTTTGGTGGAGTTTTTTGGGTCTTCTAAATATAGTTGGTAAATATGGGTAGTTTAATTTCTTCTTTTGCTATTTGTATTCCTTTAATTTCTTTCTTCTGTCTAATTGCTATGGCTAGAGTTTCAAAGACTGTTTTGAATAGAAGAAGTGAAAGAGGTCATCCTTGTGTTCCAGATTTAGAGGGAATGCTTTCAGTTTTTTCTCCATTTTGAATTATGTCAACCTTAGATTTAACAATTTTGAGATATGTTCCTACTACCCCTAGTTTTTCTATGGTCTTGGAAATGAATGGATGTGTATTTTGTCAAATGCTTTTTTTGCATCTATTGATATAATCACATAATTCTTGTCTTTAAGTCTATTGATGTGAGGAATTACATTTGTTGATTTCCATATGTTGAACCAAACTTGTATCCCTGGTATAAATCCCACTTGATTGTAGTGCACCATCTTTTTATTGTGTTTTTGTATGCAATTTGCCAGCATTTTGTTAGGAATTTTTGCATCTATGGTTCATCAAGGTTATTGGTCTGAAGTTTTCTTTCTGTGATGTGTCTTTGTCTGGTTTTGGTATCAGAGTGATACTTCATAGAATGAGTTTGGAGGGGTTCCCCCGCACCACCACCCTTTTCTATTTCATGGCACAATTTGAGGAGGATTGGTATTAAGTTTTCCTTGAAGGTCTTGTAGAACTTGGCTGAGAATCCCTCTGGTCCTGGGCTTTTCTTTGCTGGTAAGCTTTTCATGGCATCTTCAATTTCATTGCTTGAATTGATCTATTTAAGTTTTCTACCAGGTACGGTGGTGCATCCCTGTAATCCCAACAGCTTGGGAGGCAGAGACAGGAGATCTTGAGTTCAAAGCCAGACTCAGCAAAAGCAAGGAGATAAGGAATTCAGTGAGATTCCATCTCTAAATAAAATGCAAAATAGGACTGGGCATGTGGCTCAGTGGTCAAGTGCCCCTGAATTTGGCCCCAGTGCTCCCCCCACCCACCAGATATTTTTCTATGTCCTTCTGATTCAATTTGGGTATGTCATATGTCTGTAGAAATTTGTTAATGGCTTCAAGATTTTCTATTTTATAAGAGTATGAATTTTCAAAATTGTTTTCTGATTATCATCTGTATTTCAGTAGTGTCCATTGTGATATTTCCATATTTATCACAATTTTAGTAATTTGAGTTTTCTCTTTCTCTTTGTTAGCTTGGTTAAGGGTTTATCAATTTTATTTATTTTTTTCAAAAAACAAACTTTTGTTTCATTGATTTAATTAATTTCTTTTTGTTTGTTTCAATTTCATTGATTTCAGCATTGATTTTAATTTCTGTCTTCTACTGCTTTTGGTGTTGATTTATTTTTCTTTTTCTAGGGCTTTGAGATGTGATGTTAAGTTATTAACTTGGTGACTTTCTATTTTTTATTTAATGAGCTCAATGCAATGAACTTTCCTTTTAGAATTAACTGCCTTCTTAGTGTCCCAGAGATTTTGATATGTTGTATTGTTATTCTCATTTACCTCTGAGTATTTTTTTTTATTTAATCCCTGATCTCTTCTGCTATCCATTGGTCATTCAGTTGTGTATTATTTAATCTCCAGGTGTTAGACTAGCTTCTATTTTTTATTTTATTGTCTATTTATAATTTTATTCCATTATGATCTGATGGAATGCAAGGTATTGTCTCTATTTTTTTGCATTTGCTAAGAGTTGTTTTGTGGCCTAAGATATGGTCTATTTTAGAGAAGGATCCATGTGCTGCTGAGAAGAAAGTGTATTCAGTTATTGTCACATGAAATATTTTACATATGTCTGTTAAACTATTAACTTTATTTTATATACCTTCTTTTTTAGTTTTTGTTTGGAGGATCTATCCAGTGGTGATAGACGTGTTTTAAAACCACCCAGTAATATTGTGTTGTGGTCTATTTGATTTTTGAAATTGAGAACGGCTTATTTGATGTACATAGTGTTTTATCAAAAATGTTGTACCCAGCAAAATGCCAATTAAAACTCCAAGCCATGTCACAACTTGAGCCAAAAAAAAAAAAAAAAAAAAAAAAAGCCTTTGTTAAGCTGATCAGTGGCCACCATCCTCACACATCACACAGTGTGACAAGATGGTGCACTGGCAGTTATTTTCAAGGGTTTATATTTGGTTGTTCAGCCAATGTAAGCAAGCCACGGTAAAGAAGCTGAATTTGGGCAGTTAGCAAGACAATGCAATGGGTACATTGGTATTTTCCATGGGACTTTCCAGGTTGGCATAGCAACAAGCATGTAAAAGGGAAGGGGGGTCAAAATGACCCTAGTTGAGTACATGTGAGAGAATGGTTACTAATGTCTATACAATCAAATCTCTGACAAGGTACATTGCCCAAGAAAAATGGAAAACAAAGAGAACATTGTATAAGAATTGCTATGTTATGTTAAGTATGTTATGTTAGATAACAATTAATGGGTACAGAGGCAGGACTTTACATGTTCTATTATTTCTGAGAAACAACTATTTCTTGGAACACCTAAGATGGCTGCTGAAGAACAAGATGGAATCTCTTTAGTTCTCTTATCACAATAGATGCTCCATGATTTGGGTTTGGGGCATAAGTATTTACAATTGTTATGTCTTTTATTTTTTGGTATTAAAGTTTATTTAACAAAAATTTAATACGAAACGTACTTGACCCAATTTTTAATAGTTAAACAGGGCTTCTCGAGAGGGGACACAGATTTCTCTGCTGAACAGCTATTATTTATACTCGTTCCAAGGCTTCTAACATGATGATACTCTTTCCTCATATTATCACCATTCCAATATTGTTTTGTTGTCCACTAGTTGCCATCTCCATACATTCATCTATCACAAGATTTTTTTTTTTTTTTGGTACCAGGGATTGAACTCAGGGGCACTCGACCACTGGGCCACATCCCCAGCCCTTTTTTGTATTTTACTAGAGACAGGATCTCACTGAGTTGCTAAGTGCCTCGCCATTGCTGAGGCTGGCTTTAAACTCGTGATCCTCCTGCCTCAGCCTCCCAAGTGCTGGGATTACAGGCATGCGCCACCGTGCCCGGCTCTATCACAAGATTTTTGAAGGGATCAAATCCCCACAATATTTCTTGGACAAATCTGCCACCATTTAATTTCAATGATAACTTCTTGTCCATAAATTTTTTCAGCTTGGGAGGGTGAGCTTTGCTCATATTGTCTACTCTGCAGGCTCAGAGATGCTTTGAAATGCTACAATTGGTGTCTTGCTGATGTATAATTCCCTTAAGCAGTATGAAATGTCCTTCTTTGTTCCTTCTGATTAACTTTGACTTGAAGTCTACTTTATCTGATATGAGGATAGAAACCTGCTTGTTTATGAGATCCATGTGAATAACATGTTTTTTCCCATTGTTTTACCTTCATTCTGTGGATATCTTTGCCTATGAAGTGAGTCTCATAGAGACAGCATATTGTTGGGTCTTGTTTTTTAATTCAATCTGCCAGTCTATCTCTTTTGATTGATGAGATTAGGCCATTTACATTCAGTGTTATTAATGAGATATGATTTTTATTCCCTGTCATTTTGATTTATTTCTGTTTTTTAAGTTGAATTAGTTTCTCTTTTGATTGGCTGTTTTTCTAGTGTAGTACCTCCTTTTGCTATTTTCACTTTTATTTTTTATTTCTTCATCATGAAATATCTCATTGAGTATGTTTTGTAGTACAGGCTTTTTAGTTGTGAGTTCTTTTAACTTTTGTTATCATGGAAGGTTTTTATTTCATCATCAATTCTGATGCTTAATTTTGCTGGGTTTAGTATTCTTGGCTGGCATCCATTTTCTTTCAGAGCTTTGTATATATTTTTCCAAGACCTCCTAGCTTTGCGGGTCTGGGTTGAGAAATAAGCTGAGATCCAGATTGGTTTTCCTCTAAATATGACCTGTCATTTTTGGGGGGCAGACTTTAAATTCTCTTTTTTTTTTTTTTTGTGGTACCAGGGATTGAACTCAGGGGCACTCGACCGCTGGGCCACATCCCTGGCCCTTTTTGTATTTTATTTAGAGACAGGGTCTCACTGAGTTGCTAAGTGCCTCGCCATTGCTGAGGCTGGCTTTGAACTCGCGATCCTCCTGCCTCAGCCTCCCAAAGTGCTGGGATTACAGGTGTGCGCCACCGTGCCCGGCTCAGACTTTAAATTCTATTCTTATTTTGTATATTAAGCATTTTCATAATAATGTGACTTGGTGTGGGTCTGTCATAATTTTGTATATTTGGGGTCCTGTAAGCCTTCTGTATTTGATTTTCCATTTCATTCTTTAGGTTTGGGAAATGTTCTGATTATTTCATTGAGAAGATTGTGCATTTCTTTGGTTTATGTCTCCAACCTTCATCTATCCCAATAAATCTTAAATTTGGTCTTTTCGTGTTCTCCCATATTTCTTGGAAGTTTTGTTCATGGTCTCTTAACATCTTTTCTTCATGGTGAACTTTATTTTCAAGATCACATATTTTGTCTTCATTGCATGAAATTCTGTTTTCCAAATGGTCAAGTTTGTTGGTGATGCTTTTCATTGAATTTTTAATTTGGTTTATTGATTCCTTCATTTTGAGAATTTCTGCTCAATTTTTTTTCAGAATCTCTATCTCTTTATTGAAGTGATCTTTCATTTTCTGTATTTTCTCTCTGATTTCACTCCTTACAATGTCCTTTACCTCACAGATCAGTTTAACTATGTACATTCTAAACTCTTTGTAGGAGCCCTAATTAAGGAGATAGCTAAGATTGCGGTTAGCTGTGAGCCATAAAGATGTTCAAACATTACCACCTTCCATGATCTCGCGAGACTTGGCCCAGGAAATTGGGGATCGGGTCGGCGCCATTTTGTGGTGTTTGGAGGAGTGTGGATTGCGGGTTGGAGTTGTGGTTGGAGCCGGAGAGAAGCTAGCAGACTAAAGAGCCTGTTAGTTTCCAGTCTGCCTCTGAACTTATTCCCGTGGCTTTGTTGCTGCAGGCAGCTATAGCTGCAGTCAGTGACAGGTGGTGGCCCGTATGGGGAACTTCGGAGTGGACAGGTAAGAACTGAAAAGTCTCTAAAGATGGGTTTGAATGTAACTAAATCCCAAGTGATAAAGGCTATGGAAAGAATCCTTGATATACCTGATTCCATTGTCAGTGAGGAGGATTTAGAAAAAGGTGAAGGTGATCATGAAAGCGTAGCTTCTGCTGAGTCAACTAAGATCAGTAAGGAGAGTATTAGAAGAGTCCCAAAAATGACAAAAATTCAAGCTGTTAGAGCTATTCGGGATTCATTGGTGATAGCTGAAGGATACTTGCTCTCCATTGAACCTGGGACTCAGGATATTGCTGTCAGTGAAATTAGCAGTAGTGAGGAATCTAGTAAAAGTGATCCTGAGAAAATGAAGAAAAAGAAACTAAAAAAGACCAAGAAAAAGGACCGTCAAGTAGAGGAACCACTTGTGTCCTCTACTCCCCCAAGGGTGGAATCCATTACAGAAAATATGAAGGGTATCACTAGGCGTTTGCATACCCTAGAAACAGAAATAAAAAGTCTTTCTGAGCGCTTATGCGCTCTCAAGGGTAACTCACAGATACATTGGGAACTGCCAGTATTTGAAAATGAAAATGGACAGAGGATCCACCAGTCAGTAGATTTCAAAACAATAAAAAAATCTCAAAGAGGCAGTAATGACGTATGGGCCCCAAGCTTCTTTCACATTGAGTATGCTGTAGTTCCTTAACACCTTTAACTTACCCCCCTCAGACTGAAAAAGTCTATGTAAAGCATCATTAAGTGGGGGGCAATACTTGGTTTGGCGATCGCAATTTCAAGACCTTTGTATAGAAACGGCTAAAAGAAACACAGCTGCAGGATTCGGAGATCATAATATAGAAATGCTCACAGGAGAAGGGCAGTTCGCAGACTTACAGGCTCAAATATATTATGACCCAGGTGTATATGCTCAGATATACGCAGCTGCCTTAAAGGCATGGAAAACTTTACAAGGACCTGGGGATCTACAAGGTAGATTGTCAAAAGTGATTCAAGGACCTAATGAGCCATATGCTGACTTTGCTGATCGACTTTTGAGAACTGCAGGTAGAGTGTTTGAAGACGTTGATCAAACTATGCCATTAGTCGTTCAATTAGCATATGAAAATGCTAATAAATACTGCCAGGAAGCCATCAGGCCATGGAGGAATAAAAAGGATCTTTCCATATATATACAACTATGTAAAGATATAAATGATGCCTTTGTCCCAGGAAATGTGATTGCAGCAGGAATGAGAGGTGCTTCCCCTCAAAATTTCACAAGGGCTCAACCTATACATTATAATCAATCAGGATATTCCAGGCAAAATTATCATAATCAATCAGGCTATTCTAGGCAAAATCCCCAAAGAGAAATAAGACCAAGCTCATACTGTTCTTCAGGCCACTGCCCCAGGTGTAAAAAGGGAAATCATTGGGCCAATAAATGCCATTCAAAATTTGACATCTATGGAAATCATTTGTTCAGGAATTAAAAAAACTGGGCACGGGGCCCAATGCCCCGGGGCCCACAAATGTACGAGGCATTGGAGGAGGAGTATCCTCAAGCATCCACTCAGATGCTTCCCCGACACAATCCCTACTACCCATCCACTCCCTTGCCAGAGGAATAGGAGGAAATGCAGGATTAGACCTCTGTTCCACTGCCCGAATAGTGTTAACACCTGAAATGGGGGTTCAACTGATTCCCACAGGAATCAGGGGACCTCTTCCCTCAGGGACTGTAGGACTTATTCTCGGAAGAAGTCCTAAAAGCTTATTAGGTTTGCAAGTGACCCCAGGTGTAATAAACTCAGACTACAAAGGGGAAATAAAAATAATGCTTAGCTCACCCCAAAGTATAAGTTCTGTTAATCAAGGAGATAGAATTGCTCAGCTGCTTCTCCTTCCAAATTTACATAATTCATTTAAAATGAGTATGCCTCAAAAAAGGAACAATAGAGGATTTTGTTCCACTGACTCGGGACCTATGGCTTGCTGGGTTCGGGATTGTTCAAGGAGGCCTATGTATGAAATAAAAATCCAAGGAATAGAGATGGAGGGACTGATAGATACTGGAACTGACTCTTCCATCATTAATCCACCGCAATGGCCCAAGCACTGGCCTCTGCAAAAAGCTTCAACCAATTTAAGAGGCTTGGGATATAATAACCTCCCAGAGAAAAGTGTGGTAATTTTAAAATGGGAGGATGATGAAGGGCATAAAGGAACATTTCAGCCTTATGTTTTACCTAACCTACCAGTTACTTTATGGGGAAGAGATATTTTGCAACAAATGGGAGTACACCTTGCAAACAAGCCTGCAGATGTTAAATGTGAAAATCTACAGGGTAATCTTAACCCTAAAAGAAATCATTATCAAAAAGTACAGGGTAATCTTAACCCTAAAAGAAATCATTATCAAAAAGTACAGGGTAATTTTAACCCTATAAGAAATCATTATCAAAAGGTACAGGGTAATCTTAACCCTAAAAGAAATCATTATCATAAAGGAAAAAGATATTTTTTTCATGGCCACTGAGAAAATAATTTTGAAAATACCATGGCTTTCTGATAAGCCAGTGTGGGTCCCTCAGTGGCCCCTCTATAAAGAGAAAATTACAAGCGGCCCACCTACTAGTTCAGGAACAACTAGAAGTGGGATATATAGAACCTTCCACCTCTCCCTGGAATTCCCCCATATCTGTGATCAAGAAAAAAAATCAGGAAAATGGCGATTGTTACATGATCTTAGAGAAATTAATAAAACCATGCAAATCATGGGCCCTACTCAACCTGGACTTCCTAATCCTGTAGCTATTCCAAAAAATTTCCATCTTATTACTCTTGATATAAAGGATTGTTTCTTTTCTATTCCTCTACACCCTCTGGATACCCCCAGGTTTGCTTTTTCCGTTCCTTCTATTAACAATAATGGCCCTGATCAGAGATATCAATGGAAAGTTTTGCTGCAGGGAATGGCTAATAGCCCCACTATGTGTCAAATCTATGTAAATAAAGTTATTCAGCCTATCAAAAATAAATACCCAGAGCTTATGTGCCTCCATTATATGGATGATGTTTTGCTTGCTCATCCTAATCAAGAAGTCTTATTCACCATATTTAGTGATATATCAGAAAACTTGAAACTATACGGTCTAAACATTGCTAAGGAAAAGGTTCAAATTAGATCTTCAGTATTATGTTTAGGATTCCAAATTATGGACACTTTTATTAGGCCTCAAAAAAAATATTAATTAATAAGGAGCATTTGGCCACTCTCAATGACTTTCAAAAATTGCTGGGAGATATTAATTGGCATCGCCCTACACTAAACCTCAATACTGGCCAACTAAAACCTTTATTTGACATCCTTCACGGGGACCCTGATCCATTTTCACCACGAACATTGACTCCTGATGCTAGGAAGGCTTTAAAGTTAGTAGAAAAAGCCATCGAAGGAGCTCATTGTGATAGATTTGATTTAACTCAACCGCTGATATTGATTATTATTTCTTCACAATATACACCCACAGGAGTATTTTGGCAACAAGGGCCTTTATTATGGATACATTTGCCCGTCTCTCCTAAAAGTATAATTGAGTCTTATACCTCCATGGTGGCTAAACTTATTCTTCAAGGACTTAAGACTTCTACTAAAATATTTGGCATTTACCCTGCTACTATTATTACTCCCTATTCATCGTCACAGATTGAATATTTATGCTTCAATGATAATGATTGGGCTATAGCTAGATGCTCTACTTCTGCAAATTTTGATAATCATCTTCCTAAGTCTCCTATATTATCTTTTTGTATCAATCATCCTATTATATTTCCACAGATAATAAAAAATCAACCTATTCCTAAGGCATTACATGTATTCACAGATGGGTCCTGAAATGGTACTGCTGCATTTTTTAGTATTCAGTAAAAAGGAAAATATGACTTACATAACTCCACACAAATCAGCTCAAGTAATGGAACTGGAAGCTGTGGTAAGAACTCTGGAAAATTTTAGAGAGCAGCCCATGAACATTTTTTCAGATAGCCACTATATTGTACATGCCGTCCCAAAATTAGAGCTAGCAGGACCAATAGCACCTCATACTCCAGCCTTTAAATTGTTTTATCAAATACAAAAACTTTTGTGGGCAAGAAAAGAACCTGTATTCATAGGGCGTATTAGAGCACATACCAACTTGCCTGGTCCCCTCCATGAAGGTAATCAAAAGGCCGATGCCCTTACCCAAACAGTCTTTATACTTTCAGTGCTCCAGCAAGCTACTTTATTTCACTCCCAGTTTCACGTCCATAGCACCACCTTGCAGCGTAGGTTTAAAATCACAAAAGAGCAAGCCAGAACAATTGTAAAAGATTGTAAATCTTGTATGACACATTTGCCCAATCCTCATTATGGTGTTAACTCTAGAGGATTAATGCCCAATCATTTGTGCCAGATGGATGTTACTCATGAGCAAAGTTTTGGAAAATTGTGATTTATTCATGTGACCATAGATACATGCTCAGGCATGATTTTTGCTTCCTTACATTCTGTAGAAAAAGTTAAAGATGTTACATCTCATTGTTTGCAAGCTTTTGCTGCATTGGGCATCCCCAAAATGCTTAAAACAGATAATGGCCCTGCATATACGTTCTCATCTTTCAAAGAGTTTTGCTCAAAATTTAATATATCCCATAAAACAGGCATCCCATACAATCCTCAGGGTCAGGGCATTATTGAAAGAGCAAACCGCACACTGAAAATTATGTTATTAAAACAAAAAAAGAAGGAAATTGGAAAAATTCTAGGGACAGATTGGCAGTTGCCCTGTTTACCTTAAATTTTTTAACTTTAGACTCTAATGGTTATTCTCCTGGAGACAGACATTGGAACCCACACCAACAACATAAACCTTTGGTTTACTGGAAGGATGTTCTTTCAGGTACATGGAGGGGGTCCAGATCCAGTATTAATTTGGGGGAGAGGATCTGTTTGTGTTTTTCCAAAGCACGAATCCTCTCCAATATGGATACCATCTAGATTAATAAAGCAGTACCACATCAAAAGGATCAAGATGAAGTTATTGAGGAATCAAGATTAATAAAAAAAGTACAAAATCAAGACGACCAAGATGAAGGTATGGAATGATTCCCTTAAAAGAGTCCTTCAAAATATTTCACAGCTTAAGTGTCATTCCTCCCGTCCGGGACGAGGAGATCTCTCTTTAGTGTGCACACAATTGTATTTTTTTTTTCTCTTTTTATATATGTCTTTATGTCTGTGCATTTGTCTAAATTTCATGTAAATGTGACGTCACAAATATATGTTTGTAGGTTTGTGTGTCTGTCCAGTGTGACATCACAAATAACAAAGCGCTTATGAAAAAAAAATATATATATGGATCCAAATAACTTTAATTCATTTAAGTTTAAGAGTATTCAATTTGGGTAAATAATTTAATAAGTGAAGATACCTTCAATTTTGATTTATAGGTGTCCCAGGGATTTCTCTTTAGCGAAGAATATGACTAGTGCTGTATAACCTGATATTTTGGTGTTTTGACATAGGAATGTTTATTTGTAATTAACTTTATTTGTTTTATAGCTGATTAATTTGAGTTATTTCAACAGATAATTTCATGGAAGTTTACAGAGACTCGAGGTTTCCAGCTAACAAATTATTTTTCCAAAGTGCCTTTAGCTTTTCTTTAATCTATCTTTAATGCAGTAAATACCCTCAGTCTTTCTTTGTTTTGTTCTGAATATGATATTTTGCCAGCTTATGTTTTTGGGAGCTCAAGCAGCAATGTGTGTGAGTAGAAATCAACTTTAATTTTCTAATCTAATAATTCTATTTTTTAGTTTGACAACTCACTTCTTGACTCAGTGCTGGATTAGCACTGCCTTTCCTTTAATAATTGATGCTTGAGTTTCTAGGTAGCAGGCCGTGAAGATTTGCCGGTGGCATTGTGTAGACATAAAAAAGATGGCTGCTGCTACAGCTGCAGTGATCGCGGTCGCTGCAAGCATCCCTGCTGCTCAAGCATCAAACAACCTCACCAGCAGTGTGGCCTCTGCTCTGCATGCATGGGGCCTCCTAGATCAACGTGTTATAACAAGTGGACATTTTGATCTTTCATTGTTTGGGACTTTACGGGACAATGCCTTGTGGGTATTTATCTAGAGAACTCAGTGTGTTACTTGATGGAACTTAGGGCAGCTGATTTGTTTAAAGAATTTGATATGCTATGCAACTTGGCTCGTCAGCAGAAGGCTTGTCGCATTAAAGCCACAGCATCTCCTCATGATTGGACGGCTGTTAGTCATCATATACAGTCGATCCTGAAGGGATCGATTGGACGGCTGGTTAGCCAATGACGGGTAAGATTCCCAGAGGGGAACAGCCTAAGACAGGCACGGTCGATTCGGATGAGGTCGTCACCCATCCACAGGACAGTCTCATGTGGCCGACATATCAACCTAAGACAGGAGTCAAGGGCACAGCCTTGATTATCTGATGAAGGGTAAGAATGTTGGTTGCACATGGACGTCCTAGAGCATCCTCTCTTTTAAAACAAAAGGGGGGAAATGTAGGAGCCCTAATTAAGGAGATAGCTAAGATTGCGGTTAGCTGTGAGCCATAAAGATGTTCAAGCATTACCACCTTCCATGATCTCGCGAGACTTGGCCCAGGAAATTGCGGATCGGGTCGGCACCATTTTGTAATGTTTGGAGGAGTGTGAATTGCGGGTTGGAGTTGTGGTTGGAGCCGGAGAGAGAAGCTAGCAGAATAAAGAGCCTGTTCATTTCCAGTCTGCCTTTGAACTTATTCCTGCGGCTTTGTTGCTGCAGGCAGCTATAGCTGCAATCAGCAACAACTCTTTTTCTGAAATTTCTTCATTTCTGGTGTTAATTAATTCTGTTGTTGATGTAGCTTGGTTTGTTTGGGTTGATTTGTTCCCTTGTTTTTTCACGTTGTTTGTGTGTCTACCCATATAACAGTATGGATCCAAGGCAGCAGAATTTATACTCTGTGGGCTTATAGTATTGCTGAAGGTTTCCAGTAACTCATCTTTTAGGGGGAGACAAATAATAACCAATGTAAATAATATAGAGCATTAATCCAAGTAGTTCTTGGTATAATGTTGTTTTATTCAGCATTTTTGATGCTGTGACTAAAAGACCCAACCACATAATTGTAGAGGAGGAAAAGTTTATTTGGGGGCTCACAGTTTCAGAGGTCTCAGTCCATGGACAGCAGGCTCAAGGTGAGGAGGACAACATGGCAGAAGAGTATGGCAGAGGGAAGCAGCTCACATGAAGATCAGAAAGCAAACAGAGAGATCTCTGTTGTGCCCCGCGGCTTGGGACCCCCAAGAAGACCACCAGAGTCCTTGGTCAATGTAAATAACAAAGAGTCATTTATTAGCAAGCTCGAGCTTGGTCCTCTGCGCACTCGGTAACCAGTGATGCTAAGAGGCCCCGAGCCCAGATTTAGCAGAGTTTTTATAATAATGAAATACGTGCAAGTTAAGGGGGGCTTTACAGAACTCTTTTGATTGGTTAACATATAAAAGTCACATACAAAGCATTACTTTTGAGTTTTGGGTTAGCCTGACCGCTAGGGGAAGGGTAATCTGCCACCTGGTTTTGCAAGCTAGACAAAATAAGGAACAAGAATAAGTTTTGGGTCAGTCTGACTGCTAGGGGAAGGGTAGTTTTTCAAAAAAC
Organism: Tamias sibiricus; assembly: GCA_025594165.1. Classification (NCBI taxonomy): domain Eukaryota; kingdom Metazoa; phylum Chordata; class Mammalia; order Rodentia; family Sciuridae; genus Tamias; species Tamias sibiricus. Next base: position 80,532,737 of record CM046661.1, read on the forward strand.
TGAGGACAGTTTTGGGAAAGACTTATGTTTACACAAACGTTTGCATTTTTCACCTTTCAATCTCCACTTGCCAGTTACAAACATACACTCCAAAGTCACACCCCCCTATACCCTACCTCCTCCAGCCACATGCTACCACTTCAGTTACCACTCAGTTAATCCATATTAGGGGATTAAATCACTGATTGTGTTAAGACTCTCACAACCCAATCATTTTTCCTCTGAAGCTTATTGCATTGTTTCACAATTGAAATTTTGGGGGCACCTCACATCCTAACCATAACAGATGCCTACAATGTTAATTGTCACAATAAACAGAAATGATATAATCAGTTATTGCCTACAATGAAAAACAATATGTTTGCAAAAGGATTTACAATTTCAAATGGTGGACAGGGAGAGAATAGAAGTGATGTAGGATGTGATGAATATGAATGGAGAGAGGATATAAGTAAAAAATTAAAGAAGGGGTGAAGAGATAACAATCAAGATTGGATATTAGCAGAAAAAAAGAAAGAGAATCAAGGGAAACATAAGTGAAAAAAATTTATAAAGTAATAAAAAATAAAAATAATAAAAAACAAAATTAAAATACACTAATCAAACATCCTAGTCCTCAAAAAACTGATCCATGAAAAATAACTGGCTTAAAAAATTCTAGAAATGAGAAAAAAAGTGAATATGTATAAATATTCATGAACCATTAAGGTCACAATTAAACAGAGAAACAAATAGAAAAAAAAAGAAAAAAGAAAAATATCTCAATGATCATTTAAAGAATTATTTCTGTTGGAGTTCAAAAGATTCTCAGCTTCCCTTCTCAGCAGTGTTAGGTGGGGTCATCTGGAGCATGATGCTTGCTCCATGTTCAGGGGGGAGTTGCTAGAGAGACCTAATCCCATAGGTGGGATTCCTGGAGGTGGGGTTTAGGCTTAGGTAGGCTCCAGGCTCTTTGCTGAATGCCAGTTGTTCAGGAGATTTTAAATCAGCACACCTCCAGGGCTTAGAGATTGTGGGTCAACATTGGAAGACTGTGAAGGGCAAAAACTCATGCCAGAAACTGCCGTGTAGTAAGAGGGGTTTATTAATGGGCTCCTAATGGCCAGTCGGGACCAAAGGGGTATGTGGAGGGGAAGGTATGGGGAGAAAGGGAGAAGGAGAAAGGGAAGAAGGGAGAGGGGAACCAGCGGGGAGGAGATGGGCGTGGATGGGGCAAAGAAGGAAAAAAGAGATGAGTTCCTGCTGGTGGGGGTTTAAGTAGCGACTTGGGTGGTCTGAAGGACCCCTGACTCCATAGGCTGCCAGGGGTGGAGGGGGGATGGGGGAGGGTTGGAAGTGAGACTTGTATGCTCTGGATTGGCTCAGAAAGGGAGATCCCGCGGGGGGGGGGGGGAATTCCCACAAGATGCGAGTATTCTCGGGGATTAAGGGCGGGAACTAGGAGCCCACCAAAGGTGGATTCTCGGGAGAGATGGACACTTCCAGGAAATTAAAGCTCAGGCTTACAGGATAACCTAATGCACCTGGGCTGTGGCTAATTTAGGGCACCTGGGGGTATGGCCTGCCAGCCCGAATTTTATCTAACAGACTGCACCTCAGGAATCTTCCCTGGGTTCCACTTATGTGGTAGAGGAGCCACTTCTTAGTCCACTATGTCTCCTGTGGACCCCACGTTTCCTAGTCTTGGATTCAGCCTCCAAACTCTATCTATCCCACCTTCACTCTTTTGAATTCCCAGCCAGGAATTTGAGAGACCAGCAATTTGAGAGACCAGTGTCTCTCCCAGCTGGCCCTGTAAACAGCCAGATTGGAGGGGGAGGGGTAGAGCTGGGTGGGTTTCCACAACCAGTAGTCCTCTGTGTAAAACCTCTTTCCATGTTTGATTTTGTAAAATCTTTTTCCATGTTTGATTGTGTCATTTAACACACTCAATGTCATGCAATGTGGGTTTGCCAGGCCTGTATTTCAGCCAGACTGGGGTTTGCCTGTACTTTGCTCCCTCAGCTAAAAGTCCCTACACCTTGGCTATAAAATGGTTCCTTCCTCTGTCCTCCACATGTAGCCAGGGGAGATTTGGCTTCTTTTCCACACAAGAAAATTGTGCAGCACATGTTTTGGTTTAGTCAGGCCGTGTCTTTGATCTGTAAACTCTCCATACCCAGACATGCCTAAGGCCTCTTAAAAATGTGTGTTCCTTTAGTTCCCTTATTCCTCCACTTTGCTCACTGAGGGACTGCTCCGGCTGTGCTTCTGGCTGTGGCAGCAGCTATAACACTGGGGATTTCTTCCTTATTATATCCAACCTCCTGAGCCCCTGATCTGCTTTGAATGTCCAGTGTTAAATTCCAAAAAAGTCCCTCAGTGTTTTGTTCACCTACCTTGCTGAGAATCTGCCTATCTGCTTTCTTGGTTTCAGGCCACAGAGTATCCAGGAAAGCAAACATCTCTAATCTGCCATCTTGAAACCCTCCCAAAATACTAATTTCAGGTGACTTCCCTGATTTTAGTTCAGTTTTTTTTTTTTCCTGTTAAGCTAGGATAGCACAGTTTAAATAATAAATATATGTTATACACGAATTTATAACAAATGACTTAGAATCTGGCTTGGAGTTGTATCTACCCCTGATAATAGAATTCCATTTATTGTTTTTGAATTTTTTAGGAATGTCAGTGGTCTCAGAGCTAAACTCCTCCATAAATAAACCTATAGATTTATTATATATTTATTACAAATTTATAAAATAAATAATATAAAATTATATATTTATTATTATTTATTATTATAGTGTGACTTGTTGTTTACCATAGAGAACCATGAGGGGGTCTCTGTAAAATGGTGTTACAAATAGGATTTGGGTTTGTTGAGAGGTTTGGGGAAGGTTAAGGTTTTCTCATGGATTGGATTTGGCAGAAAGTGGTGAGAATTATATGATAGGGTTTTATAATTATTCAAAACACAGGAAGAATGAAGTGAGGCTCAACTCATGGGAAAAGAAGTGGCAGTCACCTGTATTAGCTGGGATGAGAGCTATTTGGTCATTTTTTTGTGGTTTGTACAATATTCACAGTTTTTCTGTGTTCAGATATGATCATGAGTTGCCTTGTTTTTGATTCATGTTGGTCACAGTGGTCTTGGCTGATGTTGGTATTTTGTAAAATTGCTTATTTTGTTCATCTGGGGAACAATGGTCTGGTTGTAATTTCCAGGCTAGCTACAGGCTTTTCAGGGCCTGCTTTTCTCTCTCAGGGTTAAAAACAAAAAGGTAAATGCTATTACATACATGAATCCAAAATAAGGGAATAAGCAGGATTATTTTTCTATTTATCCCGATGATACCTAACATTAATGGCTTCCATTTATTGAACACCTACTATATGTCATACTATGTACTAGGTGCTTTACATGTGTACAGTTTTGCAAATCACATACTTTTGATCATTCCCATTTTGCAGATAAGTAGATAGTACATAAATTCCTAGAACTTCTAATCTTTAAGTAGAATAGCTGGCATATTAATAAGTTTGGCCCTTTTTGGAGTGCACCATTTTTCCATTGCACTAGCATGCCTCTCTCTACAGAATTTTGCTGTCTGTAGGTATGACGATATAATCTATAACTGGCAGGATTTTCCTGAAACTCAAGTGCTATCATACATCCAAAAGGATCTAGAACAATTATTGCCTCATGGTAGACAGGCCACAAATGAGAGTTTTTTTTCCTCTTTCAGTAGAACACAGATGCCTCTGATTATGAGTGCAGATAAATTGGCTAGTAACCTAAGATGAAGTTGTGGAGTGCCACCAGACAACTTAAAAAACAAAACAAAACAAAACAAAAAAACTTAGTATCACAGAATCATACAATTTTAGAGATTGGAGAAGTTTAGAGATCCAAGAAATTGTCATGATTATCTCTTACAGATGAGGAAAAGGAAGGTCAGAAATGTGCTTAATCTGCGCCATATCACATATTTAATTATTGTTGGAGCTAGGCTGAGAACCAGGACTCAGTCTTAGGCCCTTGGTTTTTCAGGCCACAGAGCTGTTTTTTCACGGATTTCAGAAGTCACAACGGGCTTTGGTGCCCTGGATTGCTCCTTGGTCGCTGTTACATAGATCACTGATGACATTTCAGATCAGAGCTCTGGGGCTTGGACAGAATTTGGGGGCTGTGTGTATGGGTGGGGTAGGGGGTTTCCTCTCCCCTACTGTCATGTAATCTTAAAAGTTCCTGAAAAAAAATTTTTTTTTGCAGCGTAGTTGGGCAACTTCAGCTAATTTATTTTTCCTCCGATACTCTAGGATCCCCGGGGTGCGCTACTACTGGGCCACATCTCCAGTCCTTTTTATTGTAAGACAGGGGCTTGCTAAATTGTAGAGGCTGACCTGGAACTTGGGATCCTCCTGCCCCAGCTCCCGATTTCCTGGGATTACAGGTCTACCCCATAGGGTCCGGTTTAGCATTTTTAAACCAGTTTTGGGAGCATTACTTCCGGGAACTAGGCAGTGAGGAGGCGCGCACCCGGTGCAGGAGAGCAGGGCAAGAAGGCAGGAGCCCCGGGCAGAGAAGTGCAGAGGCCAGAGATAGCGGGAGCGGCGGGGGCGGGGCGAGGCGGGGCGAGGCGGACCGAAGGCGGAAGCGCAGGGCGCGAGGTGCGGCGAGAGCGCAGGGGCCGGCAGCGCCGTCGCGGCCAGCGTCATGGCTGCGCGCAGTCGGGGCACGGAGCTCGGTAAGGGCCCGCGGGTGGCCTCCTTCCTTTTACCCGCTTACGGCGCCGTAGTCTTTTGCGCGGTGCCCATAGCCGGCCGAGGGTCAGCAGAGGTTCCCGGCGGGCGGGGAAGCGGTGGTGCCGCCGGCGGCGATCCCAGGCAGAGGGGGAGCCCGGCGCTGAGCTCTGTGGCCTGGGCGCCCTAGCCTCATTTCTGTAAGCGGAAGGAATGGGGAAGGATTAGATTTCCTTCTTTCACACCTATCCGTTCACCTCTTAACTCTCTGGTTGCAAAAACTCAAATAGCTATGGAGGTGTTTATCAAAATTGCAAAAGTGCCTGTACTCTTTTACCGTTTTTCATTTATTGTTTTGGTGGTGCTGGGGTCCAAACCCAAGGCCCTGCCCATGCTAGGCAAACATTCTACCACTGAGGTACATCTCCAGTTCCATCTTTCCCTCTTATTGGTGTTAGGTAAGATATTACTGGCAAGAAAGCTTATTTCATATTTACTAAAGGAAAAAATTGTAATTCACACACAACCTTGATGGATCCCAAGGTTAATGGTTTAAATATATAACTTGGCTATCTTTAATATCCTGGATCTTTAACGTATAAGCCATGTGATTTTTTTTTTTTCTTAACACTGTTCCAAGTTTCTTCATCTCTAAAATAGTTATTACAAAGGTATTTACCTCATGATTTGGAGATTAAATAAGAAGATACATGTAAAGTGGCACATTGTGGCTACATAGGAAGAGCTCAGTAGATAATAGTGTATAACAAAGTTCTGTTTTCAGGGACTAATTTTTCGAAAATTCATACAGGTACTTTACAAGTGATTATTCTGATTGAACAATTGATACTTCAAGAGTGGATTTTTTTGTGTGTGTGTGTACCTGGGATTGAACTCAGGGACACTCAACCACTGGGCCACACCCCAGCCCTTTTTTGTATTTTATTAGAGACCCGGTCTCACTGAGTTGCTAAGTGCCTTGTCATTGCTGAGGCTGGCTTTGAACTTGAGATCCTCCTGCCTCAGTCTCCCAAATGCTGGGATTACAGGTGTGTGACACCGCACCCGGTAAGAGTGGAATTTTTGTTGAGTATTAGAGTCTTAAGTCTGCTTTTTTTTTAAGTTTTTTTAAAAAATATTTATTTATTTGCTTTAGTTGTACACAATGCAACGCATTTATGTTTACGTGGTGCTGAGGATCAAACCCGGGCTGCGCACATGCTAGGCGAGCGCTCTACCGCTGAGCCACAACCCCAGCCCTTAAGTCTGCTTTTATAGACAGTTAATTGCTTCATGAAATGCATTCTGTTTTAGTCACTCCTCTCCAGAAGATTATGTTTTAAGTTTAAGTTCTATCTCTGGAATGTAAACTTTGACAACAAATGAGTATTTGCTAGATTGGAAGATCCTGAAAGATGGATGGGGGCTAGAGTTTTGTCTTACTTTGGTATTTCCTAGTTTTGTCTTATTTGGTATTTCCAAGGATACTGGCTATGTGACTAGGTCACAAAGAGGATATGCCATAATTTCCTCCAAACTTAAGTTATAAAATTTTTCTTTCAAGAAATACAATTAAACCATTGTTACTTTTTTAGTTTGCAAAAATTAGAATAACTTTCATTTATTTGTTGAAGAATAATAGTATAGGCAAAAACAATTGCTATTTAGAATAAGTGTGATTTTTATGCCCCTTTTTAAACAATTGTAGCTTTGTTCTTATTATTTTCTTCATTACAATCAGATATATTGCTAGGGGGTTTTTCCTTAACTGGTATTTACCTTTAATTCAGATAGATTTAGCCTCAAATGCTAAAGTAAGTTATTTGAATTATTTATTTACTAGGGGAATCATTCAGTATTAATTTATGCATCATATTGATTGATGATTTTTATAGCGTTTTGTAATTGAAAGTCCTTTTAATGAACACTGCAACTAATTTTTAAAATAAATTAACTTTCATATAAAAAGAAATTAATGTTTATTGTAAAAATTTTAGAAAATATGGTTAGCACAAGAAAGACTAGAATTATTCATGATCTAATCACTGTAATGTTATTTTAGTGTACTGTATATACTTTTAGTTCATGGACTTAAAAAAAAAAAGATTTGTTTTGAGATGAAATCTGACCCTTATGATAAAAACCCTGCAAGGAAAAACTCTTTTAGCATGGCATTTGGACATAGAGTGCCGGGGTTGCTGAGTTATAAAAGGGGCCGAGTTCTAAGCTATCTTCCTTTCGGGCCCTAAAAGGAAGTTTTTCCTGCCAGCAAGAAAATATAACTTACTCGGTGAGAATGAGCTTAAGGACAGAAATCGCTAGGTGCCTTACCTCAGAAAACACGCCACCTAGGGAGTCTTGTATATAGCATGCGGGATGCTCGAAAAACTCAGATTTATTGAACAAGCATTGACTTAAATAGGCCTAGAACTAACCAACCAGCAAGCAAGCAAGGCGGTTCAGTCTCTCACGCTATGTCATAGCCACACCCCTTGGTTTAGCCCCGGTCCTTTAGGGCGTGGTAAGCAGTCAAACCTTGCCCCTTGGCAGACATAGTCCCAACAATTCCCCTTTTTTTTTGTTTATTTAAAAAATGGGTCTCTCCATTTATTTTTAAATGGGATGTCCCATCTTGTAGGGTGTCCAACTCATAGAGAGTGTGCCCGTCTAGGTTGACTTCTCCTCTCTGGGAAAAATCTTACCTGTTATTGGCTATCACTCTAGCACTTTAGGTGGACATGCCTAGGGCCAGCAGGTGGCCAAGGGAAGCACACGGGACATGACAGTCACCTTTGGGAAGGCTTGACTGGATGGCATACCTCTGCATCCTGTTAAGGACCATGGCCAAGCCTATAGGGCTATAGCTCAGAGTGACAGTAGACCACCCAGCTGTATCTGGCTAGTTCTATAGGGCTAAAGGTGCACACAAAGACAATGACAATTAGGGATTTCACCAAAAAGAGAAAGTCCACCCATTTAGCAGGGTTTCACCAAAAAGAGAAAGTCCACCCATTTAGTAGGGATTTCACCAAAAAGAGAAAGTCCACCCATTTAGCAGGGTTTCACCAAAAAGAGAAAGTCCACCCATTTAGTTTAGTTTAAAGGAAGCCTTTTGGCATAAAGTCTAGATGACGATCACAGGAATGGGACTCTTCTCTTAGAGTCCAAAGGAAGCCGTCCAGTACAAAGTCTAGATAATTGTCCTAAGATATAGCGCTCTTCTCTCAGAGTCCAAAGGAAGTCGTCTAGCATAAAGTCCAGATAATTGTCACAGGAATGGCACAGTCCTTCTTCTCTCATCGCAGAGGGTTGAGATGCTGACAAAGAAGGAGTCCAGGATAGTGTCTTTGATGAATTTTGAAACGGATGTGATGAGAAGTTTAATCACAGCAGGACAGGAGCTTTGTCACGGTTTTTTCATTTCTGTGGAAAAAAGAAAGGATCACTCCTCAAGAGCTTGTGCTCCTGGGTAGTCATTTTGGTCGGATTGGCAGTATTTGAGATCTCTGGCAGGCACCCATATAGGGTTTTGTTCCCCCATTGGGAAGACACATCCAAAACCTCTGCCAGCACTTATTAATGGATCAGGACCTCTCCAGACTCCAGTTAATGGGTCTTTCCATCGGACCTCAACTTTTATATAAGGCGTTTGGTTAGACCAGTGTCTTTGAAACGCAGATAGAGGCTGCTGTTTGGAAAAATTTAAAATATTTAAAGTAAGCATAGCTTTTTTCAACTGGTCATGGGGGTTGCTTCCCCCATTTTGTTTTATTAATTGGTCCTTTAAGGTTTTATTATGTCTTTCTATTATGGCTTGTCCTTTTGGGTTATATGGAATCCCTGTGGTATGCTTAATATGCCAAGTTTGGAAGAACTTTTGTAATGATTTGCTTACAAAACAGGGTCCATTATCAGTTTTAACTTGTTTTGGCAATCCAAGAATAGCAAAGCATTGTAAAAAGTGACTTTCAGCATGTTTAGCCCTTTCTCCAGAGTGTGCTGTGGCCCAACAAGCATGTGAATAAGTATCTATGGACATAAATATATATTTTAATTTTCCAAATGGCACATAATGGGTTACATCAGTTTGCCAGATAGCGTTGGGCCTTAGGCCTCTGGGATTTACCCCAGGGGACTGGAGAGGTGGGACCTGTAAGAAGGGCAAACAAGATTTACATGTCCTTATAATCTTTTTTTAAATCTTTTATAGGAACTAAAGGAAATTTATTATGTAGACCTCTCCAATTTAAATGAGTAAGGTTGTGAAGACCTTGAGCTAACTGAAGGTCTTGTTGATATGGGACTGTAACTGTTAATATACCTGTGGTGGCCAAACGGTCAGCGGCCTGATTTCCCTCAGATAGGGGCCCAGATAAGACTTGATGTCCCCTAAGATGTTGGAGGAACATAGGTTCATTACGCCCCTTTAACAGGGATCGAACCTGGATCATCAGAGGGGTGATAGCATTATTATCTATCTTTATATATGAGGCATTTAGAGTAGGTAATAGGTTAATTACATATAAACTATCTGAGAAAAGATTCATAGGCTCTTGGACATGGGTCAAGGCTAATGCAACAGCATATAATTCTTTAAATTGAGCAGAACCAGTAACTGCCTCAAAGTATTGTGTCCTTTGGCCTGAGGATGGGTGAAATATTACAACTGCTGACCCTTCTTTTCCTCCATCTGTGAAGACATTTACTGCCTTGGGGAGTGGCTTGCTGGAGAACAAGATGGGGGGAGTCCACTCCAGTTTGGGGAAAGAAGAAGTCCATTTGCTTGACCCGTAATGACAGTCAACTTTTCCTAGAAATCCTTCTAATGCATAGGAGACTCTAGGGTTGTTTCTCTGTATCCATTCAAAATCTGACAAATGGTAAGGAATTGTTAAAATATCTGGGTCTTTTCCATAATGCCTCAATGATGTATCTCTCCCTTTTATTATAAGATCTGCTAATTGATCTAATTGGGAATAAACTCGAGGTGCTCCTCCCACAGAGGAATGTATCCATTCTAATGGATTTTCCATCTGGGTTAGTACAGCTGTCAGGAGCTTAGCACCTGAGAAAATCCATAAATATAGAGGTTGCTTTGGTTGGTATCGAGCCAATTGGGCTGAATTGAGGGCATCTTGGACTTTTTGTAATATTGACAGATGACTCTTTTCTAGTAAAATCACATCAGAGGGGGATTTTCCCCGTAGCCACTCAAAGAGAGGTAATAAATCCTCAGTAGAGGTATGAAGCCAAGGTCTTAACCAGTTTAGCTCTCCTAATAGCTTTTGTAACTCTGTCAAGGAATAAGATTTTTGAATGAGAAGTTGGGGTTTGAGAGGACAAACTGAGTCTAGGCTAATTTTTGTCCCCAATATTTTAAAGGGAGGAATAGTTTGTATTTTATCATTGGATATGTGTAATCCTCCTTTTTCTAAGAGCTCTCAAAGGGTTAAGTAAGCAGAGTGTAGTTGTTGGACATCAGCAGCTCCCAGGATGATGTCATCCATATAGACATATAAGGTAAGCTGTGATTTTTTTCATTAATGGTGACAGAAGACATGAAACATAATATTGACAAAAAGCTGGGCTATTAGCCATACCTTGAGGGAGCACTATCCATTCATATCTTTCATCTGGCTTATGACAATTGGTTGATGGGACAGAGAATGCAAATTTTTCATAATCATCTGGATGAAGAGGTATTGAAAAATAACAATCTTTAATATCAATAACAATTAAAGTTAAATCTCTTGAGATAGAAGAGATCCAGGGAAGGCCACGCAAAGGTGTGCCAACAAGGAACATCCTATCATTAATTTTTCGGAGGTCTTGTAACATCCTCCATTTCCCTGTGGCCTTTTGTATAACAAAAACAGGACTGTTCCATGGGCTAAGAGAAGGTCTAATGTGTCCTAGGGCTAACTGTTCTTGGACAATTGCCCTCAAATGGTTTAGTTTTTCAGTAGGAAGGGGCCACTGCTCGACCCAGATTGGGGGGCCATCTCGCCATTGAATGGCAGAAACTTGGGGAGCAGTGGCCCTTAGGGTTGGGGGTGAAACCCTATTTGATGATTGGAAGTTTTTCTCTCCATATCATTTTTAAGCTCTCTATGGGTTGTAGTAACGTAAGCCTCAGCTTCTCCTAGGATGTCTTGACCTAATAAATTAGAGGTTAATCCAAGGGCCACAAGGGGGCGAACTTCCCCTTGGTTTCCATCTATATCTCTCCATTTAAGCCAATTTCTGGTCTCTTCTGAATGAGTGTTTCCACCTACTCCAAGTAACTGAGGCCCTGGGATTAGTTCCCATTGGGGTGGAATCTCTTCTTTCCTTAGTATAGTACGATCTGCCCCAGTATCAATTAGGCAACGAAATTTCTTTCCTGATATATAAATATCCATCTTTGGTCTAATCCCTGGAACAATAGGAACTGTCCAATGGACCTGAGGGGGACTGGGAGCAGGGGAACCTCCTTGATATAACGGGGCTGGAGGCTGCCCCCTTAGGAGTTTACAGGTTTCCCCTGAATATCAAATTTAGACCTGCAATCTTTTTTCCAATGATATCCTCTTTTACATCTAGGACAGAGTGTTCTAGGGGCAGCTGGACTTTGAGTCTGGCCAGGGGAGCATTCTGGAGGCCTACCATGGCCATTAGGGCAGTCTCTTTTAAAATGGACTTGCCGTCCACACTTAAAACAGGTTCCTTTTCCATTTAAAACTGTTGCTAATACCTCAGTGTGGGCATTGAGAGCAGTGCTCAATATCTGAGATTGGTGAGTTGTTGAACCCACATCTTTGGTGGCAATAATCCATCTTCCCAAGGACCTATCTTTTAACCCAGCACAGGCCAGTTTGTGATCTGCGGTCATTCCTTCCTACACTAACATTTTTGCGAATTGGTCCCTCATCGTACCAGGTGGAAATTTCCTTTGAAGGCTTTTTTCCACTCTCTCAATAAATGTGGCTAAATCCTCATTAGCTTTTTGAGTGATTCCAGCTATAGGAAGCTCTGTGGGGCCTTCCTCTAGCTTTTTCCATGCTGCCAGCCCTAGAGCTCGCACCTGTTCTCGGTACGGAGCTGGTAATTCTGCTTGTTGAATTCCTGTGGCATACTGATCACTAGTTCCTGACAGCATCCCAAAGGTTATTGGTATGGGAGGATTTGTTGTTTGATTCCTCTCAGCCTGCGTATGGCATTCATCAGAAAAATATGCACACCATTTAAGGAATAACGGTCCTGGGAGCACAGCTTTTGTTAGATCTTTCCAATCTCTAGTGGTACAGGCACGATGAGCGAGATTTTGTAATATACATTCTGCCCATGGTGAGTTTACACCATCTTCTGCTACAGCCTTTTTTAATTCTTTTAATTCTTGAGTTTCCCAGGGATACCATATATTTGGCTTGTCTTCCCTCGGATTTAAATTAACTGGAAATGCCATTACAGGTGAAAGCCCACTAGAGGGCGCTGGCGCCTCTTGGTATAGTAATGGCGCCGAAGGCTCCCTCTCATAAAGTTTCGAGCCACGTGGCCGGTGGCCTTTGTTCTCAGGGAATTTGTTAGATATCTCTAAAGGAGGGGCTGTAGTTTCTAATTCCCTGGAGTGAGATTTCTTTAAATTCGCGGACCAGGAAAAATTAGGTGTTTGTTTTTCTTGTAAAAGCGAGTACGCTTTTAGGGCGGATAAAGCTGGATAAACTCCCGGAGGCGGGGATTCCCCGTACTCAATTTCTCGGTCCCTTAAAATTTGTTTTATTTCGTCCCAAGTCTCCCAAGAATCAAAATCAGACTTTGGGAGCCAGGGAGCCGCCCGTTTTAACAAATTCCAAATCACCTCCGATTGACTATCAGATATTTGGAGACCTTGTTTTCTTAAAATACCGTGCCATGCCTCGAGTGCTGGGTCTTGTGATTTCCTGAATGTTAAGATTTGTCCCATAATAGAGTTATGAAAGGGGCCGAGTTCTAAGCTATCTTCCTTTTGGGCCCTAAAAGGAAGTTTTTCCTGCCAGCAAGAAAATATAACTTACTCGGCGAGAATGAGCTTAAGGACAGAAATCGCTAGGTGCCTTACCTCAGAAAACACGCCACCTAGGGAGTCTTGTATATAGCATGCGGGATGCTCGAAAAACTCAGATTTATTGAACAAGCATTGACTTAAATAGGCCTAGAACTAACCAATCAGCAAGCAAGGCGGTTCAGTCTCTCACGCTATGTCATAGCCACACCCCTTGGTTTAGCCCCGGTCCTTTAGGGCGTGGTAAGCAGTCAAACCTTGCCCCTTGGCAGACATAGTCCCAACAAAAGAGGTTTTCCAAACGGGGAATGGACTCTCTAATCTTGATGTTAGAAGGTGGAGCTCAGCATTCTGAGATCTCCCAAGTCCTCTGCATGATTCTAAGTTCAATTTTGAGAACTACTTGTATCATATCTCTGTGGCCCTACTATTCCTATTACACCCTCTTTGGTCTGCTAAAATTAATGAATATCTTCTTTTTTCTAGACTTTTCTTAACTTTGCCTAAAAGGTAGGTATCACAGGGGCAGTGATCTTCCAGGCACTTAGAATAGTTTCTGTAACACAGATGACCCTCAGAAATATCCCTTGAATGAAGGAATAAATTTAGAACTACTTCCTGCTTGGGGGACCTTGGGCATCCACCGGCCCCAGCATGGGGACAGGTGCAATAAAGTACTGCACCTTCTTCCTCTTTCTGAATATTGTTAAAATTCAGTTTTGTGACTTTTATCTTAAAAGTGTGTCAAGAGGCTTTTAAAATATGTAGCTAGTGTTGGCTTCTTTTCAAATTTATTCTTAATAGTTTTCTGAGGAAAATGGAATCTCTTCAGTTGTACACAAAGTATAAACAGTTTAAAGAATCTGTGAATTTCAAGTGAGAAATGACTAATATAATCTTTCCAGAATACTGTATCATAATTATTGAGACAGAGCACATTAAAGTTTATCTTTAGCTGGGTGTGGTGGTGCACACCTGTGATCCCAGCACTTGGGAGGCTGAGGCAGGAGGATGACAAGTTCTAAGCCAGCCTCAGCAGCTCAGGGAGACCCTAAGCAACTCAGTGAGACCCTATCTCTAAATAAAATATACAAAAGAGTTGGGGATGTGGCTCAGTAGTTAAAGACCCCTGGGTTCAATCTCTTAGTACCCAAAAAAAAAAAAAAAAAGTTTGAGTTACAAAAGCCAATCTCTACTTAAAATTAAAAGAATAACGTAGCATATTATTTACTAGGTGTGTGAAAACACTCCTTCACTCAAGTGGTCAAGTAGAATTGAAACATTTTTAGATTTCTACAAGGAATTTCTCAAGTGTAATTAACTTGAGTTTTTTTAAACAATGCAATTGATTAATTTGTGTTTTATGTCAATCAAATGTTTTTTTTCCTTCTTAATACTTACAATATATATTTGTGGGTGTGGTGGTGCACACCTGTAGTTTAAGTGATTTGGAAGGCTAAAGCAGAAGGACTGTAAGTTCAAAGCCAGCCTCAGCAATTTAGTGAGGCCCTAATCAATGTAGCAAGACCCTGTCACAAAATAAAAAATAAAAAAGAGTTGTTGGGGGATGTGTTTCAGTGGTTAAGTGCCCCTGGGTTCAATCCCTTGTACCAAAACAAAACTAAAAACAAACAGAAAACACTAAAAAACTCAAGTAACCAACCAACCAAAACCCCCAAACCAATATATATTTATTTGTTTCCTGATATGATGGGAGATTAATTCCAGGACTCCCTTAGATACCAAAATCCGCAAATGCTCAAGTCCCTTATGTAAAGTGATATAATATTTGCATATAAACTATACATACCCTCCTTATGCTTTAAATCATCTCTAGATTACTTATACCTAATACAGTGTAAATGCTATGTAAATAGTTGTTATACTGTATTGTTTATGAATATAACAAGAAAAAGCATCTGTACATATTTAGTACAGATAGATTTTTTTCCTAAATATTTCCATCGGTGGTTAGTTGAATCCATGGATGGATGGAGAATCCATTGGAGAGCAGACTGTATATTTCATTAGGTTTAATAGAGTGCTTTCACAATCATTATCTCCTTTAATTCTCCTTGTCTTCCTTTGTGGTAGGTGTTATTCTCATTTCATTGATAAGAAAATGAAGGCTCAAAAGAAAAACTAACTTTTAATGTCTGTGAGCTGCTCATGTCTTAAGTCATGAGTCAAATGCTCTTCTGATTACAAGTTCTTTACACTTTGTTTTACACCATGGCTGCCTTTAGGTATATTATTCTCAATTTTACACATTTAATTCTGTAGTACTGCCTGTCTGACAAAATTAAACCAAAGACCCTATCAGAACTGAAACAGGACAACTGTTGGTACTGTTGCATGTCTGTGTTCTCTTTGGTGTATGTATAAAATATTCTAGGCTAGAGAAATATTTACCATGTAGTGTGAAAAAAACACAATATGAAAATAATTATTTTTATGTAATTGTGATATTTATCTTGATGGATTTATTATTCTGTCATGGAGTATTGATTATAAGCCATAATAATAATTTTTTTTAACTTTGAAATAATTTCAAACCTTTAGCAGAGTTTCAGATACCATACAAAGAATTTTTCCCTCTGAACCATTTGAGGAAAATGGGTGACTGACCCTGGATTCCAACAACCCTGGATACTTTAGTATTTCTTACTTATAAGGACATTTTCCTCATTGGGAATCATATACTTTGACTCTGTCAAAGTGATAATATTGGCATTGGTATCTTACTACTGCCTAATCTGCTTACTTCAAATGTAGCCAGTTGTCCGGTTTTGGATCTTTCAGAAAGATCTAGTTCAGAATTGCACATTGCCTTTAGTTGGTCTGTCTCTTTAGTCTTGTCTGCAATAATTTTTTCAATCTTGCTTTGATTTGCAGGATCTTTATAGTTTTGAAGTATGTAGACCAGTTATTTTGTAGAATGTTCCTCAGTTTGTGTCTGCTAATATTTTTTTGTGATTAGATGTAAGTTTTGCATCTTTCCTAGGAATACCATAGAAATGATGCTGTTTTCTCATTGCATCTTGGTGGTAGCACATGTTTTTTTTGAAAAATATTTTTTAGTTGTTGATGTACCTTTATTATTTAGTTATTTATATGTGGTGCTGAGGATCAAACCCAGTGCCTCACACATGCTAGGCAAGTATTCTGCCACTGAGCCACAACCCCAGCTCCATAGCACATGGTTTTGATTTGTCTCATAAATTGGTGATATTTTGATCACTTGAATAAAATGATATCTGCCATGCTACTCCATTGTAAAGTTTTAGCCTTTGTAATTAATATGTATTTTATAGTAGGTACTTTGAAACTAGTTAAGTATCTTTTTCTTCTGCCAACTTTACTTAATATTTATTATTTAATTATTATTTTTAAAAAATATTTTTATAGTAGATGAACATAATACCTTTATTTTATTTTATTTTTAATGTGGTGTTGAGGATCAAACCCAGTGCCTCACATGTGTTAGGCAAGTGCTGAGTTACAAACCCAGCCCAGTTATTAATTCAGATTTTGGTAATAGTAGCTCCTTCAAGCTGACTTCTCTCCTTTTTTTTTTTGTACCAGGGATTGAACCTAGGATTGATTGCTTAATCACTGACCCACATCCCCAGTTCATTGTTTTTTTTTTAAATTTTGAGACAGAGTCTCACTAAGTTGTTTAGGGCCTTGTGAAATTTGCTAGGGCTGGCTTTAAACTTGTGATCCTCCTGCCTCAGCCCCCTGAGTTGTTGGGATTACAGGCATGTACCACCATGCCCCACTTTCTCTTTCTTTAGTAATTTAATTAAAAAATTTTCTTTTGGTTGTATTGGGAATTGAAATCACGGATACTCTACCACTGAGCTACATCACTGGCCCTTTTTATCTTATTTTTAAGACAAAATCTCACTATATTGCAAGCTGGCCTTGAACTTGTGATCCTCCTGCCTTAGCCTTTTGAGTCACTAGAATTATAGTTGTGCTCCACTTTTCCTGGCTTATTTCTTCATTTCTTTTCTTTTTACACTGTAAGACTGCTTTACTGCTGAGCTACATGCACAGCTCTTTTTATTTTGAATGTCTTCACCAAGTTTCCCAGAAGGGTCTCAAACTTGCTTTTCTCTTGCCTCAGCCTCCAGAGCAGTTGGGATTATAGTTGTGTGCCACTATGTCCAACTGGTACATTTCTTCTTCTATTTTTTTTTTTTTTTAGTGGTGCTGGGGATTGAACCCAGGGCTTGTGCATGTGACGTAAGCACTCTACCAACTAAGCTATATCCCCAGCCCCTCTTTTTTTCAATTTGTTCTAATTAGTTATACATGACAGTAAATGCATTTTGACACATCATATACTTTCTTCTGGTTGTACATGATGTAGAGTTATACTGTTTGTGTAATCATATGTGCACATAGGGTAATGATGTTTGATTCTTTCTACTATCATTCCTTTCCCTATACCCCTTCCCCTCCCTTCACTCCCTTTTGTCTAATCAAAGTACCTCTATTCTTCCCTAGCCCCCGCAACTGCTACATATCTTCATTTCTGTCTCAAGGTTTTTCTAGCATATCTTATAATTTTTCTGTTCCCATGCTGGAGTCTGTTCACCAAGGAACATTTTTTCAGTGGATAATGATATTAAGAAGCTAAGTTCTGAGCACTAGGTATGCTCCAGTAACTGGGATGTCCCTGTTCCTAAGCCCTTCAGTTGGCAGAACTGAAAAATGTATATGTGTGTACATGTGTGCAAATACACACACATTTACTTCTGTATCTACCTATTATCTGTTCTATCTGTATCTCTCTATATCAGGAAAACCAAGATTTCACTAAGAGAATGTGTCCAGTTCTGGTCCAACACCACAAGATTTATTTCATCGTTCTCCCTTCCCATATTTGAAACTCTCCTCATGCAGGGCCACACTTCTACCCCTAGTCAAGTTTCTTCTTAACTGTTCTCAGACTCTGACACCTGAGTTGGCCAGCTAGCTGTCCCCATATTGCTTGCCCTCCACCTCCTTGCAGCAGGGTGCTATCCATGTGGATATTCCACTTACCCTGGTCATTGTCTGTGGCCTTCTGTGTCAGGCTGCCTCTCCATGTGAATAATCTCAAGGCCATGCCTAGGCTTTGCCTTTTCTTATCTGGCGGCCCCTTCATGTAGAATCTCTCCTTGTGATTAGACTCTGGGCTGCCCCATGTGTGGGTGTCCTCTTCACCTGTTTGGGTTCCCATAAACCCACTCTGGATGTGGGATGCCCCCATTCTAACCTGGTTCAAATGCCTGTCTTGTTCACCTCCCTCATTTTTATCCCACTGGTTTAGGGCATTTGCTTAGGAAGGGAGGGGGAGAGGGGCCAGAATAAAATTTTAAATTTTGTTTTTATATGCATAGGAATGTTCTATGTGGAGTGCCTATGGAGTTCTGGCACTTGGTAATGGATACCAAGGGGAGACTAACCTGATTTCTGCTCTCCCTGAGCTCATTCTTGTAAATCGTTATATACACTATGATAAAGCTGACAATAGAAACATGGTAGGAAAGATAAAGATGAAGTCACTGACAGTCCAAGGGAGGTGTTTTTTTTGGAAAGAATATTTCTGACAGGGAATAGCTTCTACAAGGACACTAAGCAAAAGCAGCCTGGCATGTTTCATTAAATACAGGAAACCCAATTTTCAGATTTTTGATGTAATCTCATTATATTATAGTGGCTAAGAATATTTTAGTGAAGAAAAATCCTTCTGTATATGAAATACATACGGAGAGTCAACATAGTGACTGTACATTTTTAGATTTTACATGGTACATCCTTTTATGAAAACTTACTTTCATTCTACTTTGAAGTCTTTTACCTTTTGATTATAAGCTATCTTTTGTTATTCTGATATTGCTTTGATAAATAGAAAAACTATAAAGAAATAATTTGGATTTGTTGTTTAATTAAATAATTAAAAGTCCTCCATGGTGCCTGCTAAGTTAAAAAACATTTTTTTTTTAAAACAGCTGAGCCCTGTGGATTTTAATTATTAGGAAGGAAGAAAAACTTCAAGCACTCATTTAAAATGGGATGCCTCTGCCAGGAAAGAAAGACTAGTAAATGAGATAGCAGACAGAGCCCTTGAGGATGTGATTTAAACATGTCACTAGAAATTGTTTAAGTGGAGAGTTCTGGTCCTTTTAAAACACTGTCTGTCACTTGAGGATTGGGTCACCTTGAAATGTGTTCATCTTTGAGTTAAAGACATAAAAAGACACTTTGAAAATTTTCAGTCAACTTTGCTGTGTGTTGTGTGTCTACGGATGTACCGCTCCTCAGCCTGCCTGAGCTGTAACAGTCAGTTCCCTGGAAACCAAAGTGGTTGCAAGAGAAGGATAAATGTTTAATCTCAGCTCTGGCAAACTGTACAGATTTTTAAAAATGTTGAGATACTGGGGTTGCAACTTCTAACTCTCTGTATAGGCAGGCCTTTCTCCCTGAAAGCAATGCCTGAGATAAAAGTAGCTGCTGGTAATTACTTCCTAAAAAGGTGCCACTTAGCTGGTGCCAGGTTCTTTTAGAATGTTGTTAATGATGTCAAATTGTTGTCTTTAAAATCTGGAAAAATTTCCAAATTAACTGCTTTTATCCCTGATTCTGATATTCTGATAACTTTTCAACTGAACACCTTGTGGACACACTCCTGCTCTAACACTCAAGATAGATAAGTGTGTGTATGTGTGTGTGTGTGTGTGTGTGTGTGTGTGTGTGTGTGTGTAAGTGCAATATCATTTAAATGTGTGCAATTTAACATTGGACTAGGTATCTGGCATGCTTAAGGTACAGTCAGAGACTCCTAAATTACTATTATTTTTTTTCTTGGTACCAGGGACTGAACCCAGGGATGCTTAACCACTACCCACATCCCTGTTCCTTATTCTTTTTTATTTTGAGACAGGATCTCATTGGGTTGCTTAGGGCCTTGGTAAGTTGCTGAAGATGCCCTTGAACTTGTGATCCTCCTGCTTCAGCCTCCCAAATTGTTGGGATTATAGGCACATCCCACCATGCACTTCAAGATCCCTAAATTCTAATGTAGAAATCCATCAATAAATATTGCTCCTTACAAACATTTTAAATGCTACTATGTAAGAAAATTTAAGAGTGTCACTTTTTTTTAAACATTTATTTATTTGCCTTAGTTGTACACAATGTGTTTATTTTTACGTGGTGCTGAGGATCGAACCTGGGCCGCACACGTGCTAGGCGAGTGCTCTACCACTGAGCCACAATCCCAGCCCCAAGTGTCACATTTTTTTTTTTTTTTTTTTTTTTTTTTTTTTGGTACCGGGGATTGAACTCAGGGGCACTCGACCACTGGGCCACATCCCCAGCCCTTTTTTGTATTTTATTAGAGACAGGGTCTCACTGAGTTGCTAAGTGCCTCGCCATTGCTGAGGCTGGCTTTGAACTTGTGATCCTCCTGCCTCAGCCTCCCAAGTGCTAGGATTACAGGCGTGCGCCACCACGCCCGGCTCCCAAGTGTCACATTTTTAATGCTACCTTAAAAAAAAAAAAAAAAAAACTATATTACAGAATTTGTAGCAGAAAGGCATCTTAATTATCAATCCAACACACTTCTGTTAACAGATGAGTAAACTGAGACCTAGGGAAGTTAAATCTATGATCACATGACTGGAGACAGTACTGAATTTAAAACTCAGGCTTTCTCTGATTTACTTTAATATGTTGCATTACCTCCTTCTCTACCAGCTTTCAGTGTTTCTATATCAGAATCACCTGAGAGTCTTGTTAAATATGAAGATTCCTAAGCCCCCAAATAGCTTTAATTATTTGTATTGTGGGGAGAAGGCCAGGAACCTGCATTCTACAACTCTTGTCATGAACACTGCAGATTCAGAATCCTGATGTAAGCTGTAGTCATAGATTAATTAGGGATTCAGAGACTCTTTACTTACTATACATTATTATGACAAATCCTGTCATTCTTATCTTTATATCTACGTATATCATTTTTCTATTTCGTAAGCAAAGTTTCTGTAAGCAAATATGGGGAGAAGTTAACCTTTTATTTTCTGATTGAAGTAAGTGAGACAATTTTGATAAAATGAACATGAAAGCATATCAGAAGGATCAGGAGGTGAAGCAGTTATGTAAATACCTATGGAGAGGTGCATAGTATCCAAGAAGAAGCATGCTTTATTCAAAGATGCCAATGAATGATGGAAAAATACAAACAGTGTTCTTTTGGAAATTGAAAAGGGAGTAATTAAGGATCTTCCATTAAATGAAGATATGAGATTGTTTACCAGTAATAAGTAATTAATTTTCTGGTGGGAAAAATATTTTCATTTTCTCTGGAAATTATGAATTAAGTTTGTGTTGTGGACTTGGGGGTGGGAAGGAGGTTGTAACAGTCCTCATTGCAATTGTTGAAGGAGCTCAGTTGAGTGTTGTATGTATTGAAGTTTTGAGGGAGATTATTTCTTTCAGTACATATGGAGAAACTTCAGTGCTTCTGTTAATTTTCAAAGGAAGAAACCCATTGATTTTAGTTTCATATCTCTACAAAGTTTTGTTTCCCTGCCCCTCTCCTTACTTTCAGAAAAATTTTGGACTTGTCTTTAAGTAGTCATTATCAGTTGAGCATCCCTAATCCAAAAGTCCAAAATTCAAAATATTCCAAAATTCAGAACTTTTTGAGCACTGACATGATGCCAGAAGTAGAAAACTCCATAACTGACTTAATATGATTACTTGTAGTCTACACTCAGGTACAATAAAAAAATATTGTATAAAATTACCATCATGCTCTGCGTATATGAAATGTGAATAAGGACTGGGATGTAGCTCAGTGGTAGAACATTTACTTAGCAAATGTAAAGCCCTGGGTTCATTCCCTAGTACTACAAACAAACCAACTCCAAACAACAACAACAACAAAACCCAAAACTACAGAAACATGAATGAATTTCATACACAGACATGGATCCCATCCCCCCAATATATCATTATATATGTGTGTATGTGCAAGTATTTGAAAACCCCCCAAATCCAAAATCTGAAACACTTTTTGTATCAAACATTTTGAATACAGTTACCTTACCTGTATTATTATATAACCTCAAACTCACTCATTGAACACATATATAGATAGAGGGCAACTACTACTATCCATGTCTTCATCAAGCATATGAGAGCAATAGGAGTTGGAAAACCTCCTTGAGATGCTTCACTTCTGTCATCAAACTTTAAAATATTTCTGGAGAGGTAGCTCTTTTTAAGGAAAGCAAACTTTGCCCATCATCAGGGTATGCAGTTTCCCTGTTTGAAATGATTGACCAGACAACTTAGCAACTCTTGGATACTAATTTTAAAGTACATGGGCTGGGGTTGTGGCTCAGTGGTACAGCGCTTGCCTAGCATGTGTGAGTCACTGGGTTTGATTCTCAGCACTACATACAAATAAATAAAAATAAAGGTCCATTGACAACAACAAAAATTTAAAAAAAAAAAAAAAAAAGTACAATAGTCCTCCCTTTTCTATGGGATGCCTGACCCCAAGTGTCATGTCTGAAACCTTGGGTAAGACTGAACTCTTTTCCATTATCCAAATATATACCTATAATAAAGTTTAATTTAAAAATTGGGCTCAGAAGGAGATTAAGAATAACAAATAGAGCAATTATAACAATATGCCATGATATTATATGAATGCAGTCTCTCAAAATATTGTATTATACTTACTCTTATGATGATATGGTAGTTAAAGAAAGCACTTTATGGCTTGTCTTTGGCATGTCTGAATTGTCAGCATCACTATTCTTGTATTTTGGGGCTACTCTAAATTAAGATGGGTTACTTGGACACAGCATTGCAGTACAGCAACAGTTGATCTGATAACTAAGACTGCTACAATGACTAAAGGGCGAGTAGCATATACAATGTGGACAAAGGCATGATTCTTGTCTCAGGCATATAATAGGAGTTTTATCAGGGATTACACCTCCATATTTCTGTCTCCCTGAAGAAAAAAACAATAATTTTAGTCTGCAGATGAATATTGTGGCTGGTTGTGTGTAGTGTTATGCTAATAATTACATAATATAGTGAAATTGTGGGTCATGGTGAGTAGCATGTGAAGTCCAGAAAATAGGCATTGTTGCTGATAGTGCTCAAGAACATCTCAAAGAAAAGTGCAGTTCTTTCTGTGTCCTAAAGTTAAGTCATTTTGGTGCTTGATAAGAGTTACTTTCATAAATCAAGTTGAAATTAGGCATTTTTTGGAAGGAATGCCAGAGAATCTGTACTTGGCCATGTATGTTTCCCTGAATGCATTGTGGTTTAACTGGGAAAGATACAGGATTAGGACCAATGCAGGATTGGGACCCAGGAATCCTAGTTTTTGATGGTACCTGGCCACTGACATTAAACAGGAGACCTCAGTCTGCTGGCTTGTACTTCCAAATTTGTAAAACAGACATATGACAGGGTCTTCAGTTCCACTCTGATGGCAGATGTTGATAATGGGGGAGGCAGTTCATGTGTGGAGACAAGGAGTGTAGAAATTCTGTACCTCTGCTCAATTTTGCTATAAATCTAAAACTGCTCTAAAACAATGTCCTCAAAACAAAAACCAGACAGATAATCTCGAGAATCCCTCTAGTTCTGAATTTCTTTGAGTCTTCACATTACTTAGAATGGTCATCCAGTGGAATTATAGTTCAGGGGTGTTCTCTGGTCTTGGAGTTCAGATCTTTTCCTTTCTTCTCTGGTCAGCACAGTCCTCTGGATTTCCAGACTCAAAGTTCCAGTGGTCAGTTTGCATCCTACCCCCATTTTTTATTGATTGAATGTGACTGAACACATTGCTATGTTTTCCTTCTCTCATTTCATGAATGAATCATAAATCTTTATGTGAGAAGAGCCTTTATTTTGTATTTATTCATCTGCCTGGCAGAGTATTGATTATAATCTTAATGTTTCTTCCATAAAAATATGTTGTTGGTGCACCTCTTCCTTATATTCCTGGGAGGGCTTATTCTGTCACACACCTAAATCACAATGGTGGCATCATAGCTAGTTTTTCTACATCTGGCCTTTATTATCCACCCAGGAAAAATCCTATTTGTTTAAAACTTTTATTTATTGTTGTTTTCAAATAGAACAAATTTTATTTATCTTCTTGTTTATTAAAAACATGTATTTTTATTTGTTATTATTGTCTGTTTTTAGGCAAAAGAAATGAATTAGTTGGTGGGACTAGCCAAATAATTTCAGCAAGTATATAAATTAACCAGGTGGAAATTCTCAAGCCTGGAAATAGAAACATCTGATAAGTTCTGGTAAAATTGTGAGTAAAATAATCAAATTGTGTAGTATATTTTTCCACTCTCAAGAACATATATCTAGCATTCTAGAAATAACTTGGATCTTGGAATCATAGATAACCTGTGTTTTCATTATAACTCTGCCAGGTACTGTGTGATCTTGAATACTTAATTTAGTCTCTGTGCTTTATTTTCCTCAATCTATAAAATGGACCTAGTCTCAATCTGGAAGAATATAGTGTGAATATTATATGAGAAATATAGTTAAATCATTCTTGAGCAATGAATAGATGGTAGTCTTATTCAATAATTCCAATTGCTTCTATATTGTCTTCTTGAAATAGTTACTTTCATTATTTCACCTCTTCCCTGTAGGTCTACTGGTTCTTTGCTGGATTTTCTAACATTGGTCTCCTAAGGTACCTTGACTTCTCCTATGGTACCTACTGATTTTGGTCTTATTGTGGCTCCCTGCCTTCCAGGCACCATGCCAGTTGTTCCACATATAATACCTCATTTAATATTCACAATTACTGGGCTGGAGTTGTAGCTCAGTAGTAGAATGCTTGCCTAGCATGGGTGAGGCAGTGGGTCAATCATTAGCACCAATAAAAAACAAAATAAATAAATAAATAAAGGTTAAATTCTTTAAAAAATATTAATTACTTTGTGACCCAGCTTTATTTATCACTTGTTTTTTTGGTGCCAGGGATTGAACCTAGTGGTGCTTAACCACTGAGCCACATCCCCATCCCATTTTTGTTTTGTATTTCAAGAAGGTCTTGCTAAATTGCCGAGGTGACTTTGAACTTGCAGTCCTCCTTCCTCAGCCTCCCAGGCTGCTGGGATTATAGGCATGTAAAAGCTTGTCTGGCTATTCGTCACATTTTTTTCTCATAAAAATATTTTTTATTCTAATTTGTTACATATGACAGCAGAATGCATTACAATTCATATTACACATATAGAGCACAATTTTTCATATTTCTGGCTGTATACAAAGTATATTCACACCATTTGTGTCTTCATACATGTACTTAGGGTAATGATGTCCATCTCATTCCACCATCTCTTTTACCCCCATACCCTCTCTTCCTCACATTTTTAAAGTATAAAAACTCACAAATCATAGGTAGAAGAATGAGGATTTGACTTTAAAGTTCAATTTCAAGAAAGGAAGAAGGATGTATTGAATAGCTACTGTTACATACTGTTACTGTCACATTGTTTTGGTACCTTTTGATTTGCAGAAAATAAAATCCTCTTCTTATCCCTGTTTACTGGTTTCCTGCTGCCTTTTCTAGGAACCTAAAAAGGCCTGATGAATCACACCCACATACTTTGCTCTCTCTCTGAAGATCCTGGTATTTTGACCCCATTCCTGTACCACTTCTGTCTATCCCCCTATATACATATAGTCAAACACTCTGCTTTTGTCAGGCTGGCTTGGTCTTTGGTTTTTTTTCTTTGGGGCTGTTGCCTCTGTTTGAAATGCTGATGGACAGTATCTCCTCTGCTGTTGGAGATTATCTCTGACCTTGGAAGTCAAGCTTACATCCTTCCACTTTTTTGAAAGTTTCTGCAATTTCTCTTTGTCTTGTTTTAAAATTGCAGTTCTGGGTATTGAACCCAGGGCCTCGCACATGCTAGGCAAGTCCTGTATCACTGAGCTATACCCCTACCTTCCTTAGATTTAAAAACAAGAAACAAAAATACAAAGTGTTTATGTAGAAAGTGTTTAAAATTCAAGTGTTTATATATTTAACTTTTGGTCTGTGTAGTATACATAATATGGGCATACAATGAGAAGAACAGGAAATGGCTAGGGATGTGGATCCTTAACCCTTGAATAGTTGAGTGTCAGCCGATGTTAGGGAGAGCCCTTAGGAAGTAGGGGGAGTTCTGTCTCTGGGTCTCCAGCCTCTTACTCTATGCTTTCCCCACCTCTAGGAGTCAACTTCCAGGGTTCTTATCTCTATTAAATGCTGTCTGTGAGGAGAACAGAAAATTTACTTCCTCCTAAGGTAGGAAAGACTGATGGTATAAAGAGCTACTTTTCTTGGAAAAGGAAACTTTAGTAGGTACGAAGGAATGACATTTTTTTAAAAAATATTTATTTATTTGCTTTTAGTTGTACACAATGCGTTTATTTTACGTGGTGCTGAGGATCGAACCCGGGCCGCGCACATGCTAGGCGATGCTCTATCGCTGAGCCACATCCCCAGCCCAAGGAATGACATTTTAACTGTACAATTTAAACTATTTAACCAAAGGAAATATTTGGTTGTGGGGAGCCTACTTGCTATCCCTGCAATCTTGCCATTTTGACTTGTGTTCACTGTTTCTTTGTACAGCTGACCTTAAGTACCTTTCTCAGCTTTCTGGTTCTATAGCTGTTAAATCCTGCCCTGCAGACAGGAATAGGCTTTTCTGTAATCCTGCCCTGCAGACAGGAATAGGCTTCTCTGTGAAAATTGGACAAGACCCAGATCCTTTAGAGAGCTACCCTGGTCATGTGACGTCCACCTCTGCTTGAGTTCACCTGGGTCATTGGAGCTACAGTGGCATGCTTGTGTCCCTGTGGTGCTACACAAGGGAGAATGCCACAGAGTTATTGTAGAACTAACTCAGACTAACTTCTGAGTGGGCACATCTAATGATTTCTCTTTTAGAAGAAGGATGGTGCTTTAATGTTTTTGATAACTTGTCACAGAACATCTGAAAGCAATGGGAAAACCAGCCACCTTGTCAAAACCTGTGCCACAAAAGAACTTCCTGAGGAGAAATTGCAGGAGATCAGGTGCTGTGGGAGAGCAGTGTTTTGAATCAGTACCCAGCAGGTGGTGATTTCCACTCTCATTCAGTTCGGAACAGATATTCCCAGACAGTGTTGGCAGTCACTGTGTTCCATAATGTAGCGGGGGTCTGTTTGTTTGTTTTTGGAGACAATATCAACTCAAGCCCTGTCTGCTTACAGTTAGAGAATTTTAGCACATGTTAGATGCCTGCTGTTTAAAAGGTACACCTACATCCCAGGCTCCTTCTGCCTATGTGTGTGCTTATTTAAGCACAGTAAAGGTGTTGCTGGAGAGCATGCGACTGGTAAGTAGGGATCTAGAGAGCATTTAATTTTCTTCTGCAGATCAAAGATTAGTGAGATGATGACATAGGCATGTATAATATGTACAGTAGCTACATAATACATCTTTTCTCTTTTTCTTTCAAAATTAACTCATTTAAGTTTCAAAGGATGATCTCTTATCCACAGTTTGAGAATTAAGTTATGTTGTTCTAGGATGCCCTGATTAAAATTTTCTACAAATAAATCTATATGGTGGCATGGTTATTCATTTGTTTGAATGTAGCTCTTTTTTTTTTGAAAGGAAATTGGACTTTGATGTTAGTGCCTGGCATTCAAATCCTATTTCTTCTACCTATGATTTTTAAGTTTTCATATTTTAAAAATGTGATGAATAAAAGCTAGGTCATAGAGTAATTGCAAATATTAAATGAAGTGTTATGTGTAGAATGACTGGCATGGTACCTAGAAGGCAGTAAGCCATGATGAGAATTATTTATCCTTTTTTTTACCCACAATCTTGGAGAATTCTGACCTTTAGGCTAAAGAGTAACTGATTGTGAACAAAGGTATTTGTGGACTTGAATGTAACATGGGGTCTTGATGGAGGAATTCAAAGGGTCTGGGGCAGTTAAAACCCCAGTGTATGCTGGGATACTGTAGGAATTGAAATTAGAGCTGTATTCTATACCTTTATATTGAGTTGCTTTCCATCATTTCCTACTGTGAGGATTTTTCAACCCCAAATTCTGTTGTTTTTTTCTTGATATTTTTCATGATCATCATCTTTGAAAATTAGTCAATAGCCAGACCATAGCATAGGTGTTCATTCATAAAGTCTCATTAGTGCTATCTTATGACTATCAGAGACAGAGGTTCATACAGGACTCTTTTTTTCTTTCTCCTTTGCTTCCTTCCATTCTTCCTTTTCAGGTATTAGGGATTGAATCCAGGAGGGCTCTACCATGGAGTCAGATTTCTAGCCCTTTTTATTTTTATTTTTGAGACAGGGTCTTGCTATGTTG
This sequence comes from Tamias sibiricus, assembly GCA_025594165.1. Lineage (NCBI taxonomy): Eukaryota > Metazoa > Chordata > Mammalia > Rodentia > Sciuridae > Tamias > Tamias sibiricus. Next base: position 80,560,916 of record CM046661.1, read on the forward strand.
CTCAGGCTGGCCTTGAACTTGTAATCAAGTGAAACTTCTGTCTCAACCTTCTTCTGGGTTGCTGGGATTGTGGGTATGTGCTGTTTAGTTAGGTCTCATACGTGATTTCTTGAGAATAGTAGTATTTTTTTTTTCCACTAAAATAGACTATTTTTTTTTTTTTTACTAGAAATTGGTTTCAAAATTCAAACATACAAGTTTTAATAGAAAATTGCAATTCTCAGTAGGTCATTTAAAAAATGAAAGAGTTAGGTATCAGGAATAATATGAACTTAACAAATTTTAGGAAATGAAAGTTAACAGCCTTATAAAATTTTATTCATAATTTACTATATCTTACCTTACAGGTAACATTTAAAAGTAATTGTTCTTGGGAGAGATCATGTATTATCAGGGTAAATATAATGAATTTTCCCTGGAATGATATTTAAATGAGATAATGTATGGTGATAAAGTAGGACATTAAGTACTGGATAGTGGTAATTGGGGAATAGGCTTCAGGAAAAATGGGCATAGATATTATATAATCTTAAATTTCCAATAATGTATTTAGCCATTTTTTGGAGCTTACCATTTTTACTTAAGTTTAAATGTAATAATTTTATTATTAACATTTAGTTTGTTCCATTCTTGAGCATTTCAATTATATTTATGATGTTTTCACAGGATTAATTTTGGGCAGATCTCTGTTAGTATGTAATTATCCTTGCAAACTCTGATTTATGTGGCTAGTACAGCATTCAGCAGAGGTAACAGCTTTATGAATAATATCTATTGACTGATAGTATGAATTCAATAAGAAAGACAACAAGTATGAATTCAATAAGAAAGACAACGTTTTTGGACATTCTAAAATTTTAATTTAGGAAAGTCCTTCATCCTAGCCTTTCATTGAGAGAGAAGTCTTTCATTAAGAGGGAGGAATACATAGGATTTCTCTGAAGCTCTTGGATCCTAGGATAATTGATCAAACTTTTCAAAGGGCTGAAATTGAATCTTTGCTCAACAGGGGGCCAGAGTATTCCAGCGCTGATGAATTTGTGGTCTAATGATTCTTTCTGAATACTAGGCACATTTAGGGGCTTGGAGAAATGCTCATCAGAAGTTTCCTAGAGTACATTAAGTTGAAAGACTACATGTTTGGAAATCTAAATGTGGTTTGGGAAGTCTCTGGTGGTGTCTTCCAGAGAACATAGAGTAACAAAACAAGATCTTGACAGTGAAATAAATGTCTTGTGATGCAAACTTTGTTACAAATTTTATTAAAAATGTTAATTTTAGTGAAAACCATGAAATAGACTCATTTTTAGATGACAGTTTTTAGAAGTATGACCAGTTCAGGGATTGACTCACAACATTGTTGGTTATTTAAGTACGTTTGTGTATGTATGTTTTTGAGATTTCACAAACATGTATGAACCCATATGGATCTCTAACGATGTATCTGGCACAGTACAGCCATAGACGGAGGCTGAGAAGTTTTACTTGACTTAGGCTGATAAAATGAGTTCATTTCATAAAGGCAAAGGAAGTCTAGGTAGAGTGTAAAAGAAACTGCAAAGGACTTTTTGTCTTCTGGCTTCTGAGATACCCTCTTCCATTCTCACAGATCAAAGCATCTGGGGCACAGTGAGATCACAGCCATGATCTAAACCCATGATATAAGTCCTTATGGTCTACAAGAGGAGGAGTTGCATCCTTTAGGAGTATATAGTATATTCTGATATACTATATAATATATATATATATATATATACTATATACTATATATATATAGTATATTCTGATATACTATATACTCCTAATAGTATATATTATAGTATATATATATTCTAAAGGAACTTTTGAAATGGAGGGAAATTATGAAATAGCAGGATGGAGTTTGAGGAATTTTTAGGAGATATCATGGATCCTTAATTTTAAATGTATGCCTGGCATCAAATCTTTGGGGGAGAAGTAGTAGAGTGACAGAGTAATGTGCAAATATAAACATGAGGTGAAGTTGGATCCTCAGTTATAGTCTATGGTTCAAACTCTTCACTCCTAATTTGTTTTGGTCAGCTGATCTGAGAATATCCCTTTGAGAAAACAAAAAAGTTTGAACAGGTGACCTCCCCCTTTTATAGAAGAGTATGAGGCTTGCTCTGCTCATCTTGATTGTAAAATGCTTCCATCTTCTCTTTGAAATTATTTTAATTTTTATTGACAATGTACATTTATATATTTTAAAAAGACTTAAGTTTGTAAAAGTCAGTACAGCAAGCCTTAGCTCCACCTTTCTAATATACACAATTCCTTTTTTCCACTGGCAGCTATTTCTTCTGGTATTTACCTCCTTATTTCTAAATAGAATGGCTTTACTGGTATTCTTAACTTTTCAGTGTTACCTATTGACTTTCTGTTGTGGAAGATATTTAGCTGTCTGATAATTCTTCCCCTTCCCTCTTGCTCTCCTTCCTGTCTTCTCATTGTAGTAATTAATTGTTATATAATTTCCAGTTAGATAAATTCTCAGTGTTTTTATAATTAGGACTGTATTAATATCAATTCATATTTAAGCCATATTGTATGTGATTGCATTGCATATACAAATTTTTATTTTCCTGAGAATGGTCTCATTTGCTTGGTTTTCTGTGTAGTTGTGTCTAATTCAGTGAAACTCTTCTTGGTACATTCAGAAAGACCAGATAACTGATCAGTTTTCTGTTTTTCTTGGAGACATCACTCCTCAAGTTCTCTACTCTCTTCAAATCTAGCTGTTACCTATGCCTGCTGTTGCTCTGGTGTACTGGACCCTCCCTTTGCCAGCATCCTGGATGTCTTTCAGACTGCTGTTTTGGTTCCCTTATTTCCACGTCTTCCTCTTGTTTCTCTTTCTGATTTTGGTGGAGCACAGTCATCAGTAAGTTCTTGGAAGTGAAAGGTTCAAATATTAGAAAATGCTTTAATTCTTCTATTACATTAACTGATAATTTGGCTACGTATAGAATTCTGTGTTGAAACTTGTTTCCTTAGGATTTAGAAGGTGTTCTTACGTTGTGTTTAGCTATTGTTCCTATAGAAAGATTTGATGCTATTCTTTCTTTCTTTTCTTTTTTTGAATACTAGGGATTGAACCTAGGGGCTTGTTCATGCTAGGCAAGCACTTGACCACTGAGCTAAATACCCAACCCCTTTTATTTTTTATTTTGAGACAGGGTCTCACTAAGTTCCTTAGGGTCTCCTAAGTTCCTTGCTGAGGCTGGCCTAGAACTTGTGGATTCTCCTGCTACAGCCTCCCAAGTAGCTGGGATTATAGGTATGCACCACTGCACCTGACTTGATATTATTTTTATCTGCATTTTGTAATGTGATCTCTTGACCACCTTCAAAAATTTCCTTCTCTTTAGAGTTCTGAAATTTCATAGTGTTATGCCTTGGTATAGTTCCCCTTTCCTTTCCTTCCTTTCTTCCTTCTTTCTTTTCTTTGCAAAGAAGAGTGAATTTTGTAGAAGACAAAGAACAATAAAATGTTTGCTTTATCTACTAAATTAAATCAGCACAAACCCAACAGTAGCTACCATATTTTTGGATGTGGTGTTGTGAACAAAATTGGCTTGTTTTGAACATAATGAGGTTGACCAGAAAAACAAAATCTTATATAAAATGTGTTATGGTAGTAATGAATACTTTTGACAATTTTTGTTTTCATTTTTTTAACCTCCTAAACACATGAAAAGATTGTGCTTCTGGCTCCCCTGAGGCTGGGTAGGAACATATAACTGAATCTGACCAGAGCTGTGTTGGTCCCCCTTTTCTCATTGCCTGTACTCTTTCAGTTTGTGAACTTTATACTCCTTCAGTTCTGGGAACATAAGTTTCTTTTCTTAAATGATTTATCTAATTTCTTCCCTTTGCTTTTCTTTTTAAATAATTTATTTTTAATTGGCAAAAATTACATATATAGTGTACATTATGATGTTTTGAAGTATATGTACATTGTAGAATGGTTGAATTGAGCTAATTCATATATATACTACCTCACATATGTATTTTTCTTGGTGAGAACACTTTAAAGTCTACTTTCTTAGTGGCTTTCAAGAGTACAACACATTGTTATTAACTGTAGTTACCATGTAGTACACCAGAACTCTTGAACTATTCTTTCTAACTGAAATTTTGTATCCTTAAGCCAACATGTCTCCAATCCCTCCAGCTCCTAGTAATTAGCCTTCTATTCTTTGCTTTTGAGTGTTTTAGATTCTACATATGAGTTAGTATTATGTGGTTCTTCTTGTTCTGTGCCTGTTGATTTCTCTTAGCATAATGTCATCCAGGTTCATCCCTATTGTCAAAAATAACACGATTTTCTTTTCTGAGGCCGAATAATATTCCATTGTGTATATGTACCACATTTTCTTTATTCCCTTTTTTACTTTGTGGTACTAGGGATTGAACCCAGGAGTGCTTTCCTACTGAGCTACACCCCCAGCCCTTTTTATTTTTTATTGTGAGACAAGATCTTATTAAGTTGCAGAGCCTGGCTTTGAGTATGTACTCTTCCTGCCTCAGCTTTTACAGGTGTATGCTACTATTCTTTATCTATTGATAGGTTGATAATTAGGTTGATTCTGTATCTTGGTTTTTTATAAATAATGCTGCATTGAACATAGAAGTGCAGATATCTTTTCAATATACTGATTGCATTTCTTTGGCTATAATACCCAATATACCCAGTAGTGGAATTATTGAATTAGTTCTATTTTTAGTTTTTTTTAACCTCCTACATACTGTTCTTTGTAATGGCTCTGTAGTGACTAATTTATATTCCCACCAACAGTGTGCTAAGGTTCCCTTTTCTTCACATTCTTTCATTTTCTTAAGTGTCTTTCTGGAATTTCCATTCTTTTTTTCTTAATGGTTTTCTTCTTTTGTGGATGAGGACGTTATTTATAGTTATTTTGAAGTTTTATTCTGGTGCCTACAATGCTTCCCCCCCCCCCCCCAAGTGCTTCTGCTCACTCATTCCCCATTGTGTTTACTAGATCTTTTATGACTGATTTCATCATATATCAGATAATCATTAGTTGTACATTTAAGAGGGATGCAGTTGTGTAGTAAGGGATTTAACCTTGCTCAAAGAAAGGTCTGGCTTTTGTGTTTGATTCGTGGGACTACTCTGTCTGATAAGTGTGCCTTTGTTTACCTGGGAGCTTTGGACAATTACACATAGTCTAACAGTGTGATTCATGGTATTTTAGGATACATGATGTTAACTTGAGTTCCACAGGGGCTGGAGACTGAGGTCAGCCGTCTGGACAGCTAACCATGTTTTTGTGACCCAAGCCCCAGTAAAATTTCTGAACACTAAAGCCTAGGAGACCTCCCTTGGTCTGAGCATTTTGTCACTAATCACTGTCAGAGAGTTAACTCTGTTCATGGCTCCACTGGAAGATGACAGTAGGAAGCCCTGGGCTGGGAACTGTCCTGGTCTCTGCCCCATCATCATCTTTTGGGCATGGGTGGGACTCATCACCACTGAGTTATCTTGCTGGGCTTTTTCATTCAAAGACTTTCAGTCATTTAGTCAGTCTCTTTGGGTCTTTTGTTCTTGGCTTGGTTAATCTGTGTGTGGAGATGAGCCCTCTAATTTTTTGCTTGGGGTATGCATAAGCCTGACAACAATTGTTCTTAGAGTTGAGGAGGGGAAGGGAGTTAGTGGTAGCATTGAATATAGATTTCTACTTCTTCCATTTTCTCTATAAAATTTTTGACAGCAGAAGTAGCACAAGGGGTTGAGGGAGCACATTAACAGAGATACCTAATATATATAGGGTAGTCAGGAAAAACTTCGCAGAGTGTTATGTTTAACTGAACCTGAAAGATAATAGAGGTAATCAGGTGAGGCTGGAAGGATTATTCTAGGAACCCACATGTACATTCATTTGAACTGGTGGGTCCATATTACTTGGGGAAGGGAAGCAAGTAAGGTATCAGTTATAATGGTGCACATATTAAAAATATAGCTCCAGGGATATAATAACAATGGCAGTTTATACATTTAAATTTATAGATTATGGTGGTTGACTAATTGGTGTCATGCTGTTCTGTTTTTTCTAATAGGTAAGTACAGATGGTGAGTTTCTAAATGAATTCTTTTGCTTAGGGGAGTCAGGATTTAAACTTATCACATTGGGGGTGAGAAGTTTGGCTTTGTGAAGAGTTGAATGTTTATACAACTTATAAGATTTTTTTCTAAATTTTAAAAAAGTTTTTTGTTTGCCTTTCAGAAGTCATTTGAAGTTTTTTTTCATGGTAATTTGATCAATTAGAATAACTCTTAAGTGGATACTGAAATTTCGATTAGCTATTGCTCATACCTAGGTATTCGGTCTGAGGAATTTTGAATTTGTCTTCTAGAATGCCAAAGCAGATTGTAATCACATTTCCCAGGTTTAAAACTTTCAATGTCTCTCATTTGTGTATTAGATTAGATTTAATTGTCTCAATCTACCAGTCTTAGCTTTTTATAATATGTTGCCAATCTGCTTTTCAGGCTTCATTTCTGTGTTTCTCTGATAAGTATTTGATTCTTTAGGGGAAGAAAAATTCTTCCTGAACAAAATCAGAGTTGTTACCTCAAGGCCTGGCTTAGATGGCCGCTCCTCCCTACCTGCTCAGCCAATCCCTACCCATGTCACCTCTTCTTCACAGCCCTTGGTGTCACTCTTCCAACCTGGCATTTATTTTCAGTTGTCTCAGTTAGACATATGCCCTTCCCCTCAAGCTTCCATAGCACGTGCACCTCATTTACTGCTTCTTCATTAAAAAGGCAGAATAAGGCAATGAGGCTCCTTATTTCTACTTTTAATTTTACATCTCTTGGTTACAGGAGTCATCTAACTTATTTCAGCCTCTAGTGTTAGGATTCATGAAATTTGTTTTTAGCTGACTTAAATTCAGATTACCAGTTATTTTCCCTGTGATCTTTTAAGGTCTGTCAGCCCAACTTCGAGAATATATGTAATTATTTTAAGTTATCCTGGCTCTCAATATCCTTTCAGAATATTCCTAGTTTGTCTATACCTTTAACATTTTAATTTAATATCACAGACAAAAGAAACTCCTATTTGGACTTATTTTTTTCCACCTGTTTACCTTTTTCTTTTAACCAGTTTTAGTTAATCTTTACTGCTTTTTTTCCCAGATTTTCAAATAAGTATATGTTTGTGATACAAAATTGGCAGAAATGTTGCAATAGTTTCTCCCTCTTTTCATTCTGCCTTATACATTAATCTGGTCAAATTGATTGATAGTGGCTACTCCTTCCCCCTCCCCCCAATAGTTCAAGTGTAGAGTTCTCTGTCTGAACTTCAGGATTCTGACCTGATACTACTTACCTATAACCCCATCTTTACTCCTAAACACAACTTTCTGCCATGGTTATTGTTTTGGAAACAGGCCATAATTGTTTCTGAATTGGTCTTACAGATTATACTCAGTATTTGAAATGTCTTTCCTCTTCTTGACTGCTAGTTAGTTTCTGTTTGTTAGAGCTGGTCAGCTTGTTGAACCTTCTTTGGCCAGCGTAGGCTTGTTATAGTGACAAGAGTTGGAGCTAGAACCTAAGCTCCTGCACTATCACTTTAGCACTACTGCCCAGATCAATTAAAGGATGACCCTCAAACCTGGTTGGCTGGTTCTTTTCTCCTAGTCATTGATGGCCTTCTAACTCTGTGGTTAAGTTATCAAAGAGGACCAACAGCGTCAAATCACTCCTTTCAGGATAGAGCATGGCTGGATAGCCAACACAGTGCCTGGTCAGAGTCAGTGTTCCATGAATTCCAGCTCCATGGATGACTCACATCACAGTACCCCAACCTAGAACATCTTTGTTGCATGTCAGTGCTGTGTACCTGGTGCTGGGGCCTCACATGGTCCTGTGAATCCCCACATGTGGCAGGTTAGTACTAGATCTTGGTAGATGGTCTGTGGGTAGGGATGTGTGTAACCATGAGTGCTGTTTTAGGTAAGTGTACTCAGAACTATAATAAAGTAACAATGAAGAGGTGGGGAAACTATTGGATATTTTAAGTGCCTCTTTCTTTGACATTTTGTGTGTGTGTGTGTGTGTGTGTGTGTGTGGTCTTGTCCTCATTCTCTTTTTTAATTTATTTATTGACAAATAAAAGCTGCATATATATGTATATGGTGTGCTACATGATGTTTTGCCCATTGGTTTTTCAACTTCCTTTCTTTGACTTCTTGATTCAAGACAAGATATACATTTCTTGAGAAGCTTTGATATGTAGATGCTGAGGAAAACTGTGTAGTCCCAACCTGGCAGATTAGTAGTTCCTTGAAATAGTTAATGAAGTGCTTCGTACTAGGAACCTGGTAAAGTAATTTACTTAGTTTTGAAAAAAATCTTTGATAATGCTTCCTTTAAGAGTTTAAGGAAAAGGCCTACAGAATAAAAAGTACTTCTGTTTTCACAGATTCAGATATATTTAAACAATAACAAAAGGAAAAAACAAATGAGTACAAATGAAAAGCTGCCATTTGCTCCATAGAGCAGTCTGTCCTTGGTTGACTGCAGTTTTATTATGACAAGGAAATATTTTTAATGCTAGCAAAAATCTTTGGAGGAAAGTTTAGAAAAACAGTTGATGAACATCAAATTAAAGATATTTTGAAAAACTGTATTAGCTTTGTCAAAAAATTGAGTTGAATTTACAAACAAGGGCATTTATTACTATGATATGTCCCAGTTTCACTGTAATTTTTAAAATAAATTTAATTGAGTTAATAATATGTATACAGTATGTTAATATTCATTATGTAGTTTAGTTTTTATGTATCTGTGCATTTCAGTGTAATTTGATTAATACATTTGTATTGGTGGAGTGCTAAATAATTACATTTTGATGTATGGGAAGAAAAATGGAATAAAATAACCCCTTTTCTGCCTTTTTTTTTTTTTTTTTTTTTTTTTTTTTGTGGTACCGGGGATTGAACTCAGGGGCACTCGACCACTGGGTCACATCCCCAGCACTTTTTTGTATTTTATTTAGAGACAGGGTCCCACTGAGTTGCTAAGTGCCTCGCCATTGCTGACGCTGGCTTTGAACTCGCGATCCTCCTGCCTCAGCCTCCCAAAGTGCTGGGATTACAGGCGTGTGCCACCGCGCCCGGCTCTTTTCTGCCATTTAAAAAAATGTTTTATCTGATTTTGAAAACATACAAAGTCAACATTCAAAGGTCTTTAAATACTAGATTAAGACCTATATAGCTTAGCTTAGATTTACTGACAAAATGTTTCTTCCTCTCCAAAAATCAAATGTTTCTGACAGTCAGTGGATAATGACCAGCAAATGGAGTTCTTGCCATGAAGAAGTAATTATGGTGGTCTCTTTAATCTGTTGTTTCCTTTCTTTAATTTCGATTAACTGCAGTCAACTGTAGTCCCAAAGTATTACTATTTGTCTTGACTCAAGAGAATGTAACATATTCATATAACTTTTATTACAGTGTATTATTACAATTGCTCAAATTTATTGTTATTTTTGTCAACCTCTTTGAATAATTTATAATTAAACTTTATCATAGAAAAGTACATGTTTATACAGGATTTGGTATTGTTCATGGTTTCAGACATCCACTAGCGGGGGAGGGGGGTTGTACGGATAAGGGGCTCTACTATATTTTATTCAATATCAGTTTTCTCAAAAAAATTAGGTGTTTTACTTATTCTATGTATATAAAATATTTAAAGTTTGACCACTATAGCTTGTACTTTGCTAGACTGTGGAAACTTATTTGGTTGAATACAAATTGTCTGTCACAATGGTATTCAAGTACATTTCTTTTTTTTTTTTTTCAAGTACATTTCTTTTTCATAAATTTTTTAATTTAATAAGAGCATTGTTTTTATCATGGTACTACCCTAACAAAATTTGTATCCATGTTATCACTGCAAAATCAAATAATTATATATTCAATGCTAACCATTGACAAAATGGTTTTTACTCTTCAAAGAGTCAGATATTTCTAATTTCAGTGGGAATATTAGACCCTACTGACATGTGACATTGTGCACCTGTGTCTCTTGCATGTTTGGGCTCATGCCGAGGCACAACTGAGGTATATCAAATGGCTGCAGAGACACAACATTGTTGAATACTCCTAATACCCTCCAAGACTGGAGGGACTTCACTGTCTCTAGCTGCAAATATTTTGAGTATCCTCAGTTATCAGTGAATGCTCTTTAAACTGAGAATGTTGGTTTTGTTCTTCAGGGAGGTGAGGAAGAGAATCAAGTTTTTGTCTCCTTTCAGAATGGACCATTTGGTGAAGTGAGAACTCTGTACTGGCCTCTCATATGCTGTTATTACTAGAGAGTGTGGCATCTACCAAATCCATCCTGGTTGACTTTTTATGTGAAAAAATGAATTACACAAGACAAATGCTAAGCCAGATGGAATAGGGACATGAACTGGGCAAATCTTGGGTGAACCAGGAGGGTGTCATTTCCCTAGTGAAGACCAAAAGCTCAGCAGATGGACTGTACTGGGAAGAGTTGTTGTATTTCACTCCAGTTTTTTCCTAGAACATGGAAGTAAGCAGGCAGGCAGAGAGATCAGCCCTGACAGTCTATCCTGTGAACTCTTCCATATAGAGACTTACCTGAGGGTAGTTATGGGTAGTGAGTAGAATTTTGAATTTTGTTCTTTGTGTACATCATAGCCACTTTTGGAATATGCATTTTTCTTTGATTATTTATATTCCAGATGGGAATAATAGCACCAGATTCAGTATTTCTTATTTGTTTGGGTACAGATTTTAAAGATGAGAGATGCTGTAGCCAGGGGGCAGGTAGGATTTTGACCTATCTCTACTGCTACTAGGAGTGTTCCAGGTCAGTCTGTTCCCTATCCTGCCTGAGCCTCTTGGTTGGCCTTTCCACAGCAGCCAGAGGGATTTTTTGGAAGTATAATCAGATCATTTTAGCGCGCTACTCACAATTCTTCCCATCTACATCCAATGATCTTTCCATGCTGAAAAAGTCCTTTTCAAGGGCCTTTGAAACTCTGTTGGCCGTGCCTCACAGTATTTGGTGTGTTTTATATTGTCCCATAGTACCTGCTTCCACACATGTCATGGTAGATGATTTACCAGTATCATATGCAGCACACCCTGATATTTTTTGTTTTCCTTTGTCTCTTCTTTTGATATACTGGTTGCAATTAGAAGAGTTGATTTCATGACATGTTCCTGGGTTATGACCCTTATTTTGTATAAAAACACCACATATGATTTGGTCCATGCCTACCTCTCAGACTGTATCTTAGTCACTTCCCTCACCTGGCCTTGCTCAGGCCCTCCATCTACACCTATGCCCTACTTTGCTTCAGACATGACCTTAGGGACTTTGCTTTCCTAGACAAATTATTCCCCACTTTCCATTTCAGGTGGGCCTTTGCTCAAATGTTTTATCAGACTTATCTTGCCTTTACCATCTCTGCATTCTCCATTCTTTTATCCTATGTAACTTTTCACTTTAGCCCATATATAATACATGATGTATTCAGTAGATGTTTATAATCTCTTATTAGAAAAAGCTCTGTGAGAGTGAGGATTTTGTTTTTTCATTAATCGCTCAATCCCTAGAGCCTGCAGCCATGCCTAGCACTAATGTGGGTACCCTTTTATGTTAGTTGAATGAATAAATGAAATTTATAGGATTGCATTTATCTAACTTCCCAGTAGGTTTTCTCTCCCTTTTCTGTCTTGTGTCTTAAATTTAAGCTGTTGACTTTGGGCAAAGATCCCTGTAGTCTCTGTAAGCAAGCTTGGAGTCATTAGGTCTAGGAATGCTGGAGTCCTGTGTGCCTTGAATATGGACTGGAAGAGGAATGTGGTCCAGGGAAAGTCTATCCCTTGGCCCCCACAGGCTCTCCACCTATGGGGAAGAGCAGGGCTATGGGTGGGCTATAGCAGGCTCTGAAGTGTGGGCCCATCTCACCCAGGTGCAGTATTGGTTTCACATAGGAGCAATATAAAAATTAAGTTCTATCTGGAGGTCCGTGGTGCTGACATTTTGGTCATCCTTTCTATGGGAATAGTAATAGGGACATTCTGACACTGTCATTTCTGCCTGATGTTGGGTAACTATGTTGCGCTGGCTTTGTGGTAGATCTTAGTGGCTGAGTATGGGTCATGAAATATGAAAATGCCTGGGTGAGGGGCATTACTGTTGCCTGGGCTACAGTGAAAGCTGCTTGACTGGTATGTCCTGTGGTCTGCCTCTTATCAGTTGTGCACACTACTGACTGGCAAGAGTTAAGTGTGTTTTCTTTTTTCTGCCATGCTCTTTGTAGAACTTTTAATTGATATGGAATATATATCATGAGGGTGAAAAAATGTTTGATCAGAGGAGGGAGAAAGCTTGGATATAAAAGAATCTTTGCCCATACTTTCGACCGTTAGTAGAAATTGAAAACAAATTTTCTAGAGGGGTGTCAGCGGGATGGATTAAGAAGTTCCAACGACTAATACAATACTTTGAAAAGCGTCCTTTTCAAAGTAAGTATTAGAGGGAGATCCAGGTCTGTGACTCGGTCGTCACCGGAGCCAGGCAGACGTGGGATATCAAGAGCCGCTCAAGATATCGGAGGGTACATGAGCCACCTTGCGCAAGGGTTTTCCGTGTCCTGTCCCGGACAGGGAAAGAGAAAGACTCAAGTCCGGAGTAGGCCAAAGGGCCGGAAAGGAACCTCTGTATCCGTCTCCAGCTGAGAGGCAAATGTTGCCGGAATGACACCAATTTAATGATATTGCGGTCGAAAAGATGAGCGAGGCTGAGTCAGGCGATTCCAGAAGGTTTATTGCCCTTGGAATGGGATGGAAAAGTGAATGGAGATAGGAGGGAATCAGCATTTTAATCCCTCAGGGGACAGTTTCCCAACTTCCCAAAATTGGCTCAGTAAGGGACGGAAGCTTCTATTAGAGGAACAAAAAAACATGAGTACCGAAGAAATGTTGCAGCATCTGAAACGTCAATGTATATCATGAAGATGATAATTCAAAGCTTTAGCATGTACAGAGTTATCGGGAATGTAAACACAACACTTCACTTAGGGGCTGAAGTTACCTTTGCTTCGAAAATGTCTAGAAATGGTTGTGCATCTGTTTTAACTGTTACTGGATGTCTAGGATGAAATCTGTCAAACTGACTTATCTGTTTTGACCATTGGTAAGAGTCAGCTGTTTCTGATGGGAATCTTGGGGAAACTTGAGAGCAGCTTTTGTGCTCGGTGCCTTCTGTAAGGATGGGTCCAGGTCTTGCTTGACCTTGTGGCTTCCTTCAGAAGCATTAGGGATGTTTCTCCCTTTTTATGGACCCTCCTTTTAGCAAGAGCACTGATTGGCTTTTCCTCTATGGTCTCATTTATCCCTCTTATCGAGAGATCATGTGACCCAGAGATGCAAAGCTCTGCAGAGATGTTTCCTCTTCCCTCACAGGCAGACTCTGGAACAAGAACCAAATACTGGTCTTCTTGGCCCTTTTTTGATTAATTTAAAAGTTTTGATCTTAGCCATCCAGTAAGCTAATCTTAAATTGAGAACATTGGGCTTTAATTTTAATGTTTATAACTTACAGTAGCCGGGGTCTGTGGTACCTATCTGTCTTGACGGTTTTTGAAGGTCAGTGTTTTTAAGTTTGAAGTTTTCTGTTAAAGAAAGGCTGAGAGCATTTAGCTGACAAAATGTTACAATTAGAACAGATTAAAGAAATTTTGAGAGTATTTAACCCTTTGGAAAAAAATGGCAAAATGTTTTTCAAGTTTAGCTCTTAAAGAAAGAACATGATATTTTGAAATAATTGTTGTTTAACCATAGCTATACAATTTTTAATTTCTCTTAAGATTACTTGTTTAAAAGGAAGGAAATTAAAGTACATTTAACAGTTAGCATTTTAACCTTGTAAATTAATTAGACGTTTCTTGGAAAAAACTTGCGAATTAAGTTTGAAGTTTGAAGGTACCCTTATTTATTGCGCACTTTGGAAGGGGGAAGCGAGGAGCTAAAGAGGCAAAGATGATTTTAGCAGGGGATGAAAAGAGCGGATTGATTGAATTTCCCATTCTGAATGGAACTGAGGGACTGTGTCTTACGTGAATGAGAAAGAGAGAGAGAGAGAGCAGAGGACAGAGGAATAAATGAAATTTATATTAGCTGGGAACACCGTGTTAGTCCTACTTATGAGAAGAAACACTTTGATCAGAACCAACAATTGGTATTCTGTTTTTTTTTTAAACATATATCAACAGATATAGGTTTTGCATTTTTTTGTTTTTATAGATCTTTTATATTTAGAAAAAACATGGCTGTGCAGATTATTTTCACCAAGCAATGTATCATAATCGGTTTTGCACAACAGTGCTTAATGAAGAACCTAATTTTTTTTTTTTTTAACCTAATTCTTTTTAATGGCTGAATTATGTTGCATATTATGGATTTAATACATTTTATTGAACTGTGTATAAATACTCCCTTATATCTACATTGAATTCTCAATGTAAGAATTTATATAGGACATATTATGTGTGCTGATTTTTTAAAAAAACATTATGGACCTGTTTGGAAATCTTCAGTGATTCCTGATCACCTATAGGATAAAGTCTAGTCCAGTGTTGTCTCATAGAAGTATTCTATGAGACACAAAGTATTAATTTTTAAATTTTCTCATATGCACATTAGAAGTAAAAATAAATTGGTGAAATATTTTTTAATAACTTTCGACTAAATATATCCCAAATATTATAATTTTGCTGGGTAACCAACATAAAGTCTAATTAAGGAGATATTTTACATTCTTTTGGGATATGAAACCTTAGAAATCTATGTATTTTACACTTAAAACACATCTTAATTTGAATTATCTATATTTCAGGAGCTCATACAGGCACATGTGGCCAGTGGCCACTGATGTTGATAGCACAGGTTAAGATTTCTTAGCCTAGTACTTAAAGTACTGTTCAAATAAGCCAGCCAACCTGCTTTTGCTCCTGAAACCCCCATATCCCACAAACCTGGAACATTTCCTCTTTGTTTCTCCTGAATCCTACCATACTTCAGATGGGATTTTTCAATCTTGGCACTATTGACATTTGGAGGAGATCATTCTTTGTTGAGGGAGATTGAATTTTGCATTGTAATGTTTAGCAGCATTCTTGCTCTCTACCCACTAACCAGGACCCTCCAGACTGCCAGCTATGACGATCAGAGATGTCTCCAGAGAACGAGGGCTTTAAGGTCAATCTCAGATCTTTTATTTATCCTCTAAGGGTTTTTGTAGCCAACTGGATAAGTCTACATCTGTGACCTGTCCTTCTTCTGAACTTGACTTATGATCTAGCAAATATGGATAAAAGCTTTGTTGTTGTTGTTATTGTTTTGGTCATAAAAGTTTGAGAAATGTGGATTAAAGAAATTTCAAGTCTTTTTTATTTTTTTTAAGGTGGAAGTTTTATTGATCTTTGTAACAGAAACTTAATTTTTTGGTTCTTCAGTAACCAAATCCCAATCTGTTATTGCAAGGGAAGCCTCTTGTTTGCAGAGTTGGTTGGAGGCATGACAGAGGAAGGAGAAGGTCTTCCTTTCCTTCCTGACCCCATAGTCATGCATAGCACATTCCCTAGGTTCAGGCATTAGATCTGTTCATAACAGAACTTGAGGCCCTGAGTGAGTGAAGGAAGATGGCAGTGATGGTGTCAGGTGGCAGCTGCTGTGGCATCTTGGTCAGACCATTCCTTTTAAATGCTGGCATTGTGCTTCTAGTTTTTGGCTCTCCATTGTTGTCTTTGGTTCCGTCTGTTTTCTGAGTTTGGTCTTCCAATCTTGTCTCAATTTATGAGCCCTTTATATCCTTCCATTTTTGTTCCAGTCACCCAAGTCAGTTTTCATTATTTTCAACTGAAAGATTCCTAACTAATAAAGCCTATGGAACCATTTGGGAATTGCTGGTTCCAAGCATTGATTTTTGCCCTTATATGTTGTTTTTATTTTGATTTTTCCAACTCCCAGGTCTGTGACTTTTCTCCACAGTTTTCTCCTTAAGGTTTTTCATGGGGGAACTATAACTTTTCTTACATCATTTAGCATGTTGCCTGCATTCTAGAAATGCTGAATGGGGAGGTTGTTGGACTTGCACATGGGCATTTGGATATAATCTGCTTCATTTTGTTAAGGAGCTCTGGCTGTCTAGCTCCATGACTATCCACCAACTGCTGCTATCCGGGGAACAATTGAAACATTTAGTTCAGCCCAAAGATTGTGCTAAATAGAAAAATTTTAGATGCCAGAATAAGTGACTAGGTTCTTTTAGGGACAAGATTAACCTACTGGCAGTAGTTGATGAATTGAGAAGTATAATTTGCAGAAATGGGGAAATTGATTACTAAAGAGCACCAATAGTGTTAAGGATAGATGAAGGATAAAGGAAGGTGGTAAAGGGCTGGGGTTGTGGCTCAGTGGTGCATGGCCGGGGTTTGATCCTCAGCACCACGTAAACATAAATGCATTGCATTGTGTACAACTAAAGCAAATAAATAAATATTAAAAAAAAAAAAGGAAGGTGGTAAAACCTGAAATCATGATGTGATTCTACTATGCAAGTCAGGGTACAAAAATGAGGATATCTGGTAATGTGAACCTGTGCTATCTTCCAGTGTGATGATGGAGTGTTACATGATAAAGTGTTATAACCCATTTGCTTATAGATGCAATACACACTGGAAATGAAAGCTAGATGGAAGAAAAGTATAAGCAGAGAACAGATAACATTGGTACTGAGGTGACATATTGGGAGATCAAGTTGGTCTTTGGCTTGGTGCTAAATTCATTACTAACCTGGACCTTGGATTGATGCCCTAAAGAGTGGGCAGGTAAAAGTCTGTAAGATGGGAGTTAGAGATTAGGGGTAAGTGGCATTATAGCAAGGCTGGCTGTGGCTGGGCTGTGGCAGTATGAACTGTCAGGTTGCCAGTATCTTTGTTTCTAGAACAGATGGATACCTGTTTGGATTCCATGGACTGGCTTAATCAGTATAATATGAGGAGAGCAGGCGTATGGATGTCCTAGAACACTCATCCGGGGTTTGTTGGAAGCTGGATTTTGGGAAGAAGATTGTTTGTAGGTCCCACCTGCTGGTAGGAATGGGGCTCTCAGGACAGTTTCTGTTCTCTGCCCCTATGTATTAGAAACTGGGCAAGGCTAACTGTTCATTTACTATATAAATTGAGTGTCTAATGAGCCTGACTGGATCAAACATACAGTGACATCCAGATATCTTTTTTTTTTTTTCCTAGTCAGCCTAAGGGTGAAAGATTATATATAATCGAGTGATTTTTTAAATTAATTTCAATATCCAATATAAAAAATGTTTACCATGATGGAAGAGGCACAAAATTTATTGATCAACTAGTTTTGTGCTAGGCATTTTTACATATGTGAGGGTGTGACTATTTCCTGGGAGGATGCAAATTTGAATTGAAAACAAACACAATTTAGAAATAATAGACAAATGAATACAATTAAGAAGGGTACTGAGTATTATATTCTGGTAATAAAACACACAAGTGTATATGTAGGAATGACAGTGTAGAGACAACATTGGGAAAAGGATTTGGGTAGTACAGTTGGATATAAAAATCCAGAAAGAATTAAGAGAAAGTAGAAAAATTAATCTCTCTTATTTGCTCAATGTGTTTTGGGAGAAAAGTCTCTAATAAATTATCATGATTTATTTTTGTATATAAGGAACAAAGTTAAAATTAAAAATATGCATCTCCTTTTGATGTTGCATGTTTTAGGAATATTGTGAAGAACAATAACATCTGTAGAAACACAAATGGAAGAGAAGGCAAGGCTAGAAAGTTGATTTGCTGGGAAAATTATCTGTTTCTACTGAGAATTGAACAGGAAAAAAAAAAAGATAAATTTTGAAACAAGTATTTGAGAACAAGTTTATAGCTGACAGAAGGGCCTGAAAGTCAACAAAATGACATGCAAAGGAAACTAGTTGAGTTTTTTCATCGGAAAGTTTTAAGAAGAGTATTATTGACTTCCAATTATGGTGTCATGTCTGTTCTTCCCAAAGGCAGGTGTACTCGAAACCCCTCCTGGCTCTGAAAGAAGATTCTGTGGTCCTTATAAAATTGTGTGCATTAGAATCACTTCTCTTGGAAAGGAGATGCTAAAGGGTACAGGAATGAAATATTAAAAATTATGAAGGACATAACAAAGGCCAATCAGTCCTTTCTTTTCCCTAGACCCCGTAAGATGAGAACAAGTGTTATTTGATGAAATTAAAGAGTAGCAAATTAAGTGCTAATAAAATGAGATAGTCACTTATATAATTCATTGCTATGGGAGGTCACAGAGGCAAATTCTGTGGCACGATTAAATATGAAGTTGAATAATTTTATAACCCCTAATGATATTTTTAGCAGTCAAGGCTGATACTGTGAAGGAAGTGATCTTATTACATTCCCCAACAGATGGTTTTCAGGGACCTCTGGTAGGTGGTGTCTGAGAAGTGTGAGCGGAGGCCTTGTGGGCTGTAACCTTAGGTGGGAATTATAACAAAAAATCAGTTTTTTTATGCAAATGATCTCAAGCAACCCCTTCATACTTTTGTCCCATCTTCTCTTGTGGAGGTCCCAAACTCTTTTCCAATTAGAAGCAATTGAGAAAGACATTGCCCAGAATTAAGAAAATTTCTGGAATCTCAGGTCAGGAGATCGTGTTTGAGGCCAGCCACAAGAATTTAGTGAGACCCTGGCTCAAAATAAAAAAAAAAAAAAATTAAAAATGGCTGTGGTATATATAGCTCAGTGGTAGAGCACTGGGTTCAATCCCCAGTACCATGGGTACCCACCACCACCACCACCACCACCAAAAAAAAAAAAAAAAAAAAAATCTTTGGGAACCACTCAACTTACTTATTTATTGATTGTCATGCTATTTACATGTCAGGTATTTTCTTGGATTTTTAAAAATTTTGGGGGGATATAAACAATTTTTTACATCAGTACCACTTCAAGTGATGACATCGGGCTACTTAGACTGCAAATTTGCATGGAAGTACAAAGCAGCAAAGGAATACTGAATCTGTGAGGTTTAGGAAAGGCACCCAGAACTTGTGACCTTTGAACTGAACCTCAGTGTAATAAGTAAGAGTTAATCTGCCTGCACAGTAAGGAAGGATGGTCTGGTTAAAAGGAATAAACCGAACACAGGGTCCAGAGATGGAACATGACTTGCTGTGTCAGGAAACTGCCTGTCATTTAGCAATACTGGCAGACACAGAAGAGACCATGAGGAGCAAGCCAGATGAACAAGCATCCTGGGTTTGCCTGAGACTTCTTGCCTGCAGCAGATCTTCCAATGGAGACCTTAGTGGGGTGTGGGAAGTAGGGAGGAGGAGGGGAAGAACTTTGAGGAAGTGTCTCAGGACTCACCAAGGACAGCCTCTCCAGTTTCCTAGGATTGATCTGCTTCCCTCTTTTGACTACTGTGAGTAGTTACTTGGCAGTGAGTCTGTGGGTCACACAGCTCTGCTTCACTTTTACTGATCTGGAATGATCTTTATCCAGAACCTAATCACCATTGTTAGTATTAAAAAATAAACAAAAGAGATCCTCCCCTGTGTTTGAGAAGAGGGAGGTTCTTATAGGCCAGATAAATTAGGATGAGCCCAGTGTGATTGTCTGGTCTTATTCCCTTGGACTCTGCCTAGAGCCAGCTCAGTCTTTAGTGGGAAAGAAGAGGCAGAAGTTGGCCTGACCCCAGCTTTTGCTTTCTCTCTGAAGTTGGCTCAGGAAACAAGCAGGAAGACATACAATATCTTTGAGGAGCAGAAGCAGATGGATTGAAATGTTAAAAATCTGTTTTATTAAATGATTTCAGCTAACAAAATAATTTAATTAGGGAAAAAAAGGGAAAGCACCCAAACTATTCCTTCTGTAGTAATATTTAAATGGAATATCATTAGTCTTTGAGAATTTCTGCATGATTAATATTGATACTTTTAAGAAGAGGCAAATGGAAATGGGAGAAGTCTTTTGTAAATATTGGTTTTCTTGGTGGTCTTTGTGGTAGAGGCTTTTTTTTTTTTTTTAAACTCAGGGGTGGTTTACCACTGAGTTATATCCCTGGCCCTTTTTGTTTTTCATTTTGAGACAGGATCTCACTAAGTTGCTTAGGGCCTCACTAAATTGCTGAGGCTGGCCTTGAAATTGCAATCTTCCTGTCTCAACCTCCCAAATTGCTGGGATAACAGGCATGCACCATTGCACCCAGCTTTTGTGCTAGATGCAAATACTTTATTATTATTTGTGTTGTTTCATAGTATAGTATGCAGTTGGCAGTTTTCTTAGTCACATTATAGAGCTGTGTAATTGAGATGTGTTTCCTAATGAATGACCTTTTCCATAGTAGAAGAATTTTCTTCTGGGATCATTCTTCAAAAACATGGAATTCCTACAGGGATAGAGAAATGACGTTAGTTACAGAAGGTAAACAGACACATGCCAATTTACTGTGGGGCTACCTGTTACTGAATATCCGTGGAAGAAGTTGAAATACACATGCATGACACTGTTGCTAGCCTCTCAAAGGCAAATAAGGTCATGACTCACAGTATAGTAAGTACAAGAAACAGTTTCACCATGGTTCCTTGGTGAATGAAATACAAGTTCTGTGGTAGAGGTACAATTAAATGTTCGTTCTGTCTGAGAGAGCCATGTTTTTCCCATGTTCTTCTAATTTTAGTCAATTGGAAGCAAAGAGAGAACAGATCAAGGTAGGAGAAATCATTTGAGAACAGAAGCAACACAGATATCTTCTGGAACTTTGAGTAGTTTTTTTTTTTCTTTCCCTTTTTAAACTTATGTTATATCATTGTTGTTATCTCTGATACATTTTGAAAAATTCTCCTTTGATGGGCTGTATCATATCCGTATCTAGTAGACATTAATCTTGTCAGGAAGGGGGTATAACCAAGCATCACTTTAAGCCCCAGCATTAATTCACTTAAGTATTTATTAATCTTGTTTGCACCCTTGGACTAGACACTTACAAATAAGTTTTTGCTGTCAGAAGTGAGGCATGTACCATGGGGAACACAATCCCCTCTCCCACCATGGTTATTGTAATCTATGCAGTGAATCAATACTAGTTCCTCTAGTTCCACATGAACTTGATTTTATGTGAAGTATGCCTTGTGATGGCTGAGCTTCCTTCAACAAGGTTATGTATTTGTCGTTGTAAGAAAAAAAGCAGAAGTTTTTAAAGAGTGTTGACATCAAATTACAAATATATCCTTTCCAGAACCCTGTGTCTATAGGTGACTATATTAATAAAACTTTTCAGTTTCAAAAAGTGTTGTTCTTTCCCTTTTAGACCTTAGCTGGATTTCCAAAGTACAGGTGAATCAGCCAGCAGTTCTGAGGCGGGCACAACAAATTCAGGCTCGAAGAACTGTGAAAAAGGAGTGGCAAGTAAGGTTCTTCTTGAGCATTCTGTCCCTGTATTTCACAATGCATGGTCTCTTCCCTCAAGGCCACAATATTGAATTTCGCTCAAGATGCATCTAAACTTAAAAGATTGCAGCTGTCCATGACTTATTTTAATAATTCATATATGATGATGATGGGTGGGAGAAAGATAACACATTTATCCAAACAAGTTAAAAATCTTATCACTCTTGAGTGGCAAAACCGCAAATGAATTTGAGGCATCTTTATTCATGAGTGAATTAAATGGCATATTTTCTCAACGAATTTATTCCGTTTCTTAGACATGCCTTCTTTGGTTGTCCTCTGGTTTAATTTAAAAACCATAATGTCTACACCCGGTCTGTCCAGTATTGAGGCCCGGAGGGGTAAGAGTTGACCTTCTTTGACCATCATGTTTATCTTACTATTACTTTTCATAAATCACTTTTCAAAATTCCAAAGGTGATGTTTTGCAGAGTACTTATGGTCAGCATATTCTTCAGTGTATACACCAACCAAAGACGTGCTATGCAGTTCTAAAAGGAATTCAGAGTTTGTTTCACAAGAGAGTTGGAATATTGTGATTGAAACCTTTAGAGTAATATTTCACATTTTGCTCATCTTTGGAAATATTCTGAATGAAAAGATAAAAGGAAGTTCATCAGAATGAATTGTGAAAGAGGAATATTATTTTTAAAATGGAATTGGATTAAATTGGAAAAAAAACAACATGGCTTACAGACTTTAAAAAACAGTATCTCATTTCTAGTCCTAGAGTAGAAGGGAAAATTGAAATAGAAATCTTCTTGAGTTCTCCTACATCAGGGTAGCCATGGCAGGTTCCTTGTGGATGAGATGGAAAAGTCAGAAGTGTAGAGACTTGTCTACTAGGGTTTCTGTTTGGGATATCAATAGGAGAAAAAAAATTAAGGTTATTCTTCTTCCTTTTCAGTTTATTTTGAGTAATGTTCATCTTGTCAGTGAGTCTCGTTTATACCTGTATCATCATATGCGTTAGAATAGTGTAAACATCAGGTATTTGTATCCGTGTTTGTCTAATATGAGTTTCTACTAACTGGGTTGGAGATTAATTTTAATTTTAATTTGCTTTGCCCTTTTTTTCTACCAGGCTGCTTGGCTCCTGAAAGCTGTTACCTTTATAGATCTTACTACACTTTCAGGCGATGATACATTTTCCAACATTCAAAGGCTCTGTTATAAAGCCAAATATCCAATCCGGGAAGATCTCTTAAAAGCTTTGAATATGCATGATAAAGGTAATGTTGTATATAATATATCTGGTGTTTGCTTGCAATACCAATTACGAGATCTAAGAGGACTTAAGATTCAGCTGCTAATAAGAAGGTAGTTGTTAAATCCATGATGGGAGCTCTGATCATGTGTATGGACAAATAATTGAAATGTTCTTTTAAAAACAGCAGGAAGACAATCTGAATCCTGTTTTTAGATCACTTCTTTCTTCACTTCTTTCTGTCCATAGATTGAAATTTCTGGTTGAGAGTTTCCTTATATTTTTCCTCAATTCTTAAGTTTGGAAATTTTCTATCTAGTGACTCTAAAATGCTGATTCTGATTCCCTAGCCACATATGAAAAAGTCAGTCTCATTACTTAATAATCACATCTCATACATAAAAGTATTTTCTGTGAGTCAGTGAAATACTTTTGAGAATAAAATGCAAATGGGAAATATTGCATGCTTGTATTTTAGGTTAGATCTTTCAGAAAAAGTCATTCTCACTTCTTTAGTTTACATGAGAGAAAGACCTTTCCACAGTTGCTGTTAGTTTAGAACTTTAACATTTTAGTAATGGAGGAGACTTGAGAGTTGGTCCCCTTATTTTCTAAGTGAGGAAACTAAGACCTGGAAGGATCAGAGGCATATCCAAGACACTATATCTTATTACCTGCTGGGCTGGTTTTAGGAGCCAGCTCTCCTCTTTGTGGAGGATGCTTTATGGCTCTGGCGTGCCTGTCTTTGGCAATGCTAGCGATGTTGAACTAGCCCAATGCAGATATCACAGATAATCTGCAGATAATTTATAGACCTAAATATCTCTGTAGTTTTTGAAAAGTATTTATTATATTTATTTTGAGTTGACAACAAAAATTCTACCATACTGGGGCTGGGGGAGCTCTTAGGTAGAATGCGTGGTTAGCATGCAGAAGGCTCTGGGTTCAGTTCTCAGTACCAAAACAAAACAAAACAAACAACCCCACCAGACTCCACCTTATTAATAGCATTTAAAAGGAACATCTTTGTTTAAGGTCTATGACACTGCTTGTTTTATAGTGGCTATTTGATCTTATTATTTATTTATTTTTTAAATTTCACAGCTTATGCCTTAAAATGAAGGCTCCAGGTTCAGATTTTATTATTTCTTGCCAAAGAAGGAGTGATTTTAGTTAAATGTCATTTTGCTGATCCACTCTGTATATTTCACTTGTACTTTTCTTCATTGACTCTCCTGTTTCAGTGCTGTGCAGACCTGCATTTTTTTATCTACACAAAATAAAATATTTTAATTGAGTCATAATGAACAAATCTACTGTTTAAGAATTTAAAAAATGATGTTATGTTAACCTGAAAGTGCAGTACAACAAATTTATTTCTATGACTATAATCAGAACATGATCCATGTTTTTAAGAACTAGAAGGGACTGCAGAAAGTAAAAATCTTTAAGTTTGTTGCATCATTTGAGTATAGTTTTTTCTCTTATTTTGATTTTCTGCCAATGTTGTAGTATAAATATATTAGCATATTGTGTAAGTTGAACTTTATATATAAAGAAGGCTGCTATGATTTCTTTCTTCAAAGGCATTACTACAGCTGCCGTTTGTGTTTATCCTGCTCGGGTATGTGATGCTGTAAAAGCACTGAAGGCTGCAGGCTGTAATATCCCTGTAGCATCAGGTAAGATTTGCTGTGGCTTTTGTTGTTATTTTTCAACATGTTTCCACTTCTACAATGTAGATGCTATGGGGTATTATGTATGATTTTTATTTTATATTAATTTAAATTAATTTCATATATAATTAGTTGTATTGATTCGTGATTTTAGTATTTTTAGCTATTTATTAAAGAGAAGACATTATGTTAAGTCCTATAAATAAGGACCTGTATCACCATGCTTAAGAAAAGAAAGTTGTAGTCAGGTAAAAAAAAAAATCACAATGCACAACATAATTTTATAAATACACGTTTTAGTATGTATTCTGTTATATATATGGAAAATATAGAAGTAAACATGGAGAAGGGACTGTTGTAACTCTGAGAACTGAATTATTTATTTTACAAAGGTCAGTAACAGTTGTATGCATGATCACAGTGATGTAATTGCATTGGGTCTCAAAGAGTATGGAGGAGACAACAGTGTTGATAAGGTAGAGAATGACACTTTTTAGAGAACTCGTATGAATGAAGAAGGCACAAAAGCGTGATCAGAGGACTGAAGGGGGTTTGCAATTGTAGGGTCCAAAAGTAGGACAAAGAAGGTGCTGTGGGAGTGGAAGCTGTCGAGGCAGTTCAGGGTCAGATGGCACAGGGTTTACAAACTGGGCCTCGTTGGGGCTACACTCTGTTGATGGGATGGCCCTGAAAAGTTTTAAGCAGAGGAGTGGCATGATTAGCTTCATGGTGTAGTGAGTTCCTGATGGTAGTGATAAGCTAGAAAGGGCCAAAATGAAGTTAGGGAGACTCACCACAGTGCATGTGGTAGAGGATGAGAACCCTCGGAAACCTAGGGGATACAGAAAAAGAGGGCACATGCAGGAATTAACTGATTTAAGATAGTCTTAGCAGGATTAAGCAGGTACCAGGAAGAGGAAATTCTTAAAAGCATCAGTTTAGTGTGTGTGTGTGTGTGTGTGTGTGTGTGTGTGTGCGCGCGCGCGCGCGCGTGTGTAGTTGACTGGATGTGATGGATGGATGGATATACAGATATAAAATTAAATTCTAGTTTTAAAAGACATCAGAAAAATATCCTGCTACTTTAATAAAGCAGCATATAAACTGCAAGTTAGAGGCTAGTCTCAGCAATTTAGCAAGGCCCTCAGCAACTTAGGGAGTCCTTCTCTCATAATAAAAAATAAAAAGAGCTGGGGATGTAGCGCAATGGTAAAGCACCCCTGGGTTCAGTTTCTGGTACCAAAAAACAAAAACAAAAACCCAGTAGTCTATAAAGATCATTAATTTACTTTAGGAGAAAAGCATCAAAAGAAATAAGGTGTACTGTGTTTATGTACAACGTATTTATGAGGATTCACAAAGTATTTAGAAGCTATGCCTTTATAGACCTTATTTTTTCATCAACCTCAGTCCAATTTTTTTCCTTTATTCAACAGGGAGATGTGCTTCCCTCTAAGGTAGCTGACCCAAGGAATTTAATAACACCAAGGGAAGACCATAGGTCATCTTTATAAACAGGGATGGAGTAAATAATGAGCACATAAAAAATTGTTAAAAACTTTTCAAAAGTGTAGATGTATTTTTATTTTCCTCTTACTTGCTCTTGGCCCTCCTCTTGCCAGCTCTGCCCTGCCCCAATTCTGTGGACTGATTAGGTGTTTTTCTCTCCTGTATCCCTTTTCCCTTTTTTTCTTATTTGGCTGTCTGTTCCCCCCCTCCCCCCTTCTCTCTCTCTCTCTCTCTCTCTCTCTCTCTCTCTCTGTCTCTTTCTTTCTTTTCAGTGGGAGGAACCTGTACTACAATCGGGTTATTACAGCTAATATCGGGGATTGGACTCAGGGGCACTCGACCACTGGGCCACATCCCTAGCCCTATTTTGTATTTTATTTAGAGACAGGGTCTCACTGAGTTGCTAAGTGCCTCGCCATTGCTGAGGCTGGTTTTGAACTCGCGATCCTCCTGCCTCAGCCTCCCAAAGTGCTGGGATTACAGGTGTGCGCCCCCGCGCCTAGCTCCTTTTTTACTGAGGGTTAAACTCAGGGGCCTTTACCACTGGGTCATAGCCTCAGTCCCAGCCCTTTTACTTTTTTGGGGGGACTGGGGATTGAATTCAAGGGCACTCAACCTCTGAGCCACATCCCAGCCCTATTTTGTATATTTTTTTTAAGACAGGGTCTCACTGAGTTGCTTAGCTCTGAGGCTGGCTTTGAACTTGTGATTCTCCTGTTTCGGCCTCTGCCCGGCCCAGCCATTTTACTTTGAGAGGGTCTTCTTGCTAAGTTGTTGGCTGGCCTTGAACTTGTTTTCCTTCTGCCTCAGCCTCCTGGGTTGCTGGAATTTATCTTAAAGGATTTACTCTCAGGTGTGCACCACGCCTGGCTATTGATAACATATTTTCTCAATTGCTTGTTACTTAGTTCACTCTCATAAGCATCTCTGTAATAGCCTAATTTTAGGTCTGTTAGAGAATATTATGTTAATATTTGTCCTAACACCAAGACAACATGAAATAATATTATTTATTCACCCTTATATGTATAACGTTAAGTGATGATCTTAAGTGTCATTTATGCTTTGTTTTTTTAATGCTGATTATTTTCAGGAGGGACATGAAATTTTTCATTGAGCTACTTACCAACTGAAATTTGTTTTTCTTCCCTCTCTTTTTTCCTTCCTTCCTTTTTAATCATTACTAGTGGCCACTGGCTTTCCAGCTGGGCAGACTCATTTAAAGACACGATTAGAAGAGATCAGATTAGCTGTGGAAGATGGAGCTTCAGAAATCGATGTGGTAATTAATAGGAGCTTGGTGCTGACAGGCCAGTGGGAAGGTAGGTGTATGTTCTTGCCTAAAAAGGAGTCCTAAACCAGCGTGGTGGTACATGCCTATAATCGCAGTGACTTGGGAGACTGAGGCAGGAGGATTGCAAATTTGAAGTCCGTCTCAGCAATTTAGTGAGGCCCTAAGTAACTTAGTGAGATCCTGTCTCAAAATAAAAAATAAAAAGGGCTGGGATTGTGGCTCAGTGGTAAAGCACTCCTGGGTTCAATCCCTAGTACTGTTAAAAAAAAAAAAAAAAAAGTGCAGGGGAAGTCCTGGTTCTTCCCTTTGGGAGAAACAAGGTAGGTATCTGGTAAGACAGCATGTTTTGCAGATCATTGTTCTTAGTTACAAGTCACTAGATCAGAGGGTGAATTTAGGAGAAAATATGTCTAAGATTGCTTGTTCTTGTGTCATTTACAAATCTAGGTAGGTGCCAATCTGCGTGAAGTGTTTTATATCCCTTTGGGTGTGTAGATTAATAGTTATTTTCATGTAGTAGATAAATGCACTTTAAAAAAAAGTTTATTTTACCAATATGCTTTTCTTGTAGAAAAGAGTAGCTACTACTATTCTGTACTGTTTTGTTACTCAGTACATGCATCACTTCAGGCAGGCTTTTTATGCAAAATTTATTTTAATATGTTGGTAGAAATCTCATTTTTTATACTAATCTTTGTGGACTTTGAGGATGTGGGATTATGAGTAAATTTACTAAATCTGTTTTTACTCTTAATATTCTGTTTTTTAAAAAATATTTTATTCTTTTTAGTTATATATGACAGCAGACTATATTTTGATATATTATACATACATAGAGCATACCTTCTCATTCTTGTGGTTGTACATGATGTGGAGTTACACTAGTGGTATATTCATATATGAACATAGGAAAGTTATATCCATTCTACTGTTTTTCCTATTCCCATTCCCCCTCCCTTCCCTTCATTCCCCTTTGTCTAATCCAAAGCACTTATTTTTCCCTCACCTCCCCTTTATTGTGTATTAGCATCCACATGTCAGAGAGAACACTAGGCCTTTGGTTTTTTGGGATTGGCATATTCACTTAGCATAGCATGATAGTCTCCAGTTCCATCCATGTTCTAGTAAATGCCATAATTTCATTCCTCTTTATGGCTGTTACTCCTAGTATTCTTACACATGGAATGAATATAATTTCATATTTATCTTTAAGGATTCAATCTCAGATTGCAATAAAACATTGTCCATTTTAGTAACAAGATACTATTTTTATAATTAGACATTAAAGAATCAAATAGATTTTAACTGTCTTAAATATATTTTGTAACTAAAAAGAGACATCAATAACTAAAGTACAATTCTCCCTGAAAAGGTCATCATAACAAGTAATTTAGCCAAAATCTTTTACTGAAACCACAAATTCAAGCCAGAATGAAGCAGGTATGGTGGCACATTCCTATAATCCCAGGGACTTGGGAGGCTGAAATATGAATTGCTTTTGATTAGGAAGTAGCAAAGATTTAGGTAGGAGTTTAATTGCTGAAGTATTTATTCTCTTATATGAAGTTCAGAGGGAGGTAGTTCCAGGGTATTATGGCAGCCATGCAAATTTCTTGTAGACCCAGGCTACTTTCATCTCTGGTTCCAAAGCACCTGCTGTCTTCTGTCCTACCAAGGGCACTACATTGCCTTAGATGGTCTCTGAAGTTATTCACACTCTTTTCCTAGATGGCAGGAAAGAAGCCTTGTTCCTTCCAAAAGTCTTAAACAACACTTGCTTATTATATTCTCTTGGCCTGAAACTGAGTTAAGTGGCCACAATGATTGGCTGCAAATGAAGCTGGGAGATGGGGTTTTAGCTTGGACTTTTAGCTACAATCCCATATATTTCCTTCCTCTCCCCCTATCTGTACTTGTCAACAATTTTAGCCCTTGCCAGCTTTAAATTTTCCACAGTTCACAAATAACTTTTTGCTCTCTTTAAATTTATTTGTTTTTTTTTTTTTTTTTTTTTTTTTTTTTTGCTTATTACTGTTCATGTGTGTTTTGGGCAATTATAATTATCCTCAAAAGATTAATTTTAAGTAGATATTTCTGTGCTTGTGTATTAATTCTGCCCATCTGCTTTTAGTCACAGATTTCAGTTAAGATTTAAGGCTTAAGTAAGAGGAAAAAGTGAGTATACATAATATTTAAAACAAATCTGGAAATAAACTACATGAATTCATAGATGGATAAAAATTTCTATGTCCTTTATGTCTTTTTATTAAGCAGGTGTGGATATAGATGTACAGCTTATATTATAACTAGTGCTATTCTCTCTCAAATACTACTAATTGGAATATAAAATACAATAGGAGATGGGTTTTGATGTAATTGGCTATTCCTTAATGAACTAGGGTAGTTGTTTTTAAAGAACTGATAATTTCCCAATAATAGACATTCACACAAAATATAATAACACATCTTTGTCCTAGACCATACTTTTCTATTAACTTTTTCTTATAGTGCTAATAACCTCTTGACCCAAAACAAATTGAAAAGGAACATTTAGTACTAGAAATTTATTTCTAATAGAAACCTGCAGTGACTTAGGACTTTTTTCACTTCTGTATTTTGTTTTAATTTTGATTCTCAACTTGATTACATAATCTATTTTTTAGTGCCATGTTTTAATATCACGTGTTTACTAAAGTAGGGGCCTCAAGTTAATGTTTTGGAATATGCTGATGGAAATGCTTATCAGGCTATTACATTTTCAAATCTAGGTGCACTGAGATTTGTAGGATGCTTTGTAAAGCACAATAGAAAGAATCCACTTTTTAGACCTAGCCATTCAGAGTGCATCCTAACCATTTCTCATGGTCATGCCTATCTCAGTGGAGGGTATGAGCTGAGAGAGGAGACTGGAGAGGGGCTTGTATTCCTCTTTTTGCATTCTGCTTGGCAACCAATCAAAATCTCTACTTTGCTCTTATGTGACCTTGCAGCTTCTTCATTGTTTGCATATGACCATCCTGCTACATCTCCAAGGCCACAGACACCTTTAGATAGCATCTTCTTAGAGCTCTTCCTTCTGGTTTGCTTTCTTTTGATTCCTTTTTTTCTCCTTCCTCCTAAGCCAGTCCTCTCACAGTGCTGTGGGTCTTGTCTCCTTCTGCAGAGGCCTTACTCCATGTATTGTACATCATTTCTTTTCTGTATGTTTAGCCTTTCTAGTCTAGCTCATTCCATCAAACATTTAAACACACTTAATATTTTCTTACCCATTTAAAAAAAAAAAAAAAAAAAAAACTTACATGCCAACATTCCCCTTTGTCTTTAGCTAAATCTGCTTTTCTTTTTCTCCTCTTTATGACTGAAATTCTATTTTCTTTTCCTTTTTGTGGTCCTGGGCTTCAACCCATGGCCTGTGCCTATTAGGTAAGCACTCTACCACTGAGCTATAGCCTAATCTTAGGACTGAAATTGTTGAAAGAGTGTCCTATTTCCTTGTTTTGACAAGTTCTAATCAAGATAATAATGGTCTCTCATTTCACTGTGTCCAGGGAATTCTCCTTGGTTGTTGATTTAGCTTTATTCAGCATTTTGCAACATTGGACTGTCTTTTCCTTCTGGAAACACTATCATTGCTCTGTGACTTTACATTCTTGAGATTCTCCTTTATGTTTCTCATTACTCCTGTGTCTGGGTTGCAAGCTCCTCTACCTCCTCTATCATCCCTGAAGTGTTTTGTCCCAGCACAACCTCTCCTCAGACACTGCACCCTCTCCCTTAGAAAGCTGATTTGAGTTATGTTCCGTATGACAAAGGCTGACAGACCTCTGAGCAGTAGAATCTGGGTCCACCTGAAGTCAAACTCATATTCCATTTCCCCACTAAACCATGTTGCTTCTTCATCCATTGTTTCCATAGATGTACACATTCAATATTAGTGAATCGTGTTAAGAATCTCTTTTAGAGAGAAATCTATTATTTATATTTCCCTAGTTTGTTAATGATTTCTATTCAATAAAGTTTAACGTTTTTTGATTATTTAGAATTATTTTGTCAGTGATTTTCATATTATCGGATTATAATGATGCTTTCAGGAGCTGCTGAATCCCTGAGGTGATTCACCACACAGCTGACAGTCCAGACTTCTGTGCTTTTCAATATATAGACCTTTTCAGTTGATATTGTTCTGGTCCTTTTGGCCTGGGCATTTGCTATTCAGCTTTTTCCTGGTGGGTCATATTAAGCTTGTTATGGTGTGCTTTCTTTCCTGACAGTACTTCCCTTCTCTCCATCTGAAGGTAGATGTGTACACATGTAATTTGTCACTTGGGACCGTGATTTTAACTGGATACACTGTGGGGTGTATTGTTGGTTCTCAGAATTATCAAACATTTTATGAGTACTTACCCAGCTCTTCTTCTCACAGAATCTCTCACACTGCTGGGTGCATGTGCAAAATCAGAATTGAGGGTTGGATGTGAGCGAGGAACAGGCTCCTAGACTGTGCAGACTGAGATTTGTGGCGTTTTGAGTGTTACTCAGTTTCATTGAGTGTTAGTTTCAGTGAGTGTTATTCCTATGACTGGTATATGTAATTCAATGTTTCTTTATGGCAATGTTAAAGTTGACATGTAAGTTGCATTTCTCACACAGTTCTTTGAAGAGAGCATTTGCCAGAAAGGTTTATCATCTCATCAACCTTTTTGAGTAAGTTTTGAAAATTACCTGCATTCTAGAGTGTGTAAATATATGGAGATGTTTTTCCACTTTTTAAAATGACCTTTCTGTGCTGCATATATGTACCTAATATATTTACTAGTAACATGGAAATGCTATCAGTTCAGACTTTACTCGGGAATCTTGTTCCTTGAGCTCAGAACCTAAACTGAATTTGGGATATCCATTCCACACTGGAGCACCAAAAGACCTGTTTGAGACCATCTGTGATATAGATGTACACATTCAAAATTAGTGAATCCTGTTAAGAATCTCTTTTAGAGAGAAATCTATTAAAGTATTTCTGTTTTCCTGCTTTGTTAATAATTTCTATGAGACCATCTGTGATATTTTTCCCAAAGTACAATTAGTGTAGCAATTGAAAGTATTGTTTGTCTCCTGTACCCACAGCCTCCTGTGATTTTCATCTTTTTCAGTTGCTCATCCCTGAGTTGTTCTCTTAAACTTGATTTGTGGAGTATAACCTCATACCTCTCAAGTGTTTCAGGGTGAGAGAATGAAATTTCACAGCCAAAGCCATGATGTCTTTCATTTTCTTACATGAAGTGGATCCTAAAATTGTTGAATCTAATCAATAATCTATTTTTCTTATTTGCTTAGATAAAACATCTCTGAAAAGAAATTATTTTTCTTTCTTTTATAGAGCTGTTAATTACATTATTTCACCAGAAAAGCATTTCTAAATCTATATACACGTTTTAGGGAGGAATCACATAATCTATAATCTGTGGTTTTTTTGGTTTGAGGGTTGTTTATAACAGAGAAATTCTGGAGATACTTATGGCAGCTGTGTGCTTTTACGGTTTTTGTTTTTATGCTATGATTCTTCAGAATTTCAAATACTATTGACAAAAGTATGTGTTTTATTTCTTGTAGGATTTTTTACTACCTAGTGTTTTAGCCCATCTCTATTTTCATTTTATAAGTTTAATTAGTTGCTTTGATGGATGAAGCTGTGTTCTTGAATATTTTGTGACTTTTTTATACTAAAGGTGGCTATATAATTTTATATTAAGTGTTTTACTGTACATATAATTATCTTAAGAGTTATTTTCAGGCCATTTTTGTGCAGTGTTGAACATCTTTCTGATACTCAAAAATAATTGCTTAGATATGTTCATTAGCAGTTCTTTTTAAACTGCTTTTGAATTGCATGAAATATAAAAGGAATTCCTCTTTATGGCTTTTAGATGGATACATAGTTTCTAAGCATAGGGATTCTTGCATAATGTGCCATTCTACACATGCAGACTTTATGAAGGTTGCTAGTTTGTCTACATATGGAGTAGTGCTTTTCCAAAACTTAATGGATTCTCAGCTACTTCAAGATTAAGAATAGACTTTCCTTTTAGATGGAACCTGGAGAGAAACAGGGTAATTTTAGAGGGAAGTAAAATGCTATAGGTCCTGTTGGCAGCTGGGGGCAGTGTTGCAGAAGCTAGAGCCAGTTGCTAACCTTTTGTGGAAGCTTGAGGGGTTATCAGTGAGTGAATGCTAGGTTAAATAGCAGCAAGAAGTTCTGGTGTACACTGCACAGTAGGACGACTATAGACAACAATAGTGAACTGTATATCTCAAAAAACTGTATATTTTTTAAATGTTTCACTATAAAGAAATGACAAATGTTTGAGTAGATACATTTACCCTGATTTAAAGTCTACTTAATGTACAATGTATTGAAAAATGTATCATAACAACAGTGATAATAGGTATAATTGTTATGTTTTTATTTATCAGTTAAAAGTTAAATTGAAGAAACAAAACAGATGCAATATGACCTCCTCTGCTCCTATCCACTGCTTGGGTCTACACTCTGATGCACATAGGCCTTTCCCAATGAGGCCAAGTTCTCTGACTCCTGTCAGCAAACACTTCACCAAGGTAGCCTTACTTGTTTTTCAGCTGGGAATGCTGAACAGAGGTCATGTTATGACATCCGCTTGTCATTAGTGTGGCAGTAGTAGGAGGGATGTGGGGGGGACAGATAGGAGATGAGGCCTCTGCAAGTTTTGCCATGATATTGATTAAGCATCTGCAGTGTAATATATCCTGGGTTTCTAGGACACCCACTTTCACTACTCCTGGAAACCTCATTATAAGTCAAAACATTTATTATCAGGTTTTTAATATAACATCACTATGCCAGCCACTTCTCTAGTGTACATGTTTTGTTAAATTTTGCATTATTCTGACTAATTTATAGTCGAGGTGTTTGAATTCCATTTTCATTTGTCAGTCATCTTTTATTATTCCAAATTATTATTTTTCTGGTTTGTGGCAAGAATTGTTCTTTCTTTCTTTTCTTTTTAATGGAGAATTTTCAGTTTTGTAATGTTTGAATTTTTAACAATGAACATATATTACATGAGCATGTGAGCAGAAAATAATAATACAGACTCTAGGGAATAGGGCCATGATATATGCAAAGACTTAACTGAAAGGACTTTATGGGAGTATTATTTATAATAGGAAAAAATCTGGAACCTGAAGTATTTAATAATAGGAAAATGCTTGAATAAATTTTTATGTCCATTTGATAGCAGATTGTATAACTGATAAAAATTATGCTATAGACCTACATTTATAAATATGGAAAGTACCTATGATATATTGAATGAAAAAATAAACAGGTTACAAAATAATCTCATATATAATAACATTCTTTGAAACTTTAAAAACCATAGAGTGGTTGATAGTCTCAAAAGCCTTTCCATTAAAAAAAAATGCTTAGATGCTAAACAAATTGTAATAGACATATCAAACATGTATTTTCTTTGGGGGGGGGCACTCAACCACTGAGCCACATCCCCAGCTCTATTTTGTATCTTTTTTTTTTTTAAATTTAGAGACAGGGTCTCACTGAGTTGCTTAGCACTTCTCTGTTGCTGAGGCTGGCTTTGAACCTTCGATCCTCTTGTCTCCGTCTCCTGGGATTACATGCGTGCGCCACTGTGCCCAGCTTCAAACGTGTAATTTTAATTTTAATTTTTGAGTAATTTTAAACTTACAGGAAAAATAAAAAATTGTATACAAAACTCCGGTTTGCTCATTATGCAGTTCTTTATTGTAAAAATCAACCTCATTTACCTTTTCTGTCCTTTGCTTATTCTCTCTTTATGTGCATACACACATACACACAGTTTTTTCCTGAACTGTTTGAAATTAAGTTTTGGACCTGTTGACCCATTGCCCTTAAAATACTTATATTTTCTAAAGCAAACAATTGTACCAAGCCATAGCACACCATTAAACACAAAGACTTTGTTCAGATTTTGCAGATTGTCCCTGCAGTGTTCTTTATTATAATGGTCTAGGATCAGTTGTTACATGTCTCTTCATTCTTCAATCTGAAACAGTTCTCTGTCTTTCCTTGACATTGAAGATTAAAGGCCTGTTATTTTGTAAAATATACCTCAATTTGGTTTTGTTTGGGGTTTTTCTCATTATTAGATTCAAGTTATATATTTTTGACAGGAATAACACAGAAATTTTGCTCTGTTCTTCTCAGTGCATTATTTCAGGAGTGCCAAAATGTTAAAATTTCCAGTTCTTAATGATGTTCCTTTTTTATTTGGATAGGATGATTTTTGCCAAGTTTTTATATTGTAAAATTAATAAGTATTTTGCATTTTAATAAGTAGTTAATACACATTATAAATGGAGATATTTTGGGACTATGTTAATATCTTGGTACTCAACTAACTTTTATTCACTATTTTATCAACCATTGATAATTCTTCAGTTATTACTTTGATAGTTACCATATGGTGATTTCATCATTTCATGTATACTTAGTTGGCATTTCCTTGCTTCCCTTCATTTTTTCCTTCCTTCCTTCCTTCCTTCCTCCCTGTCTTCCTGACTCCATCTTTTCTTCCCTCTCTCCCTTCCATTTGTAAGGATTCATATATTTCTATTTTACTTAATTGGGTATAATCCTTTCATTATTACTTATTTTGATACTCATATTGTCCCAGATTTGGCCAGTGGGAGCTGCTTCAAACTGGCTCCTGTGTGCTTTTGATGTTTCCATTATTCCTTGAGAACCTTCTTGCTTTATTGTAATAAAGATGTTTCAGGCTTATCTTTGACTTTCTCCACCTCTGTTATGGTTTGGATGTGGTGTCCCCCAAAAGCTCACGTGTGAGACAATGCAAGAAGGTTTGGGGGAGAAATGATTGGGTTATACCCTTAACCCCTTCTGGAATTAACTGAGTGGTAATTGGAGGCAGGTGGAGTGTGGCTGGAGGAAGTGGTTCATTGGGGATGTGGCTATAGGGTATATATTGTGTATCTGGAAAGTGGAGTCTCTTTCTCTCTTTCTGATCATCATGTGAACTGTTTCCCTCTGCCACACTCTTCCGCCATGGTGCTCAGCCTCACCTGGAGTCCTGAGAAATAGAGGCGGCCTTCTATGGACTAAGACCTCTGAATCCATGAACTCTCAAATAAATTCTTTCTCTATAATTGTGCTGGTTGGGTCCTTTAGTCACAGCTGCAAAAAAGCTGACTAAAACAACCTCAGTCCTGGAGTTGGACATTTCTCCAAGGAGCTCTCTTTCCTTTTATTAAAGAATGTATTTGAAAACCAAGATCTGGATGCTAAGTTATTGAGACGTTCTTATTTGTAGACTTTCTTAGTGGATAGATCTAGGAAATTCACATACACATCACACATACACACACACACACACACACACACACACATACATACACATATGTAAACATATACATCTATAGCTGTTTATCTATTCATCCATTCATCCATCCATCCTTCTATCCTTCTTTCATCTATCAGTCTCTCTCCCTATGGATTTATATTAGTACCCATGACTTCATACTGACAACCTCCATTACAATCCAATATCACAAGGATTAGTCTCACCTTTCCTCTTTCTTTATTTATGCCCTTCTTTATTGTCAGTGAGAAATTTTATTTTTCTTACCTCAATGTAT
Source organism: Tamias sibiricus (assembly GCA_025594165.1). NCBI lineage: Eukaryota > Metazoa > Chordata > Mammalia > Rodentia > Sciuridae > Tamias > Tamias sibiricus. The sequence continues at coordinate 80,597,879 of CM046661.1, forward strand.
TCATCTATTTGGCCAATATTTGCCTTTTTGATCAATTGTCTTATATATGAAAATGTCTAGACCCTGCAGGCGCTCTCCTGACTCAGCACTGCTGGTGGTGTTCAGCAAGTCCTCCCTAATCCCAGAATTCCCAGTCCTCACTGGTAAGGGTGTCCCTCACTTTCTCTGACACAGTGGGCTGCACCTTCCTCCTCACCCTACCCCAGCCCCTGATCTGGCTGCATATGAACAAAGAGTTTCTATAGGTCCCAGTGACATGTCATTCCCTCAACCTTTATAGCAGTGGGTAGCTGAGAGTACCCTACCCCCTCTGCCTCCCTCTAGCTGAGATCTGCCACAATTGTCAGAATTGTCTTAAGTCAATAACTAGACGCTGTTTGGTATTAGGTATGAGGCCTAAGTGTTTAGAGTAAATCAAAGTTTCTCTTTATTAAGTTTCTCTTTATTTTACAAGTGCTTATTATTAAAGGTGGACCTGAGGGAAACATAATTAATTGATCACCTTCATAGTCATTTGAATAATTACATTTATTGTTAGAATTTGAGAAGTGTTTGAACTATAGAGGTAGGGCTGTTTTGTGTAATCTTAAGGAGAAAAACGAAGCTTGGAGAAGTTCAGTAACTTTCCCAAGTAACACATCTAATTAGCAGCCAAGCATAGTACTGGAAAGTTCTGATTAAAACCTGTGAACTCTGTTGCAACATGATGTGCCTGTCCTGTTTCTATCCAGAAGTCTCACAGGACAATTTATAAATTGTTTTTTAGTAGATTGAATTATGCAAAATTAGTTATTTGAATGACCTTGGAACTTTTCATTCTATGCAACCTTTTTTCCTTAGAAGAATGAAAACCATGGTTTAGGATTATAAAACCTAATGATAAAGTGAGTAGTTTGAACTAGATGAGAATTGACATCCCTTTAGATTCTAGGCTTTTATTACTCTATTACTCCAAGTACTTCAACATATTTCTTGAGAATACGTTTTAAATATAGCATATGTGCCCAGGTATGCATGTATGTGTGCTGGGACTGAGGCGAAACAGTTTGAGGAAATAAAATTTTATTCCTCACCCGAAAACATGAATTCTGATCTCTCTCTTACTACAGAATAGTGGCACAATTTTGGGCAAGTCATCCATCTTTCCACATTTCACTTTTCATATCTGAAGCATGGTGGTAACTGCCTGCTACCTCACAAGAGATGTTTAAATGTGTAGAAAACTTTCAGCAGTTTTAAAGGAAGATGCTTTGAAAATGTAGGCCTTTTTTATTATTATTTAGAGTAATCATTCCTTATGAAGAATGTTTTGGAAAGGTGATCTCTTGAACTTATTACTTCACATGTAATTTTGTCTCTCTATATATATTCCAGTAGCAGTTATAGTAAATTCACGCTCTATTGCTGTCCTCTCCTGTTAATCTATTCATTAGTTTTTCCATTGTTTCACTCTTTTATGTCAAAAAGAAGGTACCAGTTGAGTGTGGTAAAGAACATCATTTGAGCAGGGCTCTATTATATTTCAGCCTTCAAGTCACTCTGGTTTGTATATATCATGCATGTAGGTAGTTTGCAAGGTGTCTGTCCATAAAGTTAAGGTACTCAAAATGACCTAAACACTAATAATGCTTCTTAGTGGCTTCCTTGGCTTGTTTTGAAGTCAAGTGATCCTTTTTTTCTTATATGTAAAAACTACAGATTCAATTGAGCTTTCATAAAGTATTACTGTAGTATTTCATAAGTATTTGCTTTGTTTCATTCTTGAAAATTTTGCATTTCTGGAAGTATGTAAGAAAAGTATGGACAACTAGTATGAAGAAATAAAGTCTACTAAATGCACAGTTCTGTCTAGTCACATGTATTATTTTATTTAATCTTCCTCTAAATATGTGTGCGAACTAAGCCCTCTAAATAAAGAGGCATAGAGAAATGGAGTAATTTCTGCTTGCTTATATAACTAGCAAGTAGCAATAACTGTCATTCTGAGAGTCTGTGCTAGTCAGAAGACTATGGGCTCTGTGTTTAATTAATTAATTAATTAATTAATATTTATGATAAATAGTAACCTTTTCTTCCAGACTGCTTTTCTAGTGTCGCAAAAAGGTTGCATTTTATATTCTTAAAGAAACCTAGGTAGTGGTCTCTGCTTTTCTAAGTTTTCTAAGTTAATAAGGCCAGTAGCTCTGGTAACAGCACCACTACCAGCAATAGGAAAGCAAGTAGCTGACTTTCCTAGAGCAGTATTAACTCTAGGTAAGACTAGGGACTTTCCTTTCCTCTTTATCTGTTTTAACCTGTTTGGTGCTCACAATACCTCTATGAGGGTACAGACTTTGATTATCCCTATTTTATAGATGAGGAACCTAGAACAAAGCCTAAGAATTAAGTAACTTGCTCAAACCAACAACAAATTGGTGGTAGAGCTGGGGTATAAAATGTACACTATTGTCCATTATACCATCCTTCCTCAGTAAGTATTTGTTATACTAGAATTACGAGTGGAAAATGAGTGGATCCAATTTTGATTAAGTTAAGATGAAAAGAGATTTATTAGGAAGCCCTGGAGTGGCTCACTGAATAAGTAAGAAGCCTGGAGAACCAGGCATTGAAAAAGGGACCATGGAAGACCAATTGGCAGAGATGCAGCTCAACTGTCCCTGGGAAGTTTGTCTGTAGTACCACTGATAGTGTTGTCATGGCCAGCAAAGTTCCAGAGTGCTGGCTGGTGGCTAGCCACTAGGCCACAGGACCCATGGGTCTACTGCTAGGGCTGATGCTGCAGTAAAAAAGGAAATCTAACTTTTCTTTTATCTTTGCATCTCTAAGTAAAATTAAAAGACCCTGGTAGAAGTAGTCACTCAAGGGAGCCAATGTCATATTCAAGAAAGGCCAGATTTATAGACATTTTGATTTAATTGTTCTGATATATTCTGGGCAGGATGGTAACAGAAGGAAATGATAACTTTCCAAATGTTGAAACTTAAAAAATAAGATATTTTCTCACGGAAACTTGATCTTGTTATGTGGTGAAATAGGTCACTAAAACAATTTGAGAAAAATCACTGGGAAATTGGCAGCTAAAGAATGAGAGGGCACTGGTTGTCTATTTGTTAAATCCAGTTAAGCTCTAAGTGACCACTTTCAGTTCACTCTGGGTCAGAGATTAAATAGCCTAACTTCCAAATGACTGATAACTGGATAAATCATAAAATATATCTGGATTTTCTGTCTAATTTTAATAGTAGGTAAAGAAATTCATTGATAGTACTCTTTTTAGAAAAAGGATGACAGTTTTGTTCATAAATATGATTATCGTCAGTGTTTTAAGAATTAGTTATACAGGCCAGAGTTCACTTTAGCCAATGCTGTAATAAAATATTTTCAAGCCTTATCTGATGAGTCACTGATTTGTAAGTACTAATCCATACAACGGAATTTCTGTTAGGTACAGGGAGTTCGGTCAGGCCATGAAATAAGATTTGACTTTTATCACATACCACTTAATGGAAACTCATTTTATTAGAATTCTCAAATTAATAATTGTGATTAAATGTTTTGATTGCTTATAGTATGTCAGACAATATGTAAAGTACTTTACATATATCTTCTCTTTTTATTCTCATAGCAACCCTTTAAACTAAATATTATTATTGATACTTTAAGGATGAAGTTGAAGCTGAGAAATAACTTGCTTGAGGTTCTGCAGGAAATGGTGGAGCTGGGTTTTAAGTGCAAATTTGTTTGACTCTAAAGCCTACTTTTAATGTTAATACTTTATTTTGAAAGAAAACCATTAAATCACAAGTTGACTGTGGATTAACATTCTTAAATTTTTAGATCAGGAGATTGCCTTGTCGCTTGTTCTTAGAGAACAATTTTCTCTTTTTAGAGTCAGTGGCTCAAGAAATGTCATTCCATCCAAGATTCATTTTGTGAGTTAAAAGAATGTAAATTGTTATTGCTGCATAGGCTGTTACTGTTTATAACATTCCTGCACAAGTTGTCATACTGGATGTGTGGATCACATGACTTTCTCACGGGTTAGTATGAACAGGCAGGGTCAGGCAATCTATGTGACATCTCAGATCATCTCTAGAACTTGAAACTATTCATTATTAAGGATTTATGAGAATATTTAGTCCTTTCTTGAAAAACCTTCTGTGGGTACCACCTCCTGCTGGTAACAAATCTCTACATTTACCAAGCATCTTGTATAAAATATCTTTTTTTTATTGTCTTGAGTTTTCACTTTCCAGCTTCAAATTAAGTTCAGGTTTTCTAGGATTGGGAAGGCAAGTTTTGTTTATTTTATTATAACTTTTATGGTTTTGACTAAATTTGCTAACTTGAAACTAAATTGTAATCTTTTATATGTATTAGGGTAAATCTATAAATTATAGAATTCTCATTATGGCATTAAAAATGCTAATCCTAACCCTTATTGTGAAATGTTTCTCTCTTGCTCAGTTTAGTCCATGTGCTTACAAAACTGCTTCCTATGTATGACATACATATATACATGGGAAAGAAAAAGCCCTTCTTAATGTTGACAGTATGACTTTAGTCTGAGTTAATAAATGAAGGTGATACAGGGTAAAAGCTCAGATCCACTGGTGTCATTGACAAAAGCCTGTAAACTAATTCTTCAAAAATTTAATACTCATATCTTATTTGTTTACTAAAATTCTGTTGCTTTGAATATGACTTTTTTACCTCAATTTTATCTTGTTGTATACATAGGTTTTTGGTGTGTGTGTGTGTGTGTATAATTTTTTAAAAATCAAGCTGCTTTCTGGGTACCATATGGAGCTCTAGAAAACCAGATGTGGTGTGGGGTTCAGACAAATATTCAAGGCTGCATCACTGAATGCCTCTGTGGATAGCTTTATGCATACACATCCAGTAATATGCGGCCAGGCTCAGCACTTTTTAGTCAGACATATAGATATAAACCCTTGTAGATAGTGGATCAAATGGTTCTGTCTTTGTTGTTATTAGCAGGGCTCTCAGGAAAGGTCTGCTTTCTACTCCAGTAAAAGAACCTATTATATGTGAATGAAAGAATTAATAGAGATGTAGGATTCTTGTGTTTTGTTTTAGTTTGCAGTATGGTGTACAACTCTATGTATGTTAAATTTTTTTTTCTGATGAGACAACCATCATATGGAAGAGGTGGAAATTATTTATAATCTACATGCCATTATAACAATATTCAAAAAGCTCCATGACTCTGGACCTGGGGCCAGGGCTGAGAAATGGTTTCCTAGTGGCAAACTAAGCATTCCTTATAACAGGATGTGAACTGCAACAGAACGCTCTAGGCAATATTAAATTGGGGTGATTTTTATAAAGTGACAAATGTTTTATGTTTTCTAAATCTGAAATGGGTTCTACCAGCTCTAAACGGCTGCCAAGTTATGTTATCACTTGCCTGCTTTGTAACTGCCTCAATTATTTTCTTCCCCAGCCCTGTATGATGAGATCCGTCAGTTTCGCAAGGCCTGTGGGGAGGCTCATCTCAAAACCATCTTAGCAACAGGAGAACTTGGCTCTCTCACTAATGTTTATAAAGCCAGTATGATAGCAATGATGGCAGGTAAGTGTTTTATATTTAAATGATGTTTTGTATTGGATTGATTTTTTTTTTTTTTTTTTTTTTAGGAAGAGTAAGTAAATAAAAGCATTTGGCTATTATTAAAAGTTCTAACCACTTGGAATTTTTTTTTTTTTTTTTTTTGTGGGAGCTATGAGATATTTTGTGAATATATGTAAGTGCAAACTAGTCAAAAACTCTTGGCTTTCTTCCACATTTACTGTGATGTTTCATTGTTGCACTATTCTTATAAGGCAGTAGATGGCTCTCTTGTTAGTGAATTGCCTTTTGTGTTATTTCATTATTCATTCATCAACATATGTTAGACAGGACTTATTTCTCTTATTTAAGCTTTTTTCAGAGCAGTGTATCCATACTATTCAAGGCAGCTTCTGCTTTTGTGCTAATTAAAAAAAAATTAGTGTGATATTGTTTTTTATACTTTCAAATGTAGATTGACTTATTCTTTATTTTTACAGACAGCAGATATATCCATTCAGACAGGCAAGCTTGAAACCCCAGAGTTGTGCTTGAGGCTTTTTTCACCCTCCAGTCATGAGAGTTCTTTTCTTTACTGTGTCTGTCTTCTACACTGTTGCAAAATGAACTTCTTAAAATGTTAATTTGATTATGATATTGCCTGATTAAAATCTTTTAGTTACTTCTCTTCTTCTTCCAGATAAAGTATAAATTCTTCAATCATCATTTCAAAAAAGTCCTTCCTAAGACCCTTCCTGTGTCTCTACTTTCTTCTTCTTCTTCTTCTCCTCCTCCTCCTCCTCCTCCTCCTCCTCCTTCTTCTTCATCTTCTTTATTTTGTGGTGCTGGGTCTTGTGCATGTGAGGCAAGCACTCTACTAACTGAGCTACATCCCTGGCCCTCTACCATCTTCTTTTTCCTTCACCCCACAGGCTTCAGCCATATGGAATGATATGTAGTTCCTGTGGCTGGTACATCCAAGCTTTTGCATCTTTATATGTGCTGTGCCTCTGCCTAAAATGATTTTTGCTCAAATAACTCCTTGGTGTCTTTGCATTCAGCACAGGCATCATCCCTTTTAGGAATATTTTCCTGAAACCACTTCTTCCTCCACCACTTGGCTCATTTTCTCCTGTGTTCCCCCATATCATTCTCTTAAAACTAATTATCTGTTAGCTTATCACACTGTACTGTGATTAAGGGCCGAATTCTAGGTACTGTACTAGTGGCCTCACATTTGGATGAAGATACCTGGCTTCCCTGGTCCTAAATGGGGGCCATCCATTGTAGTTGCCCTCTTGAATTTTATACTCCTTTGTATTTCTTTTCTTCTTTTTTTTTTTTTTTTTTTTTTTTTGTGGTACCGGGGATTGAACTCAGGGGCACTCAACCACTGGGTCACATCCCCAGCCCTTTTTTTGTATTTTATTTAGAGACAGGGTCTCACTGAGTTGCTAAGTACCTCGCCATTCCTGAGGCTGGCTTTGAACTTGTGATCCTCCTGCCTCAGCCTCCCAAAGTGCTGGGATTACAGGCGTGCACCACCATGCCTGGCTCCTTTGTATTTCTTGAAAGTTCTGTCAGACCCTTTGGAACGCTAATAAAATCAGCCTGTTAGGCATTAATGGTGCTATTGCCCTCATCACTGCTACTGGATCCAGAAAATATCTGTTCTGACTGTCCCATTTAGAGCAAATTTCTGAAAACCTAAGGATAAGAAGGAACAGAACACTGAACAGTGGTTCATTTCAGTGGCATTTCAGCGGTCCACAGTGAAAGACTGCTGCAACTCTTTGGAACCTGGGAAAAGTCCCTTAGAGTCTTAGGTAGACTTAACAGTCTCCTTTTCATGCTCTGTGCCAGGACAAGGGACTGTTAGCTCAGACAACAAAATAAAAGTTTAGAAACAAACACCAGTAGCCAGCCATTTGTACTACCCATTTCATGGTAGCTTCACTATTGGTGTATGCATGAGACTGATATACTCAACAGGTCACATCTGAGCCAGTCTTGAAGTTTATTCATTTTGAGAGGTGAGTCTAAGTGTATTCTACCCATTGCACATACTATTTACAGTAGGAACATGGCATTAGGTCTTCATGCTTTGGAAGCTTCTGTTCCACTCTGTACCCTTCTAACCACAAGGAAAATTTGATTAGAAACACCCTGTCTCTCTCACCCTCACTTCTTCTCTATCCCCCTCCCTCCCTCTCTCCCTCCCTCCCTTTCTGCTTATTTTGCATCCATGTTGTTTATCTGCTTCATTTTTTTCATTCAACCAGTGTCTGTTGATAATGCACTATGAGTAATGACTGCTTATTATATGCTTTACCAGGTGCTTTTTCTTTCTCCCTCTTCTTCTCTTTTGTGGGTGGTACTAGGTAAACCCAGGGCTTTTTGCATTCCAGGCAAGCACTTTAACACTGAGCTACACTTCAGTCCTACCAGATACTTTTAAATAATATTTCTTAATCTTCACATCAACCTTGGAGTTGATGAAGAAACTTGAGAATAAGTAACTTAAGGTCACAAAGCTAATACATCTTCCATAGTTCTTATTTGACCCAGGTCCTCCTGCTCCAGGTTTATTCCTTTTTCATTTTGCATAGCTGTTTCCCAAGCCCTCCTGTTAGAGCTTAGCATGAATGAAAGATACAGTCTTTGTGAGGTATAATGTATGAAAGCATCTAGCCCATTTCCTGGTCCATATTTTATCCTGTTGAGATATAGAATAGAGTTTTAAGTGTTTTTTGAAGACCTTTCTAAATTTAAAAATTTTATATTGTTTTAATTTTATATGTAACTCACCAAATAATCATCCCTCTTTAAGATTGACTAAATTGTTTTCTACTATGTTTTTTCTTTTTATTTCATTGATTTATTTAAAAAATCAATTTTATTTCAGTAAATTTGTGTTCACTTTAATTCAGATGCTAAATATATAGTGTGATGATTTTTGACAATTTGTATGCATGTGTAGCCACTACTCCAATCAAGAAGTAGAATTTTTAATCATCCCAGAAACACTTACACATTTATTAATTTACAGTTTTAGATGGACAGAATGCCTTTATTTTATTTGTTTATTTTTATGTGGTGCTGAGAATAGAACCCAGTGCCTCACACATGCTAGGCAAACACCCTGCCACTGAGCTATAGCCCCAGCTCACTTACACATCTCTTTATAATCATTTCTATACTTCTCTTCTGTTATTCCAAGTATATTCACTGATCTGATTTTATTACCATGTGCAAATGTCAGGTCAAGTTGGTTGATAGCTTTTTCAAATCTTTTTTTTGTTTTGTTTTGTTTTAGGTCTATGTGCAATTTTAGAATGTCCTATAATCATATAATATGTATGCACTCTTTGCCCCTCTTGCTCAAGATAATAGCTGAGATCCTAAGGAGTTTACTTAGAAGTGTTCTACTGTACAAATACACTGAGTTTCTAAAATTACTGGTAAAAGTTGAATATTCTTTTCTTAATTTGGTGTCTGTAGGATCTGTAGTTATATCTCATTCTTCATTCATGATGTGGGTTAGTTTTGCTTTCTTTCCTATTGCTTTTGTTCTCCTCCTCCCCTTCTTCCTCTTCCCTTTCTTCCTCTTCCATCTTGCAAGTCTTATAAGGAGTTTGCAAATTTTATTGATCTTTCTTAAGAAGCAGTCTTGTTTTTTTGAGGGTATTTTCTGTTTCTTTTTTTTTTTTTTTTTGATATCGGGGATTGGACTCAGGGGCACTCGACCACTGGGCCACATCCCCAGCCCTTTTTTGTATTTTATTTAGAGACAGGGTCTCACTGAGTTGCTAAGTGCCTTGCCATTGCTGAGGCTGGCTTTGAACTCGCAATCCTCCTGCCTCAGCCTCCCAAAGTGCTGGGATTACAGGTGTGCGCCACCGCACCCCGCTCTTTGATGGTATTTCCTAATTCCCTTTGTGACTTCTCTTGTCATATAGAATGGAATGCTATTTTGATTGAGATATATAATTTTCAAACATTTACCACTTACCTGGATGTTTTATTGTTATTTTATAATCTGAAATTTTTTAATACTCAGAGAGTATCTGTTGTAAGTTCTTTTGTTTTTTAAATTAATGAGGTTTTGATTTTATAGTTCATTTTATGGCATCTTTAGGTAAATGCTTCAATTCACTTAAAGAATGGATATTTGTAGATGGTTGGTGCAAATGTCAGGTCAAGTTGGTTGATAGCTTTTTCAGATCATTTTTGTTTTGTTTTTGGTCTGTTGATTCTATTTCTTACCAAGAGGGTATTTAAAATTTCAGATATAATTTTGGATTTGTCTCCATGTTCCTTTAGAGTATCGTTTTTTTTTTCTTCATGTATTTTGGAGCTTTGTTATTAGGTATATGTACTTTTAGGGTTGTTACATTTACCTTTTGAATCATCAAATTCATTATGAGATGTCCCTCTTTATCTCTGTTACTAGTCCTTGTCTGAATGTCTATGTTGTCTAATATTAATCCAGCCACACCAGTTTTCTTGTATTTACCATTTGCATACCTCTTTTTCCTCTATCCTTTTATTTTCAACCCATCTATAATTATATAGAATGTAAATGCTCAATAGCTGCTAAGTTATAGTTAACTAGGAACAAGAAGTTCTGGTGTGGAGTAACTACGGACAGCAATGTACTATACATTTAAAAGAGCTATAAGAAAGAATTTTGAAAATTTTTGCCATAAAGAATTGATGTTTGACTACTCTAAGATTCCATTTCACTCCAGTCAGAATGGCAGCTATCAAGAACACAAACAACAATAAATGTTGGAGAGGATGTGGGGAAAAAGGCACACTCATACATTGCTGGTGGGACTGCAAAATGGTGCAACCGCTATGGAAAGCAGTATGGAGATTTCTTGGAAAAATGGGCATGGAACCACGCTATGACCCAGCCATCTTACTCCTGGGTCTATTCCCAAAGGACTTAAAAACAGCATATTACAGTGACACAGCCACTTCAATGTTTATAGCAGTACAATTCACAATAGGTAGGTTGTGGAACCAACCTAGATGTCCCTCAGTAGATGAGTGGATAAAGAAAATGTGGTATATATACAAAATGAAATTTTACTCAGCAATAAGAGAGAATAAAATAATGGCATTTGCAGGTAAATGGATGAAGTTGGAGAATATAATGCTAAGTGAAATTAGTCAATCTCAAAAATCCAAATACCGAATGTTTTCTCTGATATAAGGAGGCTAGTTCACAATGTTGTTGGATGGGGGTACATAGGATTAGAGGAACACTAGAATGGTCAAGGGAAAGGGAGGGGAAGGGAGGGAGCAAGGGGGGAGGGGGGAAGGAAAAAAAATTGGTGGTTGAATGAGATGGATATCATTATCCTAAATGCATGATTGAAGATCTGAATGGTACTTATATACTTTGTATACAAGCAGTTGTATTGTAAAAAGATGCTATACTTGTGCATTATGAATAAGTAAATAAATAATTAAATAAAAAAAAGAATTGATGTTTGAGAAGTTAGATATGTTTAACCAGATTTAAACATTATACAGTGTATACACGTATCAAAATATTTCATGTTATACATATATATGTATATATATGTATGCTTTAATCTATCAGTTAAAATTAATTTAAAAAAGAAAAATGAAAGTACATTTCTTATAGACAGCCTTTTTAAAATTTTTTGTGCTAACTCTACTTTTTAATCAGAGTTTTGTCCATTTACATTCTATATAATTATTGATGTGGTAGGATTTATGTCTGTCATCTTGCAATTTATTTTGTTTGTTTTGATCTCCTTTTTGTTCATCTTGTCCAGTTTTATTTCTTCTATTGGGTTCTTGTCCACAGTCTCTTTCTATCTTTAAAATGGTTGCTCTACAATTAGAATTTATATTCTGGGGCTGGGATTGTGGCTCAGTGGTATTGCGCACGCCTAGCACGTGCGCGCCCCGGGTTTGATCCTCAGCACCACGTACAAATAAAAACACATTGTGTACAACTAAAGCAAATGAATAAATATTTAAACTGAGGATTGAACTCAGAGGCACTCAACCACTGGGCCACATCCCCAGCCCTTTTTTGTATTTTATTAGAGATAGGGTCTCACTGAGTTGCTAAGTGCCTTGCCATTGCTGAGGCTGGCTTTGAACTCGCGATCCTCCTGCCTCAGCCTCCCAAGTGCTGGGATTACAGGTGTGCACCACCACGCCTGGCTAGAATTTATATTCTTAATTTAGCCTAGTCTGTTTAGAATTAACATTGTTTCACTGTGCACTTACATCATAAATATAAGAACTTTACTGGAGTTTTGTTTGTATCCATCTTTATTGGTCCTTTGAATTATTTTTATTATACGTGTATTATAAACCCCACATTACAGTGATGCAATTTTAAGTTATATATTTTTTAGGAAATTAAATGGAGAGAAAACTGAACTAAGTTATTATTTCATATTTTCCATGAATATATTATTTCTATCGTTATTTCATCCTGTAGATGTCAGTTTCCATCTTGTGGAACTTGGGATGTGACTCAAGGATAGAGTGATAGCTGAATATGTATGAAGCCCTGGGTTCAATCCCCAGCAAAGCCTCCTGTCCCCACCCCAAAGTTTTCATTTTATATACTTCAGCCTGGGAAATTTGCAGTGCAAGTTTTTGGTGATGAAATATTTCAGTTTTTGTTCATCTTCATGGACGTGTCTTTATTTCAATCCTATATTTCAAGGATAGTTTGCTCAATGTAGAAATCTGGGTTAAGGTTTATTCTTATTTTGGCCTTTAAATATGTTACTACATTCTCTATACAGTGTCACGTCTTACACTGACTATGGTCAAACAATATTTTCTCGTTGTCTTTATTTTTTAACTAATGTCAGCATGATGTGCCTAAATATGGTTTTCTTTGTATTTAGGCTGCTTGGAGTTTTCTGACAATTTGAGACATTATCAAAACTATTTTTTCAAATATATTTTCTAGCCCATTCTGTCTTTCCTTCTAGGACCCCAAATACAATGTATTGGACTGCTTGATATCGTCCCATAGGTTACTAAAGTTCTTTTTATTTTAATCCCTCTCCTTTCTCCAAATTGGCTAATTTACATGGATCTTTCTTCATCCTGCCCTTTATTTTGTATCTCAAGTCTTCTTTAAGGCCACACAGTTTATGCTATTCCATGTTTTTAGCTTTAGAAGTTTCATTTGATTTTTAAATTTTTTTCATTTTCTACTGAGAGCCCCCATTTTTTTCACTCATCAAGATCATGTTTTCCTATAAATCTGAGCAGATTTATAGTAGCTGATATAAAGTCCTTTTCTGCTTCTTTGTATATCTGAATTTTTTCAGGATC